>OY987242.1:21992518-22592518 GCA_963920765.1 Ulota crispa
ACATGAAACAAACTTAATCCATGCATCCAAAACTTGGTCAATTCACTAACTTTTGGATGCATGGATTAGTTTGTTTCATGTATGATTTGACAAGTGCAAGTTGCTAGAAATAGAAAGACTGAACTTTGTGTTACTTTTTAATTTGTTTTCTTTGGTTGAATGACAACTTGTCAAAATCAAAGTTTTATTCCCCCATTATGTAAATTGCTAACACTTGGGTGTTCAACTACAATTAATTCTTTACATACTTATGCATACAACAATCTTGACCCCTTTTTTGTTTAGGAAATTCAAATTGTATTTCCACTTGCACAACACTTTAAATTTATATCATCAATGGGGGACTAATTTTCAACAAACCACTTATGTAATATTTCATTTCAAATTATCCCTTCCCCCCTCATCTATAGCACTTAAACATGTCTAATTTTTGTAGGGGTTCCTTCTTGTGAACATAGAGGCAACAAGCACATAAACGTTCATAATTATTTGAGGGATTCCTTCTTGTGAACATAGAGAGAACCAAAAGCACTTACACATGTCCATTTTTTGGGGATCCTCCTTGTGCATATAGGGGGAACCAAAAAGCACTTGAACATTTCCCTTTTTTTGAGTGGATTATGGTTGTGAACATAGAGGAAACCAAAAAGCATTCAATTATTTCTTTTTTATTATTGAGTTAGATTTGGGCATATAGGAGAAACCAAAAAGCATTCAAACAACCATATTGTTTTGGTGGGTTATGTTTATGAACATAGAGGTAACCACCTAAAAGCACTTGAATATTCCAATTTCTTGAGATGGCTTAGGTTTGTGAACATCAAGAACCAAAATAGCACCTAAATCTTCCAATTTCTTGGGATGGCTTAGGTTTCTCAACATAGAGAAAACCCAAAAAGCACTTGAACATTCTAAATTCTATGGATGCCTTAGGTTTACCAACATAGTGAATAATCAATTACACTAAAACCTTTAAATTTTTTTGGGGGCGGGCTCCCTTTTGCTAACACATAAAAAACACATATAATATACATATTTTTAATTCTCTTGGTGCGTTTTTCTTAAGCTGATGTGCTAGGCAAGGGCCAGTTTCCTTCAACATGTCCACATCATAATTAGACTCATATCAATAAAGCTGAATCCTAAATTGAAAATTCATTCAAATGTCAAGCATGGAGGAATTGAACCTCTTGAATTGCCCCTTGCAGCATGATTGTCCTACTCCTAAACTAACATATATATAGAAATCTTCTAACTAATGCACTACAATTGAGGCATCTCACAAACTCCTACCCTACAATAACATACATGCAAACATTACAAATCCAAGCACTACTAATTGCAACATCAATCTAATTCCAGTGTTGTAGTAACTGCAGCATTACACAATTGAATCAAAGCATTACACCAGCTTGTATAAGTGTAGTAAGTGTTAACTCACACAATATAATCCAATACGATTGAGTGCTAAATCCTTAATCAAAATTACTAAAGGAACAATCAAAACTCACTAGGATTTGCACAATACACAAAGAAAGTAATAATTTCACCCAATGAAATAAGTTAATGACCAAAAAAGTCACTGCAGCAATTGTAATTACAATAGTGAAAGGTAGCTACTTGGATGCAAAAGTCTTGACAATAGGACGGCTACCTATTATCATTAACTTACCATAACTGCACTGCAGCCAAACTAGAAAGAAAAATCTCAAAACACAAACAAAAAAATAAAAACGCAAATGTCAAAAACAAGAGGGACAAAATCCAGAATTCTCGAAAGCATTTTACTCAGAGGGCTATCCCTTCCGGATTTTGTGTCTAGTAGTTGGGCCATTGAATCCCGCTCATGCACAAGGTCTTCATCTTCCTCTGCTTCCCTACAGAATTCTCAAAGGACTTGCATTTCTTGCTTGCAATTCCAGCATGGGACAGTGCATTGAGGCTTCGTGAACCCACGTTCTTGTTGCTAGTGTCAACTCTTCTGCGCACGGCAGTTGCCCCACCACATTCCTCTGCAGGTTTTGATCCAAACTCCAAGCCAGATTCTGAACCCTCCTCTGATCCACCATTGTCAAAGGCCTCTTCAGTAGCTTTGGCTTCAATGGCAGGCTCTTCAATTGCGGATGTTGGTCCCTTCTTCATGGGAATTCGCCTCCGCTTGCCCTCAATATCCGTTTGTGGAATGTTGCCACTCTTCTTTGGCAACTCCACCTCTTTTTGCTTCTTCCTAAGGCTGTTTGGATTGCCTAGCAATTCCTTGATACCCTTCCGCATCCCGCTCCTCTTGCTCCCAATAGAAGAGCTCACTATAGCAGATTTGGAAGCCCTCGGGGGCCTCTCTAGTTGAGTAAAGGACCCACTCAAACCGCTCCAAATCTACAAAGGAAAACAAGAAATAAGAATTAGTAATCTCTCATACACATTACAGTAAAGTTCAACAGGAACTCTAAATAAAAACAATTAGAATCAAACCAGCTTTGACCACCCTAACAACCCTGAGAATGTGATACACCGTCATTTTAAGACTATATCTATCAAAAGGTGTAATGCACAATTGTCCTAAACCTTAAAGTTCAACTACAATGTTGACATGATAATCCAATAGCCAAACACCCTCAAACCCAACCTCCTAAACTCAAAGCAAACTAATGCAGCTTCAAGTACCAACAAATGGAATGGAGTATGCATAAACATCCTTCCACACCCCAAACAAAAATCAAATAGGGATTCAGTACCTTCAACCCACTCAAAGATGAAAAGCAACGGAATCTTACTTCCCACAGTTCAACAATATGTGATCAAATTAGATACAAGTTGCATCAAGTAGCAACATATGTAATTGAGAGCCCTAAACAATCCAAAAGTATAAGAGACTGTTAATAGAGGAGGTTAAGCTTACTAAAACACATCCTGATTTTGAATTTCAACAATCAAAAGCGGAGTAAACATGCTTCAAGTACCCAACAGATGCATTTGACCAAACGTGCTTGACTCTAAACTCATAAAACAAAGATCAAACAAGTATTTAGTACCTTGGGCTATTGAGAATGCAATCAAACACAACCCTAGAAGCATAAGGTCAGAAATATAAGAGCAAACAAAAAATAAAAACATTGAAGTACCCGCATATGTAACTAGAAGTTGTAATCTGCCCTAGAGTTTGTAAAATGTGAAATAGAAGGAGATTACAATACCTAAACAACCATGAAGTTCAAAATAGCCAAGACCAAAGCAGATTTGAGAACCCTATAATACCACTACCTAGAAATGGAGGGACCCAAAATAACACGAAAGTCTAAGAAGTTTGATTTATTGGAATGGCAATACCTCCAATTACTGAACATGTAGTCAAATGAGCCTTAACAGCCTTTGAATTTGGAAGAACATGGTGTCCCCAAAACTCAAAATCCTAAGATATCCAAATATATAAGCAAAATGTTGATATACAACCTATAAGTTCAACATAATCTGAACAAAGAACATTCAGTACCTAAACAACCCACATGTTTTAGAATGTAAAATTGAAAGCACATTGCAATAGCTTCCAATACCAATAATTGGAACCACAATGCCACCCATCAATTGTACTTCTGAAATAATAAAATGAGAAGAGCATACATTGCTTTACTAGCCTAGAACATCATCATATCAAATAGAAATTGATTAATTCTAGTATAAACCTATGCAACCTAAATTGCCAAAATCATGAGGTTAGGATTTTTAGAACTGACCTTCTTCATTGGAAACGGTGGAAGGAAGCTCTTGCACCCCAGCCTTGCGTGGCTTATAACCAGCCTGAATCCACCAACTAGGGTGCATTTTTTGGCCACATTCCTTGAGACAGCATTTTGTAGAAACTGAAAAATTTGCATTTGCACACCAAGAATGATAGCCATGTCTACAAGATGCTATCTTACAATCCCACTCAGGCCAAAACGATTTACCACAAAAAAAAACAAGAGAGAGAGATAAAACAACAATCTTCAACTCCATTGAAATTGGCCTCAAGAGCACCACCAAAGTGCCGTGGTCGCGGAAGTGGATTTTGAAGATCACGGCCAGCCTTCAACAGTCAAAGCTTGCCCTTCACAGCCTCCTTTTGCCGCTGCAAAACCTCAAATTTCTCCAATGCACAGGTTTCAATGCTCGAGGCAAACAATGCTTTACCTCTAGCCTTCTTGTGTTCCCCCTCTCCAATACCCAGCATCTCCGCAAAAGTATCAAGCACTCCCGACTGAGCATCCAATCTCCTCAGCAACTTACCAGCCCCAGGCAAACTCTTCCAATCGGCATGGGAAGTGTCAAGAATGCTGGCCTTCATCATGTTCACTTCAACTTCAAGTTGTTGAAGCTTCTTAGAGGCTGTTTGAAGGAGCTCTTGACGATCTGCTAGCTGTGCATCCACCCGCACAAGCTCAAGAGCACTCTGCTCCTTCTTCTGCTTCAACAACTCCAAAGTTGAGGACAAGGTAGTGACCTCCTCGTCTAAGGCATTCATGAAAGTGGACCACTATGGAATGAGTGCAGCAGAATCTTGTCAACTCACCACACTTGGAGGAGGCCGGTCCACAACTTTGAGTCCATTCTCAAAAAAATCATGTCGGGGGTGCTCCATGCTGTAGCCTGCGTGCTTGGGTTCTCCTCGTCAAAGAGATACATGGCTGTTGTTAGCGCCAATTGAGACCCCACTCCAGCGCTTTGCTTCCTTGCAACCCTCTCTTCTCTTCAAATCCAATCACGGATACACCACTCTCCAAAAATAGCCCAGTTCACAAGTACGGGAGGGTTTTTTTTCATACATGTGAACCCTCTTGCTTCCGCCTTGTTGATGCAACGTATCCTAGGAACCACTGTTCTCTGATGACAGATCATCCACAGCTTCTCAATCTCTCTACAAACATCCTCATCGTCATGGTGACTATAATGGTAAGCGTTCTTGCCGTTAACATGCCCAAACCACCTCTCCACCTCTGCCTCAGTGCAATCTCTCCCTATCTTCAGTTTCTTTGGAGACTTGCCCTTGTTCAACAAACCATAAACCAACTCAAAAGTCTTCCTAGAGACTAGCAATTTGCCGTTAAACACAAGTGTGGGCTCCTCAGCGTAGAGAGGTGGGACCCAAGCGCTTACAACATTCTCAACTTTTACCCTAACGCCATACTCCTCAGCCTCTATTTGCTCACTCCCTCCAATCTCAACATCATTGCCACTGTTGTCCGACATTGCAATCAAACTGAACAGTGTCAATCTCACACTATTGTACAGAAAACTTGCATGCACGAACTCTAAAACAACAGAAATCACACAAACACAACAACTTGCGCAGAGTAACAATTGGAAGCGCATGCACCAACTGCAAGTGTGTTGTGAAATGTAGCCACTCATCTCCAAAGCCCAGAACCCCAAATGCAAAACCCCAAGGCAATCCTATCGTTTGTGACCTCGGGCATCAATAGTCAGGCCAGCCCCACGGCATCCAATGTGGAGAACCCTAGCTTTGAAACCCCAATGAAATCTGGCCGTTTGTGGTTGCGGGCATCAACAGCCAAGCCAGCCCAACGAGATCTAGCCATTTGAAGACCTTAGGCATCAACGGCCAGCCAGCCTTGTCGCATCTAGCGTGGCAAAGCCGCCCAGCCTTGAAGATAGCAATAAAGCCACATCGTGGATCACAAGGCTTGTCAGCCGCATGCACAGGTGCTTAAAATAATTGCTTCCAGGCCCTTAATATAATCGCTGACACAAGCCATTTAAAGAGAATCTATATTCTTAAACTCATGTTCAAGGGACTATTTGGACAGGGACTTCTGCCAAAAATGAGACACTCAACCATGCATCTATCCATACAATGGATTTATTTTGACTTGTACCATTCTCCCAATAATAACTCAAACTAAACAAATCAACAACCATTAGCAATTGTAACAAATAACAACTCAAACTAAACAAATCAACAACCGTTAGCAATTGTAACAATTGAAAGGAATAGTCCAAAACCTCTCCAAAATATAGTTGCCTAGAATTTAGATGCTCTCCAATTAAATTATTTTTTGTTTCAAATTCTATAGTTTCACAATCTTTGCCACAAATGTCTCTAATGCTTTTTAATATTGCATAAAAAAAAAGCTCTCTAATAGAGCCTACAACAGATTATAGGAAGATTTTAAAAATAAATAAAAAACTATTTAACAAGTGATTTTTAATGACACATAGTGAAAGAACTAGATAGGTTAAAGTAGGATTCTCTTCTACTGATGTTCATTGAGTTCTTATTTGCTTATTACACATCGAGTTCTCTATTTTTTTTAAGAGCATCCTTTGAACAGAAATTCATGATTTTTTTAATTCCTTTCTTTTTTTAAATTTTCATTGAAACTAATCTCCAATGGAAGTACATATAACTGTTCGTATGGTGCTAATCTGAATTACCATTTTGAAATATTTTTTTCAATTTAATTCAACATATCCTTAAATCGTCCAATTAAATTATGTTTGTGGTAAATGTCCAACACGCACCTAAAAATGCAAGCAAGTGAGGAAATTTAAAAAAAATGATTGACATATGCACATTCATCCACAAAATTTACTAGAGTTTACCAAAACTTAGTAGTACTAGTACCTCTCGTCAAAAACATGGCAAACTTGGTATCTGTTATGGAGAGATTTCAGTAGTATCATGCATATTCTTGCCTGGTTTTTTTGGGTGTTATGATATGTAGTATAAAATTGAGGGAAAGAGAAGATTTAGGCTAAAATATGACTAAAATAATAGCTGTGTCCTTAATACCTTCATTTCAAAAGTTTTGAGTAAGTTGGGTGCTTACAAATTGTAGGGTAATTTAACATAGTGTTAGATATTTTGTCAATCCTATTATGTTAATTTTTTAAATTTAACACCATATTAGGTATATAGTACATTATGGGACTTTCACTATTTCTGTCACTATGTTCAATCTGGTAGATTACAAGAAACAAGCGTGCACTTGCTTGCTTGTACAATAGTGTAGTCTCAATGATTGCCTCCAAGAATTTCTAGTAATTACAAATTTAAGTTATAGTTATTCTTACATTTACTATATGTAAGATTAAATTGGAGCATAAAATGGTCCGTCCGTTTTTAACAATGTACCTACTATGGTGTTATTTTGTGTTTGCAAAACCTCACTCTAAAGTGCTACAATAAAACGACAGAAAGCTCTAAGCCCAATTTACCAATTTAGTAGCTCCTTTTAGTGCTTGGGTCAAGAGTAAAAGTGCGCTGCGAAGTACGAGATAAAGAAGAACAAATTCAGTGAAGGATTTATATGGATGTTAATTATTTTTATTTAATTTTTTATGTACTGCTTTAGAACAGAAGCAATTTTTTTGTTAATGTAAAATTTAATCGCTATCCTTGTTAAGTATTTGATACATTTGGAGATCCTTTGAACCGACCAGAATCATTTTATTAAAAAAAAACCCCATCTTAGAAGGATAAATAGTGATGGATTGAGTACTCACAATTACGTTAAAGCAGAAATGGAGACCGTCAATTTAGTCCAAAAGCAAACAAGTGGATTAGCTATAAAAATTAAGAATTTCTATAATGCAAATTGTGATTTAATAGTTTAATTGGTTCAAAATAAGATGACAAATCGAAGTTCAAGGTGGAATGTGAAGTATAGAATTTAAACCCACCTCCAACTGTAATGAACGTGCTGTTCTAATATTTCCTTTTAACCCTTAAAGAACAAGGCTACTACTATACATACTATGTACTACTATACATACTATGTACGTCGTTGTATAGTTGGCATTTGTTACCAACAAGAAGTTTTAAATTTGGGATCGTGACTACCTAACAAAAACAACATTAATTTATATTCTAACTTCTTTGTTGATCTCAAATGTCATAAAGATGTGGATGCACTCCAAATACAAGAAAAATACATTGTATTGTATTGGTCGCAAAGGGGTGCCTTGTCCTTCAAGTATTTGGGGTAAAACACAGTTTATCCCAAAAACCCATTTTGCTTATACATTGTATTTTAAAGTAATATTCAAAAATTATTTCTAAAAGTTTTGCATTAAATATAATTATAGTTAACCCCGAAGTGACATTACGTTACCGAGGCTTCTGGGAATTTTCTCTAATTTGAATAAGAAGCCAATATTTTGATAAGTTATATCAATTCTTTTTGAATTGTAACTATATAAAATCAAACTAGACATGTTAGAGATCTCATTAGAAAAGAAAACATAACACTATTTCTCATGAATTGAAAGATTATAATGTTTGATCATGAGGGTGTTAAAACTATGAAAGTGATTTTTCAATCTTCTTATCACATGCCAAACTTCAAAAGTTGGTAACCAAAATAATATGAGGTTAAGGGCCTGACATGCATAACCTTAACCAATTTATGACTTCTCAAAATTTACTTTGCAATTTTCTACATGAACTTCTAATGTGGTTTTCTCTCAAAGATCTAGTGTATTTGAGGCTCATTCCCAAGAGCGCTCATCACAAAAAAAGTCAAGATTGCAATGAACACCCATGCACATAATTTTGAATATAAAAATCACAATTAATCATGTGCAAAATCAGATTGTTGAAACTAAAACTAAACTTCAGAAAGAACTTTTCAAAAATATAATTTACTAAAAATAATAATTTAGTCAAATTCAATTTAACCTCAAAATTTGATCAAGGACAGTTCCTGTCCCCAATGACACTTTGGGGTTTGTATGGTATGCAATACAATATAGTATGAGCTAACTGAACTTGATTTTATTTGTGAAAAAAGGGGAGAACCTAAAAAATGGATAGCTTTTAAAAAGTATAAGTTCAAATTAAGTATTAAGACTACCACATTCAAATAGGTCAGTGCAAATTGTAAGTAAATTATGCTCTAAAACCTCACGACTCCTCTTTCAAATTTCAGCAAACTAAATAAAAAATGACTCAATGAATTAGAATTGAAGAAACGAAAATGTAATCATAAGATATAGGTAATTCTCCAAAGTGCAAAAGGCCAGTTCATTTAAAGAATTCCAAATAAAATATTCATAAAATATATGGTAGGATGCCAAAAAATCAACAAGTCATTGAACTTACGCACAAAGATATTTGAACCAATGAAATGTGGCACTTATAGAAGCAAAAAAATGAATTAAAGTGCGTACAATTAAGATAATCTTATGTGTTTGGGCAGCACGGTCCAAAATCTCAATGTTAATCATCATTCAATAAACAAATACTTAATTTATAGATTAGAACAGATGTTGGTCTTCATTTTTAGAAGTTAAAGCAATAAACTCATATAATAAAAACAAAACTTATTTTTGGAGTACAATAAGGAAATTTAAAAATGCTTTGTAAGCATTGCAACATCTCCTCACTTCCTCCTGTCAAAAAACAAAACATAGTACAATATTGTTTGAAAGAACAAAGGAAAATACAACAATATCTTCTTCTCTTTGCTCTTCCAATAATCTCCTTATCCAAGGTTTGACTAACCTATAAAACATAGAGAAAAAATTATTAGAATAACACACATGCATAATAATTTAAACCTAGTGAATTTGATAAATGATATAAAACTTAAATGTCAAATACAAGTTATATTATTCAAGACAACAACTGAATATGTCATATTGTACTAAAACATAAATGAAAATAATATAACTAAAATGACTAGTTACCACAAACCCTAAATCTCAAAGAGAGAAACATAAGAATCCATTTGATGTTGGGCACGTGGAGTTTCTTCCACATTTGCACTTGGAGTGTCTTCTCCACTTCCAAAATTGAAAGAACCTTTGTTTTGACTTGTAGGGGAGTCAAAACTATCTTTCAAGGATCGCAAAACCTTGGCACAACAAATTTTGATGTACTCAACACAATCTAGATCCACAGTACTTAGAAATGTTGTAAAAAGCTGCACTTCAGCAGCATCTTTCAACACTTCTACCTTCTTCTAATTGGTAGCAACTAATGCAGCAGTAGCCTTGCTGAAATCAGACTCAAGCTTCTGAGATTTTAAATCTATCAATGATTGCCTCTTGGCCTTCTTGTTCCCAATTGGCCTAATTGGAGAAGAAGCACTTCCTTTTCCATGAGGCTCTTCTCCAATAGGTGTTGTAGAAGGAGGATCTGCAGTCTGTCATTGCTTTGGCAATTGCTTGCCACCAGTAGTGGAATGTGCTCTCCACTTTGGAGCATTTCGCAACACCTGCCATACCTCCATGTAAAGAAAAGGTTAGTGAGACTTTGATGATTGTTTGTACAATACCTTAGCCTTCTCAATGCGGTTGTTTTTGTTGGTGCTAGACTCGTCAAGATCGCATATTGTTGCACAAGATCCAGCAAATTTGCCCAAGCCACAATTCAAGGCCCCCCACTTCATCTCAAGGTTTCGCTTTGATCGTGACACAGCATCTGTGGGGCACAAGTTGGAATAAGATTGTGCAATCCTATCTCAAAACATGTCATAACATTGCCCAGTACCCTTCACCGCATCCTGAGAAACCTCCAACCATGCTTGACACAAACGTACCAGCTCATCATCTTCAAAAATTGAGCCTCTTATTGCTTTCAAAGAATGAGAGGGAGAATCCTCCATTGGCTCCATAATTCAAAATGTTCAACAAGCACACAACTCAAACTCCCATATGTGTTAACAAACACACTCTAGACCAAAGCAATATAGTAATGAACTCAACACAACTTCAAAATTTGCAAGAAAAAAGAACTAAGGACTTTGAACCCTAACATTTCCTCTTGCAAATCCTCTGCGCACATACTTTCTAGAGTTCCTGGAGTCCTTGGACTCCTAGAAGCACTCCCTCAAAATTGCTACCGCAGCCCACTCACAGGCAACCATGTGGCATCACTCAACCATCTCCTCAAACTACATGAAAATCCGAACTGCAACAATCAGATACTGCCACGTGTCAAAAATTTAATGGCCCTGATCTCTTGGCATTTCCACTCCCAAGCCGCCAAAGGAAGAGGAAATGCCGAGGGAGCAGGGCCCTGGGCACCTCCTCGCAGCCTCGGGCTGGCGCTACTGGCTTCGAGTGGGCTGTGCTCCTTGTCGCGCCCCGCCAAGCTTGTGCTCCGGCCGCAAGCTGGCGGGCGCAGTGGAGAAGCCCTTAGGCATGATCTTTGCAATAGATTTGTGCAACTAACATCAATACCGCTTTCCGCCATCTCCTGTGCTTACCCGCACGTACCTGGGCGGACGTGGCAACCACTTGCGCTTGTATTTTACATTGAAATTTGTAACCCCCGAGTTACTCGCCATTGCGTATCCCAATTGATGCATCCGCTAGTTTCAAGATCTCTCAACTAATTGTTTGGGAAACAATTGTAGCCGGGTCGTGGGTCCTAAATTTACACATTGAGCGGAACAGATTAAGTAGCTAAGCGCTAGTCTAAGCTGTCGCTCACTGCAAAGCACCATATGAGTACTATACGGTGCGGCAACGACGGAGCCCTATGGATGTTTAAGGGTTAATCAACTATAAAATAGGGGCAGGTTCTACTTTTTACCTCAATTACAATCATTTGGAGGTTGCACAGCGCGGGTCCACATAAGCTTACTGGTCAGTATCTTGAGCTTGGAGTACCTCTGTAACTTACAAAGAACAATTTATCACAAAATATATGTTAAATTGGCTTTGGCGTAGAAAGATTACCGGAATCACACTCTATCACTACAAGTAGGAGTAGTCAAGGTTGGTGTGAGATTGAGATTTTTGTGAAGATTGAGAAATGGCTGAGTGAAAGTAGGACTCAATGGGAGCACTTCTCCATGGAAGGAGGTGTGACACGCCTTTTGTGAGTGATGGAGAATGAAGAATGAAGAATGGTAAAAATGAACTCTTACTTATTAAAAGCGGATAGGATAAAACACATAAGTAACTGAAGTACAGGGAAAACGCAGATTGTTGTAAAAGTGCTCACAGAAAATAAATTCTCCACAATTTTCTTCACGTCCAAGGGAGGATAATCTTTTTTCTCAATTTTCACGGAACCGACGAGCCGCTAGTTGCGGAGAGAAGGCCACGTTGGTTTTTTGTGAAGATTGAAAATAAAAAGAACCAATTGTGACTACCCCTAGTGTAAACAATGTCAAAAATTAGCAAGCTTTTCAGCTGAAACTTCCTCAAATTCATAGCGGATGTGGTTTTTGTCAATATATCAATAAGAAATTGTGTCCTAATTGACTAAATGTGTCCAAAATGACAAAAAAAATGTCAAATTGAACAATTTTTGTAGATTTAGCCATGTTGATTTGAACATATTTTTGTCATTTTGGACAATTTCTCTTGTACATTGGTGCCTTGATAAGATGAAGGTATCCAAACAGCATATTCATTTCGTGTAAGGAAAGCATTCATTGTAAACAAACACATCTTTGGTAGCTCCCCAATAGTCAAGGACAGTCATCTCCTTCATCTTAAGTAAGCATTTTTTCTTATAAAGGTTCATCTTAAAGAGGCACTACACTAATAATGGTATTTAGTGTTGGCAACACTAATTATGAACCCCAATACTAAATGTCAACAATCCCTTAATGTTACCAACACTAAATGTCAACCTATAGACTATTTGTTAACTATTGTAATTTTTGGGAGTCAATTTTTTTTACAAGTTTACATTTAGTGTTAGAAATTGGTTCATTATCAATCCAAAAATATCCAAAAATATCCAAAAATCCAAAAATTTGAAACTACAAAAAATGTTATAATTTCTTAAAAAATGTCATAACTTTTTTTCTTCAAAAAAAAAGTTAAATTTTTCATTTAATGTTATAATCTAATGTTCCCAAAGTCCCCAACGAAGTTCCCAAATTTCCCACATGATGTTCCCAAAGTTCCCAATGATGTGTCTAAAGCTCCCATGTGATGTTCCCAAAGTTCCCAATGGAGTTCCCAAAGTTCCCATATGCCATTCCCAAAGTTCCCATATGCCATTCCCAAAGTTCTCATAGTTTGAAGGAGGTAACAAAGAGTGGTGTGCACAAAAAGAAAGACAACTCTAAATGCAAACTAGTTGAGATTTAGAATGAGTGAGGTTAAAGTGCAGGGAACACTATTAGTACCATAACACTAAATACCATTATCAGTGTACTGTACTAGAAAGCCTGCTCTCTGGTCCAATCTGAACAAATAACGGGCCAAAATAGCTGGTCAATACCTACAGGTAATTCAGGCCGCAAAGGATAATAAGTGGATAATAAAAAAGTTACCGTACTCAGCGTGCATGGTCCACGATAGGCATGGAGGCAATTCCAGTGGGGTCACATAACTTACAGTACTATTTAGTCATCTCAAAAGCATACGAAGTCTGCGTGGTTCTCCTTCAAGAAAATTCAGCAACCAATTCAATTGGCTCTCACTGCAGCATGTATAACGGCAAGATGAAAGTCATCGAAACTATCACAAGAGAATCAAGGTCACCGATGGAGTAGGTACTTTGTCCACTCAACGATCAACATGTGTTAGCTAGATCCTGAAATTCTTTCTTTCGCTCGGACCGTTCAAATCGTTGTTTCCATCAAAATTACAGACTCCGTATCCAGCTTCCACAGGTCCAACCGTCATACACAAATCCACTCAATGAAACATACTCTTGTACGAACAATTAACACGCATCACTCAAAGACGTTGTGGTGGAGCCATTAACGCCGTGATCGACGCTTGCTTGCACACAATCGATTTAAATCTAAGTTGTAACAAGTCAGCTACTGCACCTTGTACATCATCGAATACTCTTGTGCTGCAAGCAACGTGACGATGCGGGAAGACGCCGACTGAGGTAGAGTACCGCCTACCACTACGCAACCCTACGCCACGATGAGGTGGCGATAAAAAAGCTTTCCCAAAGCAGGAAAAACGATCCATCCAATGAACGCCGCGCCTTTACAAGAACGGCTCACAGTGTATCCGCGATTCCGTCCCGATCCAGGAGCGCAAACAAATCGACGGCAAACATCTCAACGGCGCAAAACAATCGGAGCCTCGCGTCGGACAATCTCTCGCATACAGAGCCTCCAACACTCAACCAAGCGAAGTACCACGTGAAGAGACCGTCCAACGTGTCACACAGCGACTGGGTAGAACGAACAAAAAACTCGACGTGGCAAGTAAGTGCGACCGCGGTACTTTTAACTTACCTAAAGCGACAGATGAAGACACCAGAAACCAGGGGCCGGGATCGGCTTCCGACGGTTGAATCCAACGGTTGGATAGAACCTGGATTACAGTTGGAATTGACGGATGAGAAATGTAAAAAAGGATGAGAAATGCTGGAACTGCCGTGGACGCACGGCGATAGGCTTATCTGGCGGGTTACCGGGACTCTCGCTGTCGTCGTTGTCGTCGCTTTTCTTTGACAGAATTGAGGCAAAGCTCGCCCGAGCTTCAGATTTGGTTTTCGCGTTTGCGGCGTCACGATCGCTCACGTCTTTGGAGCGGGAGGTGAGGTACCAGTGGAGGAGTGGAGGTGCTTGGCGTCATGGTGCAGACGGGGGAGCTCTAGGAGAGATTGCGAGTAGAATGAATTGAGAGAGGTCGGGGCAGGGGTAAGCGGAGGAGGTGAGGGAGGGAACGGGGGAATTGAGAGTGAGAACTTTGGAGAGGACGAGGATTTTTTGCGGAGGAAAGGGATTTAGGGAGCACGAGCAATGGCGCCGATGGTGCTGCTGCTGAACGCATCCAAAGTGGTAGGCGTGCTCGGCGCCATCACCGTGGCGGCGAACGCACTGGTGTTTCGGCACTTCCATCGCAGGAACATCTCTCCGTTCCCGGACCCCGTGGACGAGACGCAGGATGTCTTGGCGTCTTTCCCTATCAACAAATCGGGTCAGTGTCGCGTTTTCTCAGCTCCTTTTCACACGTCTCTGCCACTTCCGATGACGCTTTGCTTTTTTATTTTTTGTGTGTGCTTGTGCTTCGGGAGCCATAGGAACATCCACCCGCCCGCTCGACCGCGTCTTGAAATCATCCCTTCGGCGTGGCATCTTGGAATTCCAGTACGAGAGAGAGAGCGACAACTCCACGCTAAACTTTTCGATTGAAATTTGCTGATGTTTTTGCGTATGGACTTTTTTGCGTAGTGTAGGGTTGATTGTGGCTTGATTCCTAGCTTCATGCTTAAGATTCTTCCGCCGGGAGACAGAATCCACGCACTTTAAAGCTTCCTTTCTTCTGGAGTGCATTTTACGTTCCGTCGAATTGAGCTCAATTTTCCCTTTTGCATGAAATACAAATTGAAGATTCCTTCTTCGCAGCTTGCCTATGTTTTTTTATTACGCTACTGTTCCGAGGTACATCTCTTCCATCTGTTGAACAAGCTCGTCATGTCGGTGAAATTAGAGCTGGTCCTCTGCGACAGGCGAAAGTGCCGGAAGTATGATTTGAGTTTATTTTTCTTCTTCTTGCTTGCTTTGCGATCCGAGGGCGTTCTCGTCACGCAATCCTTTACCAAGACGCTACATGATCGGAGACACATGAAACGTGTGAGATCAGCATATTCGTCGCTGTGGTTGTGAGTTCACAGCCAAGAGACCAAATCGGCCGTATGATTTTAATAAGACTGTATCGTGTCATATTCGAACTTTCCTTTGTTTAAGTTTTATATACTTTTTACCAACACGTGTAACGTCTTCACTGCTAATACTTGGAAAACCACGAAACCCCAGTCCTTGTGATGTGGCAAGTTCGTTAAGGTTCTTGTACGAGATTTCTATTTTTTTCTCGATCACTTTCCTGCAAGTACTGCCGTTTGTCTAACAGCCTGTTTTCGGGAGACGAGAGTGAAATTCTTGTTGACGATCTTGTGCGACTTTTGCATGCAGTTGAGGACGGAGGCTTCTTCTTCGCCCTTGCAACAGCTCCTGCTCATGTGGAAGACAAACTGGACGACGCCTGGCTGGACTTCGCCAGAGAGTCGGAGCCAAAAGACAATCCGGCGGGCGACCCGCCCGTGACTCGTACTGGTGAGAAGGAAAATGCTGCCTCGGTCTCTGGCGTGTCACTCACGGAAGAAGCGCAAGCTGAAGATATCAAGGAAGGTATGTCACAGTTCGGCATCTACGATTCCCTTTCTAATCTTCTCTCTTAGGGTAATCAAGTCTCTCTCCCTCTCTCTCGCTCTCTCTCTCTCTCTCAAGCCTAGGATTCAAGGTTTGATCGGTGTCTTGTTCATCACCTTCTTCGTGGTTTCAACAAATCTATCGTTCAAGTTTTCATGAGAACCTATTCATACACATGGTTGGCCATGACTGAGAAACGGGGGTTTATTGTCTTTTAGAGTGATCTACAACCTCCCGCTTTGAAATTGTTTAAGAAATTCATATATAGTATGGAAGTGAAGGTGGCAACGGCAAGAACGGCGACGGGCTAGGCGGGGAATGGGAGGTCGTGTCAGAGAAGGACAAGTCCGACACGGACTCTGAGAAGGCCGAGAAGAGCTCTGGCAAACTGGGAAGCGCAGCGAAGGAGATGCAGAAGACGTTTGAGGCAGGCGAGAAGCAGATCTCGGAGGAGGAATGGCTGGAGGTCATGAACAAGAAGCTCAGCTCGGAGGAGGAGGAGCCGAATAAGCCCCGCCGAGTGGGCTACCAGGGCAAAAGTACCGTGGAGCCTGGTTTAATGAACGTCCCTCGCCGAGCCAAGAAGTTTGCCAAGCTCTCCATGGAAGCCATGATCCGCGGCTTTGAGAAGTTCACGGAAGAGGAGGAGTCTCACAACGTCGCTGCTTGGCACAACGCCATCCGCCCGTGAGTGCCTTGGTTTTTTCTGTTTTGGTTTTTGTGGTCTTTTTCAAGGAATTCTCAAGCTTTTTACATAAGATTATCATCTGTAAAATCATGACACTGCAACAGAGAATTGCGAATTTTCTATCCACATCTAGTTTTTAAGACTAGGAATTTCTTACATGGTCAGTGTTTTGTATGTAACTTTTGTTTGTTGTTGTTTTTGACTTGGGCAGAGAGGAAAGGGTGCGGTTTTGGTCCGATCCTGACGCGGAGTTGAGGCTCGCTCAGGGTACGAACTCCACGGTATTCCGTATGGGTGTGGATTGGAGCCGGATTTTCCCCATTGAGCCTGTTGATGGCGTTGAAAATGCGGTACAAACACCTTTTTTCCAGAACTTTGTTGATATCGTACTCTTTTGTAGGTACTCCTCATGTTGAAAGGTTTGTAGTGAAGCTTGTTACTAATCGCTTTTTTTGGGCTTGTTTTGGGGTTCGGCTGAGATCAGGTGAATTGGAAGGCTGTAGAGCGGTACCGGTATATCATTCAGAGAGTTTTGGATCACGGCATGAAAGTGATGCTGACTCTGTTTCATCATTCTCTTCCTCAATGGGCAGCAGAGTATGGTGGATGGAAGGACCCCAAGACCATCAAGTATTTCTTAGATTTTACAAGGTCAGCACTGCCAACGCACTTGTTCAAAACCTCCTTGCAATTTTCTACTTGCTGTTATTCTGATTCTATTGTGGTAGCTGTATTTGTTGCTGTTACTGCAATTGCAGTAACTACGTTGTTTACTTTTTGTCGGGATGTGCTGCAGGTTAGCTGTGGATAACTATGGAGACCTTGTAGACTACTGGATTACCTTCAACGAGCCCCATGTGTTTGCCATGTTGACATACTGCGCTGGAGCTTGGCCGGGAGGTGATCCTGACATGCTGGAGCAAGTCACTGCGGCCATGCCCAAAGGAGTGTTCAAGGTCGTCATGAAAGCCATGGCTGATGCTCACCTTGACGCGTATGATATCATTCACAAGAACAGGTAATGCATTTTTATTTTTATTTTTCCATCTCCGATTTATGCCTCATGATTCTATGATAATATTTCCCCATCTCAAACAAGTGTATAGTGTTTTATTTCTATTTTTTTGTTTTCTATCTAGGAATCTACACTAAATGAAAGTGGTGCTATGCTGAAACAGCAAAACGAAGAAACCTGCAAGAGTAGGAATATCTCATCACGTGTCCTTCATGCGACCTTATGGGTTGTTCGATACCCCTTTGGTGGTGTTCAGCAACTGGATGACACGGTTTGCATATTGTGATGACGTGGCACACAAATGTGACTTCATGGGCATCAATTACTACGGCCAGGTGAGTTTGGGTTTTTATGCTGTCAAGTCAAGTGCATTAACATTCCAGCTGAATTCAGTTCGAAATCTGGTTTTCTTTGTTTTGTTTTGTTTTGCTTGTACTTGCGTTGACTATTATGATTGTTTCTACAGGAGGTAATTTCAGCACCAGGTCTGAAAAACGTGGAGAATGAGGAATACAGCGAATCTGGACGAGGTGTTTACCCAGATGGACTGTACAGGATGCTCATGCAGTTTCATGAACGTTACAAACAACACAAGATGAAGTTTATCATCACTGAGAACGGTGTGTCTGACGCTACCGACTACATTCGTCGACCCTACATTATTGAGCATCTTCTTGCTATCCGTGCAGCCATGGACAAGGTATCTACCGACAGTTATCAGTTACACGGAGGCTTTTTCCTTCCAAGTTT
This sequence comes from Ulota crispa, assembly GCA_963920765.1. Taxonomy (NCBI): domain Eukaryota; kingdom Viridiplantae; phylum Streptophyta; class Bryopsida; order Orthotrichales; family Orthotrichaceae; genus Ulota; species Ulota crispa. The sequence goes on from OY987242.1 coordinate 22,011,057, forward strand.
TCCATGGATTTCAATTTGAACTTCAACCAGTGGTTACACGGAAGTTTTTCCTTATATGCTTACAGTACTTCGGATTTGAATGTCAACCTAAGCTTTTCTCTCAAGTTTTTTTCATCATTTTCAATTTGAATGCCAAGTAGACAACTTATCGTACATTCGAGTTCACAACTTGACACCTTTGCCTGTTTTAGATTTGTATATGGTGTATGTAATCCACGTGTGTTGCAATGGTTTTGATGCAGGGTGTACCTGTTCACGGCTACTGCTTCTGGACCATCTCCGATAACTGGGAGTGGGCCGATGGGTATGGTCCTAAGTTTGGTCTGGTGGCTGTGGATCGACACAAAAACCTGGCTCGTCACCCCCGTCCTTCATATGACCTTTACACGGAGGTAGCTATAAAACAAATTGCCTTCACTATTGGAACACTGTTTGCCCTCTTGGTCGGTAATTTTCTTAGTGAATTGGTAGCTATGGTCATTGTTTATGGTCTTTTTTAGTGTTAGCAGTATTGTCAAATCATGCACGCATGAAAGGCTCTTTGACATACACTGTGTTTTCCTTTGCAGTTGTCTAAGACTGGAAAGGTGACAAAGAAACAGCGGAATTCAGTGTGGGAAGATCTTCAGGACCAAGCTAGGCAGGGCAAGACGAGACCATTTTGCCGACAAACCAATGGCATGGGCCTCATGTTTGCAGGTACCAAATTTTCTTTCTATTTTTATGTTAGTCAAATTCTCAACACCTTAGTGCCTAAATGGTCCAAAAGTGGCCTTGTGCATATTTATTGGAACTAGAAAGAAATCACTTTGGAAAAGCTGTCACCTAAAAAAACATGGCAACAGAAAACAAGGAATCACATCCCACCTTATTTAACAGTTAGAAATCGGTTTGGTTTTTAGCTTCCAAAAAGCACTTTCTGTTTCTTCTTCAGGTACTTATTGCTCGAGTGCAACATCAGATAGGGCAGGATCCTTGTTTTTTGAGTACTCCCTTTGGATTTCTGTCATAGAATGTGGCTCTAAAAGGAGGCACTTGCTGTGTGGCATAATTATTCTCAAAACCCTTTCATAACTAGGATCTAAATTTTTTCATTGGGATACAAACAAACATATCATTAAACAAGCCGAAAGAAACCTTGCGTATAGAACCTGCAGCTTCTCTCATTGGAGAGAGGAAGAGATGTGTTTGAGGTTGAATTGACCAACTACACCATTCCCAAGACACAATTTCCTTGACAGACAGAAAAATTGGAATTGGGTGGGGACACTACCCAGCTTTTCAGTTTTTTTCTTCTATCAAGTTAGATAGTTTGCTTTAGTCAATAGTAGTGTGGCAACTGTGTCATTTTGAAGGTTATATTGAAGCGGTTTAAGTGGAACTGAAGCATATCATAACACAGTGAAGCTCATCACAATACAATAGAACCTGAATACAGCTAGGACTGGGATAGAATATGCACTTAAGACAGGTTAATCACCAATGCCACATACAACTAAATGTGGACAATTCAAGGACTCATGGACTCTCTATGTCCCTAAACATTGGAGATTTCCCTAAAATTTTTGCGTGTCATCAGATTTAGGCATATCTCTTGATGTTTTGCAAGGATATCAATGTTTTGCAAACCAAAGCGGTTTCTGGATTATTACTTCTGGACTTTGGATGGTCCATGTTTAGTTGAATGTGGCATATTGATAGAGGTCAACCTTAACAACTAACCTGAAGTATTCCTCTATGGATGTCATTCACTTCCACAGTATGCTTTTAGACAGTTTCTATTGTACTGGATTTGTGATCATGGTTAAAACAGGCATTAACAGGTGGTGCTTGGATGTAAAACAGGGGGTCTGGACGTACCAATGGATCGGCCCTTTGTAGTCCGAGACTGGCGCTTTGGAAAGTACCAAGTGGATGGTCTGCAAGACCCGCTCAGCTCTGTAGTGCGCTACGTCCGTGAGGGCGCCATGTTCCGCAAAACCAGCAAAAACAACAACAACAAGAAGGACAAGCAGCAACAGCAGGAGAAGCAGCAGCAGCAATCCCAGACACAAACCCCAGCCGTGGCCGCTGCATAGACGGCCACCCTCGTCCACATACAGCTTCACGTTAACTGTACAAACCTTCTCTTTTGATTTTCCAATTGTTTTTTTACGAAATACTGAAAGCACGGAACGTGTTACCAGCTCCCTCTTTCTCTCCTTTTCCTTTTCCCAGTACTCAGTTGCTTATGGACTATTTTTTCCATATAAATACATCTCTGCCCTGTACATCTACTACTAATTTTTACTACTGTTTGTTTGTCTGTACATCTTTGTAGTACAACTTTGTAGCTACCGAGAGAAAAAGCAACTCCTTTGAGGAGATTCTGGCTCTCTTTTGGTTTGAGGAACAACGTGCAGGGGTAGTGGGGAGAGTTGGTTGAAGGTCACACACACAGTCAATGGCGTTTCTGTCAGTGGCAGGGTTGCAGGTTTGTAGGGAGGATACAGTTCTTAGACATGCACTGTTTTGGACTTACCTTATTGGCAATTTACATTGAATTTGTGAAGTTTGCAAAGTCAATCGTTGCAAAGAAGTATGCTTTCTTTGCATTTTTTCATTTTTTGTTGTTGTTATTATTGCATGTGTTTTTTTAGTTAGAAACACGGAATTCAATGAAACTGGAAAATCACTTCATATTCCGAGTGCATCTGGATACCGGATACACTTGTGTTTAGACCTCTTTAATGGCACAGCTTGGAAATAATAGCTATTAGATCATTTTTTTCTAATGATGTGTATGATTTTTGTATTCAGTTTTGAGTTCAGAAATTGTATGAGGGACTGGATGTAGTCCATCATCGATATGGAAAGATTTGTGATTAAAGACTTAGCTAAGTTAAGTTTACATCGCCTATGATGCTTACTGTTGTAAGTTTCAGTATGTGGAAATGGATGAATTTTTGTTGGTAATTTGGGTGGGTAGAGGTGATTGGGTCAAGTGCTTTTAATAAGATCTTAACTTGATCATTTGGCTTGATAATTGGCTTGATAATTGGCTTGATCTTGTCCTCCAATATAGTGTGGCGTTGTAACACAACGTATATATTAAAAATTTAGTTGAAATTGTATTAATATGACCAACTATATGGTTGAGAATAAAAAGAGAAAAGATCATGAATAGTACGAGAGGATTTGAGTGAAAGATTGTGGCCTACTGGGACGAAAGACGTGCCCTGGCCACCAAAAAAACACTCTGTATAGTAGTGCCTGGTTAACATGAAGGTATCCGGACAGAACTTCTTTTCATCTTACGGAAACATTCACCGTAGCAGAACTCACCATGCGGAAAAGGGAAGCTATGCTTCTAGACTTCCTCCCTGGTAAAGACAGATTTCTCTTACGTAGGCGCGTTTTGTTCATAAAGCAATCCTTGGACATTAATGCAAGAGGTGTTTTTTTCTTATGGAAACATTTTTTCTTACACAAGCAAAGAACACGTGTTCTTGGCCTGACTGGGACAGTCATGTTAGGCAAGCATTTTTGTTACATAGGTTAATCCTATGGAGGCACCACTGTATTGTATAAAAAGTTGTTTTTCACTTGAACTTTTTTTAGAAGTGATCATAGATACATGGTGCATCATGGAAGGTAAAAAACAACCTCAGCAAACACACTCATATTTTTTGTAACCTAAATTGTGAGAAGATTTAGCAACATGGTGTTAGGTTGTATGCTACCCTTCTTGCAATTTTCATGAAGGCACCATGCACTATTGTCTTTTACAACTTTAAGAAATAATATTTTAAAGAGGTAACTAGAGAGACACCCCTCAGTTGCTAGGGAGACACCCTCTATAGCCCAACCTATTAAGGTAGGAACACCTATAAGCGTTAGTGTCCCCATAATTGTCACCTCTAAAATCTTGGAAAATCTCTGAAAATGAATAGATGTTATTGCAAGGATGTACAACATGTGAACATGAAACCTTAGTGTTGGTTATGGGTGCAATGGCAGTTTGCTCTTTAAAATTCATAGCTTATTCTCATAGTATCCAAATAATACATTTGAAAGTGCAAACTCATTATTTTTTTGTTCCTAATAGGATCCTATAATTTGCTAGATGTCTATTAATACTCATCATGTTCAAAACCCTTAAATTGACGCTTATGGGTGCTCCTACCTTAAATTTGAGATTTTTATTACCTTGAAATATGAAATAAAGTCAAAACAATATTTTAGCGCCCATATGCATCTGCAAGCATTGCAAACATATAACAAATATGTCTCATTTGTGACATGGTCAAGACTTAAACTTATAATGAAAGGAGTGATTAGTTTAACTCTTGACCATATCATAGATGAGATATATTTGTTATATGTTTGCAATGCTTGCAGATACTTATGGGCGCTAAAATATTGTTTTGACTTTATTTCATATATCAATGTAATAATAATCTCAAATTTAATAAGTTGGGCTATAGGGGTGTCTCCCTAGCAATTGGGGGGTGTTTCCCTAGTCATTCCCTATTTTAATGGGTGGGCACTTGCCTCGCTACTATAAGAACCGCATTCAAGGATTAAGTTATCTTGGTGTTTCACTATGCATTCAAGTAGCTTTTAGATCTTTGGTTTTAATTTTCATGAGAGTTTATTTGTATCTATTTTATTTTTTTGTTACTATTTGCTATGAGTGTGTAAGAGCATCTCCGCCATGGGCACCCTATCCTTATCTCCATTGGGATGAGGCCCGTATCGCTATCCCCATTTGAATGAAGAGGGATCAAAGATAGGGATAGGGGTAGGAATATACAAGCCCCACTTATTCTTCCCTATCAAGGAGCTTCTTACCTTTATAATTACTAAAATGAGCCAAGAGAAATAGGTTGGGAGAGGAGATGTAGGTGAAAGGGGGTAACAAATTGCACTTTTCGGGAAAAATGAGGATACAGTTTACTACATTTGAGTTCCCCATATAGCCTCTTGTATAGGGAGTTGGAGCTCCTCTAATTTGGATTCTCTATATTTCTAAGGATACATGCTCTTGGTGGGAGAGGGCTTCTTCCCTTTTTGGATGAATTCCATTTGGATATAGATAGGGAAGCGCCTTGGTGGAGATGCTCTAAGCCTATCTCTAAGTAGTTTAAATTAAGAATGTTTGATAAACACAAAAGAAAAAGAAAAAGAAAAAGAATGTAGGAAAAAGACAATTATAGAAGTAAGTGGGAATGAAGGCTAGAATAAGTGAAGTCATATGGACTAAGACAAGAAGGTATGAGCAAAGCATATAGGTGGAAGATGAATGTAGGAGGAAATGGGCCATAAAACAAGGAAGGGAGTGTGCTTGCAGAGAAAATTTTAAAATATTTTTTGTGTTGGAAGGTAGAATTGGGATAGAGGTTAAAAGGTATAGATGTTGTTTGGAAAGGAATTTGAAGGTGAAAATTGGAATCTTTTTTTATGTAAGATTAGTGACAAGCATATGAAATTTAAGTCTAAAAGCCTCTTAGAGAAAGAGCAACTCATTGCCAAAGTGGTGGAGGTTTCAAAATTATGGCAATGGAAGAGCACCAACTTTGAAGCCATGCATGGTTCTTGGCAATTTTTGGAGTAATAGTTGTGAAACTTATTGAGTATCTTCCAAGTGCCTTATTAAGGTCTTGTGAAAGTATCAGTAGCATAATAGTTGGAAGCTATGAGATATGAGGGATATTGGTAATAGGTTTTCCTTGATTAACTAATTGCAAAAAGACTACGTAATTTCTAATGCAAATAATTCCACTTTGACAATTGTAGGTGGAGAAAAATGCTTTCCAAAACTTTTGAACACTTTTTTAATGTTGTAAGGTTTTACTTCCACAACAAACTTTATTTTATCATGACAAAACATTTCCACAATTTTTTGTAATTTTTCATAGTTGAATCTATGCCAATTTATGCATCTCTTGGGTGTCAAACTTTCTAGCTTTGAATCCTCTTAATGGGTGCAAACATTTCTCATGCATGTCTATAAGTAAATGACAAGTTTGTTCAAGAGCATTTTAGAAAAATATGATGTAATTGCAGAAATTTTGTTCTGTAGAACAAACTTTGTCACTAATGAAAACAAGGGAAGTTCAAAGTGGTGAACTTCACCTTTTGAAAATTGTAAACTGAATTGGATGTGGTTGAGCTGCTATTGATATAAACCAATTTTTATTTATTTATTCACATGTCTAAATGTTATTAGATTTTTGGGTAAGGTTACTATCATTTGTGTAATGTAGATTTAAAAAAAATCTTTACAAATACTAATGTTCAAAAATGCCAAATATGTTTCAAAAATTGATCCTTTGGAATTGACTTGGAAATTACAGAGACTACTCTCATTTTCTCTTTGTAACACATAGTTGCATATTTGGATGGATGGACTATCTTTTAATATCTTTGGAACTCACAATTCCATTTATTGTCTACCGCGTCACATTTTGTTATTGATATCATGACATTGATGAGACTTGCAAGATAACAGTACATCCTCAATTAGGATATTAATCACTAAAACATGGTCTATTAGTTATTAATTCATTTTCCAAGCCTATTTGAGGGTTTTTCCTCCAATGCAATGAGACTTCATCATCAACATAAAACTATATTTGCTATTGGATTTAGAAGCTACGTTAGTACAACACAAGTGCAATCCACTAATAAAACATTCTAATAGCATTCTAATGGCAGGTTATTTCTAAACCTTGGAAATATGTTCAAAACTATCTTAGTGAATGACTCTCATTGCCTTTAAGTAGCTGTTTGTGTTCCATCACAAAGTGGTTAAAATGATCATATTGCTTTTAATGCAAATAATTAGGGAATGTTTGGTTGATAGTAATGACTTGTAAGAAACAAACTAAAGGTGTTAAATGTATATAGTTATGCTTTTAATAAATTGTTAATATACTACTTATAGAGGTGATTAGATGTTCTACGCGCCCTCTTTAAAGGAATCCATTATTAACTTCATAATCCTTACTAGTACTTGATTTGGATACAGGATTATACAATTAAGTTTTATCTTTATCAACAATTTTTTTGGCCCAGCCGTAAATTATTTAAATCACGTATGCTCTTGCTTAAAAATCCCCTTATAATCTTAGTTTCAAATGTTCAACATGTAGAAGCAAAGACATAATTTTTCATTTATAATTTTTTTTTCCTAACAGTAAAAGAAGCTGAACATTAGCATCATCACAAAATAAGCATTGCTATAGAAGTGGAATTCCACAACACGAGGAACACACGCTCACAAGGTTTGACGAAAAAAAATAAAAAAATCCTTACCTATTATAAGTGCAAAAAACCAAACAAGAAAGTTTAGCCAAATTATCAAATTACTTTGTCATCTGAGTTTTCTTAGCAAAATCTGCAAGATTCACAAGTTTTTTAACCCCTAAACGTGCGAGCGTGAAGTTGCGACCAATACAATATAGGATATATTTCTTGTATTTGGAATGGATCCACACCTCTACTATAATTGAGATCAACAAAGAAGTTGGAGAGTAGATCAAAGCAATTCTAGTAAGCTACTTGAGATCCAAAATTAAAACTTCTTACTAGAAGCAAATGCCAATTATACGGCAACATATATACTATGCCCTATGGTCCTTTAAGGGTTATATTCTAACTTTGAAACCTCAAATGTTCATAATTTGAACAGTCAAAAGATCAATAGGTTTCTAAAAATCCTCTTTTTGCTAAATCAATAGGCTCTACAATTTTATGGACGTATAAACCACCTGTAAGGTACAAGCACCCAAAAGTGACACTAGCCATTTAGTGACATTTATAAATAAACCTAATCCCAAGCGCTTGTGCACCCAAACAAGACACAAGCACCCAAACCAAACATGCAAGTCAACATAAAGTAACAAAAATTGTGTAGGTGATAGTTTATGATTGGATGTGACATGGTCTTTTTGTTATCATGACATGGTCTTTTTATTGTCTCTTTTTCAAAGGTCTAGTGTACACAATAGGTCAATCTAAGGAGTTACCTTCAACAATTAGTAATTTATTCATACAATATCAAAAAATTCCAAAAACAATTTTGCTTATATCTGTATGCATTTCCTAACAAGTCCACGCCATTAAATACTAGAAAGACCCTCCAAATTACCACATCTGAAGTAAAGTGTCACTTTTGGGTGCTTCTACCTTATACCTTGTAACTCAGCAATAAATCGAAAAACGTGATAGTCTCCGGACGATCCGGTTTTTTTCCTGTAAGGGGTTTTTTTTTAGCAAAAGAGCAAAATGAAGAATATTCATAGATTTTGGAACGTGAGTGTTTCGCATCTGTACATACCAGTACAGCATTGCTCACTCCACAAAATGAGAGGAAGATAGAAAGCACTCAAGCAGGGATATGCACACTGACGTCACACCGGGCAAAGGAAAGGGAATCAAAAACTCTCCAGCACCCATGGAGCGTCACGAATTGGACGGTGCCCACGCCGCGGACGACCGCGGCCTGCCGCCGTCACGACTGCGGCACGGCTGCGGCGGCATCACGTTGGTCCATAAGAAGAGGCCATACGCCGAGCACAGACACCACAGAAAGCAGGAACAGGAACGCCGGGAGTCGGAGGAAGAAGGACGACGCACTCCTCGCTCGCTCGCGAGATTTGTAGGCCTTTGTATTGCGGCCTTTTCCTCGTCTCGGGGGTCACAGATCGGTGGGAGATGCTCTAGGGCGCTGGGAGTGGAGCCGGAGCACAAGCAGGCGCCGTCATGTCGACCCCTTCCCGCAAGAGGTTGATGCGTGACTTCAAGCGCTTGCAACATGATCCGCCTGCGGGCATCAGTGGAGCGCCGCAGGACAACAACATCATGTTGTGGAACGCGGTGATTTTCGGGTACGTGCCGGTGTGGTGGCCCGCGTTTCTTCCAACTCTGTTTCTTGTGTCAATTGTGTCGGCATATGGTTTCCAGCGGAATTGGTGACGCACGCGGTGGAGTGTGGATTTGTGGTGATGGATGTGAGTAGGTGAGGTGATTGTGCGAGTGTTTGATGGAGTAGAAATTGGCTTGTTGATTTGAGCGTGCAGTGTTTGGAACACGTCTGTTTTGTTGAATGTGTGAGTAACGGTTCGAGCGGCGGACGATGGTGTGGTGTGGTGAGGTTCGTGGTGAGGTTCATGGCTTGGTTTGAGGTCGGGAGAGATGTAATTGCGTGTTGTTGTGAGCAGGCAGGGTTGGTTGAGTTTTAGGTAGGCAGACTAGGTTTTATTGGATTTAGGAGGTGGCGGATGCAATTCTGGTGTATCCAGTGCGTGTGTGATGATCCTTTGCAAGTGCTGGCTCTCGGGGGACTTTTTGAGAAGTAGAAATGAGCATTTTGATCAAGTGCCGAATCTTGTCAAGGTTCAAATTGTGGTGTAGGTTGAATTGCAAAACAGCTGAGTGGTTGGAAAGTAGTATTGCTGGTGGAGTCGTGGAAGTGTGAGACGGCGAGGTATAGCGAATGACATCCTCTGTCTCGAGGGGCCTTTGTGACGCACCGCCTCCTGTCCGTGTGAGTGTGTGAGTGAATGTGAGTGGGATTGTGGTGCTTGCAGAGTGGTTTGTGATGGACGGTGGCTTGGCAGTTGTTACTGACAACTGGTGTCTGCGTGGTGTGGTTCCGGTGACGATGAATGGAGCTGGTAGTTATGTGCGGTGTTCAGATTTTTGTAGAGTCTGTCGGAGTGGTTCGATGGGATTGAGGAACGAGGTTCTCGAAAAGTGGAGCTTGTGTAGGGTTTGGAGTATCTGAGGCTGCTGTGATGCCATTGTTGTGTGATCATTTGTAGCTGTGATACGATGATCGAGAACTGATATTTGTTTTGTTTTGGTGCAGCCCTGACGACACGCCTTGGGACGGAGGTACGTCGGCACTGATTCAACCCCGTGTGCACATTGGCCCTTGTATTCTGAGACGTTTTGGTATACCTTGAGGAGCTTGCCACCGGTGTGATGGTGGATCTTACGGAGCGGTGATGTGTTGGCGATTTCTTTTCCATATGTAGATGTGTCGGACATGCTCGACCGGTGTCGTTTGAACTTGGACTGTTAAGGGACGGAGGAGTAGTATGTGACCCGCGCGTGTGTTGGATTGTGGATTGCAGGAACGTTCAAGCTGACGTTGCAGTTCACGGAAGACTACCCGAACAAACCCCCGACGGTTCGGTTTGTGTCGAAGATGTTTCATCCCAACAGTAAGCACCGAACGAAGAAGTGTAGATTTTAGGGGATTGGTGGTCTTGATTCAAGTATGATGAACAGGAGATGGCGTAAATGATATGCGATCGCGATTATGGCTGCCAAATTGTGGATTGGATCGCGGTGCACTGCTGTTGTGAATTAGGGCTCTTGTGATGATGGATTATTCAGGAGTTAGTGGTGGTTGAGAGCGGTGTGCTGGTCATATTTGAAGATAGCATAATTGTCCTGAGATTTAGGATGCGAGGTTTGGAGTGTGCACTTTTAGGTTTGACACGTTGGTGGTTGTGGCAAATCAGTATATGCGGATGGAAGCATCTGCTTGGACATTCTCCAGAACCAATGGAGTCCCATCTACGACGTGGCGGCAATTCTCACTTCGATTCAGGTGAGGTGACGTTGTCGCATTGGCTGGCGTTTGTCTCTTGCGAATGCGAGCATGGATTTCTGGCTTGTGAGTCAGGATTGTCATCAGGGCATTTATAGGAAGGACCAGAATGAGGTAGGTGCATTACTGGTAGAGTAAGGTTTCAGGTGACTGGGATTAAGTTTTCTCCATGTACATGGAGCGGATAGGGCAGTTGCAACCGGGAAATTGTGGTAAACTGGAGTTGACGATAGAGTACTAGAGATGATGTTGTGATTGTGCTGTGTCCTGGCTTGGCCGAGTTGTGTTCCAGCTGGTGCGTACGATGTGCTCGGAACTGGTTGTCTGATGCAGTCATTCGATGCAGTCGTTGCTGTGTGACCCGAACCCGAACTCACCGGCGAACTCCGAGGCAGCTCGGATGTACAGCGAGAACCGGCGCGAGTACAACCGCAGGGTACGGGAGATTGTGGAACAAAGCTGGTCAGCAGAGTAAGAGGTGGGAGTTTGATGAGCAACGTCGATTCTGGGATGCCCACGTTGAAGAGGAAAGCTTGGATCCAATTGTCTGGGGATGTCGGAGTTGAAGCTTGGAGATTGGATAGGGCAGATACGATATGGCATCCTTTGAACTTGTGGACTTCCATGAAGTATCACGGTATAACTCGTCCTTGCTTGGAAGGACCTCCGAGAGGGGACTGTTGGGCTTTTGTGGGAGCGAGTGTCTGGCATCCCTGGTGATTTCAACATTTGGAGCAGTTGAAGGTTGAGAGCTGCGGGCCAGGGTGGGAGTAGAGATATGCGGTTGGTGTTGCGGGTGTGACGGGCAATCATTCGTGAAAACTTAGGTTGTGCAATAGTAGGCTGGTGATGGGGCCTTGTTGTGAGCAGTCGTTGACCCTTTCACTCTACTTTTGGAGTTTACTTGTGTGGACAAGTTGGAATTAGGGTCGAAGATGATATGCATAAGTTTCTAAGTGATAAAATAAATTCTAGCGTTGTCTACACCTGTTCATCTTTGAGTTTCTTGTTAAGAGTTTGAGTATATTGCTCTGACTGGTTAAATTCGTCTTATTAGTTGGGGGGTGTTTGCTGTTTGTTTATGTTAATTTTTTTGAAGTCTCTGGATTATCATTGATGTTGATTGAACTTCTGTTACTGCGATTGTTTGTGTTTTCGGATGTAGTATGGTGGACTGACGTTTCACTGAGTGAATTGGTGGCCACTATTCTTTATCAGTGAGCTCTACTAGACTTATCCCATAAACCTGTGTGAAGTTCATGAATGCAGAAGGAATAAATTTTACATGCTAAAACTATTAGAGATAACATTCAATTGGATATTTTCGAAGAATGTGCCTCGATCAGTCGATCCCAATATTCTGAAGCTGAACAGTATTTTACGTGTAATGAACATACTTTGTTGAGTATTTAGTTAGTTTCTTTTTGCTTTTGGCTTTACTACCGTTGGGAACCCGGCATGTAATGATATATAGTGGCTTTATAAATGATTTTAATTTTTTGCTAAATATGTGCGACAAGTGTGATTGGGAGTATACGCTTGTGGAGCTGAAGTTACATTCTCATACGGTACTAAACATGGTGTAAACCAGGTTTTTGGAAATGAACTTCTACCTTTGGACAGTATCAATTTTGCTCATTCCACTTCTACCTTTGGACAGTATCAATTTTGCTCATTCCACTTCTAGCATAAACATATTTAGAATGAATTATCAATTAGATTGTTTTCTATATATAGTGGACACATCGAGAGAGATAGTAATGTTAACATAGGGATTGTTACTTTAATTTGGTGCACGCACATGCGACCGAATGGAGAGCTTTTGGTCCCGGATCCAATATATCAGGGCAAAATTTGGGGGCTGAGGGCTCGTACGTGGGAGAGCCCAGCCTCACATACGGGACCCCTCCCGAACAGTAATTCCTGCTCCTATTTTATCAGTTTTACCTCTTTGAAGTTAAGGTAAGGTTCTTAGATACCAACCATCTAAGTGCTGAAATTGAATTTTGGGAGGTGGAAATTTTTGAAATAGTTTTCAGTGAGTTTTATTTGAAAGACAAGAGGGATTGGCATGTAGCCCAAGTTTTTTTATAATTTTTAAACTTTGTGGAGTTAGTTATGAAATTTTGAAGTGGAAAGGCCATAGTGCTCTAAAACCATCCACCTCCTCAAATGTATGTCTAGTGTACATTACTAAAAGGCTATGAATAAAAACATGTACAGAAAAATTTCATTTAGGAAGGTGAGCGGTTTTACTACCCTAACGGAGTAAACTTTGGCCCTTACAGATCACGTTCACCTAAAGGCCCAAGGGCCCTTTTGGGGGACAAATGGAATTTTGGGCATGTACCTACGGCTAAACTACTTTGCTTGATTTTTTGAAACTTTTCTTGAAAGTGAGGTATTCAAAGATCTACATGGGAATGTAATTTTTTCTTCATTCCAACATTTATTGAAGAAGTTAAAAATGAATAACTGAAAAACAAGGGACTCCGGGCAGCCCAAAAACTTCTTTAAAACTTTCATTTTTTTCTTTTTTTCAAATAAGAATCTGAAATAGGTTCTTTAGACTTATATAGAGGTGGGGAGCTTTAAATCATTCAATTATGATTGATGAGATGAAAGTTATGAGAAGTTTTAGTTTGTAAGTACGTGTGATTTTGAGAGAAACCACACCTACCGCAAACTAAAACTTCTCATAACTTTCATCTCATCAATCATAATTGAATGATTTAAAGCTCCCCACCTCTATATAAGTCTAAAGAACCTATTTCAGATTCTTATTAGAAAAAAAGAAAATTTTAAAGAAGTTTTTGGGCTGCCCGGAGTCCCTTGTTTTTCAGTTATTCATTTTTAACTTCTTCAATAAATGTTGGAATGAACAAATAATTACATTTCCATGTAGATCTTTGAATACCTCACCTTCAATAAAAGTTTCAGAAAATCACGCAAAGTAGTTTAGCCATGGGTACATGCCCAAAATTCCATTTGTCTCCTAAAGGGACAATGGACCTTTAGGGGTTAATGTAGATAATAAATGGAAGTAAAACATAAGCTTCAAAATGTATCATGAGAATTGCGTACTCCCTACTATGTTTCAAGATTCTTACAGTAAAAGAACTTCATTAAAAAAAACAGATAAACAAGAAATGAACATAACAAAAACAAAAACTAGAGAATAAATTTTAAGAGAATGTGACAAAAACTTGGTAGAAGCTGCAAAAGGAGGTCCAACTCTAAACCTGTAGTAGACAACTCCAAGTCGCAAGGGCTGAAACTAAACACAAAAACAATAAGAAGCCCCTAAAACCTAAATTGAGTAAAAACCCTTGGCTGGCAAGGTAACCTAGGAAGGGAGGGCAAGATACAAAGTTACTGGCCTACTGCACTTTGGCACCCTAAATTTGCTTGGAGGCACAGTCAGCTCCCAAACTGCAGGTCACGAATACGGTTGCATGTGCGTGGTTTGATTGCTTGAAGCATTTTAGGGTATGTAGGAAAGATTTTAGGGAGATTTTAGGGTACTAGGTCATTAGCATGGAGCTTCATCAAATATTGATCAAGTTGCATGTAGTGTATGACTTATAAGCAACTATTGTTGCAATAACAAGTACTAAAAGTATAACAATAAAAAGTACTAAAAGTATAACAATAACAAGTACTAAAAGCACAACACATGTACTCATTAGCTCAAAAGTAATTTCACTACCAAGAAGAATTTGCATTTCTAGACTTTTATAAGCAACATTCAATCAATCTAGCTTTGTTCCTAGATGTATTGGTATCAAGGTTGCTAATAAAGCTCTAAGCATGTAGCACCCCAAGTTTGTTCTTACATAGTTTGGCTTATATCATTAAACAAAAATATCATTTACCTCAATTTCATCATTCAAGTCAAACAATTTGGTGTTTTAAAGATTCAAGCATTGATATAGATAGTAGAAATGCTTTAAAGAATCCTCAACATGGCCAACGAATTATACTCTACCTCAATGCTTTTTTTGTGTGTGATCTTTACTTGAATGCATTTTGGAGGCATTCACAAGCTTGGGCAATGGCAGCCTTGGCAGCAGGCGTTTGGGAGAGAGCGTTGAGCATGGCAAAGTCGTGGATGGTGCCCAAGTAGCGAGTCACCGTCACCGTCACGCCCGCCTCCATCAGCTTCTTTGCAAAGTGCTCGCCTTCATCACGCAACACATCAAACTCATCCGTCATGACTAGCGCCGGTGGCATGCCCTTGAACAACTCTGTGGGAGCGCGCAATGGCGATGCCGTGGGCTCGCCCCACACTGCGTGGTTGGGCGCGTACTGGTCCCAAAACCACTTCATGGCTGGCAGCGTTAGCCATGGCCCATTCTGGAATTGCTTGTATGACTCGTTGTCAAAGGCCGCATCTGTCACCGGGTAGAACAAGCACTGGAAGCACAACTTGGGCCCTCCTGTGACCACAAACCCATGGATACATAAGGTAGGAACACTCATAAGCGTGAGAGTCCCCATATCTGTTACCTCTAAAATCTTGGAAAATCTGTAGAAGTATATAGATGTAATTACAAGGATGTGCAACATGTGAACATGAAACCTTAGTGTTGGTTACGGGTACAATGGCAGTTTGCTCTTTTAAAATTCACAATTTATTCTCACAGTATCCAAATAATACATTTGAAAGTGCATTTTCATTATTTTTTGTTGCTAATAGGATCCTATAATTTGCTAGATGTTTATTAATACTCATCATGTTCAAAACCCTTAAACTAACGCTTATGGGTGTTCCTACCTTACATGTCCATGGTTACAATGATGATGTGGATGAGTGCATTCAAAGAGGGTTTCATGTTTCAGTAGGGGGCTTCAAACATCAAAATTTTCAAGTGACTCACATTGCAATTCACCTTGGTGAATTTACTAGTGAACAACAAGGTGAGTCACCTCTAGAATTCACTCCTAATGTGATTCACGTTAGGAGTGAACTTCAAAAACTTGCTTTTGCGCGGCTCATCCTCATGGGTGTCTCACACGCTTGAACCTCCAACTTGTGCACAAAACCTTAATTGCAAACTCACGGATGTATTAGATTTTGGGCATGCAAATGAACAAAAATAATTCACTAGTGAGTTGGGATCTTGTGAGGTGAGAAACTTGTAGACTAGATTTTATGTTTGAAGCCCCCTAATACTTAGGGGAGCTTCACACTATTTCTCACATCCCACCAAATTTGAGAAAATTAATTAACTCCAAGAGATATAGTCCAAATTGACTAAATGTGTTTGAATTGACAAGAAATGTTCAAATGGACACATCCAAATTGATCAAAAATGTTTGATTTGACATTGTTTCATGTAGTGTAAAAGTCGGGACTTGATGCTTCACACTATGTTCAAAGCCCCATGTCTTGATTTCATTACATTTGTTACTTACATGGTAGCATTTTTTGAAAGTTTTGACACCAAAAAGAGTTGGACTTGATCCTCAAAGTTTGGGTCAACTATTTTGTTGAACTCAACTTTTAGCCCAAGTCCCACCCTTGTTTTTTGCATAAAAGATTTGCAACTTTCTTTTGTACTCTCATTTGCCTTTAACCCCTAAATGCCAAAGGCACCAGAATCTGGTGTTTTTAACATTGAAATCTGATCCCATGGACATTTAGGGGTCAACAACTCAATAAAGGTGGGATCTCACTTTCAGATAGGACTTGCAAAGATAGAACGTGAGACATAGTGAGAACCACCCCTTAGCTAGATGTATTGCATTTAGGTCAACAAAATGCCAAACTCAAGGCATGCATAACTAAGGTAGTGTGTTCTAACTGGGGGCAATGTTCTAATTTGGTGCACTTCTAGGAATGACTGACATGTTCTTTCAAATATCTATTATTGTCATTGATGTGTTAGGTGGGCTTAGCAATCTGCTAAACTCACCTAAGTCATCAATGACAATAATAGATATTTGAAAGAACATGTCAGTCATTCCTAGAAGTGCACCAAATTAGAACATTGCCCTAAATTAGAACACACTACCTTAGTGCAATTAGAATGCATTGATATGGATTATACCTCGTTCTTTGCACATGATTGTGACTGCAATGGACATGTTGCCGCCCACGCTGTCTCCAGCTACCGCTAGTTTGGACCCATCCACATTAATTTCATTAGCATTTGCAGCCACCCACTTAGTAGCTTCATAAGCTTCTTCAATGGGAATTGGGTATTGAGCTTCTGGGGACAGAGAGTAGCTCACAAACACCACCGCGCACTGGGCCCCATTAGCAATGTCTCGGATCAAGCGGTCATGGGTGTCCATGCCTCCCAGCACCCACCCACCCCCGTGGAAATACATGGTCACAGGGAGCTTGCTTTTGTTTCCGCTCGGTCTTACAATTCGGATGGGAATCTCATGTTTGAAGGGGATCTTGCGATCTTCAATATCCGCCATGAGTTTCTTCACATCCCCGCCTTGAGCTCCACTTAAGACTGCGCGAGCGTCTTTAGGAGCCAATGTGTAAATGGGTGGCCCACCTCCCTTTGTTAGCATATCCAAAAAGGCTTGGGTGTCCTTTTCAATGACATTTTTGCTCATCTTTATTGGCAGTGTCACGCCTAAAGCCGAACAACAAGCCACTGCACCTTGCTTTTGTTGGTCCTAGAAAGGACCAACTCTTGCGGACTCCGCACTTAAAAGTTGTGCTTTTGCCCTTCACTTTTAAAGTAACTAGTGACCTTATGGGTTCTTAGTGTTGTTTCACCTGTTTTTTTTCTTTTTTGTGAGAATTTTAGGCTTCCCCTTCCTCTCCCCTCCCCCTCTCTCTTTGAATATTTAGTGATAAATCAGTTTTTGATTATTACAATTTTTATTGATTTCTTTTAATAAACATAAATTCCAAATTTCACATGAAATACTTATAATTCTATTTTAAAAAGTGAATTACACTAAGTGCTTTACAATATAGATAGACAAATGAAAATATAATTGTGTTTTTGAAATTAGTTGAATGACCCTAACTAAGCAGCACACACATTTGGCTTCAAATTGTGATGTCTAACCTCTTTTGAGATTTTGCACTTTCTTTCTCTTTTTTTTCACAACTTTTTACCCTCCTTTTTCCTCTTCTTCCTCCCCTCTTTCTTTTTTAATTTTTGGTGAAAAACAATTACTTGATGCTTTGTCTAATAGATAGATAATTCTATTTTTGAAAGTGGGTAGATGACATTAACCAAGCATCACTTACACTTGGCCTATTGTTGTGGTTTTCTAACCTTTTTAAGGTTTTGGATTAAAAATCATGTAATCATATGTTTTGCCACAAAACGATACTCAACATACCATGGTTTCTTTTTACTCAAGAGCATCAAAATGGTGACTTGTGTTTGTGGTTGAGATTATAAGCAAAAACAAACGTTGGCCACGTGTAAGATACTTTGATTGAGTTGGGTGGGGGAGCAACTTTGTATATAGATAAATGATGGTTTTAGTTCAACAGCGACTTGAATATGTTTTTCGATCCTTTGATGATATTGTATCAAATACATATTTGATCAGGCTCAAAACAAGAACAGTTAAGATTTCATCTTGTTTGTTTTAGCTCACATCCTTTTCGAATTTGGATTAGTTTCTCAAAATTCTTTTGGTTTACCATGAAACAAAGATACACGTAGTTCTTTTGAACTTTTCTATGTGAATGAAGTTTGAAACTTTGATGTGAAATTACTGAAGAAATATTAGCTTTGTCTGCTCTTGCGTATATGTTCTTTTGGATAGTCAAAGGAAACTTTGAATGGGATTTTTTGTATGATTTTAATTAAATAAGCGGTTTGTCTTGCTTACGTACATAATAATAATAATCAAAATCCATTAGTCATTCAGATTAGTAAAAATAAGAAACAGATTTTTGTAAATAATTTGTTGAAAGAAATATTCACATATTGAAAAATAACTTTACAATATGATACACAAGCTGTTTTTTAAACATTAAAGTATTTGTGACCTTAGTTTATGTAAATCTAATCAATTGTATTGAAGTCTGAAATAATTCATAAACAGATTACGCCTTCATTATCTTTCTTTACAAAACATCATCTCAACGAACCCATATTTTTGTTTCATATATTATGCATCATTTCAAATTTTTAATAAAACCTAGGGTAAGAAACATCTTCACAATAGAATTCTCATCACCAATGGTTGTGACTTCTGGAATTTATTTATCCATTGTCAAAACGTTTGAAGAATCATTAAGTTTTTAGATTTTTTTTTCGTTTTCTGTTACTGATGTATCATTTTGTTAATTTCCAATGTGAATCGTTAGATGTGTTTTTATACAAAATGTTTTTAAACATTATTTGGTATTTTTATTGATATTTATTTGTCAACCAGACCATCTTTTCGATGTTAAAAATTGACAAGCCTACCAACTATTTATTCCGATTGAATACGTTCTTTAAAACGCCTATAACAAGACCATTTCCAAATAGTTCACTTTTCTTTATCACTTAAAGGACAGAGCTACTATAATACATAGTATGTAAGCTGATGTATAACTGGTATTTGCTACCAATAAAAAGTTTTAATGTGGGATCTTGACTACCTCATTAGAATAGTATTGATCTATACTTTAACTTCTTTGATGATCTCAAATGTAGTGAAGGTGTGGATGCACTCCAAATACAAGAAAAACACATTGTATTGTATTGGTCGCAAAGGGCTGCTTTGTCTTTTAGGGGTTAACCCCTAAAGGACCAAGCAGCCTGTAGTAAGCTGGATAACATAATGTATTTTTCTTGTATTTGGACCCTAAAGGACCAAGCAACCCGTAGTAAGCAGTATAATATAATGTATTTTCTTGTTTTTGGAGTGCATCCACACCTTCATTACATTTGAGATCAACAAAGAAGTTAGAGTATAGATCAATGCTGTTCTAATGAGGTAGTCAAGATCCCAAACTAAAACTTTTTGTTGGTAGCAAATGCCAGTTATACAGCAGTGTACATACTATGTACTATAGTTGATTGGTTGTTTAAGGGTTAAACAAAAAATTAAATCCAATGTCAAAAATCTATCTACGAATTTTGATTGGCAAGAATTATTTGTTTTTTTTTTTTTGAGTTTTTGTTTTTGGTTTTTCTATGTACACTAAGTATTATGTGATCGATGGCAGAATGATGTAAAGTAAGCTGATGTGGTATATTAGTTACATGTTCACACTAAATCCGGTAAAAAATTCCCATGCCATTTTGGAGGTGCATATGCTCTAGATATTTAAAAGTGATGCCATAGTCAAGAAAAAAAAAAAGTTTGCTTCCATGTGCAAACAAAATAAGCCTTGAACAACAATAACGAATTAAAAAAATCCATTCAAATTGTCTTTTTCTCGCTATGTGTTTCCCGCAAATGAAAAACATTCTCAAAAATTGGAGCCCACATGGCAACAAGAACTTTTAATATATCTGGTGTATCGTTTAGTGTACAGTACCCAAAAGAAAGAGTACATAACACCCTTTTATAGCATTCAAAGAAGTATGCATAACAAAGTATAACAAAGAATATAAATGTCATTTCATTCTCACATTTTTAATATGCAATCATCATGCAATCTTGATCAAGCATACCAAATTTCAATTACTAAAACCCAAAATCCTATTTTTGGTAAACGGTTTTGTGTCAAAATCATGGTTTTACAAGAAAGTTGATTAATGAATAGTGGTGATAAATTTTTGAGATTTGATTGCATGGATATGTAGGAGACATCCATACGCACATCTCCCTTTCAAACAAACATTTCCAAAAAAATTCAAAATCCCCTCTATAGAGATTGTAATGTTAGGGTGATCATGA
This sequence comes from Ulota crispa, assembly GCA_963920765.1. Classification (NCBI taxonomy): domain Eukaryota; kingdom Viridiplantae; phylum Streptophyta; class Bryopsida; order Orthotrichales; family Orthotrichaceae; genus Ulota; species Ulota crispa. The sequence goes on from OY987242.1 coordinate 22,031,491, forward strand.
CCAAATTTAGTAACATGCATATTTCTTTATGAAAATTAGTTTTTGTTATTTGACTCATACATTGTGATTAAGTTTGTCACTTTAATTGCAATGATATGTGTTTTTTGCCAAAAACTAATTTCCATGAAGAAATACGTATTTTACTAAATTTGGTCATGATCACCCTAACTTTAAAATCTCTATAGAGGGAATTTTGAATCTTTTGGAAATGTTTGTTTGAAAGGGAGATGTGCGTATGGATGTCTCCTACATATCCATGCAATCAAATCTCAAAAATTTATCACCACTATTCATTAATCAACTTTCTTGTAAAACCATGACTTTGACACAAAACCGTTTACCAAAAATAGGATTTTGGGTTTTAGTAATTGAAATTTGGTATGCTTGATCAAGTTTGCATGAAGATTGCATATTAAAATGTGAGAATGAAAGTCCATTATATTCTTTGTTATACTTTGTTATGCATACTACTTTGAATGCCATAAAAGGGTGTTATGTACTCTTTCTTTTGGGTACTATACAGTTACTAGACAAATTTTTTTGCTAGTATGGCTTAGTTTGATAAAGCAAATATCTCTGTTTATTTTACTAGTTTTTTGCAAAGTAAGTGTATCATTGTGCTCTAAGGTACAAACTCAACCATAATTTGTGAGTTAAATGACAAAGTCTAATTACCATAGAGAATAGTCTTTTTTACAGAATTAGGACATGAACACCCAACATTGAAATATATATCAATAGAATTTGAAGCTTTTTTGGAGATGTTTGTTAGAAGAAAAGATATGCGTATGAACAATTTCTACATATCCGCACAATCAAATCTCAAAAATTCATCACCAATATTTTTCAGTTAATTATCATGCAAAACCATGATTAATGTATAAAATAATTCATTGAAAACTAGGTTTTAGTTTTTTGGAATTGAAATTTGGTATACTTGATGGGGTTGCTAGTAAGAATTAAAAATCGATGGTGCAAAATAATAACAACTTTTGTATTTATAATATGCCAAGTTTTGAGAATTGTGAAAAGGGGCGGCACAAAATATTGTCCGGGGACTGTACATAGAACTAAAACATTGATTTTAAATTTGTAATTGCGCTTTAGGTGCCTTGTGAGCAATGCACATTTTGCCCCAACTCACAAAGATTGAGAAATTAAGAATTGGAATTTATTAGTCCCAACTAAATCCTAAGTCCTAGTTCACTTACAAATATGTACAGGCATCACTTTTTAAAATGCTGGCACCAGAAAGTGGAACTTTGCTTTAAGAATACTTGAGCAAAAATGGAGACTGAACTCAAGAGCCAAGTCCCAACAATTGTTTTACGTATAACATTCTAGGATTGTTAAAGTATATATTTTTGCATAGCAAATTTGAGATAAGGAATTAAACTGAGACTTGTAAAATTGGGATATGCGACCTAGTGTGAACCACAGACTTCTCAGAGCATCATCACTTGTCCTCTAAAATGGATGGCTTGTTGCCATTTGGCTTGCAAAATTGTTCCATCTATCTTGCATGATGGATGAACTTGTTGAGCGGTCAAGCCAAAAGTCTCTAGTGATTTGCAAAATTGGGTTTTTTCCAAGTCAAAGGGTGGCTTGCAAATTGGCTTGCAAATTGCAGTAGTCAAGCACCTTTTGCACTTTTTCAACAATCAAGGACTTGATCCATGAATGTGGATGTAGCCAATTGGGTGGAGATGGCTTCTTAAGAGGCTATGGGTGGGGCAATCCTTCTTCCATGGCTTGCAAACTGCATTGACAGGCAGCTTGCAAATTGGCTTGCATTTTGTAGGACAGGTGGCAATGCTCTCATACCTAAAATAAGTCAAGTAGCATTAATCCTTGGATGACCATAGGGCTCCGTATGGAGCAAACCGTAGAGAAGCGCTACGGTCCGGTTGCTATCTCTTGCGAGTTTATGAAAGCTTGTTTTCTCAATTGAACCGCAGGATGTACTATGGTTCAGCTTGTGACAACGTGGTTTGTTTTTGGTAATGATCGGCCATAACACTTGCAAATGGGCAGATGCATCCAAGTTCATACGGTGCCGTCGGGTGCCCTAGCAAAAATGAGGTTTTCCTGTTTTCTACGATGCATTCGCGCTGCCACCTCTGATTTTTGTGCCTGCAAAATGGCGGGTGCTCTGCCACCTCTGCTTGTCATCCCTCCAAGGTTTCTTTCTTTTGGATCCACCATGGAATGCTAGCCGTTTTGCAATTGACTTGGAAAAGGCAAGATCCACAGATTCAATAGATAGCATTTTCTTTTGGATTCCACGTGAGGTTCTCTTGAACCGCTCTATTTTGCAGCACCTCTACAAGAATTGTGTGCGGCCTTGAAGGCGTTGTGATGATTCTTATTTGTGGGGATCTGTAGGTTGTAAAAGTTTGAGCTCAGTATTGACGTGTGTGCTTAGCTTTTGTCCGTTTAGATACTAGATCTGCACTTAAAGGGGCTCCAAAAATTCCCGGCAGATTTAGGGTACCATAAGTTGCAGATCTTACACCAAGATTACCCACTTTGGAAGTAGGGTGATTTTGTTTAGGAATTCTAACCTAATTTCACAGCAATTTCAGAGATTTACATATTTCATTGTATGGGTTGGATTGGCGAGATTTTCCTTTCAGGTACCACCACCTGGTTTTGCATCCGAGGTTGGTTTATATTAGTTCTTCATATCATGCAATATTGTTGTCATTGGGTTGCCCATGATGGTTGTGGTTTCCTCATGGATGTAGTGCAGTTTGTGCCCCATGCATCCACGTTGCAAAGCTTGAACGGCGCATTGACGACGTCGAGGCTGAGCGGCGCATCCACTAGGGTCAATGCGAGTTGTGCATCAACAAAGCCAGTAATGCCTTTGCATTGTACCCACGCTAAACTCAAGACACACTGTGCAGATTCAAGGGCGGAATGATGAATCCACCTTGTAATCCTACGTGCATGGGGCTGAAGTTATAGCCCTGTCGCTTTCCAAGCATTTTTCTAGTGACTTCTTTGGTGTCCATTATGGACAACAGGACCCCTACCCTTACAAAGTACTCAGATGCAGATTCTAAGAGAAAATGTTGTGGCATCTATTCATCAGCTTCCTAATGGCTACAACATGAATATCATGGAGACCCTATTAATCCCCGGTTCCCTTTTCCCAATGCAATGTAGATGCTTCAATTGAAAGGTGCTTAATTTATAACCACATCTCCATCTTGCATCTCGGTTGCTCTTTATAAATTGACCATAGGAGCAAAACAATCCATGACAAAACATTGACAAAATGGCAAACAGATTCATCATGGAGCAAAACAAGACAAGTATTACAAAAAAAACCATTGGTTTCTAGTACACTAGGTGTTTCACACTAGCGCCCTACAAAGTTCAAAAGCTAGTAGGAGGTTCAAGAATGAAAATAACTTCCAACACATAAAAACTGCTGATAACTATAAAGTATGCTCTCTAGCAAGAGCTGCACTGCTAAGTATTGTCTTCTCCAGTAACAAATATGCATAGTGGCTACCCAAGTGCCAACTAAGTCAAAGCCATGGACGATGGCATCCATCTTTAAGGAAGCTTAGGCTGTGTGTGCACCCAAACATAGCAAGCACCTTCACACATGAAGGTGCAGCTGCAACCTCTGCAGGAACGATGGGTGCGGCAATTGCACACTATGCACTCCCGTTGGAGTATGTTGTGCCCTTTGATCATATGAAATCCAGGACGAGTCAATGCCCAATGCGGACTTCTCACTGCCCCAACCTCCAAGTGCAGGCAAACAAGTGCCATGCCAAGCTCATAATGCCATGCCAAACTCGGCTACACCTGTAAACCTACCCTTTGGGCATCCTCCTTGTACAACACATGAGCATTCAAGCAAAAGGAATCTAAAACAAACATGAATACGCAATGCCACCATTTCTGTGAATGCAATTAGACAGTATAATTACCCTTGTGTTGATCTACCACGTCAATCCCCCGCATGTTGCTCTGGTACTGTAATAGAATGGGACTTGTTGGAAAGTTGACTCTGTCTCTCTTGATCCATCAATCCACCACGGTACCCTCTTGAATTGGATCAATGGCTATGCTAAGCAACCACACTGACTTAGAATCTATCTAGCAGATTGTTGAAATAGATCTAGACCGATGTATCTTCATAATGAGAGTCCCTTGAGGTGGAAGACTTGTCTTATGGAAACCAGCCAAGGAAGAAGGGAATCCCTTTGACCCTTTTGTCATTGTCCCAGTCGCATAGAACCCTTGGTCTAGAAGTCTCATGAACAACTTTACGCATGAGAAAAAGTTATCCGTGACAATTGTGTGTCCTCTATTGTCAAGGCCACAAACCGCCTGCAATATAGCATCCTCTCCCACCAAAGTACCCACCTCCACATCCCCTCCAGCACCCATGTAAACCGTCACGCTCGAGACATATCTGTAAAATCAGCAGAAAAACAAATAAGAGAATGCAATGCAAAATAATAAAAACCTTTCAATACCATAAGTATCCCTTCCATGAATTACATCACCAATCCTTTCCCTACTTATAAGTAGGACACCAAAGATCATTTCATAATCTAAGGTCCACAGCATTTATGAATTGGACTAAACTAATTAGACAAGAGTCCATCCCATACAAGGTACTAAGGTGGACCACGCTGCCCACACTTGGTGCCATCCTCAAAATCAAACAAAAACACCAAAATGGGTGAAATTGCAATTCTAACTGACTAAACCCACGATGTCACTTTGCCTTCCCGACCTGAGACTATAGTTGCACCAGATAATGTGTAGAGTTAGAGCAATTACTTGTTGCATATCCAACTTTCTAGTTTCTACCTAGCTGGTCAAAGAAATCAACAAACATTGTCAAACAACAAAACTTGCATTTCCAGGCCTTCAGGCTTTTGATGCCAAGTACGTACCGAGAGTACACACGGCTATTGTTTTTGACTACATACAATTCTAATAACTCCGCCATGCACACTATTACAGCACTCTCACTAGGCCATGTACCGGCAAAATCCCCTCCCCCCTCCCACAAAAGAATGTTTAGGCAGCCCATACTTGGTCTTTCCTAAAAATTCAGAAGACAACTGTGATAGAAGTCAATGCCCAATTAGATACCCAAAATTATACCGGTTATTCTACAAACTTCATGTCCTTACTATGTTCAGTTTCAGCACCGATTCCATGGAAGGGGCCAGAAGTTTTGGTTTATCAGCACACATGAAAGGAACTCTATGAAAAACAAACATAACTAAGCTTTCCAATTGAAATATTATCATTTGAAGAATTCTAAGGTCAATAGAATTTGAGAGTAATTGAGAAAAGAAAAGAAAAAGGGAAGTAGTTCTTTTTGTCTCACCTAGACTAACTGGATGCTAGAGCCCAAAGTTTGATTCCAAACTTGACAGGTTTTGATTTCATGTATTGGCATACACCGCAAAATTGCCCTTTATATGGCACCATGATCTCGTTGACAGTGCACACAGCTTCATTGTTGTACAGTGACTGATTGATCTGTGTGAATGACTCAACGACACGCCTCACTTTTGCAATCTTGTCGTAACCTAGTTCTCTCCTGTTGGTCTATAAGTCTTTGCTGTTGACTAAACGTAGGCAACGTATGATGGCCTTCAACCGGTAATGGCTCATCACTGCAGTAATGATTGGGCAACTGTAAAAAGATATGATGTCCCAGTAAAGGCGTCAATGAGGGACTTCTTTTAGGCCCATCAAAATCAAAACACCAAACCAACATAAAGCTCTTGTTTGTCAATATCCACCCAGTCGCAACGGCCATTAGTCAAGTGTGGATGTTTATGTGATGCTTGCTTTGCATACTTGCAAAGCAAGTAGCTCATCCTTGGTCAAAACTTTGTGAATAACCATCAAGTTTGAATGTATTGCAAATGTACATAACTACAAAATGAAATAAAATGTACCGACATTTCACATAAGATACATAAGTTTAGGAGTCCAAAATTGCAAGAGTAATATACTAAGCAAGAAGCGTTGTTTACTAACCTGTTCGTTTTCCTTATGATTGGCAATAACAGGTCCACTGGCCAAAACTTTTTGAAGTACTCGATTGGGGTAGCCAGAATCATGCACAATCTCCTAGTCACTCCTAGAGTAGGTCCATGGAAATCTCGGTTACCATGCAGCGACAATATTGGCTCTTGCCATTGGTCATCAGCCTAATAATTGTCAAATGACCAATCTTGCAAGTCTTCAGTAACATTGTACAGTCCGAGCTCTGACATGGGGATTTCATGGAAAGAGGTTGCTGGTGAGAAGGGCACCCCAACGTTGTTGTCATCATTGAAATCATCGTATTTGCCTCTCCAGTTGGTATCACTAGGATCAGACAAGGACTCCGTGAGGTGGTTAGGCATGCTAGAATAATAGTACCTTTGTTGAAGGCTGTGTCGGGGCCACTAGAGCATTTGCCAAAATGTAGGATTCATTGAGTTCTTGGTGCAACCGGGCTACATGAATCAACTTCCATCTTGCTTACACAGAGCTCAAGAATCCCAATCGGGACCCCAAAGTTCAACTTGAACATGGAGAAGCCTGTGATCAGATGGTAGTACCGCTGCAATACCTCCCCTCTAAAGTGTGTAGCATCTGCCGACATTGCAGAGTCTAAACCCAAAGTACATGGTTGGACACACACATGGACAGTTGTTTCCCAAGCATTTGGATCCATTCATTGACCCTTAGAACGTGCAAAAAATACTTTCATGCATTGTCTTTTGTCAACGGCCCTCTTCAATGCTGCTACAGCCTCCTTAATGAATGGGCAAAAATCATTGCTGCAATTGTGGGACCAAGCTCAATATGCACCGGCATGTAGGCATGCATGTGTCGTGGGGAAGGGGAGCCCAGGCGTGAAATCCTCCAGTGAGAACCGGCAAACCTCTGAAGTTCTCGTCCTCACCGTGAGCTGTGAATCACCGTGAGCTGGATTGGCAATTGGATGTGACCTCGGAGGTGTGAAGAAGCCCTTTATGGCATTTAGCGGACCGTCAGTCGCTATAATGTCGATGACATCTTCAAGGATCGAGTTTCCAATTTCAACTTCTACCGTTGAGGTCGGGTCTCTGTAAAACAAGGTGAACAATGATCAATATAAGGACGTGACAATTCCATTGTAATGTGACTTTTGAAATGAGGAGAGAAATGAAGGTCAGATAAGTGTTCACAATTTCCAAGATCCTTGTTCAGAATGAAAGGTCAGAACTAGTCCCCATTCTATCCAAATACGTTGCCTCTACAAATATAGAAGCGCTAGTAAAAAAAAATGGCATGTACAATGTGACTCTAGATCTTTGAAGACACGATATATTCATAGAGGTTGTTTACAAATTCAAAGTTATTGTTCAGAGTGTAAAGTGAAAGACAGTCCTGCTTCTCTCCAAACACAAAATGTAACATGCAAATGACTCTAAGAGAAAGGTGAGGGACTTGCCTCAAGGTCTATAGCTATGAAAGCCTTGAGCAAAGGAGAATCAGACTCCTTTGAGAAACACCAATCCCAAGCAAGATCCACCATTACAGTGCGACGAGCGACTGCACTGATCAGCCTTTGCCCCGTCCTTCTATTTAGGTTGAACCTTGCTTACCACCCTGGCTAGTACAACCTCCACGTTGTCATCGTCCCCTACTACTCTGCCCTCTCGTAGCATTCCCGGATGTGGATCCTAGCAAGTCTCCAACGACAGCAGGATTCGAATCACCTGCACTTCTTGCGAGAAGAGGCCCATTCCCTTGCAAATTTCTTCTCCCTTGGTTATCCGGTCCAACTACCCCTCCGTGCGTGGCCTTGTCAATTTCTCCCGACGCCACACCTACCCCATTTGCCTTCACTATGTTTGCTCCATGGACACTTCCGAACTAAAGTTGAAGCGGAACGGCCAGATTGGCACGCCAAATTGGCATCCCCAAAGGTCAAAGGTAACTCTCCTCTTGCCTTCTTAGCGACATTGGAGTTCTCATCGTTGCCAGTCGGTGGTCCTATTGCTGCAATATTTCCAATGAACTTGGTGTTAAGGTCAACGTTGCTAGCTGCGCTTGGCTGGCACTGCTGTTGAACAAGGTCAGTAGTGATGGATTCATGGCAGGTGATAGTGGAGCAATCTGCAATGTAGGTGGGTCTCCATGTTCCGCAGCTATGAGCACTCACCTTCAAAAAGGTGGCTGAGAGCTCGAAGACTGCAGCATCTCTCAATTGCACGCCACACCCCGAGCTTCCTCCCGCATCCAAACCATCCTTGGCTCTTTTTGGATTAAAAAAAAACATATGTCGAATCAAGAAATTGACATTGTCACTAAACTCGCAGGGGTCACCCTCCTCAAAGCGCTCCTTCCAACGTAGAACTTGTTGAGTGTGTCTACAAAATAAGAAACGGTGCCACTCAGGGTCTGTTGTTCCCACCAAACAAGATGTGTGTGGCGGGAGTGCTTGCTTACATAGTCATTGAGGTGTGATCAAGCCAATTATAAATTTGCATTGAACAAGTGTAACACCGTGGTCCAATGCCCAATTCTAGAGGATTGCTGCTTTTGCCTCTAGCCCTGTAGATGGAGAAGGTGCTTTTGAGGAACTCATCATGAGAACCCTAAACCCCCCATAAAACCCACACGCACAGGAAATTGCAAGCGCCAGAATTGGATTGAGAATCTAATTTTGATCCTAGTGCTTTCAATGAAAAGCCATGTTGCTGCCCAAGCCGCCAAATCCTACCTATATTTACAATCCACTCCGTCCGGAAACTTTATGATTGCTGCACACTCTGCCCCCAACTCTAATTCAAAAGCACACAAAGAAGTATGGACAGCCAAATCCTAACTTCATCTACCAATCCATGCCTTGAAGAACATAATGAGCAAACAGCCATCAAGCCTTTCTTTGATTTGTAAATCCTAAAATAACAAAGACAAAAAGAGAGAACGCCGCACTCCCTCACGATCTTGGTCTTTGTGGAAGAGCAGGTCAAAAGCGCTCCCACCAGCAAAATCTCGACTGCTGCCAACTTGGAATGCAAGAACTCTGCCAACTTGCATGCGCTCCCGCGTGCAATCACATCCGCTTCCACATGAAATTGCAAGAAATGACCAACTCGAATGCGTTTCCACACGCAAAAACAAGCACGCTGCCACCTCAAAATGTTGGCACTTGCTAGCACTCTTGTCAAAAAAAGCATCCAATGCCACATCGACTTGCGCGTGGACATGTCAAAACGGCCATCCTCCGGTCATACCAGGATAACACAAAATACATACGCCGTATGGTATGAATTGTATTACAGCCCATAAATCATGAGAAAATGATTTGCAAACACTACTGAATTTTGAATAGAGCTGAGGGCAATACTAATACACAATCCCCAAAACCCTAATTCAAACCGCTCATTGGAACTAGTCCAAATACAGGAAAAACCATCGATTTTGGCCATAGAGGGACGGTAGGACGTGCAGGGGTTAATCCATCACTATCCAAAGATACAAAACATGTCCCCTTTCTAGTGTATTTTGAGATACCCAAGATGGTGAGCAGTTAATTGTTCCATGACTTCCAAACTTGACAAATTGTCTTTAATTTTTACTTTCATAAAGTTTAAGAGTTGGAAGTTGTTTATTTTGCTATAGCAATTTATTAACAATTGACAAGACACCAGACCACTACCATTCAAGCTACAAACTTGACATTTGCAAAAAAAAAAAAAAGAACAAAACTATCTATACTCCATGAAAAATGAACTTTAAAATAAGTGGTTAAGAAAAAGTAGTCCTCTTGCATATTTTGCATTTTTCTCTTTTCTAGACTTTGTACATGACATAGGTACTTTACAATATTTGCAAAACATAATTTTTATCTTTTTCAAAGCAAACTTTTCACCTTTTTGTTGGCTTTAGGCAGCAAGGAGGGAGGCTTTGAATCAAGAGAAAGTATCCTAAGGAAATTTGAGCAAGTAGCTTAATTGAAAGGCAAGCAAGTGCTTTAGGGACAATATGGCTTGTTCATACCAAATTTCCTTACTTATTTTGTTCAAATTTTTAAATTTTCACGTGGCTAGACCTTTAGCTTTTGAATTACTAATAGCAAAAACTCCAAATTTGATATATGAGCATTGATATGTCTACCGCACCCTTTTAGCTATTCTACCACATCCTTGGGGTAAATTTTAGATTTCTACCATCAAAAAGCTGAATTTGAGAATTTGGAATTCAGATTTGGACTGAGAGATCATGATTTAGTCTAGAACCATAAAAAAAGTTGCAATTCAACAACACCCAATGAAAAAGCTTCTCTTTTTTTACAAACAAAAGTTAGAATAACACTTTTCTCCCTAGCTAAACTTTTTCATTGGGGTGTTGTTGAATTGCAACTTTTTTTATGGTTCTAAACAGAATCATGGTCTCTTAGTCCAAATTTGAATTCAAAATTCTCAAATTCAGCTTTTTGACAATAGAAATCTAAAATTTACCCCGGGGTGTGGTACAATAGTTCAAAGGGTATGGTACACATATCAATTCCCTTGATATATTTGTGCTTGGGCTTCCAACTATGCATTTAATTCTTCTATGCACTAAAGTAATAGATAACAATAATTTTGAACAACGTCTTTTGGTAGAATTTAAATTTGAACAAAAGCGCCTACCATATAATTGTGATAGCAAAAAATGATTTTTTGCCTTAACAATAGCAAAAATTGGGCAATTGAACATGAAATTCCCTGTTTTCTACTTGGCTAGATATCCTTTACATGAAAATTCCTTTTTTTTTCAAATTTTTTAAATCTTCTACAAGAGCAATTTCAATAAAATACGTGCTTGGTTGAGTGGAAAAGTAGAAAATTGGTTTTTTAGGTCACCCACATTTTGAAAACTACCTTTTTAATTAGTTACCCAATATATTTGTAGTACAAGCAATTGTGTTACTACCATCAAACTCATCAATATCGTCTTGAAATAGCAATCTATAAGTTCAACTACTAGCAATCAGGGTCATATACACATGAGGATTGTTCTACTTTGATAATGTTATGTTTTTACTTTCTAAGTGCCAAGAACTGGATGGTCGTTTGTGGCAAAGAAAGAAAACGCTCCACGCACAAAAACACGTTAAGAATTCTTTTATTGTGAACCACAATTGAACAGAAAAGTTTGTAGGATCTTAAATTGGATAAAACTTTGCACCACTACACAAAGTTTCATCAAAATCTAACAGAACAATTTTGAAAATGTCATAATAAAAAGCTACCCAAAATTGACAAAATGAGCCACCATTGCCAATAATCATTATATCCAAAATTCTTTGTGAGGGGGTATCCAACTCTTTTGAAATTCTAAATCGCATAATAAGTTAGAACCAACTCCAAAAATTTCAAAAAACCAAAAGCTAAAATTTTGAAGATTTTTTATATAAAAGAGAGGTCTAGGTCAAGTTGTTGGAGGGGCTCCCAAATTTCATGCAATACACCTGCTCAAATTCTGCACGTATAACAATCTTCTCCCTTCAATTCTGTTTAAGGCGAGCTTAAAGAAAAAGTCTTTGCTTTCCTCGATAATTTATCGAGTAAAATGAAACTTCTAGTTCAAACTTTGTTATGCACTACCTTAATATAGATATACGTCCCCACTTTCCAAAAGTCTATATCGGAATTCAATCATAACCGCTATGAAACATTCTTGTGCGTTTTTAAGATCGTCTTATAATGGACAAGTTGAGGCACACATACTCTTTCTAAAGTGCAGATATCAAGCATCTTCCGTATTGAGTCGTATTCTCCACTCTTATCGACCATGGAACATTCGAGAATATATCAGAAGCGTCAATGTCGATGATGCAGCTGCTTTAGGAGGGTTGGGGGTGATAAAAGTTTGCATAAATCCATATTTATGGACTCTACACAGAAAACTTGATTTGTCAAGTTGGAAGGTATGCTACATTGTTTTGAAATTGTCATTGAAAGTGCAACACGGTCCGCAGGCACTCTCCAGCCTGCAAGAGCTTGAAAGCTTCGTTGATCTGAGAGAATGGCAAGTTGTGGCTTATAAACTCGTCCACATCAATGTCCTGCACAGAAATAATACAACACCACCCATCAGTGATTGATTATAAGCCTGTGCCCCACAAACACCACGAAAATTTGGGAAGTTGCAAGCAATGATAACATTAAAAGGTTACTATAGCATGTCTTGTTTTAAATTTCAATTCTCATACAAATGATGCATATACGCTGATTTAGCAAAATAAAAGTACGGCCAAAGACTTTATGTGAGTAATCAACTGGACAACCGTGTTTCATTACCATTATCAAGATGATAAAACACTAAGGTAGGCATACCCATTCCTAACCATTGAACCTAATGCCGCTCATATGTGCACAAGGCATACATTTTAACTCTAAAATGTAGGCATGTCATAGATGTCTTACTTTCTATGCACATTAAGTAAGACATCTATGATGGGCCTAGATTTGAGAGTTAGAATGTACGCCCTGTGCACAGATGAGCGGCATGAGGTTCAATAGTCGGGAATGGGTATACCTACCTTAGTAGAAAAGCCGCCTTTGGGAACCAAAGCTCTAGTGTCAGTGCTCGGTTCCATAGGCTTTTGAAACCAAACACCGACACTAAAGCTTGGCTTCCTAAGCCGTCTTTTCAGTGAAATAACCTACTCTTGGCTGATCATAACTATCCCCTCTGGTGGCAGCGGTTAGGACGGGTTTAAAATTCTCCGGATAAGTTGTGAAGACAAGCTAAAAGCGGAGGTTGAGACATAGCTTTAGTATTTGGAGTCGACTACTAACATGTTAAAATAGGAAAAAGTGGCCATACAAACACTTACAGGCTAATGACATTAGGAGTACTCTGCAAAACGGTCAAACGAACAAGACTTCTCATAAAGAGTATTGGCATATATTTCACTTAATCCTCCACTGTCAAGGTTCTGACTTTATGGCGTTCAAAGAAAGTGTACAGCTCTCAAGGACAACTTTCCAACTGTGGAGCAATCACATTTGTAGATAAGGTTGAAATATCTTGTCCAGTCTAGACATATGTAATCCAATCCTTAGGGATACATACTCAAGCATATCATTGACCAAAAATGGAAAAAACGTGTAGTTATGACAAACAGTGTGATTCACGTTGTGCATTAAATGATCAATTTGACTGTCGAGGTCGATTTGGAGTAAACGACAGGCAAGATTAAATCTCTTAGGATCTCAAAGGTCTTGTGAAGAAGGAAACGATACCTTTCGCAAATATTGCTCTACAAGTTCCGGCAAATCTGTTTTGGGCTTGTAGCCTCCATACAGGGTCCCTTTCATGCAACGGCCAGTTAACAGATGGCGTGTAGGTATGGTGACAGTAGCACGCCCTGCAACTCCAATGACAATCGTTGTTCCCCAACCCTGAGACCAGTTCAAACATTGACAAAACTCTGTTAGACCAATCTGGAAACTTTTCTTGGAAATATGATGTACTAGGAAATTCATAAGTGGAAAACTAAGCCTATAAAAGTTGAGGGTTTTAATTTATTATGCAATTAAGTTGTTGCTACAAAGCAAGATGACAAGGGAAAAGGCTTTACATCTTGACAGCTTTCAAACGCGGCGGCCATCACATTTGGGTTGCCAACACACTCAAACGCAAAGTCCACCCCACCTCCTGTCATTTCTGTTATCACCTGCTCCAAATATAAGAAAACATGTCAAGAAATCTCCTCCTCTTGAATATACTCAAGCCCCTATTAACTCCCAAGTGCCCAATCTCAAAACAAAGAGTTTACTTCGGAAGCTAATAGTCTATTATATAGTACTCTCAAGAGTGTAGAGGATATGATTTCTTCTTACTATAACACATTTTTGTACCTTCCTTGAAACTTCCTAAATGATTATTTTTCAAATCTCATAGGTAAGAATACACTCATTTTTTGCCATTTAGGCACTTAGAAGTTAAATAATTCTGAATAATGCGCATGTCAATGACGGATGCTTATGATTTGAGAAAATTGTCGGGTTTCAAGTGCATATACTACATCAGTTTATGAGAGGGCACACCGGATATTACCTCGTTAACAGGCTTGTCTAAGCTGTCGGGATTTAAGAAATCGGTGATTCCGAATCTTTTACCTGCAACACTCACATACTGTTCATCAAGGATGGAATTCCCAACTTAGTCGCGTACAATAATCCGAAAGCTAATTGACATCATCTTTATACTCCAAACTTCCACATCTTCAGGACAACCCTTCTGCCGATAAAAATAAGGGTTTCGAGTCAAGACAATACCTTCCTCTGACTTGCTAGCATTATTATCAACTCCAATTATTCGGGAAGCGCCTTGGGACTTTGCCTCTTTCACAACCTGCAAGGTTGACACGTCACCCCTCAAAACTTATAGATGAGTACTGTAAGCAGAAAAATTTAAAGAAAACAATAATGACAAAAGTCTTTCAAATTTTGAAAATTGAACTAAATTTTGAGATTTTTCCAGTGGTGACAAAATTCAGCCGGATTGCAACACTCACAGAAAGGCCTACGGTGCCAAGACCGAACACTGCAACAATAGCTCCTGGTTCCAATTGCGCTATCTTCCTAACAGCTCCTATACCTGTCATACAAATCATTTCAACCCAAAAAATCGGGTGAGGTTTCTTCAGGTCAAGGTCAGCAAACAGGTTTTAAAGACTACCAAATGATATTCTTGCACAAATGTCATTGTCACTAATTTGACAATCTCAATGCAAAGGATGCAAGGTTGCCATACTAAGCATAAAACCGGCCGCTCGCTTGCCCGGTTTGCCCTTCAAATTGAGGGCTCGCCTGTCCATTGTCAAATTGTTTGAGAATATTTGAGTAAAGTTTAAAATATTTATATACTCCCTCTGTCCCTCCAAAAACGTCCAAAAACCTTCCTTGCAAAGGATTAACTATGTTTTTAGTCTTTGTGCTAGTGACACATGCATTCTAGAACCAATATACCATCTACCAAATGTATGCAAAATCTCCAGCTTTGATGTTGCTGTTTGGGCACCCAAGTTCCATATAAAGCGTACCATATTTGTGCATGCTGCCAACTCCTTATTATTGATGATTAAAGATTAGTAGCAGTACTAGTACCTCGTATGGGCAAAGCCAAGCTTGCTAGGTGAGGAATGCTCTCTAATCGCTTAACTTACCCCAACGAGATCATTGAACATGGCAAACGCTTTCTCAGCGTTTGAAATCAGCAAAAAGGAGCTTTTTAGTGGTACAAGAAATGTGTCTGATTTGGAGATTTTTAGAGGGACAGAGGGAGTAGACTTTAGGCGTGAAAACTTTGGTTTGTTTAACTCCAAAGGCCGTATTGGACACGCACGGATGGAGAAGAGTTAGACAACAGTCGTACCTGCTGTAACTCCACAGCTCAACAAGCAGACCTTATCCAGGGGAGCAACTGGATTAATCTTCACAACGTAGGCGTACTCCACTACAGTGTACTCACTGAATGTGGAACCCAAGAATCTGTAGACCGGCTTGCCTTGCACCGAAAAACGTGACTTGCCATCGCTCTTCATGCCCGTTTGTAGTGACACCACGCCAAAATTGGAGCACAAATTTGTTTTGGGAGATGCACAGTACTTGCATTCTCGGCACTCGCCTGTAAAAACTGGAATCACGAGATCTCCAGATTTGAGATCAGTGACACCCTCGCCCACGCTTTCAACAATCCTGCAACAAGCAACACAAATCCATTATAGCTACCCTCATGACACACACAGTTACCAGGGGGGCGGGTGAATCCATAATTTGTAATGAAGTATAATCTTATTTAAATTACTAGGATCGAAATTAAATAAACTCACACTATAAAATCCGTTGAAAACTTATTTCTGGTAGGTTTTCACGTTTATGCAACTCCTTGCGTCAATGCAAATTTTCCTTGTAGCTTTTCATTTCTGCAAATTTAACATTGAGCACTACATATGTTTGTGAGAGGATCAGATCAATCTATCCTCAACAACTGCAACTCTGAAGAGCTCAAGTGTTATCATTTACTTGATGGAAGAAGAAATTCACACCGATCATAATGACAAAGAAACTAAAGCGCTTTCATATGAACAGTGCTTCTGGTGACTAGTTAACTTGTAATGTTTACACCACATACAAATGTCTCTTACTTTCAAAATAATGTTAAACGTACAAACCGTTTTCTTTGTTATAAGATTGAAATTTAGGGATGAGAATGCGAGAAAGACTATATAACTAAAGCAAGATGATTTCAAACCTACCCAGAAGCTTCATGTCCAAAGATGCGAGGAAACGTGTGCCCCAGAGCCTGCTCACACAAAACCAACTCTTTAATTCAGCTCAAACTTGACCTTGCTTTTTCTTGTTTGAAGTTAAAATTTGTTGTAAACTCCCTGAAGAATCAACTTTATGCACATTCATGTAAGAATGATAAATAAAAGGAGAAATTTCATGGATACCCCTGAAGTTTGCAATATTTTCATAAATACCCCTGCTTTTTCAGAAATTTCACAAATACCCTTGGACCAAAATTTCAAAGCGTTTGTTTTGTTGTGCATGTCACTTCCTTCTCCCTTTGTGCGCACACTACTTCTTTCTTGTTATGCGTGAGCACAAAGGAAGAAGGGAAGTGGCATGCACAACAAAACAAAAAAACAGCTGAAAATTTTGGTCCAAGAGTATTTGTGAAATTTCTGAAAATGCAGGGGTATTTATGAAAATATTGCAAACTTCAGGAGTATCCATGTAAGTCCCTAAAAAAAACTGTGGTACTGCAGTTAAGTCAAGAAAAAGCACAAAAAGACGCTGTTAACAAAAAGGGGGCAAAAAAACAACCTCATTAGACCAGAAGAAGACGTCACTGCGACACAGAGACGAATGTGTCACTTTGATGCGGACTTCCATGGCTTGAGGCGGATCCACTTGCACATCCTGTACTACGAACTCGCCTTTCGGTTCCCACGCCACAGCAGCTTCACACACAAACACGAGCAAATCACAAAACCTCAAACCCTAATTCGACCAACACTCAAAATTCCAAAAAGGATTACAGTTCTACCTGAAAACATTTTACAGAATATTTCATGAAAAAAGAGGGTCAACAAGATACTCCCTCTGTCCCTCTAAAAACGTCCCAAAAAGCTTCCTTGCGTAGGATTACCTATGTTTTTAGTCTTTGTGCTAATGACACATGCATTCTAGAATCAATATATAGTGCATGACACTTATAACCAACAACTATTAGCCTAACAAGAAATACTAAGACACAGCACATATAATCATTAGCTCAAAAGTAATTTCACCACCAAGCGGGACAAACCCTCAGCTTCATCTTGCTGGACTCAAATTTTTGAGAACTTTTTTTTGGCAAATCCTTAAGCTAACCACTTGAATTGGGAGTTGTTGGTTATAGGTGTCATGCACTGTACCATCTATGCAGAATCTCTAGCTTGATGTCGCTGTTTGGGCACCCAAATTCCATGCAAAATGTACCATATTTGTGGATGCTACTAGCTAGCTCCTCATTATTGATGATTTAAAAGATCAGTAGCAACAATAGTACCTCATATGGGCAAGACCAAAGCTTGCTAGGAGAGGAATGCTCTCTAGTCGTTTAACTTGCCCCCATGAGATTATTGAACATGGCGAACGCTTTCTCAGCGTTTGAAATCAGCAAAAGGGAGCTTTTTAGTGGTACAAAAAATGTGTCTGATTTGGAGCTTTTTAGATGGACAGAGGGAGTACAAGGAACCAAATTAGGTCAAAACGATACGATAGTGAATTAGGTCAAATAAATACCTTTGCAAGTAATAACCTTGCCAATGGTGCTCCCGACCTCGGCGATCGCCATAGCGCAAGCTTTATAATCAATCTGGCAGCTGTTGGTCGTGCAGCAAAGAAAGAAAATTCTTTGTTACAATGCCAAATGAAGGACCGACAAAAGTGCCGCAGCTCGATTGATTCTCGACACGGGCAGAAGAAATAGAGCTTGGAGAAAACACAGAAGGATCAATTGATGGCACTAATTCTTTACCGACGACCTCCATGAGCTGCTGCTGGTTCTTCTTCTTCGCAGATTTATTGTTGCATGTCTCGCGTTGACGGGGCTGTTTGACTCGCTTTTGAACATGTCGCCGACTTTGTTGACTACCAGCAGCATGCTTTCGGCAATTGGCATATTTTCTGATAAGGCATTGTACTTCTGAAAATAACTTACTGGCGATGGCGTGAAGTCAAGTCAACGCAAATGCAAAATGCAATTTCGCATGATCGAAAACTACGCTTTTTCCTGCAAACATGCCCCAGCAGGGTTTTTTTTGGGTTTTATGACCAATGGCTAAGGTAGAGACTCCCAGTGTTCGGGGAGAAATTTTAGCTTCACCTGCTGAGCTGAAATCCAGTATTTCCCAATGTCAATTGGATTTACACTGACATTATTTTCTGTAATTTTTTTTAATTTCTACTATAAACATTCTATATTTAGAATTTTTTGAAAAACAAACCAATTCTTTAACTAGTAGTTTCAAGTTTTAATTGAGTTTTTTGCAATTTCAACCAGCTACCACTACACAAACTGCCGGTTCTCCCCAATCACTGTAGACGCCCAATCCCAACTGGGGTTCTATTCCCAACCACTAGGGTGTTTTGGGTCCAATCAGCCTATTTCTAAGCCTTGAAATGCAAATTCTTTCCCCTTTTAAGATTAAGACAAATGAAATCATGACATGTGTCTCAAAAGAAGGTAGGAAGTAATGAGCAAAAAATGTTTTGGCTATGATCAAGATCAAGAGAGTTTAGGGATTGGATATGGGTTCTGAACACTTTATGCACTTCAAAATTTGTATAAAACTCAATTTTGCATGAAAAATTCTGAAAAAATTTATGTCGCAATATTTTGTATGGAGCCACCAAAAAAAATTGCGCCGCATTGTTGCTCTAATGTGTCGTCATGTAGGAGCTTAAATGGTCAAGTATGGGCGGTTCTACTTTATGTGGCATTCTTTAAAAATGGTTTGTAGCTTGCAGGCTCCATCCCTATTTAGGTTGGAGTTGAAGGTGGTCCCTATACATGGAATTTTGCTAGCATCATGGGATTTTTTTTGTAGGCAAAAAGTATTCATTGGGCAGTTTTTTTGAAAATATCCTAATAACCATTGACATTGCTTAATTATTGCATGGAATTGGATTAGACAATATCTCAAACAATTTTGAAATGATGGCATCAATTTTCAATTTGATAAGAATTTTATAAAAGCCTAGGATGTGACTCAATTTCCATTATTGCAATCTGGCATTTTTTGAAACATTTTCCCTTTTTTTCTATAAGCTTGAAGCTAGCCTTGTTTTTTGAGGCAATTGGGCCTTAAATTGCCCAAAAAAAAAACTTGGTGCCCCATGAAACCTCTTATTTCTTAGGGGTTAAAACCCCCTTAAAAGTGTTGCCATGTAAACATTTGTAAAGGTTAGTAAGTATTGCATTTAGGTTGTCCCACCCAATATCTTGACATTTTACACTTGGTGAATACTTACAAATATTGTAATATTCTTCACCAATAATTACTATAGTAAGAAAATTTAACAACAATTAAGACTTGACAATAACAACAATGTTACAAACTAACATCATTTAGACCATAAACCATGTGAAATCTTAGTATTTAGAAAGTTGCATGTGCCTTCAAATGGCCAAACAATGTGTCATGACGTAACTTTTCAAAATAAGGCAACCTAATTGAAAAGGCGACTTGAATGCACTATTTAATGTGGATCAACATATGGGACTTGAGAAATAATATAGAGTTATTGGCCAAATAGTATGGAATTGTCGGTCTCAATCGTCAACCTCTCATATGATTAGATTTTGAAAATTTAGTGAGACGTTAGATTTTAGATGTGAGCAGAAACGTGCATATCATAATGGAGTTGTAGTTGTTGCCAAAATTCTTACAATATTGACGATTTTTTAGCCCAAGATATTTTGGGACTTATAATTATGAGATTCATATCATGGAAATCCTTATACAGTATAAACCAACTTTGAGTCATTTTGTGTTTTTTGAAAGCATAACCTTCTACAACTTTTTAGATTCATTTTTATTTTTTTATAATGATTTGAAATTATTCAAGTGTCTTAGAAAGGAGTTATTTTTAGTATACCATTGAAAGTCATATAGAGATGGGGACAGAAAGATCCATTCCTTACTGCATTGCTTCCTACATTGCCAATTTCTCACCAAAATTGACTTTGTTTGTTGCATTGGAAAGCTAGAGAAAAGAGAAGAAGAATATCCAAATTTGATAAAACCTAGTAATGTATTGAGAAATGATAGATGTTTGAAAAAAGTGACCAAAATACTAGTCCATCTAGTGACTAGTCAATGTTACTACCATTGCCATGCATGGAGTCGCTTCCACTCCCTTAGGTACTAAGGTAGGAGGCTCAAATTCCGCTCAAGTTCTAATTATGTTCAGAGTTTACAAACACTTGACATGCCCCTTCTAATATCTATTCTTGTCATTGATGAGTTAGGTATGCTTAGATGGATGGTTTATGGACCTCCTACCTTACCACTCTCCTCATCCCATTCTTTATTGTCAAAACTTGCTTCAAGTTCTTGCTCATAGATGTATTGATAGCGGTCGTTGTTTTTCACACTATTTTCCATGATGAAAGCAGTTGATAAGGCTCAATACAAGCACTTAAGGGTGATTGCAAGAATGACCTTTCATGCTTTCTGTCCCCTTCACCTCTTGTGACTCTGTGAGTGGTTTTTGGGTACTATCTTTTGCGATTTTAGTCATTTTAACCTAAAATTTTGGAGTAAGGTGAACATGAAAATTATTAACATTCAGTAGTTTTTTTCGTTTTTTTTAAAATTATTTTACTATTTTTAAGTGGACCCCAATTGCATGTCTACCTTGGCAGTTTTGGTGGTTTTTAGTACTATTTTGGATTGAAGAAAGTAAATCTCATGCCACAAATCAAGGAAGTTGTTCATTAGGAAGCATTACATGGCTATATAGATTCGTTTTACAAAACTCAAAAAACTCTACCCTACACATTGTCTCAAAGTGGGCATCCTTTCTCCCTCCATTGGTGAAAGAAAAAAACCTTCCTCCAAAAAGCACTTGCATCAATTCAAGCTAATGAGAGAGATAAAAAATAGGCATTTTTTATTTTATTTTTTTGAATTTTTTTACTGTTTTCTAAAAAGGAAAAAGGAAATTGTCTTTTTATTAGTATTTTTGTCCCTCTATATTTGTGCATAACTTTTAGAATAAAATTTTTCTAATTCTGAATTTTCACAAGTATGCTATTTTAAGTGCTTTACATATTTTCCATATTTTATTTTATTAAAAAAAAAATATTGAAAGCTCATAGTAATGCGATATTTGTTAATTTGGGAAAAATGATACATTTTGGGACTTTCAAGAGTGAGTCAAGAAGTTTGAGGTGATCACCTCAAACTAACACGTGCCCTCATTTGAGACAAGGGATTTGAGAGGAAAAAAAATCTTAGTGGCTCAGATTGAATATGATACCTTTGAATCTTGTTTTAAAGTAAATTTTTGGGTTTGAGGGGAAAACAAAGTGGGACCCCTGTTTTTCCCAAATTAACAAATATCGCGTTTAGTACTACCTAGTACTACTAGTTTTAAGGGTGTTTGAGACAAAAATGGAGAGGTCATTCTTGCAACTACCCTCAAGCTCAATTTTGTCTAGCCTAGGTGATGCTGCAATTGGAATTTTGACTATGCCCCAAATTTGCTTGATTGGTTGAAGCTTGCAATGGTAGGAAGGTGTCTTCATGATTGTGTGGTGATGCTTAGAAATAATCTCATAGCTAGCAAAAATAGGCAGGATGTTCAATCCTTTGATGAATGCGACTAGCTGTGCCTTTGTCTGTGGTTGCCCATTCTCATTTCTAGGCTTGTCTATTCCATGCACAAACATCACTAACTGTAGTGGATGAGTTTGGCTGCAAATTAACCTTTCAAGCATGATACTTAGCTCCATCCATATGGATATGACATGGTCCGTAGTCTTCTACTAATGTTATGCAAAGGTTCTTGAAGAACCTTTTGAAGAGCTATATATGACGAAAAAATCTTGTAGTAATTGTGAAAATCAGGTGCAATTCCTAAATCGCTAACAATTTCAAGCACCGTTTGCCAAAGCCGTCATTGTTTGTTGCAATTCTCTTGCATCCTACAACACCTCTAATTTTTCCCTTTACAGGCAAAATAAGAATAATACTCTCTCAAGCAATTCTAGCCTCAAGCTTATTATCTTGGGCAAAAACAACAAAAGCACTAAAAATGACCAACATTGATTTTTTGCCTCGTTCAATCACAATGCCTCCTTTTGGAACCCAAGTTTGCCGTCTTTGATGATGTGAATGACATAAGATTCATCAAGAAATACCTCTAGATAAATTGGTAATTTGTTGTGCTTAAGTTTGCTCAAGCGCCTCTCAACATAAATGTTTTGATAGGCAATAACGGCATGAGAGTCATGAAGGATGTTGTGTCGATTTTCCTTACCAAATGGAAGCTCAGCAAGCATAGGTAGCAACGTAGTGTACAAATTGTGAGTTGCACATCAACATCTTCATCTTGCACCTATAACGGCAAAGTAGTTTCAAATGGATAGGAACTCTAGATTTGTTTCCTTTCACAACAAGCTCGCAAATTCAACATGCAAAGTTGACGTTGAGTTGCAACGTGGTCTTCCAACCACAATTTTCATTCGTGAATCTTTGGCAATGAACAACCAAATCACCTCTTGTGCCACATTCTCACTCACACCTGCAACTTGAGCTAGACGCTTGAATTGGTAACAAGTGACCTAGTGGCAATTAAGTGCTGGTGAACGTTGATGAGCATACGATATTTGTTCAAAGTTAGTACAAATGTGTCTCATTTTGACTATATTGTAAAGCATATCTAAATGTATTGTTAGAAAGCTAAGGAGTATGGCTCTTTGATAATGGTACTAAAAAGCAATAAAGTATGGCAATTCATGCTTAAAAAGAGGTGGACACAATCCTTGACCTTTGGGAATGGATCTTTCTACCCCTATCTCTATTGTAGTGGGATTTAATTGGTTTCATCATATATGTATTGATTCCTTCTAAGTTTAAGTGAAGTTCAAGGACAACAATTGAATTGTTATATGATAAAAGTATAGGAGATCAAAATGTTAATAGATTGACTAGTCCATGCTCTAAATTCAATGTCTTATAGAATGTTTTGTTGTAAATATTTATTTTCCATTTATGATTATTAGGGCACATTATTAAATGCTACTTTACATTAGGACAAGAAATCAAAACATGGTGGATTTATTATTAGAAATCAAAACTTTACAAATATCCTAATCAACCAATTGATGTGAACACATGAGTGAACTACACCAAAAATCAAACCAATAAGCTTGACAACACCATGGACATGCAAGGGAAAATTATGAAGAGATTTTACACCTTGCCAAATGCTCATGACACAAAATACACATGGTTCCACAAATTTTGGAGGCCCAATGCATCAGTTTGTAAATTACGGAAGGAGATTATTGTATGAAAGTTACAAGTGTAATATGTGTAAATCCAAAATCCACCTCATCCACATTAAGAAAAGATATTCATATACAAAATAACAATATTCAAGCAAGACGTCACATAAAAATAAAAAAATTACCAAAATTTATCCTCCTAGAAAACCACCCGTTTTACTACTGTACATTGCCATAAATACCACCTCTGCATTGCCATAAATAGACATATTCATTACCAAAAATGACCACCAACTCCACATTGACGCTGTTCATGTACTACAGTACTCACCATTTTGAACATTCTGCTTGATCATTTTCCTTCTATACAACTAGGGACAACATTCCTTGGGGGTTAGTCCAATAATATACACATTCTTGAACATGACAGAGCCCAGGGCTACACATCAAGTTCATCATGGTTTATATACAATATGCAGTCTCACGAACATGCAGTAAAAAATATAAAATCGGAACTTAATATAATTTAAAGAAGCAGCATTGTAACTGACATCAAGAGCTGCAAGTTGATTGCAAAGACTAAACCAGGAACTGAGAAGCGTTTTGATTGACTAATTTATATACACCAAATGACATTCACAGCTTCAACAAGCGTCCATCGACCTCACAGAAGCATATAAAACGATTCAGGTAACTCCCTGAAATGTATAATCTATGATCAAGTGGGTTTGAATACGGGCCTGTAAACGTGAAGGTTACTCAGGACTCCAGCACTGCCACTGCTTTCTTTACAACTCTATAAGGAGCAAATGTTCGAACGGTTATGTATAGTGTGTACCAATCTCCGGGGCCTAGCTAAATTGTAGACAAAATAAAGAGAGCAGAAAATGGAAAACTTGATTTCCTCATTATGTCAGCACTCCGCCTGGGAAGACGTGTCTCATGGGGCGAATATGCTTGCCAGCAACATCTGAAGCGATGGATTTGTTGTCACCTCTTCCATTGTTGCCGTCATAGGTCTGTATAACAAAAGTTCATCAGCACCTCAGAGATCATGCATACTCTCCTAATGCGTACATCAGATTCCTACATTCAGTGAGTAGACTCAAAGAAATAAAATGAAAGCTTCAGTCCCGCCACTCCAAGCAGAGGGGAAAACAAGCGTAACTGCAAACTCAGAGGCCTTACCGCTTTCCCAAGAAACGTTGTAGCCACGCTGAACCCTTGATAATGTTCTTAAAAGAAGGGTAACGCTGCATACATTGTGCCCATCCTGCACCCATATGCAAATGACCTAATTCAGTGTAAAGTTCGAGAGTCCTCAGCAGGAGAATCATGTGAGTGCTTTGATCAAAACATATATTGCCCTATGTAGCAGCACCTTGTACAGTGATGTCCCACAAATCTTCCTCTTCAGCAGGTTCCTCTAACCTCTCTGCCTGCACAACCGTGGCAGTTACATGGAATGCTTTAGATGCACTATGGCTACTCCAGATTTCAGAACTTGCAAATTCACAATACAATGAATACATTGTCATTTTACTATAATTAAATACTACAGAAATTACATTGAATTCTCACCCTTTGGCATCGTTCCAGGGTCATCAACACTAATGCAAAAACAGCATGCAGACCATCAGGCCCAAACCCAGGGTACTGTGCAAGAGCATTTTCGTTGGTCAAGCCAAGGACCATAGTGCATAGACTTGCCGCCAATGCACACTCCATTGCCTGTTTTCCTTGCACTACCAAGGGCAGCCAAAACTTACAGTCAAAGACTGAACATATACAAAACAGTATATTTAAATAAAATAACTCAATAACATTCATCTTTCTAATTCATGCAAAGCTGTAGGTGTAGGTGATGAAAGGATAGGCAAGCCCCGTCTTCTAATACCTTACCAAGAACCAAGTAAAATGAAATGGAAAAAAAATAATAGAAACAACAGAGTACAATTCTTTGTAAAGAGGAAGGCCAATGGAGCAAAAAAGGTAAAAACCTGCCCAGTTGGCTAAATATGGCAACGCAGCAATGAAGTCTGTGACCTTAATAGCACCACCTAAACCATCCTTCTGCAGCAGACCAACCCATACACATAGGAATTTGAATTATGAAACAGAATGAAAAACGATATTATCCATAAAGTGGTCATTGTTGTGTCAACCCCAGAGACAGAATTTGGAATTTGATTTGTTTTCAATATGCACATGTCCAAAACTAATTTTTGGACTAAGCAACTAGATAGGTTAAGAGTAATGCAGCTGCATACCTCAAAAGGGTGCAAAAAATGTGGTACCTTGATAAGGAGGTTCAGAAGCGTATCACAAGCGTCAACTATTGAACCACGAGCTTCTGATCGTCCTGTTTCTATTCCTACACGTATAAACTGAACAATCTGCGGCAAAGGAACACAAATCAGAGGAATCCAGATTTTGAAATAAAATACAATTGCTTATAAAAGGATCTAAGAAACCTACAAAAATCTATAATTTGGAGAAGATTCAATATGAAATGATGGAGATGCCAATGAGGGTATGGAAGACCCGAAAAAAGCGTATACATCTCTTTGGTTGATTGTTCCAAAATTAGTGAAAAGGTTCATCCTCACGCATATGAACGCAACAATGTGACCTGCACCCTGGGAAATGAACATTTAAAAAAAACACGACTGCACTACATAGAGAAACTAATTGCAAATACAAAACTGACCTGCTTATGACCTCCGCAGTAGACCAGAGCTTTGCAGCCATCAAGTTCTGTGGTAATTTGTAACAAGGCTGGTAACATGAAGCAGACAGCTTCGGAAGACCTGCGTTCCAACTGGAAATTTTGAAGCTCTATACACATGATTTGCTCATCAGTACTCCAGGTACATTGGCAATAGAATATTGCAGGGATCATTCTTTCATCATGCACAAAGACAATGGACAAAAATGAATATTCTCTGTGTTTTTTCAAGTACACTATGCATGTTTACCATATTTAGATGGAGGACATAAAATGGGAGGGTAAGAATGCCCAAAGAGAACTAAAAAGAACGTGAGGAAAAACCCAATAGTACTACGTTTCAAACAACCGATTCATATGTTAATGATGTCAAACCAATTGCCATTCGTGGGAGCTTGTGAACTTACCCATCCTGTCCCTCTCTAGTAACAGAGAGCAAGAAGAAAAGCAACTTGTATACTCGATTTCGGTGGGCAAGAGGAGTTTCCGCCAAGTACCTGAGAGGCCGCAATTCAAACACCACCATACAATCGTGAATTATTGCGCTACCGACAGCAATACGTACTTTGCAGGAGCTCTGTCTGAAACTAGGCGACCTTGACAAAATATGCAGGTAACCTTCCAACGGGCTACAGAACCTACAAGATATCTAAGGCACGTATTACTAACCTTCCGACCAACCGAACAATGCCCAGTAGTAGATCTCCACAAGTAATATTATTTTCCTACACAACCACAAAAGTACAAAAAAATATCCAATTATGAACATTACATTCTTTCTTAAACAACATAAATGTAATATATCACGACCACAGGAAAAATAAAATGTGTGTGCTCCTAAACGTGTGTCTTTTAACTTTCCCCACACCTTGGTTTACAAGATTGAGTACCTGAATTCTCGCCACCATTTCTGTCAACCAAAGAGAATACCGAATTTGCATGAATATGGTAAATGCAAGAGTTAAAAGTAACCAACCTGAGCATCCTCGAGAAACTCGAGAATCAAACCCACAACTTCAGTCAAGGCAGCGACCGCTTTTTCCATTGTTGACTCCTTCAGCTTCCCTGATGCATCTGAACAATCATGTCAAGGAAAATCATGAGGACGCCAGATGCAAAGGACACAGAACATACAGCTGGAATAATCATCTGAGTAAAAGCTTCCGTGTCCTGTATG
This sequence comes from Ulota crispa, assembly GCA_963920765.1. NCBI lineage: Eukaryota > Viridiplantae > Streptophyta > Bryopsida > Orthotrichales > Orthotrichaceae > Ulota > Ulota crispa. Next base: position 22,058,943 of record OY987242.1, read on the forward strand.
CTATATAAACGCAGATAATGGTATCCTCTGACATACTGACCTTCAGGAATATACATATGCCCAAATAGACATCATCTAGCAGCTGGATATACCTTGTTGATCGACCACAACATTGATCACATGTTCCAAAAGGGTGAGATAAATAGCCAATCCTTGGTGCTTGCCAGCAGATTCAGCAACTGGAGCAATTTCACCTCCTCCAGAATCAAATGTTGTCCTTGCAACCTCATTCAAAAGGACTGCAGTCTCAATAGCCACGGTCTCTACCACCAGCATAAAGAATCTGCTTTTTCCAAACCAGTTTCTTTTAACAAAAATATAGAGCACAGTAACAAAAGCCATGTCACTAATAAAAGCTCTTATAACATACCAGGAAATAATCTGCTGTCGACACCAAATATAAAACGACTATAAAATTACTTGGCAGAACAAAAGAGATAATTAGGATTGTAAATTACAGTTCACAATTAACCATTATACATGAAAACCTTAAGGGAACGAACTAAAAAGACCTGTCTGATGGAACAGGCTTCTGATCTTCTGGAACAACCATAGGTCCCAAAAGCCACGCTTCTCCAATAATATCTACAAGAGCCTCTGTGACTTCCAAAGCCAATTGCTTCTTTTCTGCCACTGTTCCACAGAACAGAAGTACAGGTCAGAAGATTTGGAATCATTGGTAGCATCAAGTTTTCAAAACATTCGTATATCCTCCTTATTATATTTAAATATGTATATCTCTCATTTTTGAGAACAATTTGTAATGTCATGGTAAATAGAATATTCTAGAAGAGTAACGGAGAGGTTACAGAGGTCTAACAGGTCTAACATACCCACGCGGTTGCTAAAAATGACTCCAAGGCCTGAACGTACGTTGGCATGCCAATCTGGACCTAGAGTGGCACTCCGCATAGCAAGCCGAATATGCGTCTGCAACTCGATTATATAAAACGATAAGGACAAAATCAAACAAGAACTCGGCATAATTCTCAGAACATGCATGAGTGTTGCTACAAAAAGTATCGTCTCATCATAAAAAAAATTCCAGCAAACAAATTATAGTCAGACGCAAGGCATATTACGACGCACGAAAGGCCAAGCATAGCAATTACCGAGTAAGCTGATGCCAGAAAATAGTGAAGAAGAGACAATGCTTCGAATTTGAAGACATCCTGCTGAACAACCAGTTGCTTTGCTACAATGGGAACCTGAGAAGAATCCACAATCCTTTCAGCATTAAAACTGAGAGAGATACAACACTCTATGTCACATCTGCAATTCTTGTCTGAAGAAACTCCGAGAATGCCTCAAAGAGTATTTCGGTATTTGATTATTATACTGGCAGCTTCGCCAAAATTTATCAGACAAAATCCAACGATTCCAGAAGTATGTGCCTTACCGTGGTAGCCAGTTCTTTAGAGCACTCCATGATCTCCTGTACAACACCCGTGGTAGTAAACATAAATAATATCAACCTGACAGCTACAGGCGTCCAATTTGTATCTGTACGTGCAGAACAAAAAAGGTTACGGTTATACATTTGAGGCGTGCGAGCCACTGCTTCAGCTGGTCAAATCAAGACTACAGTGGTGTATAAATAGAATGCAGAACCTGAAGAACATAAGAGACACGGAAAAATGGAAAGTAAACCCCTGAAACATCAGTGATTTAAAAGGAACGGACCAAAGTATAAAAGATAGGAAAATCCACGGAAACAAGGCGTCACGAAGTATTTGTGAATGCTGAAAGTAACAATATCCAAGAGGAAGATAAAGTACTTGGTGATGCTTCGCTCAAACGATGTACAACTGTAGTTAACACTTTCTTCTGCAGTAGAGCGTCTAGCCCCTTCTCTGATGCTGAGCCTATAGCAAGCAGGCACTCCAGACAGTCTCCAGCAGCCAATTCATCTTCTCTGAGCACCGTACACAAAACTTATCATCACGCAAACCAGAAGCTTCAACAGGTATACTTCCAAACAAATAACATTGTATTGAAATAATTGTGAAAGCAAATGAAAGAACTGACAAACAATAGAAACTGTGAATGGCAGCTGTGTAAATATTATAGAAAACCCCCAGACAAACACTTGTCGGCACTTGGAAGTTCCGCCTCAGAGAAAGGACTGTATTAAGGCACCTTCAGAATCTCACCACTCCTTGTGCCTAATGTAGAAAAAGCTTCCCAACTTCTATAACCAAAGACAACGGATAATCTACTATAACGGCGTTTCTACGGAAAAGCATAGCAAAGGGTCGAGACGAAAAAAAGGAGGTAAATTATACTTGCTTGATAAAGTTTCAACAAGTATGGAAACTTTACTGATGCTCTCGTCCATCGCTGCAAGTTCTGGTAGCCGACAAAATGCGGAGATAATAGAAAGAGCCAAGTGCAAATATGCCTGCTGCTGCACTTTGTCATTTTGCCCAACAGCTTCTCCACTAGATCCTCGGACTTGCCCTGTTCCTGTAGACCACACGAATATTAGGTCCATACTCCGTCTAGCGTCCAGTGAAGTAGATTACAAAAAACATGAGGAACTCACATACAGAGGCTCCCGTAAAGAGGAACAAATTGTTGCATACGCTTGTGATTAACATAAACGTATAATAGATCTTCACATTAAAATCGATTGCGTAATCTATCTTAGTTCGTACATGAGCAATCAAACGCCACTCATTTCTGTATCTGTCATTTTCACAAAATCTGTCATGGCACCAATCTGAAATCCTGTTGGGAAGTACAGTACATGATTCAACAGCAATTGGTCACAATCATGACTCCAGACCGCGGATAAGAGTTAGGTGTCACAATCCGGGGGTGCCCAATATCTTGACGACGATACATAGCCAAAATAGAAAACCGCATAATTCCAGCAACCATTTGGCGTTACTAGAATGGTTCCATGCAACGAATGGAACTCAGGCTGATAGTCATAAACCCGCGATGGTCAACCCGGAGCTAAACACAAGCTCTGAATTATTGTTTTTCTAAAGTACAAAAGAAGAGAGGGCATGAACAAAGATGTTTCATGTAGCCAATAGTAATAGTAAGATTTCCTGGGAACTTTGAAACAAAAGATGACAGGAAATGCATGCAGAATCTGCGAAAGCTTCTGTCATCAATGCATGCCTCCTGCAACTATAATCCAAAGACCGAACCAAACAGGCATCCCTCCTATGCGCAATTACCAAGACAATTCATCTTTCAAACAGGTAGAATTGCATATAAGACCGAAAGGATTTTAAGGTACAACATAGAAGCCCTGAAACAGAGCTACATTGACAGTAGTAGCAATGAATCTAAAGACCACAAGCTCGAATCACATTACTAACAACTACAGAAAAGATCGCGCAACAGAGAGGACATAAAAGGACAATGTAGCTCAATTGATAAAAACGATGACTAAAATCACATCGAAACTCAAAACCCTAAGTCTCCGTTATATCAAGTTCTCTGACATGAAAGCAAGAGAAGAAGAAAAAAGTCCACCCTAGGTAAATCATCAAGACTGAAAACAGAATAGGAGTACAACAAAGGACGAGAAAAGGAGCTCCGAGTGAGAATTATTTCAAAACATCTATTAAACAAAACAAAAAAAAATCATCTAATATCCAATCTGTCAGGCGAACCGCCAATTCCCGACAAAACTTCGGAACAACTATCACACAATTGCGACCACTGATCACTAGATCCACTCGCTCCGTACTTGTCAAACAGAATTTCGAACGGCCAATTGCAGAAGGAAAATATAACGTAAAAGCCGGCAGAGTCGTGACAATCAAAGAGCATGCCAGAAGTGACTAACTAACCAGTGCGGAGCAAGCGATTGAGGAAGGGGAACCCGATGGCGTCGAAGACACGGCGCACGGCTTGGACGTCGTTGCTTTTAACGATTTTGGTGGCGAGCAGCAGACCGACGAGTCGCTGCTCGTCGTTGGCGCCCTGCAGGAGCTTCAAACACTCGTCCATGGCATGCAATATAAGAATCGCGTTAAGTTAAGTTAGGTCGAAATGTCTGGAAGTGATTTCGTCGTCACGGCAAGAGCGACCTGGCTGCTGGCAGCTCAATTTATGTTATCGAGCTTCATCGTCTATTCTCTCCACCTTGGAGGGGGTTGTCATGGTGAGAGAGACGACGTATTCGTATGGTATTCTTACGTCATGAATGTATAAATATTGTATTCGTACGGAGTCCGGTCCGACGAATATTTCGAGGCTGCGTTCTGCATGAGAATTGGTTCGTCCCTTGGGGGATGAGATGAGTCGGTCCGGTGATTGTGTAAGGTAGGAGGCTGAGAAACCAACCATCTAAGGGCTGAAACTGAATTTTGGGGAGGTAGAACTTCTTGAAATATTTTTCAGTAAGACAAGAAGAATTGACATCTAATTTAAGTTGTTTCATATTTTTTGGAGTTTTGTAGATTTAGTTATGAAATTTTGAAGTTGAAGTGACATAGGGCTTTATAACCACTCACCTTCTCAAATGTACACCACTTGTACATTTGGAAATCTATGAAAAAATACATGTACAGAGCGAGAACATTTTGGAGGGTGGGCAATTTTAGAGCCTAGACGGTTTTCAAGCCTTCTAACTTCAATGTCAATGGGGGTGGAGTGATGGCAATTGCCTTACCTATTTGAGTTGAAATGAATAATATGAAAATTTCAAATAAGGTAGAAGATTGTATCTGTAGAAAGAAAAATATATGTCCTTCATCTATTTAACCCCTAAAGGACCGAGATACCATTGTATGTAGATGCACGCTATTGTATAATTGACATTTGCTACCAACAAAAAATTTTAATTTGGGATCTTGACTAGCTCACTAGAACTGCGTTTGTCTATATTCTAATTTTTGTGTTGATATTAAATGTAATAGAGGTGCACATACATTCCAAATACCACTTATATAGCAATGTACATAGTATGTACAATGGTTGCTTAGTCCTTTAAGGGTTAAAAGGTAAAATCATTTTATTTGAGCTGAATTTTAAATGCTTAACCCCTAAAAAAATTTCATGTTTACATGGTCAAATGGCTCAAAATTGACCTCTCTCAAAAAAATGATCAATAAATCAAAATTTTGAATTTTCTTCAATAATTTAACCTTAAGATCTATTTTTTCACTTGCTTATGTACATCCTCTCAAAAATTCAAACTTTGTGAGGGCATACTTCATTAGATTATAACACTCAAAGTAGGGGCAAAACTTTTTTTGAAGCTTCTCTAAGTTGTCAATTTTTTTTTTTGGTTATTCAAAATGATATCTTCCACTTTATGATTTTTTTGTGCAATTTAAATTTCTTGTAGAGCATGAAGTTGGCTATGTGCCTCACAAGTCTCATGATTATCCAATGCTTAAAACATAATGGAAAACAATTGGAAGCAAGAATTGCTTTGTTCAAATGGCCATTACACTAAGAAAATTTCACGGAAGAGATTCTTATAGAAATAAATCTTAATTACAAAATTTGTATGGTGTAAACCGAGAACCTTGTGTGGAGTACTTGCCAAAGTAAATTGTTTCTAAAAATAAATTGTAAGACATAAGTTATTACATAGTCAAGGAGAGTTGACAGCAAATTTTTCCCATTGATGAAGCCATTGTAAAGTGCTTTTAAACACTATTTGGGCAACATCCTTCCTCAATTCCTTTGTTTCTGAATTTTTTTGAGGATGCTCGTGTTGACATCTAAATCACATATGGTACCATATCTCACTCAAAAATGAATCAATTCCACTTTTTTTTGGGAGGTATACAAGCTTTTTAATATGAGCACATACACCCTTATTTTCACAATCTTATCTTATGTACGCCCAATTGGTCACCATCAAGGTTTAAATTTCTGGCAAATGAGTGCTACTTTGTCACCTCCACATTGCAGAATATATGGAGGGAAGTAAACTCAGTGGTGGAAATTTGCTAGAATTTGCCAGTAATTTAAACCCTAGTCATCATGACTCCCCCTCTACAATAGTACTATTGTGCTTTGTAGTAGTGTGGCAAGTTCCCACCTATTGTAATATTGTTTCTAAGTTATAAAAGTCAACAATGCATGCTGACTTCATGAAAATTGCAAGAATGGCAACATGGGACCTAACACCATACCTCTAAATCTTCTCACAATTTGGGTTACCTAAAAATATGAATGCATTTGGTGAGGTTGTTTTTGCCTTCCATGATGCACCATGCATCTATAGTAACTTCTAATAAAACTTCAAATGAAAGACAGCTTTTTGTCATCCTACATAATGTGTTTTTGATGACCAAGGGACAAAAACGTCCTCTACAACATTTAAGGATTAAAACCCCATATTCAATCAATATGGAGCATATCTAGACCAATGCAGTGTCCAGGTATACTCCATATATAACATGGAACTCCATTTTGGTCAAATTTTAAGCTTGCCAATGTTGCGTGACAATCACTAAAATCATTTTTTATATGTCTATTACAAGTAAAGGATTCATCTACTTTTTCATTGGGATTCTCTTTATAGCATATTTACAAAGAAATTGGGTTGTATCATGATACTTGAATGGTTGTGTTCTCTCTGAAAACAATTACATTGTCTTTTCAAAAATGTTCATAACAAACTTTTGTTTACAAACATATCATGGAATGAATACCTTTCACAACAAGAATTTATCAACATAACATTAGGGGGCTTCAAACTTAAACTTTTTCACGTGACTCACGTAGCAATTCACCTTTGTGAATTCACTAGTGAACCGTGACGTGACTCACCTCTGGACTTCACTCCTAATGTGAGGAGTGAATTTCAAAAACTCATCTTCGTCGTTTCTCACAGCTCATTCACGTGCGTCCTCAAACCTCAAAACTTCTCTTGCAGAAATTTTTGCAAACTCACGGGTGTCTTAGACTTTGCGCATGCGAGGGAACGAAAACAATTCATTGGTGTTGGAGATCCTGTAAGGTGAAAAGTTCGAGGGCCAAATTTCATGTTTGAAGCCCCCTATTATCACCAGCAAGAGTTTCAAAAGTACGCAGTCTTCAAACTTGTCAAGTCCAACCTAGAAGAACAAGTGGAGTTGCTTTAACCCTTAAAAGACCGCTCTACGTATTACATAGTAAATACGTTGCCGTATAACTAACATTTGCTACCAATAAAAAGTTTTAATTTGGGATATTGACTAGCTCACTAGAACCACATTGATCTATATTCTAACTTCTTTAATGATCTCAAATGTAATAAAGGTGTGGATGCATTCCAAATACAAGAAAATACCAAATACTATATTGGTAGCAGAGGGCTCCTCGGTCCTTTAAGGGTTAAAATCCTCATCTACTTTAGTTTATTTAACACATGCAAATTCTGCTCTAAGAAGAACCAACTGCTAGTTCAATGCTAGCCAAGTGAAATGAGAAAAAACCATTTGCAATTTATAAACTTCAGCTAAAAACCGGTCAAAAATCTTTAAAATTTTTTTTAAGAGTGTGAAATACAGAAAATAACCGAAAGAGCTCCTTGATAAACCGGTTCAATACAGGGATTGAAGGAAATGTACCGAAAAATCTCAAATATTTCCCGGACCCTGATGCAGAGTTCTACAGTGATTAGAGTCGTACGAAACTTATTGCAACCGAACATTGATTTTACAAAATAATCCATCGAACTGATCGCCACAAAACATCAGACCTTTTTATTCATAAGATCACAAAAATCCCAAGACAAAATTCAAAAAAATGAAGCTCCAGACCAGTCTGACATGAATAAATCACAAAAGAGAAGCATACCGATGATAGGCAAACCGCGTACACGTTACCCAGGAGGCTCAAATTCGCACAAGTTCACAAATGATGATTGACACCAATACTACAAAGGATTAATAAATACACATAAAAATCAAAAAAAATTGCCGCACCAGATTCAACGCGAACTTAAAACCAAAGGAGTGCAAAGATAATCACTCACAGCACCAAACTCATAAAAAGCTGAGAGATGACCAGATGTAGATGACACTAGAATTTATTTAATCACTTAGAGACTTATGCATGTCATCGTCGACCCTGATTCCAACTTGTCCACACAAGTAAACTCCAAAAGTAGAGTGAAGGGGTCAACGACTGCTCCCAACAAGGCCCCGACACCGGGCTACTGCTGCACAACCTAAGCATTCACAAATGATAGCTAGTCAAACTCGCAACGCCAACCACACATCTCGACTCCCACCCTGGCCTGCAGCTCTCAACCTTCAACTGCTCCAAATGTTGAAATCACCAGGGATGCCAGACACTCACTCCCACAAAAGCCCAACAGTCCCCTCTCGGAGGTCCTTCCAAGCAAGGACGAGTTATACCGTGATACTTCATGGAAGTCCACAAGTTCAAAGGATGCCATATCGTATCTGCCCTATCCAATCTCCAAGCTTCAACTCCGACATCCCCAGACAATTGGATCCAAGCTTTACTCTTCAACGTGGGCATCCCAGAATCGACGTTGCTCATCAAACCCTCACCTCTCACTCTGCTGACCAGCTTTGCTCCACAATCTCACGTACCCTGCGGTTGTACTCGCGCCGGTTCTCACTGTACATCCGAGCTGCCTCGGAGTTCGCCGGTGAATTTGGGTTCGGGTCACACAGCAACGACTGCATCAAATCACATCGTCAGATATCCAGTTTCGAGCACATCGTACGCACCAACTGGAACACAACTCCGCAGCTCCTGGCCAAGCCAGGGCACAGTGCAATCACGACAGTGTCTCTAGCTCTCCACCAGCAACTCCCATAACCACCCTCCACCAGTTGCAGCATCCATGTCCACCCCATGAACAAAAGGAAAACTTTATTCAAAAAAGCTGCAATCTAACTTCACCTAAAAACCATGTAATTACGTCATCCAGGTCACTCATAGAATTACCTGCACTGGACAATCCTGACACACACAACACATACCCATGCTGGCATTCGCACGAGACAAACGCCAGCCAATGCGACACCTCACCTGAATCGAAGTGAGAATTGCCGCCACGTCGTAGATGGGACTCCATTGATTCTGGAGAATGTCCAAGCAAATGCTTCCATCCGCATATACTGATTTGCCACAACCACCAACGTGTCAAACCTAAAAGTGCACACTCCAAACCACATCTCACAACACTTCCTCTAATCTCAAAGATGACCTAAAACAACCACATCGCTCTCAATCACCAACCTCTAACCAATCCATACTTGCAGAAACCGTAATTCACTGCAGCAATGCGCCATAATCCAATCCGTACACGATCCCTCAAAAATCTGCTTATTCCATTGCTCGGTGCTTACTGTTGGGATGAAACATCTTCGACACAAATCGCACCGTCGGGGGCTTGTTCGGGTAGTCCTCCGTGAACTGCAACGTCAGCTTAAACGTTCCTGCAATCCACAATCCAACACACGCGCGGGTCACATACTACCTAGATCCCCACCCAGAATACTCCACTGCGTCCCATGGCCGGATAAAACTACGCCTACCGCAGTACACAAATCTCACAAACTGCTTCTCCTTCTCCTACCAGCACAAGCTGAGACAGCTACTGACGAGCATATCCGCCACGATTATTCACGAAGATGAATTCGCCTAAACACCACTAATCCAGAAGATCCAAGGTTGCACCACTTGGTAAATCCTCAACGTACTACCAAAACGTCTCTAAATACATGACTCTACGTGCAGATGGAGTTGCATTATCACAGACATACCTCCGTCCCATGGCGTGTCGTCAGGGCTGAACCACGACAAGACAGGTATCAGTTCTCGATCATCGTATCACAAAACCACCAATGAACACACAACAATGGCATCACAGCGGCCTCGAACAGTCCCCACCCTACACAAGCATTGCTGTCCGTGAACATAACTTCACACTCCCACCGAGCCACTTCGACAGACTGTACACACATCTGAACACCGCAGATAACTACCAGCTCCCACACCAGCCATCAAATGACCACTGCATGCCAAGCCACAGTCCTACACATACCACTCTGCAAGCACCACAATCCCACTCGCATTCACCCACACACCCACACACACACGGGTCCTCCGTACAGACGTAAAACGGTGCTTCCCAAAGCCCCCTCAAGACAGAGGATGTCCTTTGTGACAACTCGCCGTCTCACACTTCCACAACTCCACCAGCAATACTACTTTCCAATCACTCAGCTGCTTTGCAATTCAACCTCCAACATAATTTGAACCTTGACAAGATTCGGCACTCCATCCCAATGCTCATTTCTACTTCTCAAAATGTCTCCCGAGAGCCAGGAGTTGCAAAGGATCATCAAACACGCACTCGCACTGCAGATTCGCCCAGGAAAACACACCAGAATTGCATCCATCACCTCCTAAATACAATAAAACCTAGTCTGCCTACCTAAAACTCAACCAACCTTGCCTGCTCTCAACAACACGCAATTACATCCCTCCCGACCTCGAACCAAGCCATGAACCTCACCACGAACCTCACCACACCACACCATCGTCCGCCGCTCGAACCGTCACTCACATATTCAACAAAACAGACGTGTACAAACGCTCTCCACTCAAATCACCAAAGTCTACCAAGCCAATTTCTACTCCATCAAACACTCGCACAATCACCTTACCTACTCACATCCATCACCACAAATCCACACTCCACCGCGTGCGCCACCAATTCCGCCGGAAACCATATACCGACACAATTGACATAAGAAACAGAGTTGGAAGAAACGCGGGCCAACACACCGGCACGTACCCGAAAATCACCGCGTTCCACAACATGATGTTGTTGTCCTGCGGCGCTCCACTGATGCCCGCGGGCGGATCATGTTGCAAGCGCTTGAAGTCACGCATCAACCTCTTGCGGGAAGGAGTCGACATGACGGCGCCTGCTTGTGCTCCGGCTCCACTCCCAGCGCCCTAGAGCATCTCCCACCGATCTGTGACCCCCGAGACAAGGAAAAGGCCGCAATACCAAGGCCGTGTAAACCTCGCGAGCGAGCGAGACCTACGTCACCGGGGTAAGCTTATCGTCCTTGCTTCCTCCGACTCCCGGCCTTACTGCTCCGGCGCTATTGGCACACGCATATCAGGCGCTCCTCCGAGGGAGAATCGATGGTGAGAAAGCCGCTGCGATGGGGTAAGCTGAGAAACCCCAGACAATCAGGCCAGCACCAGAGTTCGCTGGAGAGCAAGGTTTGGGCGACGAGGTCGGAGAGACTTGGAGGAAGACGATGAAATGGGGCTTTCTTTGGAGAGTGCACGTGGCAGCGTAGCTTTTGGGAGTTCATTTTGTGGAGTAGCTATGGCCTATGGCAATGGAGCGTTGGAGACTTGTCGCTTCAACGTTGGCGACACGTTGGCAAAGTATCTTCCAACAAGTATCATCAATCACAATCAATAACTTTAATTTGAGAGGGCCAGGGGACATATTGACCTTTGGTGCATTTGGATCCATCTCATCATAAAATGACATCAATTCTCAATTTGATAAGAATTTTCTGAAATTTTGGGTTGCAATGCAATTTTTGTTATTGTAATTTGGCAGTACTTGAATTTTTTTCCCCTTTTTTTCTATAGGCTTGAAGCTCACCTTTTTTATTTGAGGCAATTAGGTTATTAATTGCCCAAAAAAACCTTGCCTTTGATGTTGGCGACAGTTCGACACGTTGGTGTAGTATATTCTAACAAGTATCATCAATCACAATCAATAACTATAATTTGAGAGGGATGATATTAGGGTACTTTAAAGCTTTTAGAAGTAGAATATTCTTTGAGGCACATTTGCAAGAGGAGCATGAAGGTGTTTCTCATGCAAAAGTGTGTTTTCTTATGAGATTGTCAAAGAGCTTTGTGCACTTAGCAAAGTGCATAAAAGTGCATTTTGAATGTATGAAAATTAAGAAAAGCTTTAACAAATTAGCCTTGAAACTATCTTACATAATGAATATTTTACTCTTGCAAAAAAGATAATCTAAAAGATGAAATTAGATTTATTGAGAAGTCTATCAAACCCTAAAATTCCCTAACAAGTGAAGGAGTATGATTGATTTATTAGGACATACTAATAAATTAGGACATATTGATAAACTAGAATGTGGTATCATTATTATATTTTATTGAAGGTGAATAGCCTCTATACCTTGGTCAAGATAAGGAATTGATGATTTTCAAATAGTAAATTAGATACTTTTTATTCTCTTTGAAATCTTCTATATTCATTTATTACAAACAAAAAACTATGTTCCTAAAAGATGAACATTCCAAAAACTCATCTAAGTTTTTTTTTGAAATATTTTTGGGCTTTTGTGATGTTTGCTTATAAGTGGAGTCATACAAGAGGGTTATATGTATTTTTGTCCAAATGGATTGTATGATAAACCATTAGAAGGCTCTTGACAATAACATTCTAATAGAATATTACAAGCTGCATTTGGAGATTATATCATGATATTTGTATTGATTATAGCATGTTGATTATTTATTGTAGCTTCATGCTTTGGGCCAAATAGATGCAATTACCAAATTCTAGAACTTACCAAATTCTTTCACCAAAAATGTATCAAAATTTCAAAACCATAGTTTAAGAATTTACTTATTTCTTTTACTAAGAACACTAAATTTGTTAATTTGGGAAAACCTTTTTCCCAAAACAGATTTTGGGGATACTAAGTTTTGCATTTGTGAGATTATTTTGATGATTTAGAGTGAGATTTCTGATAATTTCTTCAGGATATTTTCGTGTTGATGTAAGGTCTTGCAGAAATTATCATAAGATTCACTCTAAATTACCTAAAAACTCTTCAAAATAAAAAATTCAAGAAGTCCCAAAATTGGGGTTTTTTCCCAAACTAACAAATATCATGTTTTAAGTCTGGTAGGAATTTGTGATATTTATACAAGATTGGTCTTCATTCTATATTGAGCAAAATAGGCTTTCTATTTCACTTCTTTTTACACATGAGTAGAAAAAATATTGACAAGCATTTCTCAAATTTAGCAAGGATCTCCCATTGATTTTTGCAAACTAAAATAGTTTTCAAAAGCTTGCTTATGAATTTTGGAAAACATTACATAAGTAGACAAATATAGTATGATATTTTAGACTATACATCAAAGTTAGTTTTCTATGTAAATACTTAGTTACAACTACAACATAGTGCAAGAAAATATAACATTGAGCTATTAACTACCTCAAAATACAATAAATCTCTCATGGATTTTTCACATAAGATTTTTGTCTTCTATTAAGTTTTAAAAAATATATTTGAATTTTTTTCAATCTGGACAAAAATAACAAAGCTCATAAAGTTTGAAGATTAGAGCTAAGTCCAATGAATCTATCTTCATCGTTAAATGTTTTAAATATGTATACGTAATCAACTTTTTTTTAACAGAATTACAAAAAAATCAATATTTATAATCAATACTACATCCTCTGTGTTTTCATTTAGTACAGTTTAAGGACTAAATGAATTTAGCAACATTACTGCTATAAGTTTATTTCTTCAAAATTTTCATTTGAAAACAAAAAACTATGTACAAAATTTTACTCTATAATAGCTTTTGCAATTTGGAAAGTAACTATAAATGACATATTTATGCAAAACCTGCAATTAATGAATGTTGCATCTAAAGGGGGGAGGGGACAACCCTAGCAAGCATTGCATAGGTAAAAAAAAATAAGCTAACAAAAAACATTGCAAAGAACAATGTAGTGAACAAAAGGTTTTCAAATTTGGATAAGGAGTTTAAAATTTTAAGCAAAACACGGAGTAACTAAGAGAGAATTGTACAAATGAATAATTCATGTTTATTAGGGAGATCAACACAGTGAAAAAGCACCTTTGAAGCACATTGCAAGAGTATTGGGCAGTTGCTTGATCCACATACATAGTGAAGAAAGCATCAAGCAATGAAGAAAAATGCTAGAGAATGCACAAAATAGTACTACTTGTTACAAGAGCATTGCAATAAGTCAAACATAGTATTTCACACAATGAGAGTATTAGTGGATAAGTAGTTTTGAACTTCCAAAAAACTCTGTATTTCACAATGTTTCATGACAACGTTTTGTAAATGATCGAATGAAGAGACAATAAAAAAGAACACAACTTATCATGAACATTAATAAATGAAATGATGAATATAAAAGATATAAGAAGAAAGTTGTAGGCAAAAAGGAATCCATAAATTAGTTGCTACAAGGGGAAGAAATAGGAAGTTTCTTAAATAAAATAAACAAATTGAAATACCTTTGAACTAAGCAAGCATGTAATTTCATTTAAAAAACTAAAAATTAGATATAGTTTTTGCACTACATATTGAGCCTCCAAACTCATTTGTTTCAAGTCTCATTTATATAGTTTCCATGCCAAATAAGTAACATTGGAATTGTTTAAACAGTGGGAAAATATCTATAGGATTTTGAGGTGTAAATGTCACGTACATGAGCAACTAATGTAAACTAAATTTGGAAACCACTTAGAAAATTTTATACTCCTAAGATGTCAAAAATTGTTAGCTTCAACAATCTTTTAGTTTTCAAGCCCACACACCACCTATTTGTATACAACATCATGTCATAGTCTTGACTACTTTAATGTGATGGCAAAAAGAAAAAAAGAATCAATGAAGTTTCAAATCATAATTACTCTAGATTATGTGGCATAAATTTTTGTGTAGTGAATTTTGTTACAAGTACAAAACTATAAAGCCAACTCATAAGTAATAAATGTGTCATTTCTTTAAGAATATTATAAAAAATTGCAATTTTTTTCAAACAAGTAGGTTGATAGATAGAAAATTACCATAAATTTTTTGATAAAAGTAACTTGAGTTTGGGGCAAAGTTGCATTGGTCGGGATTCAAATCTCCATGGATATGCTAAATTTTGTTACATTTTCTCTTATTTGAGGAATTGTGGTAACATGTAAATCTAGAAACTAAGCAACAACCAACAAAGTCATTCTTGAGTATCCAAAATTATGTATTTTGAGCTCAATTTGGAGGCATTTATCTTTAACTAGCTTACATTTGCTCTACAAAGATTGTCTAAAAAATAAATGGCTAGGCTTGTGTTTGGTTGTAAATTAGGCTTCTTTGGGGAAAAAATTGCACCAATAAAATGACTGTTTATAAATTCTCTTACACAAACCAATTTTGACAGAGTTCGTTAAGATGGTCTATACCCGTTTTTTTGTTTTTTATTTTTTTCATGTATCTGTTTTTTTGTTTTTTTGGACATTTCATACCAAATACTATTATATTATTGCTTAATGCACAAAAGTGGTTACTATCCCAAAAAAGGCTTACTTTGCATATCTCATTGCTAGCTTGTTGCATGTATTGCACTCTTCATCTATTTCAAATTGAATGATTTATTGGATGAAGGTGTTGCTACCAAGAAAGTGATGTTCTTTGTAGGATTTGCACATTTTGTACTCCTTTAGAGCAATCAAATCACTTCCAATACTTACAATACTAATCTTTAATTTTGCCAAAATATAACCAATAGTACAAATGTTTCTTGCAAGGCACTCATATTCACTAATGTCATTTCCATTACAATAATTACAAATCTTTTTTATATGACATATGAACATAGGACATTATTTGTTGAATGTGCCATCAAACTGTATAATTATATTTTTGAATTCAAGCCTCCCATTGTTCATCTAAGGAAGAATGGAAAACACATTCGTCCTAATATATTTATAAAACTAGAATCCACAAATACTAATCATAATATTTGTAATAAACACTAGAAAAGTCCAATAAATAAGAACCAAAGTGCAACTTATTCAACATTAATTCATCCTTTGAAAGATACTTATCTCACTTGTATTCAAAGTTCTCGTTCCAAAAGACACCTCTAATTTAATGACAAAATACCACAAAATTTTAAAAGTAAGCAAAACCAAACAAATCCAGCTTTTTTTTCATACATTGACTAATGGAGAAAGGTTATAAAATCAAATAATTACATGGAGAAAAAAAAGGAATTAGCTTTTAGAAGAACCATGTATTTATGCACAAATGAACCAAAAAATGCCAAAAAAAAACAAATAAGTAAGAAGCTATGGTGGAGGACACTTATAACCAACAATTCCCAATTCAATTGGTTAACCTAAGCCTTTGTTAAATTTTTTTTTGATAAATTCAAGTGCACCAAGGTGAAGCTTAGAGTTTGTCATGCTTGGTGGTGGAATTACTTTTGAGCTAATGGATATATGTGTTGTACTTTAGTATTTCTTGTTGAGCCATAATTGTTGATTATAAGTGTCATACACTAAATAAAAACCTAAAAAAACCTAAAAAGTTTGAAAATAGTCTGAAAAAGTCTGAAAAAGTCTGAAAAAGTTTGAAAAGGTTTGAAAAAATATGAAGGGGCATCATGGTCTTCTTCTCTCTCAAACCGAGTTTTCATCTTCACCGAAGACTTGCAGGAGCCTTGATAGCGAAGCGACCATGTCGAAACCCTAATTGCTTCTCTCACTCTCTCTCTCCCTGGAAACCTCTATCAGCCCTTGTCACCGCTCTTGCAGCACTTCTGGCCGCCTCCCTGTGTCATTCTCATGGCGGACCCCGAAGTGGCGCGCTCGGATTACCGGCGCAAGCTCTTGCAGCACAAGGAGCTGGATTCCAGGCTACGCAATCGTCAGTGTTTCCTTCTGCTCCACTTTAGGATTGTTTCATGGATTACTCCAGCTAGGCCTTGTTGTATGCTAGGTTTCGGCAGATGAGCTTACTTTGTGGCGTTTAAATTTTCAGTTCGAGATAATGTCAAGGGTGCGAGGAAAGAATTCGACAAGACGGAGGATGACTTGAAGGCGCTGCAGAGCGTGGGCCAAATTATCGGAGAAGTCTTGAGGCAATTGGATTCCGAACGATGTGAGTGTTTGTTTGCCCTCATCTCTGAGGTTTTGATCTTCTAAAGAGACTTTTTGATTGATGATCCTTTAGAGGTTTGATAATGAGCTTAGTAACGGGAGCTGATAAGAGTGATATGTTCAAGTATAATCACTTGTTATGCTGTTAACACATAATTCTTATTAGTATTATTAAACTGGTCAATTTTGTTATATTGATGTTTTTGTTTGCGAAGAAAAGAGGAGTCTAAAGCACCAAAGATTGCGATATTTGGATATTATGTGTAACAGTTTATGAAGCTTCAATATTTTATTGGTGGATGACCTAAATCCAACGCTTGAACAGATGTTGAGGTGATCTACCTCTTGTAAATCGATATGAATCCATCGTTTGAGATAGTAGGTGGTGATTTTCAGTCGGCGTTATGGATAATTTTGAAAGCTCTAATTTGGTTTCTGGTTGGACAGTAATTGTGAAGGCTAGCAGTGGTCCGCGGTACGTCGTTGGATGCCGCAACAAGGTTGACAAGGAGAAGTTGGTGGCCGGTACCCGAGTGGCTCTAGACATGACTACTCTGACAATCATGCGAGCACTTCCAAGAGAGGTGAGTTTGGTGATCCCAGTTTCTAGCGATACGGGCTTTGTTATATTGTAAACTGTCTGTTATGCCGTTGAAGTACCAGGGTAGGAACATCTGTGATCGCCACTTTACTTACTGAGCATAGTTCCTTTGATTAGACTCGCCGAAATTTTATTAGTTTTCTTGTCTGCAAATGAAAGAAGATTCCAATACATCAGAGAATGCATTATTTGGATTCCATATGCAAAAGTTATGAAAGTCCAAAGCTTAATCGGCAGATGTATTGTAATTGACACCTTAAGGGTTTTATGTGTTGGTCAGCCTCTAAATCTTAATCAATACGTGCCCATTGATTAAGATGTTAGGGTTGCAGTTTTGGTTCAGTTTATAGGTGTTCCTACATTAAGTTACCTTTGGTCTTGCTTGAGAGTACTACGTTGTGAGGGAGTATTCAAATTGGTGTTATCATATTAATAAGGTTGGCGCTCGCATTGGAGGATTTTGTACTAATTAACCGGTAAAGGGTTGAGAGGCCTAAGATGGTTAACGGACATCCTCCAGACTAAATCAGATATTTCAGCTTTTAGAGAGTGTAGGGGAGAATTGGCATTATGACCATCGTCCCTCCCCTCTTTTTCAACTACAATGCGTCATGTGGTGATGAAAGCAACAGGAGAGGGTCGTAACTAAATGCATTACGTTGGGATACTCGTGAGTTGGTGGTGGAGTTTTTTCGCTTATTCTTGAATTTCTATGATTTTTGTATGTGTCCAAATTTCTAATAATGCGTGCTTCTAGGTTGATCCTGTAGTGTATAATATGCTTCATGAGGATCCTGGAAATATTAGCTACTCGGCGGTTGGAGGACTAAGTGATCAGATTCGGGACCTTCGTGAGTCGATTGAGTTGCCTCTGATGAACCCTGAACTCTTCTTGCGAGTTGGTATTAAGCCTCCCAAGGTAAAGCATTGGTTTGTGTCCCAACTTCAATTGTCATCATTTTTGCTGCATTTTATCACAAGATTTTCAAGTATTCCTTTGTCGTATTTCTTTGAACCCCCAAACCCTGTATCACTTCGAATGTATTTGGTCACATCTGTTGTATAACTAGATCAGACGAAAATATCTAAACATTGATTTCGTAAATTCTGCCATTTAATTCTCTTTTCCCTACATCAGTAACAACTGTTCTACTACAGGGTGTATTGTTGTACGGCCCTCCTGGAACTGGCAAGACCCTTCTAGCACGAGCAATTGCTAGCAACATTGATGCTAATTTCTTAAAGGTGAGAATCTATGTTGGATCTAATGAAAGTTTGTTTGAGTCGACTTCAAGAATATCAAAATCAATACCGATACAACAGATCTATGTAGATATGTAGAATGGAGCTCTTCCTCAAATTCTGGAGTAGTTCTGGAGGGGTTCCAGTGGTTTCGTCTATTTTCTTTGGTTTCTTTTGTTGTTTGTTTTGGTTTGTTCTGGTACATTTGTATTTAATAGGCATTCAGGTTCTGTTCCTTGATGATTGTAATATTTTGGTTGGGATGGACGAGCACAACAGTTTGCCAGGCTCTTTTTATCTGATTCTTGTTTTTATTCTTCTACAGGTGGTTTCCAGTGCGATTGTGGACAAGTACATAGGAGAAAGTGCAAGGCTCATTAGGGAGATGTTTAGTTATGCTCGCGACCATCAAGTACTATCTCTTTTCCTCTGCCTTCAAAAGTTTTGTTAAAGGTTGAAACTATTGCATGGTTTGTGGGATGCATTATTCTAACGTGCATGCTTTTTTACTGCGGCTTTTCTTTGCAGCCATGTATCATATTTATGGATGAGATTGATGCAATTGGAGGTCGACGGTTTAGCGAGGGCACAAGTGCCGATCGAGAAATCCAGCGCACTCTGATGGAGCTCTTGAATCAACTTGACGGTTTTGATCAGCTTGGAAAGGTAATCATGACTTCTGAACGCTTGCTGATAATGCATCTATCTTCTGAAGCATTGTTCTGATTTCATGAGACAAGTTATATGTATTTGCCTTTTTGTACTTCAATTGAGGTTTTCCTGGCACTCAATAAAAAGATGCAGGTGTGAAAATTCTGCATATCAGCCAGTCCACAGTCTAATTATCACATTTACCTGGGATTACAGGTAAAGATGATTATGGCAACAAATCGGCCAGATGTTCTTGACCCTGCCCTACTCCGACCAGGTCGTCTAGACCGAAAGATTGAAATTCCACTACCAAACGAGCAATCTCGGACAGAGATTTTGAAGATTCATGCATCTGGGATTACAAAGCATGGGGAGATTGATTACGAGGCTGTTGTCAAACTTGCTGAGGTAGGTTTTTATCATCATTTTCGTAGTTACGTTTGAAATTGCTGAATCGATATATGATATTGACCATGTTGCCAGTGTTTTACGACTGTGTACTAGGTTTGACCATCAACTGAGTTATATGTGTTTAGGTTGGACGAGCATTGTACCTTCTGCCGTTTGGGCTGCTATTGATTTGCATGTTTTTGGAGGAAAACGATGTGAAGATGGATGACCTTTGTTCATTTCAGGGTTTCAATGGAGCAGATCTTCGCAACATTTGTACTGAAGCAGGCATGTTCGCTATTCGGGCTGATCGTGATTACGTTGTACAAGAGGACTTCATGAAGGTACGTCGCTTATCTCTTTCTCAAAGACAATTTGAATTTGACAATCGTAAATCTGGAAAGGTTTATTTAGTTTGGAGCATTTTTTGAAGCCTTGATTAATGGTGGTTATGGACACTCCTGTCCCTCTAAAAACGTCCAAATCAGACATATTTCTTGTACCACTAAAAAGCTCCCTTTTGCTAATTTCAAACATTGAAAAAGCGTTTGCCATGTTCAATGATTTTATGGGGGCAAGTTAAGCAATTAGGGAGCATTTCTCTCCTAGCAAGCTTGGCCTTGCCCATATGAGGTACCATTGTTGCTACCAATCTTTAAATCACCAATAGTGAGGAGCTAGCAGCATGCACAAATATGGTACTTTTTGCATGGAATTTGGGTGCCTAAACGGCGACATCAAAACTAGAGAATTTGTATGATGGTAAAGTGATTCTAGAATGCATTTGTTACTAGCACAAAGACTGAAAACATGGTTAACCCTTCACAAGGAAGCTTTTAGACGTTTTTAGAGGAACCGAGGGAGTACTATATTGTTGATAAGTTAATATTGCCTGCATTTGTCCTATCTGAATTGTGATTGTGTAGCAGAGCAAAATCTGAAATTCTTACTGGAAGCAATTTTTTTACCACACCAATCAGAATCTAATGGCTCGATGACACATAGGGTGCCCAGCTTATTCTGGAATCCAAACTAAGTAGCCAGAAGATTAGTGCTTTACAATGCAAATATGGCCTCTTGAACCTTGAACTTATTTGCTTTTGCTTACATAGTGTGTGCTTTTCTCCAGGCTGTTCGGAAACTTACGGATGCAAAGAAACTGGAATCAAGTGCTCATTACAGCACAGATTTTGGCAAGGAGTAGCTTGCGCAATTTTTTTACATGTCTCGATTTACCTCCGGATATTTTTGCATAGAGTCGGGGTTCAAGGCTGCAGCAGTCTCAGGCAAATCTTCTGTTCGATTCTGCACTTAACTTTTTGTCACTTTTGGAAAATAAGTCTTTCTCTACTTTTATGTACAACTGCTATTATTTTCAAATCTAGTCGATTGTGTTTGGTCACCCTTTCGTTCATCATTGTGGCATTTCTGTCAACGCTATGTCTGATTTTGTGCTATTGTGTTCCTCTGGAAGTTGTTGCAAGCATATACTGGTAGTTGGCTATACACAAGGGTGTGTAATACTGATCACTTTGAAGATTCTTCACATTTGACAAGTACTGATTTTATTTTTATATTCAAGTAATTTCGTCCGATTCCTAAGGTAACAGTCACCCTGCTGATTCTTAAGTTTGATGCTAATTAAAACACCTTCACGTTCTCTACGTATGAAGGTAGAGTGCTCTCAAATTACTCTGTTGCTCTTGAAGCATCTTCCAATGTACATTTTTGAGTGTTTGGTGTACTTCGTCTGAACATTTCAAGGTAAAGAATCTTTTAGAGAACCCTTAATCCAACTCAAAAATTTCATGCCTCGTTAACCCTTAAAGGACCGAGCTACTATAATACAGAGGATGTACGCTGCTGTATAACTTGCATTTGTTACCAACAAAAAGTTTTAATTTGGGATCTTGACTACCTCACTAGAACAACATTGATTTATATTCTAACTTCTTTGTTGATCTCAAATGTAATAAAGGTGTGGATGCACTCCAAATACAAAAAAAATATCCCATATTGTACTGGTTACAAAGGGTAGTTTGGTCGTTCAAGGGTTAAAAGTTGAAAAAATAAAAATAAAAGTGGAGATGATTTGGCTTATGCTTGCTTATCAAGGTTTTCTTTTTCTTTTTTTGCAAGAGTCAAATGAGGTATTAGCTCTATGAATCTATTTGAAATCAAATTTACTTATGTGTAAATTGTATTAGAATTTACACTATTGTAAAGAAGGATTTGTTGCAATAAACACATAGTACTTTATACCAATACATTCAGCTCCAATGTAACAACCCTTCAAATTTGTAAATGGTTTTTGTGAAATTGAATGTTGAATATACATAGACCTAAGGTAGAAGCACCCAAAAGCGACACTTACCTTAGATGTGGTAATTGGGAGGGTCTTCTGAGAACGTAATGGCATGTGCTTGTTAGGAAATGGGTACAGATGCAAGAAAAATTGTTTTTGGAAATTTTTGAGATCATATGAATAAATTACAAATTATTGGAGGGAACTCCCTAGATTGACCTATTGTGGACACTAGGCCCCCACAAAAGCAACAACAAAAAGACCATGTCACACACACCCAATCACAAATTGCCACCTACACAATTTTTGTTCCCTTATGTTAACTTGCATGTCTGGTTTGGTTTAATTCTAAATGTCGCTAAATGGCTAGTGTCGCTTATGGGTGCTCCTACCCTATGCACCAATGAGTACAATGTACCACTTTAAAGTATTGGAGGCCAAATATCTCCAAAAACACAAAGTTGTATCTCACATGATATTATTTCAAATTAAAAAAAAAAAAACCATTATGTTTCATAATACTTCTTGTTACAACTTGGATTTAAAAGGATTAACAATTTTTTTCTTTATATAGCAATTTTTTTGGAAAAGATATTAAGGATTTTGATTTAGTGCTTTATGAAAAAATTAGACCATGATACATTGTTCATTTATTTTATGAAAAGTTTTATTGAAGAAGAATTGACACTTTTAAGCTTTGAATAATCTTAAATTTGGAGTTGTTGAACAAGTTTAGTTTTCTATTGGACCTAGTGCTTTCATATAATTGTTTTATTCTAACAAGCCTTAGGTTTTTTGCCACCTTGATATCTTTAGCTTTCCAACTCATAGTGCATGCTATATTATGTTGGAATGCATTTTAGAACCCCTACTTCTAATCTATAGTGTCCATTATTGTAGGTAAGACATTCAAATTTTGATCATGAATAGCTATATCTTCACATTCTTGAAGCTAACAAAATCATGCTTTCACCACCTTTTTGTTTGTGTATAACATTATCAAATTTGTTATGATTAAGATGCTACAACACCAAGTTTCCTTGAGCATCTCCATTGCTCTCCATCTAGTCTTTTACAAATAATAGAATGCATTGTTTATAAATCCATAGTCCCCCTCATGAAGGTGTCACATGAAATATTTTGAAAAGAACTTAATATATGAGTCTATTTTGTTTTATTATTATTCCTTTTGAGTTCAATCCTAAATCTTGATGACAATTTTGTCACTCCAATCTTTAGAAAATCTATGTTTGATGTGAATGTATTAGTGTTTTGTACAACAGTGTCATTTGGACTTGAACATATTACCTCAAAATGTATACATGTGGTTATCATACGTAAAAAAAATAAACTAAAATTAAATTTACATGGCCAATTTCTCATCTAATAAAAAGTGGATCGATAAAGCTCTTGTAAAAACTATATATGAAAATAAACCGGTTGTTCAAAATAATTGTGTGCATGATTAGAATGATAAGGTTTTGCTTTTGATTCTTGCAATAAGTGCATCTTGAGTAAAATGTTTTGTAGGAGGTGTTGATTTTCTATTTATTTGAAAATCGACATTAAAACTTTGCATCTTCAGCATTTAACAAATTGTCATTTGGTAGTAAAACGTGACTAGTATATAAGTTTAATGGAAATTTAATACCCCAAATAAGCGTCAATAAATGAAAATAACTTACGGATTTGCCTAACAAACGAATATATGCACATAAATGGTTTTACAATTCTAGAATTTACCTCATGAGTTCATAAACAAAAACAAGGAAATATTCCACAAATTTTTTTTGACCTTCAATAAATAAAAAAGAAGGGAAAAAAATTTTGAAAAAAAATTCCTAAAATAACACAAATACAAGTGGTCTTCTTCTATAATTATTTTTGCTTGAAGATTTATAAGTACCTCATTCTACATGAGTTCCCACGAGTGGTACGAAAAGCCGGGGGCAGTGGATGAATAACATGCAGTAGATGATACTCATTCATTCATCCATCGCTTCTGTCCTCCACGCAAATGTAGAAAACGACTGACGATGCACAACTCGCAATCGCCATCGCCATCGCCAGTTTGAATGAAGCATTCATGAGTTTCGGTGCTCGCTTGCAGCTTGCGTTTCTAACTGGTACGTTTTCCACCTGTTTGGATTTTAATAGTTGCTGCTGCTGGCGCTTAAATGCTTCTGCTCATGTTCACAGCATTGCTTGATTTTTGTTCACAATCGCGGTGGAAGGAGAGGCAGTTTTTTTCAAAATCATTGCAGCAAGCACTCTCGTGATTAGATTTTTATGTTTCATGGAAGAATTTGATGCTGAATGTGTCCCTGTGCTTAAGATAGGGTCTAGTGTCTTGCTTAGGCAACTTAGTTACATAAACTTGTGATTGTTTTGGCATGTTCTTGATTTCAATGCTCTGTGTTTCTGTCCGAGAGCTAGAGCACTGACGACTAACGAGCATTTTGGATTTGATGTTTTTAGAATTCGTTTTTTGCTCAGGAATAATTACGTTCCCTTTCTTGGTGTGCTCCGGGTCGAGTTCTAAGCAGGAAGGATTGTTGGAGTACCGTTTCTGCAAGTCTCCAATTGCCGGGTAAGTCTTTACTGTGACCTATTCTACGGTGATTTTTTCAATGAGAAAGTGCACTCCGATCATTCTTAACGTGTCGTGGTGTATGATTTCTCCAATCAGTGAAGCTGCTTCCATAGCTCTGAGGATTGATGCCTCGTCTTCGTAGATTTCCTTTCCTGATTTAAGATTACGATACCTTAGCGTTTGGTTTAGATCAATCGGGACTTTCCAGGTCTCTGTTCTGGCTTTGAGTCAATTTGCAGATGCAGATTAGCACTCTTAAAGAGTATGCCAAGGGAGTTCTATCTGATGATCATAACCGATCTTTGTGCACAGAAACGTGATGTTGTCGAATATGCCATGAATTTAAGGAGAGTATACAAAGTTCGAAAGTCCAGGAGGAGAGAGTAACCAGCTTAGAAGGAACATGAGATATGCCAAGGCGTCCGAGATGTTATCGTTGCTGCAAATCCTGCTGCTATGTGGAGTAATAGACACCGTGAATGCACAGCCAGGTACTAGCTCGATAATATTCCCCTTATTTTTAGTGGATAATTGATTATGCAATGTAGGCGTGTAAGTAGAATCTTCTTTGCCATTAATCGTCGTTGGTGAGGGAATTGAAGTGAAGGCTGGAATAAGCTTTACGACCTAGATGGATTTGTTGCAAAGTCATTCGTCATCGACAATAGCTACCAGATTAAGCGGAATACGATTTCAACAAACTACAGAAGGGCGTTAGTACAGATTCTATGCAAATGCACGAAGTCTATGTGCTTTGTGCAGAAACAAAGAAATGGAAGAACTGGACTGCAATGCATACTTTTGGACTTGCTCGTGTTGTACTCTGCAATTAAGGGCATCTTACAGTGAAATTGACCAGAAACTTTACCTTTTTCGAATGGTGCACATTTTGTATTAGATCTTTACATTGAGGATGTTTAAAACATTCTTGCAATATCAACCTTTTGGTAGGTTGGAATGATATCTGTGCTAATTATACATAGATAGTCGCTTGTTTCTGGTTCGACAGGGTTCACAAGTCTGGTGTGTGGAGCTCCTTCAGATTATCTCTCTCAAAGTGACGGCATCTTGTGGACAAGTGATGCTGCTTATGCTCCGCCAATAAGCACAAACTTTAGCCTAGCGACTCATTCGACGCTCGTTACACTGCGGTCATTCCCTCCCGATGTCAGCAGTCCTTTTGGAAGAAGCTGCTATAGCGATCTTGTCCCGGCTGGCCTCGGTTTTGTGCGAGCGACTTTCATATACGGGAATTATGACGGCCTCAATAACCCCCCGGTATTTGGAATTTCAATCGGAGCCACAATGTACAGTACGATTGATTTCAAGATGCAAGACCCTTGGGTTGAGGAGGTGATTCTGAATGCGACGGATGCGCAGGCGTTTTGCCTTATAGCTATGAATGGAATCCCAGTGATATCTCTTCTCGAATTGCGTCCACTTCCATCAGGGTCCTACAACCACACAAGCTCCCCCAGCGGGGTATTGCTAAAGAAAGTACACCGATTGGATTGCGGGTCTGACGCCATGAAATATGCGAGGTGAACCTTACGAAACCGAGAATTTATATCAAAGATAAAGAAAATTTGATACAAACTTTTTAGCTACGTTATCTGCTGTAAGGGTGAATTCATGTGAGTAACAACCTGTGTAGATCCAGTTGTGTGATAACGTCATTTGAACGTAGAGCAGTACAAAAAGTCTCATCTAAAAACTGTCAAAAAAGTTTATTTTCGTAATAGAAGGCACGTCAACATATCAATGACATTGAACGGGCAGGCTGTTAGGTTAAGATTAACTAAATGAAGTGGAATCGCAGGTATCCAGACGATAGCTGGGACAGAATTTGGGATTCTGATATGTACTACCTTGATCCAAGCACTACGAGTACTCATTCAATAACACACCTACTGAATACTTCGGCAGTGACTGATGCTGCCCCCATGATCGTGCTGCAATCAAACCGTTTCAACTACCATAACCTGACATTGTTTTACTCTCTTCCTTTAGTCAAGCCGACAGGACAGTACTTAATGAATACTTATTTTGGAGAACTCTATAATACAACCGGTTCATCTTTCAAGGTTTCCGTAAATGGGGCAACTCTACTAACAGTCAATGGATGGCCTCCCTTGTCAGCTGTTGAGCTTACAGTGACACAGGCCGCAGGTTGGTGGTGGAATATCTCACTTCTTCCAGTAACGGGATCTCCTCAGATAAGCGGCCTTGAAATTTTGGAAACCGTACAAATGAAGCAGACGTCAAATTCTAAAGATGGTAAGCTTTCTGGGTGTTTATTTCGTAGAATGTCATTTTTTGAAGGTGCGTATGTCTTCTCAGAAGAAGAGGCTGTCTACATATTATAAATGTGCCTGGTGTTCTATGTGCAGAGGTCAACAATAGTCTTATTCGAATGCGTTTTGGTGATGTGTAGCCAGAGCGCTGAAGCTGATAGAGCTCAACTTCAACGCCCAGAGTGTATTGCTGGACTGGGCACTTGGTAGTGATCCATGCTTTCCAGTTCCATGGAGAGGAGTCATTTGCAACCCGGAAGGCAATATTACCGCTCTGTAGGTGCTTCATTGCGCAAGGGAATTACCTATTAAGTTCCAAATTTCACATGCAAACATTTGAACTCTAGGGAGAACTGTTGTAGCTGTGTGAACATATTTGCACAATATTTATCTTGAGATACTGACGACGTGAAAATTTCCTCTCAATTACAGGGATCTTTCGAGCTCGCAATTATCAGGTGATATTGCAGGATTATTTCAAGATTTTACAAGCCTTGAAAATCTGTAAGAATTCCATCTTGCTGGACTTTTACATGTACTTGCCAAGCTGCACGTCTGTGACGCCTTCCTGTCTTCAGAACGATTCATTCCACGATGCCTATTGACGTATCTCATCTGTTAATGGGCTCGCACACTACTGGAACGGTAGGATTGCACCGACACCCCAAAAACGACACCAAAGCTTTAAATTACGCTTAGAATGACATTCTTTTAAACTAAATGACACCCTACTTGGTGTCGTTCTTGGGGTGTCACTATGACTGTACCGTTTCACTAGTGGCAATGTGGCATACAATATGGGCAAGGTAGAATCAAAATTACCATTGTCCACCTTGTAATTTCTCTTGAAACTTTGTTGCCGTCCAGCTCCTCTTTACGGGTGTCTTGATCCAAGGATTTAGGGGAATATCCCAGGCCACTAATTTAAAAACTCTGCCCTAGGAGTTGGGGTTGCACAGCGCAGGATTTCCTCTTGTGATCCGAGGCCACTCACCTGACAACTCTACCCAGGGGTAGTATTTTTCAGGCTAACAGCTCTAGATATTTGGAGAAAGGTCATAATGTGACATCCCTACGAGAGTCGTCAGATTAATAATTCTGAGCATTGGCCTCAATTCTAGGGCCGGGATACCCCTAGTTACTAAATCGGATGCAGTCTACTTACAGGCGCGTATTCACGTTGTTTAGCCATATCCTTGGTCACGTGTATCTGACAAGCTTGACAACACTGCCATGCCAGACACTTGAATATTACAGAGCAAGATACGTCGATTTTTGTGTAAAATTTGTAATGTTTAGGAAGCTAACTGCAATGATGTTTTTTTCCATACTGATAATTTTAATCCTCGCGTGACTCTGTAGAAACGCAAGCGGCAACAGTCTAGTCGGGTATATCAATGATTTTAAAGGACGATTTCAAAGCTTGAAAATGCTGTAAGTCGAATTTAGCGTTACGCAGGAACGATTTACTGCTGACACTCCTGACACTCCTGACATTTTATGCAATTTGGCTTTCTAGCACGACCCACTCTCTATTTTGATTACTTCCCTTTCATTCGTGCTTGATAAATGTCTTGGAGTGCATGTAGGTCTAGTACGCAACTCCTGATTGTCATACAAACTTGTTGGCAGAGACTTGAGCAATAACCAACTTTCAGGCACCTTGGATGCATTCGTAGCCTTGAATCTTCAGTATCTGTAAGTACTTCGAGCTAATTGTTATGTGTTCTTATCCAAAGGCTATTTGGTTATAGTTAAAAGTCGGAGGCCAGTGACAATGAAAGCCACGATATGAACTGCTGGAAATTTGAATTTGCTCTACAAAATTTCTTGACAGAAGCCACGATAGTGACGACGATTCCATACTCTTGGCAACGATTTTTGCATGCTCCTCTGTTTTTGTCAAAATCTTCTCTGGTTTTACTCCTACGCCAAGTCTCATTCTTGTTTTTGTGAAGAGATGTATAGCTTATGCCTATGGTTTCCCTTCACCTTACTCCCTCCACCGTTGATTTGGATATACTCGATTCTGTCAGGAATGTCGCGAACAATCAGTTCACTGGGGCCATACCTACACAATTGGAACGTCCCGGCTTGGTGTTGATGTAATTGTCATCCACCGATCCTCCAGCATTTTCTCCCTTGAATTTTACCTTCATGACGACAGCGCTGGTTGGTAGTAATGTGGACATGTGAATTCTTCACAAAGCCTATCCCTTTTCATCAAGGCTGAAATTGTTGTCTGAAGCGATCTAATTAATTATATGGGATCGGTGCAGCACGTCAGGAAATCCTTGCTTAATTCAGCATGGAATAGACCCCTGTGCACCATTAGTGCCGAGTCAAACCCCGCATCCTGTTGAAATAGAGCCCATGAAAAGCTCTAGTCACAAGCCAAAATCGATCGTGATAGGGGCCTCAATTGGATCAGCTGTGGCCGTTATAGCCGTTGCAGCTGCCGGGATCATATGTTGCCGCCGCTACAAACTCATGCGAGAATTAATAGATGCATCGGAGGAAGGTAATGCCCACTGATTATCACTACTCGTTAGAGTTGTCCTTTAAATTCTGAAGTTGGTTTGGCAGTATAATTGTTTGTGCTTTTTTATAACTCAATCACATTCGAACTGTCTGCACAGCTGGAACGGTTAATATTCTGCAAAAAGAGCTGGAATTCGACAATAATGTAAAAAGATATTCATTTCAAGAAATTGAAAATGCAACCTACCATTTCAAAGAAACATTAGGTGAAGGCAGTTTAGGTCCTGTTTACCGAGGTAGGTTATCTGACGGGACGGATGTCGCCATCAAAATGCGGTCTGATGGTTTACAAATCAATGCCGATACATTTCTGAAAGAGGTACAAATACCCAAATCTGTTTGTTGTGGTGATCGTAGTTACAAATATAAGACAGAAATTACTTTTCATGCCCTGGGTTTTTGTAGACACATAAGTATTCTGTTTGCTCTCGTCCAAGCTAAGAATTGCAACTTTTTGTCCAGGTTTCCTTTCTGTCTAAATTACACCATCAGAATCTGGTGCTGCTGAAGGGATATTGTCTGGAGTGCAAGAAGCAATTCCTAGTGTTCGAGTTCATGTCTGGGGGTTCACTGAAGGATCACTTGTACGGTAAGAGACCCTGGTTATGTTCGCTGAGTAGTACAGTACGAAGGTGATGGTCTGTGAATTTACCTATTGGCTTAATAGGAATGTTAGTTGTTGCCTCTGTTGGTGTGCCAATCGATCGAATCAATCAGCCTCTGGATGTGCTGGTGTATGTTTAGGTCCACTTTCAAAGCTCCAATCTATGACATGGGAGCAAAGACTGGCCTCAGCCATTGGAGCTGCCGCTGGTAACATCTATCTCAAAGACTTCCCTGATAATCATCTTTGCATTTTGTTCACTGTCCTTGATCACCAAACTTAAGTCAGCGAGGTAACAGAGAAGTGGATTCTCTGCTGAATGCTATTCAGATGTTCTCGAATTTCCTTTCCATCTAAAACTTTACTTGCATGGACTGTCTGGTCAAGGACAGCACGAGCCGTAATCTAACTAAAAGCACAAAACTGTACTGAAGCACTGAGAAATCTATACCTTCTGAATTATGCAGGACTTGAGTATCTGCACAGTAGCGGGGACTCGAAGATCATACACAGAAACTTGAAGAGCTCCAACATCTTACTAGGACCCAATTATGTTGCGAAGGTCTCTGATTTCGTCCTGTCGAAGCCAGTTGCAAACGCGCAAAAGACCCTTATCAGAGGGACAGCAGGCTATCTTGATCCTGAGTAATATTTCAGCACTTTTCTATTACAATTATACGAAGTGTTGATTTAGACTCAGTTGTCTTTTATTTTCTTTCTGGCTGGGAATGCACTAGTTCCTGAAGAAAGCACCATGTGCAGCAGATCTTACAGGGCTCTCTTCAAAACTAGCTGTCCCTTTAGTCCTGTGCCTGGTGATCTAGCTGGGAATTTGCAGATAAATTCAGTCTGTCGTCTTGCGCTTATTCTACATTTTCTACGGGAGTGTCAGAGAGTATATGTCTGGCATTTTGGTAGGTAAATATTGAGGACGTCTTAACCTGTGAGCTGGAAATGTGGTATTAGGTACTTCAACACAACGCAATTGACAGATAAGAGCGACGTGTTCAGTTTTGGAGTTGTACTCATGGAGATCTTGTGTGGACGGGAACCCCTTTCCAGTGATTGCGCTCCTGATGCGTATAATCTTGTAGCATGGGTACCAGATTCCCTGCTCTAACTCTCTCTACTTTTGAGGGGTCTAAAATGGTCATCTCTGCCAGTCTCAAAATCCAGCGTCTCACGAGACATGTGTGAAATGCTATAAATATCTTAAGTGCGACTAGGTCTTGTTTTTCCAGTCATCGGTCAACACATTGAGCTCCAGGATACAGTGCTGAGTATCCCTGTCGTTGCAGGTTCGGCCAGCTTTACAGGATTCAATTCCAAAAGGCGACACTTCAGTAATCGATAAGACGCTGGCAAACATGTTTGTACAGCAAAGTCTGGCAATCGTATCCGACATCGCTCTCCAGTGCACTGAGAAAGAGGGGTCCAACAGGCCATCGATGACCGAGGTGGTCAAGGAACTCAAACGAGCCTTAGATGTGGAAGATCTGCTTCCGACGAGCATCGCAGAGCCCTCTCCTCCTAAACAGACTCTTCCTCGAGCCCCAAAATCCATGAACAAGCGACATAAAACCTTCCATTCCCAAGAAATTTACCCGGCTCAACTTTCTGAGAACATAACGTTTCGTGTCCGATAAGAAATTAGAAGCGGCAGCAATAACGTACTCGGTGTGCGTGTACTTGATTCAAGAGAACTCTTCAACGTTAACAAAGGAATTAATCTAACGCAGATTTTCCAGCTGTCTCTTGTAATGGATTATCTCTAGTGTTCTCCATCTCAATTAGGTAACTGTACCATTAGTAGGGACTACTCAGGAGACCCACTGTAGCCCTACCCGAAGACCAACGATCTGACTGTCAATTACATAATTGGGCTTATCAGTTGTCAGTTCTACAACCATGTACCTTCTCTAGAGCCTCAACCACTCATAAATTCGGGAGGTAATGGACTTGGTAACGTTGCTAGCCGTGTTACGGACTGGATACTGCTCGAGAGCATACTACCAAGTCGTTCTGTGCAATTGAAAACTGTTTTGTTGGACAAAAGGCTTAGAATCTGGACAAAGACTACAAATTGAAAAGTGTTTCCAATTAGCTAATAAGACAATGATATGGTTGTCTTGAACACCAAACCTGGCATGATTTGAACAGAGGAGGCTACATCAGACGGTAATATTGAAGAGGTATAGAGTACCTTGCGCTGAACTGGTGAGAGACATATTCCTACGAGACTAACAAATTTGGAAGTGACTCTTCTGCTCTGTGTATTCAGAGAAGAATCGGCTACAAGCAAGTGCAATCATCAACGGCTGGCCTCACGCTCTTCCAGCAACCAGCCCGCCCAATGATGCTGCTGCAGCTCTAATTCATCCCCTGCAGCCCCTCGAAGTGCCTCAACAAAGAGAATCCAATCTACTATTCTACCTTACTACAACAATCCCTCAATAACGTACAAGGTCCATCTAAGAATGGTTTCTCTCTCACCTACCAGTGTTCTTCTTTCCTCCCACTGACTCCCCATGATGTATTGTATCCAGGAAGAACTGAATCAACTTGCTGGGGTTCGCAATGAGGTCAGGAAAAGGGCCCTCCCCTACAGTCGAACGGAGGGGCATCAGCTGCTGCAATGGGAATGCTCACGGAATCCGGCGGACCTGAATGGACTGTAGCATATCGCTTGTGGAGATGTCGGAGACGGCCACGATGAGGTCCCCGGACTTCATCATGCCACGCGCTTTCAAGAGCGCAAAAGTTCTTCGGAGGTTGCTCTCCATGTCCCCGGAGAAGTCGAGCCGGAAGGGGATCAACCCCCACTGCAGGTTCAGCCTTTGCCGCACCGTCTTGGTGTCTGTGAAGGCGAAGATGGGGCAGTCAGGCCGCGACCTCGACAGGAGCGACGCCATGTAGCCACGCCTTGTATACACGAAGATGGCGTCGACTTCCAGTCTGTTAGCTGCGCTTGTCCACAAGGGCAGTGCGTTCCAGATATGTCAGCAACCAAGTGCTCAAAATGGTACGCATATATGCCAACACTCTCTATCAACAAAAATATGTAAAATAGGGTCCACGTTCACCAGAATCTTCTCCAACTGCTTATGGTTCAAAATTTTAAAGCTCAGTTTGTACATGATGGTGACATTAGGCCAGGACCCCTTCAGATTAAAGCAACATGCTTGAGATAATAAGAAATCATACATCTTGAATTGACTAATGCAGAAAAGAAAGAAATTGGTTTTTTCTTTAATCCTCAAGAGAACCAGCGCCCACTGGGAGGACTATAAATGTTTTCTAAGAGCTGGAAAAAGCAGATGAAGTACAGAAAGCAATTTTATCTATTCTTCAACTATGTTACTATGTTGATGTTTGCGTGTTTCATGCTCTGAAACAGTTCATGTAGAGATGGAAGAAGAAAAGAAACAGGCAAAACCGAAGAGCCTATGTTTGGAATCTTCTTAGGCCATAGTTTATATTGCCTCAAAAGCTCCAGTTCTACATGCTTCCCCCCAAGGGCACTCTTAGGGGTTATATCGTATGTCAACTTGACGCGATTCTAAGTAACAAGAACGAGCATGAAGCGGTAGTAATTCCATGAGTTCTACGTAGCATGCTAAAAATTTATTTGAGATTGAAAAAAAGGTTTTATGCTACTTCGAATGCATCATAAATGCAATGGATTCTTTTAAGATTGTTAGTTCACCCCTGGTTGCACATGAAAATGGCTCAAACCTTTAACCCCCTTTCCAATCTGAAGAGGCTATCAGTATACACGCTGGTTCAGAAGAATTGTTTAATAGATGATAGCTGTTATTGGATACTTTGTGATAACTGTTAAAAAACTAAAAACTGGGTGAGAATGTGTACCCATTTGGGAGGCGGAGTTGCAGATATTCTCTGAGATGCGGTCGTGAAGAGCGACAGAGAGTTCGGGAAGACGATCGGACGCGTGCTGCTTGTTCTCACGACACCACGACTCCATACGCAGACTGACTGTGCGCAAGACGCTGAGCGCCTTCTCCGGGAACAGACCCATGGCGGACTCGCCGGACAGCATCAACGCATCTGCTCGTTGCCTCACAGCCTCTGACACATCGGCCACCTGCCCATCACCACAAGAGTCAGAGATGAGAACATCACGGTAACGACAAACAGAACAATATCCATTCTCTCTTATGAGTTAACCTTAATTAGAAGTATTTTAACCACTAAAGAACAAAGGATTCGTGCTATTAAAACGACCACCTCAAGTGAATCATGTTGCAAAAAAACCAATACTTCACAAATGTCCAAATCTCACATCACCAGCATCAGTGTAGAACATTGCATGTGTTGGCCCACAAAAAAAAAGGACTGTAGAAAGTCCTCACATGAACTACTCTGAACTACTGAAGAAACCTGAGTCCTAACTTGGGCCTCCAGGTCAGAAGAAGAATTTCAGTTCTGATTAATTTGTTACCAACACTTGCAATGTTCTTTGTTGACTACAATGATACGAGATTTGGTCCCATCCGGATTCTATTATTTTCACAAGTAAGATGGATTGAATATGCAGATTTCAAACCACACAAACGGAAGGGAAGAAAACCGTCATGGCGGTGTCTAACCTCCGCTCGGGTAGGTGTCGGAAATTCTATCATGGATTCCAGGAGCTGCGATGCTACAATGACTGGCTTGTTGAGATCCCGGCTTAAGTTGACAATCGTCTGCTGCACCGACGGCACTTGCTCCAACGGAATTTGAGCACCTAAATCCCCTCGAGCCACCATAGCTCCGTCAGAAACACGGATGATGTCCTCCAGGTGCTTCAACGAGTCGCTGCTCTCAATTTTGGCAAACACCCCGATTGATCTGTTCACAGATTCATTTCCGGATGTGAGACAAGGACGCAAACCTTGGCAGTAAGGTACCACTCGCAGCACCAAGATAACTATAATTAATTACTAATTGCATGAGCTAACAATCAGCAAATTGGTGCTAAATCCTGCTAACAAATTCGCGATAAATTTGCTAAACCTCCATTTCTGGCCAAATAAACTAACCGAACTTAGACAACTGCTAAATCAGTTTGCACCATCTATATAGCAACAGTTATCTAACATGAAAGCCTAACTTCCCTAAGTTATCTTGCAAGTGCAGGCACACAATAGGTTGGTTAACTTCCAACTAGCTCGTGCCCCTTAACACAACAATTAGCTTATTGGCGATACTTGGTTGATGCGGACGGGCCCTAACAAGGAACAAATTTACTACACGAAGAAGACCGGTGGACGCACACGCTATTTATGCAAAAAAACAGGTGCGTGAAATAAATGACATGTTGCTATCTTGAGCGCAAAGGAAGTGAAATATGTTGCGTTTTCTGGTGATCAGGTGAGCTTGGGTCAACAAAAGATAACTTCAGTGGAATATATTCAAGCCAAAGTGTTCATCAGAGATTAAGTCGTTCAGCAAGATTCAAACTCTTAGTACCAGCAAATTGGATACTGTTTTTTACTGGTATGGTGAAAATTCTTGAGATCAAGATGTCCAGGCTCCCATAGATTTGCTGAAACAAACTCAAGAAGTGACTCGTACCCGTTGGGTGATCTTGCATGAATGTAACTCTTCAGGTGCTTAATGACCTCCGATGTCTTCACGAAGGAGATGGCAATGAAGTCCACCCCTTCGGCAATTCCAAAGTCGATGTCAATCCAATCCTGCAGACCACCAGAAATTCTAAGTATCGGCAAACGTCATAAGAACATTCCTGGTTTTGTCTAGTGTTCACACTAAATGTTCAATGCGCCGTACCTTGGATGAAATGGTGGGAAGCATGGCGTTTCGCTCTCGAACCAGCCGACCTTCCCTCCAGAAAGTCAGATTGGCACGAGGAAGCAGGAGACCAGGATCGATGCACTTGCACTTGACGTCCGGGCCGAGCTTCTCCTTCACCTCAAATCGAACCATCCCTCCGTCGACTACCAGTTCGTCACCAACCCTGACATCTGCCAAAAACCAACCCAACCTACCAGGTCAGAGACCCCGAATTTACAACCCTCCAGGTTTCAACATCAAAAAGACCATTTTTATCGTGATTTTGTAATTGTGGAAGTTGTTCAACGATATTATGGGATGTATGAATTGTACTGGATTGTAGCTAAATA
This sequence comes from Ulota crispa, assembly GCA_963920765.1. Taxonomy (NCBI): domain Eukaryota; kingdom Viridiplantae; phylum Streptophyta; class Bryopsida; order Orthotrichales; family Orthotrichaceae; genus Ulota; species Ulota crispa. Next base: position 22,095,196 of record OY987242.1, read on the forward strand.
TGACAACAGAGTGAATAAGAAAAAACAGAGGAAGAGAGCTTGGTGCCGGGATATAATACCTTCTGCAAACCCGTCGTAATTCACAATTGCTGTGTGGTCAGGAAGAGCTTCGAGTTTGCGGACCGTGAAAATCCATTCCTCACCATCCTTTACAACAAGTGAACTCCAAACTATGTTAGCAATTGGTTTAGAGAATTGCTACATGGAGCTAGGAGAATTCTAAACAACTGAAAGCAAGGATGTCATAAGCTCAGGAGCATGCCCGAAATGAATCGAGATCCTCGATTGTTTAGAAACTTCCTTCATCCGTAGGGTGGTTGATTACGATTTGGTTCTAGAGTGGGGAGGGGTGGGTGATCCCAAGTGTTCTAGAATGTTATGTTCACTTTGAGAGAATTACAAAAACCCCTAATTGTTGTGAAATTGGTGGAAGGGATTGCTGTGGAAGAAGAGAAACGTTCGTGACTGACCTCGGCTTTGACGGACGGGGCGCCATTGAAGTCGCCCATGTGAATCTCGCTGCCCTCGGTATCCATCATGATGGCCACGGAGTATCCCTTCTCAGAGTTCAAGCTGCGCACATCGCGAATGACCTGCGTGTGCCATTCGCGAGTACCGTGACACATGTTAAGCCTGGCCACATTCATGCCGCCCATGGCCAGCGCCTCCAGCTGCTCGGGAGCGCACGTTGCAGGGCCGATGGTACAGATCAGCTTCGTCCTTCTCGTGCTCCGGAAGCCGTTCTCCTTCAATTCGGCTTCTGTGACCGTGTCCACGTCCATGGACTGCTCTTGCTGCTGCAGCTGCAATACCGCCTCATCCGCCACGACCCGCCCATTGGTGACAGCCGCAGCCCCATCGCTCTTCTCCAAACCTAACGCGGCCACCACCACGGGCAGCGGCGCCTTTCGCTTGGTATGCCCTGCACTCTTCAACGCCCCTGCGCCTCGTAACGACGTCCCAAAGGAGGCAACATAGGAGACTCGAGTGCCCGAAACAATCTCCCCGTGAACACACGACGGCACGGACGACGAGCACCGCAGCGACGATGAATGCATTTGCGTCATCGCCCCGAGCGTCATAGCTACGTCAAAAGTAACCCTTTCTCCCTCGACGTACAGACAATTGATCTCAAAAACCAATCCCAAAATTGAATGCAAATTCGACCCCAAACCTAACCAAGGGAATCACAGACCCAGGAAGAAACAAGTTGAAAAGCAGAAATTGGAGCTACGAGCGAGGATGAGAGTATAGTTGTGCGAGGAGAGAAAACGCTAAACAGAGCTTCTACAAGGCTTTATGACTGGGAGATTGATTCTGGCGCACGCAAGGGATAGCTGGAGAAGTGGTTAAACTCGCATTGCAAGCGGAGTGCAATGGCGATGGATGTGAAGTGAAGGACCTGCCAATAGTTCTGGTGAAAGTGGGATTGGTGGTGCAGCATCTGCAACGGAGGAGCAGCGGAGCGTACGAGGCTCGCAGCCCGCGTTGTTTTAGGGGACTCCTCCCAGTTCACTTTCACGCTGGGGCCTTTTTCCGCGGTTATGGGTGCCGTGGCCCCGTCACCGTGATGTCTGTGCCCGACGTCATCAACCAATTTGTCACCCGCTTTGTGATGCCAGCGATGGCGGTGGCCAAACTTCTTCCTCTTCCTCTTCTTGCTGGGTGTCTTGCACACGCACTGTTACGAGGAACGGTCGAATATTCTAGATTCGAGTTTATGGACGCCGTTTTTGCTACGTAGTTTTGCATTTTCCCATGTTCTTTTTCGATAGCCTGAGTGTGTTCTTCTGCTTCAACCTCTCAGACGTTGGAATAGCGTTCAAATTGCAGTTGAGTTGGAAAGCTAGAACGTTGTTGTAAACCGCTCTTCGTAACTGTGCTGTCACTAAGCTCTACTACTCATGTCCAGGTCTCCCGGAGCTCATCCCATCTTTTAGTGCCCATCTCGTAATTGAACCTTCAAACCAACCTGTTGACGAGCTCTTGCAGCACTTTTGTTCGAATTCGGTGTCAAAATTCGGAGAATTCTATTTCGTGAAAGCGATGTAGTTCAGAAAACTTGGACTGACGGATTAGACCGTCTTGGAGATATCAGTGCTTAGTAAATTGCCATTTTCTTTTTCTGGTTCTTTTTGGAGATTTGAGTAGATTTTAGACACGTAAAACAGCTAGAAATCCTGAGTGAGAGATTAATCTGAACTTGATATTTTCCTTGTTTTTTCTTTCTTTCTGAAATCCTACTATGATCAATAAGTTGACGACATTGATAGTGTTGATAGCTTCGATTGATTCCGCTCAGGATTAGATGTTTTAACGACAGTAATTTGTTTTTTCGTTTTGAGGGTAAGTTACGAGGCTTTCAAGTGGAAAGTAAGTAGCTACTTCCAGCTATGGCAGTTGCTGGATTAGCTACTGTTGGTCAGCTGCTCACAGTATCCTGTCGAGAGCACAGTCTTGTTGATCCCCCCAAACGAGTCCTCGCTAATTTCAAATTTAAGCCTCTGAGTCGAGATTCTTTACCTGTTGGGGCTTTAAGATTTTGCAAAGGGGAGAAGACACGGGGTGTTTTGAGAATTAGGGCAGATGCAAGCAATGACCGTGAGCAGAAGCTGCGGGAACAGCAGCATGAGATCCGAGTTTGCATCAACAAGACATGTCGAAAGAGTGGAAGCTTGGAAACCTTGGACATGATGCGAAACTTGGCACCGCCCAACGTGACAGTGGAATCATGTAGCTGTATTGGTATGTCTATAACCCTAAACCAGTTCCTTCTCTGAAATTGAGGATGCAACGAAATGACTTTCTGCATATGTTGGTTGTTTGCAATACACCTAGATCTCTTTAATATCATTTCCTCTACTCACATCCTCTGTTCTCTCACCAGGCATTAGCAAATTTACCCCAATTCAATCCTCTCACTATAACATTCTGTTATGTCACAAGAAATTATTGTCTAAACGTGCTTGTAAGGAATTTGGCAAAAGGTTACAAGTCACCTTCTTCCTGACTCTTACAACCTTAAGTTTGCTAATATCTCTTGTACGTGCAACTCTATTGATTGTCTAAACCAGAACTCTACTGATAATCGCATCCTGAGTGTCTCGGTTGTGACATTAAAGAGGTACTGTTTTTAGAGATTTGAGTTCAATTGTTACTTCTTGTGTGTGAGATTGTGCGGTTGCAGGAAAATGTGGCAATGGTCCGAATTTGGTGATCTTACCAGCCGAGATGATGGTGAGCCATTGCAACACTGCGGCGCATGCGGCTCGTCTCCTGGCGCTGCAGTGTGGGGCTTCCAATCCAGAGAGCAACCTCAAGGCTCTGGATCTGAAGCAGCAGGCGAACAAAGCCTTTGAACGTGGCAACCATTCGGAAGCCGAGGAGTTGTACACACAGGTTGGATGATCCCGTGCTCTTTTCCAACGTTACTATTACTAAATCAAAGAAAGACCAAACTCTTTTAGCTCAGTTCATGAAACTCAGAAAGTTTGAATTGAACTAAAAAGGTGTAATTTAATGTTCCGTGGCTTTCAGCATAAAGCGTTCTTGAACCTTTGAATCTCAAAGACTTTCTAGTCCTTTTTCTCCTAGTTTGTATAAGAATCATAATCTTAGTTTCTGAAATTCCTCATATTGTTGCTATTGTCGCAACGTCCTCTGCAGGCAATACAGCTTAATCCATCTGGAGGGCTTCACTTTATATACGCCAATAGGTACCCCTCTTTCATTCTATACATGATTTTCAGTTGCCTCGTCTCTTCCTGCGCTTGTCACGATTGCTCAGAATGTGAATGTTGATGTTCACGAGTGGGTGTTACAGGTCTGCTTTACGACTAGCGCAAGGGAACTTCCAAGGCGCCTTGGAGGATGCTCAAGAGACTCAGAGTATTGCTCCCAAGTGGGCTCAGGTACCAATAACTTTCAAATTACGTAGAAAGCCTAAATAACTTACACATTTTGGCAGGTAATTCATAACATTCTTTTAGGGTGGTCTTGTGACACGTTGGCTATGAGTTTTTGAATTTTGGGTATCCATGATGCCCATTCTCTAAAGATAAAATGGCTAAAAAAGTTATGCTGACTTCAGTGACGTGGAATTCAACCGCAGGGTTTTGTGCGTCAGGCAGATGCGTTGTCTGCAATGGGCAAAGTCGAGGCTGCTCTAGACAGTCTTTCTATGGCTCTTCGTTTAGATCCTCTCTTGAGACGCTCTAAAGGATTCCAGGTATTGTAAAATTCTAGAATATCCGAGCTGGTATAGTTTCTTATGTCATTTCTGTTTTTCTATTTTAATTCAATCACCGTACTTTTCTTCTAGGCAATGCCAAAGGCTTGAGTAAAGGGAGCCACATAATGCTTGGGCGTTGGAATTGTGAATAACACCGGATACCTCTCAAAGCTTTGGTTTGAATTTTTGTTTGATTGTAAAGATATTTGCATTGATAGCTCAGTTGTTTTGTAAGTTCTCGTATTAGAATTTGTATACATCTTAGATTGCTTAGCGAAGTTTAAGCTTTCAATAGCAGCGAATCCAAATTTGGTTGGTGTTTGATGCAGGCTAAGACAAGAGAACTTCAATCGAAGTTAGCCACCGCCAGCGCCTCGTGACAGTGGAGTTTGTCGTTCTAGGAGTTGGTGGGATTGTAGGACAGATTATTGTAGAGGCGTTCAGCTAAAAGAATTGGTTTTATGAATGTGCAGTTAAGACTGCAGGGGCTTAAACGAGATGGCTCATGTAGCAACTGTGTATGGAAACCATTGTGTATCCGTGACAAGTGTGAGGTTGCGATTTGTTTATTTATTGTTGTATGATAATAAACTCTTCCTTCATATGGTCATGAAGTGAAACCTCCTTTATCACTAGCAATTTGCTAGAACCTAGCAAAACCAAAGTGATATCACCTAGACTTCTTTGATGTCATAACCCAAGCTCCTAGATTGTATTTGTCATTATGGATGTTTGTAACATTGTGCTAATATGTGTGGTACAAAAAAGTCATACAAAATAGTACTTTACAATCACAAGAGCTAAGTTGGACTTAGAACCTTTGTTTTACACCTACAAAATTTATTTTTATCACATGCAAACTTCTTGTGGCTTAACTAGACATGAGTTTGGAACTAATTGTCTTCATTCTTAGATGTGTTTTTAGAGAATGTGACAAAGGCAAAGAAGTCAAGGTGGAACTTCTTTCATGCTCCATATCTTTTGAGAAAAATCTTTGAGAGCATCAAATTAATTCAATTGAATATTCATTGCAAATTAAAGAACTCTTATTTAATACTCTTCAAACTTGCATGATAAGAAACAAGTGAAATCTTGTTTTCCAAAAATGACTATAATTTGAACAAGTGACAACTCTTTGACCCATGGAGCCATTGTCTTCATGTGTAGGAGAATGTAAGCACTTTGCTTTTAATTAATTCACAAGATTCTTTTGCATATTTGCCAAAGTGTTTTTGTTATTTTTAAATTAATTAAAAAATAATTCTATAATTTATGAGTTAGCATGAGATTCATAGGAATTTTGAACTTACTCAAAACTTCCAAAGCATATAAGGAAGAGGTGACCTTTTTATAGCCTTTACAAATGTCAAGTTTGTTCTGGTTTGCAAGGACTATTTTTCAAAAAAATTTATACTCAACATTGTTCTTAAAAGGTTCCATATAACTACGCTCTATTGTATTTGCACATCACCAATACATGCCGAAAGTAGGGGTATTTGTACAAATATTACAAATTTCAAGGGAAACCATCAAATTCTCTTTATTAAATTTGAAAACCAAAAATTGAACCTTTCTTTCCCAACAAAGTCACAACTAATAACAATTTAAAAAAAATTGTTTTAATTTAAGTTTATAATAATAAGCTATAATTACTTTGATTCTTCTAGCTTTTTTATTAAATTATATTTTCAATTTACCTTGCAAAAAACCATCTCTTAAGTAGAAAAATCAATGTGCAACGTGAAACATCCGCACATCCCTCAAAGAGTTCTTTTATGAAAATATCTTAAAAACAGATGAGAGTAGAAAACCAACAATCCAACAACACTTGGATGGATGAGAAAAACCATAATTTCCATATATAACGCATGACACTTATAACCAACGACTCCCAAACGTGAGCGGAAAATATACTGCTCAATAAATAAAAAGCCAATAAAAAGAATCTACCAAAATAGCTCTCCACTCACCTCTTTCAACCTCTAATTCAGCAATCTCCTAGTTTCATCAAACAACACACATATGTACAATTGTTTTCTTGAAAAAATGCAAACCCTACACAATAAGTCTCAGGAATCGTGCAGGCAGGCAGTTTTTGCAACTTGACTCTAACTTGGCAAAACCTTATTAATCTCCTCAGTAGAAAGCAAGCTCTCACTTTGCCACCAGAATACGACATTACACCGTCTTCACATTCTTATCTACTGTACACCAAAAGGAGCAACACGTACCGACACGGCAAAGTTTCATGTGCAGAATCAGAATCTCACACAAAAAAAAAAAAAAAAAAAAAAAAAAAAAAAAAAAAAAAAAAAAAAAAAAAAAAAAACTAGCCAAGAGATCAAACAACAAAATCTAAGTTGAATGCAATTTCTGACGTAAATCCTTTCCATCAAATCGGCTGTGACACTTGCACAAAACGCATCCAATACCCAAAGTGGGTGACACTGGGTTTTGCTCTATAATAAACCTACAAATGCCAAGGACCATTTTTCCAAGGACCAATCCAAGTGCAGGTCAGTGTGACATTTTTCAAGAGAAACAAAAGATTGAAAGTAAAAAAATCAGAAAAGCGGTTTGATTTAGTTTCTGTGACCCATCCGACCGCTTTCAGAACCAGCGTAGGGGTCGATAGTGACATTGATAACGGCAGGTTTCCTGGCAGAGAAAGACTCCTTCAATGCGGATTTCAGCTCGTCAGGGTTGCCCACGATATAGCCTTTCCCTCCGAACGCTTCCATGACTAAATCGTAGCGAGCTCCCGGAACAAACGAGGTGGGAGCCGGGTCGTCTTTGTGACGACCGACTTTGTCTTCCGGCGGACGACGGTCTCCACCGTAGACTCCACCGTTGTTGAAGATGATCACCACCACCGGAAGCTTATACCGGACAAGCGTCTGCAAAAGTAGGTGCAAGCCTCGTAAGCCTCGATCTAAATACATAAGCTTCCACATAGAACACCACCTTGAATGGACCTTTCAAACACGAGCTTGCAACAAAGATTGAAACAAGCGCATCAAGCGCACCTATACCTCTTTCATGTCCCCAAAATACACGTGTTCATACAAAGGTTTTGAGAAAGTTCAATGTTGAATACTCACGTGACATTAAAGAAGTTACATGGGGTCAAAGGAGTTAAAAAGGTGGAGATGGAATCTTCGTCTTCACACATGTATGTAACTTTTTTACCCAACATAAAAAGCAAGGACAACAGAGAGTATATAGAGTAGATACATTCCTTAAGGTTTGATGAAAGGACAGAGGATGTGATGTTGATGGGTGCAGATTAATCAGCATATTTTGGGTATGGGGCAATGGTAACTTAGTTTTCATGAGAGCTAAGGATTATAAAAGAGAGGGAGCTAGAATGCGAGGTTTGCGGTTGAAGTCGTGCACTTGACAAGTGGCACTTCAAGCAGGGAAAACTTGTGGCAAGAAACACAGAATGGGAGATAGAGTTTTCTTCTTCGCACATGTATGCAACTTTCTTACCCCAAAAAAAAGGAGCAAGGCTGATAGAGAGTATGTAGAGTGGATACATTCCTTCGGGTTTGGTGAAAGGACAAAGAATGTGATGTTCGAAAAGGTGATGATGATGGGTGCAGATTAATCAACATATATTGGGTATTGGGCAATGGTAACTTAGTTTTCATGAGTACTAAGGGTTCAACATGGAAAGGAGGAAAAACCTCTTGCAGTTAGAATCGTGCAATGACAAGTGGCACTTCGACCAGGGAAAACTTGTGGCAAGAAAATGCAAAGTGGGAAAAAAGATTAGGGTTTGAGATGCGCACCTCAACTTCAAGGCCACTGAAACCGAAGCCGGAGTCGCCCTCGACAGCGACGACGAGCTTCTCAGGGTTGGTCACGGCCGCAGCGATGCTGTACCCAAGCCCGACGCCCATGGTGCCCCAAGTGCCAGCATCCAAGCGCGTGCGAGGCTCCGTCTGCTCCAGAACCGACCGCCCCACGTCCATGGTGTTAGCCCCTTCGGAGACCAAAATAGGAGCAGGAGATCCAACAGCGAGAATGGCATCACGAATGATGCGCATGGGTGTCAAGAAATTGAACGGCACAACATTCTTATTCAACGACGGCGCCATCCTCTGCACATTCGCTTGCGACTTCGCCTGGATCTTCTGCACCCACGCATGCTTCTCACCCAACACAAAAGGCTGGTCCTTGATCTCCTTGTTCAACTGCTTCACGACCAAATCCGCATCCCCAATTAACCCTAACGTCGGTTTCCGAAACGAGATTTCTTCTTTGGACACATCCACCAGGATGAACTTCACATCGGACGACCACCGTGGAGATTCTCCGAAGTGGAGCAGCCAATTCAACCGAGCACCCACGATGAGCGCCACGTCGGCCTCGCCTAGAGCGAGAGAACGAGCCGCGGCGGCGGACAAGGGATGCGCATCGGGCAACAGCCCTTTCCCCATGGGCGTCGCTAAAAACGGGATGCCTGTCGACTGGATTAATGTTTTGAGAGCGCCCTCGGCACGCGCGTACGCCGCGCCCTTGCCGAACACCACCAACGGCCGCTTCGCATTGCGCAGCAACGACGCCGCTTCAGCGATTTCGGGCGCGCTGACGGCGAGTTCCTTTGGAGGATTTGTGGATGTCCACAGCGGAGCGTAGGGTTTCAAAACTGATAGCAATTCGGACGCTTTCGATTCGTCGACTTCTTCGTGAAGAACGTCCGCGGGTAAGTCGACGTAGGCTCCGCCAGGACGACCGTTGACAGACGCAGCCACGGCCGCTGCGACTACTTTCGGGATCTCCGAGATGGAATGCGCTTTCCCGGCGTACTTCACAAAAGGTTTCACGATCTCGACCTGGTTGAGCTCCTGGAAATCGCCCTTGCCGATGTCGGCTTGCGTGCTGGATCCCGAGACCAGAATCATCGGCCATGTGTTGATCTGCGCGTTGCTGAGACCGGCTAATCCGTGCACGCACCCGGGTCCGGACACGGTTAAGAGCACGCCTGGTTTGCCTGTCAAGTAGCCCGCCACGCTCGCGGCGTATCCAGCTGATTGCTCGTTGTGAAACGCGATGAAGCGCACGCCCTCGCGCACACACGAGGTCGCGAACGAGGTGACTGGAATGCCCACCACTCCGAACATCTCCTCCACTCCCATTCTCGCGAACGCGCGCGCTGCGAGCGCGTTGCCATCCACCCTGCTCCCGCCTTCTGGCTCGCCCGCCATCGCTCCCTTCTCCGCTCCGACTACCCCTTCAAAATTCCCTTCCGAACTCCAAACCCACCAAACCCAATCAACCCACAAATTCCACAAATTGATTGAATGAACTCAACTTGGCTTCGGCACAGGGCATTCAGCGATCGTCAGCAACCAGTCCAATGACGTTCCTGTAAAACATGAGATTCTCGTGAATTACAAGGAGCGCTGACAAAGTAGATTCCCGGAGTGGACATTCGATGCAAATCTGTCGAGTGTCGACGTCAGAGAAACGACGGATGGACGAGAAAACTGATTCTCTGATGATTCGTGGCGGCTCGTTCGTCGGAGCCTCCGGGTTTTCGGTGGATTCGGGTGTAAGTTCATTGAATCGGGTCAAATGGCGGGGTTTGACATCGTTCCTGATTCTGAATTGCAATAGAAAGTGAATGTAAGTAGAATATGAATGGCTTGCTTTTGCGCCTTTCACGGCTTTTACTTTGTGGCGTCAATTTCTGCAGCTTCTTTAGGACTGCATATGGGACTCCACAACTACAGTATATCGAGTGTCTTTCGAAGTTCTTATGTTGCTCACTATCCTACGAGCTTTCATGCCGGATGACCAAGCAGGCGTATAAAATATGGCAATTCTACAGAAGAACCAGAGTTATTGACTCAATCAGTTTAACAATAATTGCCCAATATTGGATTCCTACAAGCTGAGGAATTATTGCGGAAAGGTTTGACAAGTCAAGAGTATATTCGATACTCGGTGAGTGGCCGACACCAGTTGAATTTGGTACCTTGTAACCAAGATGAGCTCGAAATCCTTTGCATAAAATGAATCTGAAATCCTCATCCAGGGCAGTTGAAGCAGCTCCTAAACATCTCGTCCTACTAGAGACCAGTAATCACTACGGAAAACACTAGACGTGACAAAGGATATGTTTGGTTCAGCGGGATTATCTTCAATGCAGACTTGAAAATTGGAGGTTACATACCTAAGCATCATATGTGGTTTACGTGGCACATACTTAGTGCCGCTAGGGCCTGATTGTTGAACCAATTTGAAAACAACGAAGATGAACTAACGGGATTGCTCAAACCTTAAATTTGTGCCATCAATTAAGCCCAAGGGCTGAAGACTAGAAGGTCTGAAACTTATTGTCAAACTTTGACCAAATCGATGGCCCAATGGATTGTGAATTGGGCCTGGGTTATATAAAGTGACCCTTATTTCCACCTTGGCCAGAAAAACTCCAGGAAACTTAAGTAATGTCCTGAAGAGTAGCCCCTGCAGCTTGCGTTAGCTACACAGAAAATAGCCCATGGTACGAGCGGTCCAGGTATCTCACATGTACTTCATGTTTGTTTTGGCAGTGTAGGTCAGTGTTATAACTGATCGTATCCTTCTTGTACATAAGAAAAAAAAACTGGTCTGGTGTTTATCAATGTGTGGAGCTAAACTCAATCCTCTCTAAATGCACACTCCCAGTATGTCCTGAGAATCTATGTGAACGAAACTGGACGACTTCAAAGTGTCAAGTTGCAAGCGCATGTCACAAGAACTCGGGTCCCGGGGAGTGCACTTAGAGAGGAGTGAGTATCCATGGCAATCTCAAGCCACCAAGTCCCTATGTCCAGCAAGAGCGACACTCAAATCTGCCGGAGGCTCCCACCCTCGAGCTTGCAGTTCTGAGAGAAAGAATTTCTGCCCCTGTTCATGATATGGTCCATCCAAAAGGCCATCCACAATGACTCGACACGCGCGGTCATCAAGAGCAATCCCATCTTCTTCAATAGCCACCCAGACACCGTCAGCCAGACCGATCTCCCCAGCACGAGCATAAGCAGCCAACATATTCGCATATGCTTTACCTGACACCGGCAGGCCCTTCCGCTTCAATTCCTGAAAGCATTGCTTGGCCTCCTCCACCAATCCAGCTTTACCAAACCATCCGATTAGAGAGGTCAGAGTGACTGGCCCAACTACCTTCTCCAATTCGACCAAGACCTTCGCAGCTCTCTGCAGCATGTTCGACCTGGCATACACGGACATCAAACTGGCGAGCGCTCTGTCATCCGGTTTAAGACCTGCCACTCTGAGGCACTGAAAGATGAGCTCCGCATTGGCGTAATCTTTGGCATTGCTGTAAGCTTCCATAAGCGCTGTAAAAGCTCTCAAATCCCCTCGAAAGCCCTTCAAGTGCATGCGGTCGAAGATCTTCTGAGCGTCAGTGGCTTGTCCTAACCTTCCATAGGCAGTCAGTAGCGCCACATAAGCGTCCACTCCACCTGGCACCTCAGCTGATTCCATGCTGGTTAACACGTCCTCTGCTTCCTTGAGCAATCCTGAACTACCGTATGCAACAATCACGGTTTTGTAGAACACAGAGTCGAGCTCCAGCCCTGCAAGTGAAAGCTCCTGGAACATCTCCCGAACCCTTGCCAGCATTTTGGCGCGTCCATACGCGGCTATCAGCACGGTGTACGCTCCTATATCCGGAGATATACCACGTTCTTCCATGGCTCGGAGAGTCCTTTCTGCTTCTATGACGTTGCCTTCCTTACCATACTTGTCCATCAATTTGGTGTAGTCTCGGATACCTGCTTCGAACCAGCTTTGCTCAAGCCCCCATTCCGAGATCTGCAGAGTCCAGCTCGGCCACTTGAGAAGCTACCCTAAATCCCCAAAATCCGAGATTAATACCTAATCAGCTTGAGAACTACTCCCTCTGTCCCTCTAAAAACGTCCAAATCAGATACATTTCTTGTACCACTAAAAAGCTCCGATTTGCTGATTTCAAACGCTGAGAAGTTAAGCGATTAGGGAGCATTCCTCTTCTAGCAAGCTTGGCCTTGCCCATATGAGGCACCATTGTTGCTACTATTCTTTAAATCATCAATAATGAGGAACTAGCAGCACGCATAAATATGGTACTGTTTGCATGGAATTTGGGTGCCCAAACGACAACATCAAAGCTGGAGATTTTGCATACATTTGGTAGATGGTATATTGATTACAGAATGCATGTGTGACTAGCACAAAGACAAAAAGCACAGTTAATCCTTAGCAAGGAAGCTTTTTGGACGTTTTTAGAGGGACAGAGGGAGTACTTGACTACGTAGTGCACGATTCCTTTCAATAACATAGGACAGATACAATCAACGTAAGGTACATTCCCTAGACCCAGCAATCAAGGATCTGGTCTATATGCACTTGATCGGAATTAGGTTTAAACTCATTAGGTTGTTGCCAACAGATACTGGAAGCCAACATTCGTAAATTTTGGAGCTCTATTGAGTTGGTTCAAAGTAACTATGATCTCTTCCTAAAACCATGCACTAGGCTATGCTTAATCTGACATTCCTAACTACACAGAGCCTTGCAAGGGAAATTGAAAACCAATACTTTCATGGGTTTAGGGTTGCTGCTCGCGTGACATTATGGATGAATGGTTTAAGGAGACAGGTGAAATCGGGACATCTACCTTACCAATTCCAAGTGCGATGATTTCAATTATGCAAGAAACATATCGATTCATTTAAAAGAATGTCGTTCAGACCGGACTGTTTCACACAAGCCCAAACCCTAAACCTTAAACCCTAAACCCTAAAACAGGAATGCGAAAATTCCGAAGCAATGCTGTTACCTTGAAATAGAGCAGGCGCTCCAATTTGTTGTCGAACTCCTTCAGCACACGAAGCCAATCCTTTCGATTTGGCTGCATGCTTATGACCCATTTCTGCAACGCGGCATCGACTTCGTCTGCCTGAAGATTACGGGACGAGCGCAGGGTTTTGACAATATGCATGGCTCTCCTTGTTACGCTGCCCTGCACCAGCGGCTCTGCTTTCCACCACCTGCTTTTGCTCGCACTCGTAATAACAAACTTCCTCCGCTGTCCTGATATAGACGGAAGTGGAAATACATCTGCAACAGGACGTTGTAACCAGCGACACCTCCGTTCAGCATGTCTCCGCCATTCGTCTCGAACATTAGTTCTGCTGGTAATGCGACTATGTCCATTGTCTGTGTTGTGCAGTTTAGGGCAAACCCCTGCAGTTGCCCAGCTACAAATACCAAGCTCCATTTGATACCGAATGCTGAGTCCAGGAATTCTGATTCTATGTCACTGGATTTGTGCCTTCCTCGCAATTGGACGTTTCTTTAGGCAAACCAATTGCAAAATCGGCTTTCAAAACAGCATTTGCTGGTTGAAGCCATACCCTAAACCTGAAATTCCACGGTAGCATTTGTTTTGGTACCCAATCTTCATGCAGCTCGCAAATTCTCGCAAATTCTCGAAAATTCTCGCAAGTTCAACAAAACAACTGGCCGGCGTTGAAAATAGAAGTTCTGATGATTCCACTGGACCAGAAGCGGTTGACCCTGACGTTGATGCACCATTCCAAGCGTGCCCAACTCTGTTCTTGGTGCGTCTCATCTGGACCGTTCTATTTCTGTGAGCTCATCGAACGGCTGAAAGCTGGCTCGTAATCTGGCTACTCTTGAAGCTGGGTAAGTACCGGCCAAGGTGAACTGAAGGCATCATCAACCAAGCACTGTAAACGACTTACCAAAAAATATATATTGTTCTGCCTGGTACAAAATGAGAACGTGTGTTGGATAAGGTCTATCTTTGGAACAGAAATGTTTGAATAGTGTCAAAGTCCCAATTTTTTTGTTATGTTTTGGGCGTAGTTAAATAGAGGGTTTGTTTTACAATCAATGCTGGGATATGGTCAACTTTTTTTTTCGTCACCCAAGACATTGACCTTATCCAAGCATAAGTGTACATTGTGAGATTCCCCCACATCCTCCCTTTCCTTCACTACAGCAATCAAGGTACGCATGTTCACGGATCCATCAATATCGCCTTTCTGTAATCTTATGATGGTTGTCAAAGCCATAAAGTTTCCTCATAGCTGCTCAACATTCAGATGTCAACGACCGTAAATGAGCATCACATGGACTCCCGGGACTTACAAAATCATTGTGGGATGCTGAGTACGTCCTATCAGAAGTGAGTACCAGGACGGGTCTCCAAAGACTCAAGCAGTAGCCAGTGGTTGGACTTATACCATTGCTGCTTCTCTTGCACAATGAAAGAGTCTACAAAAGCGAGGCACAAATTCTTCAGCTGCACGTAAAGTATCTAAGTTAAAGACTCAATATTTTTCTTTAAAACTTCTTTGAATGTCCATTATGGCCGTGAAAGAGTGAGAAAAAGGTGAGATGGCAATTGTTTCATGGCGTTGAAACTCTACCAAAACAACAGCCCAAAAATTGGACATATATAGTTTATGACTTGCTCACATTACATTCAACAGTTCTGAAGTGGATATCTCTCCTTGTTGATTGCTGGCCGGAGGCCTAATCTTATGTGAGAGAGTGCAACATCTGTAGCGGAGGAACGCGTGCATATTTCAAACATACCGCCTCTTGGCAACATTGTTGCATTCAATGAATAAATTATTAGCTAATACTCCCTCTGTCCCAAAATGATCTTCCTGTTGACCTTTATTTAGTTTCCCAAAATGATCTTCTTGTTGGAGAAAGAAGGGAGCTAGCGACACTTGCACATAGTCCAAAAGCATGGGCATTAACCAATCCCATGCCATCAAGTGAGTGGTCACCGGTGCTCTTCAAAAATGTCTCAAAAATTCAATTTTCAAGCATTTTGAAACCACACTTTGAAAACTAATTTGAAACTCAATATTTCAGAACAATAGGAGGACATCAAACTCTATTCATAGGTCAATTTCTTTTTGATAAATGGTTCTTTTGAGCTTAATCTATAACATTTTGTGTAACAGGAAGATCATTTTGGGACGGAGGGAGTATTAGTTTCCAGTGGCTTTGAAACTTTGGACAAAGTTTTTAAATTGGGTAAATTTTAATGTCACATACAGACTATACAGTTGAATACTCATGAAAAGACATTAGCTGCTTACAATTTGAATCTTGAGTGCCTCCCGCCTTTTGAAAATGTCTGGATGAGTGGATATGCACAAAACAAGAAAATTGAGGTTTATATATTGATTAAATATGAAACTGGAGATTTTCTTAACAAACAGGACAATTAAAAATCTCACATCTGGTTGAGAACAAGGCATTCTTTTCTGGAAAAATGGAGCTAGACTGGCAAATCTGACAGATTTGGACCAATCTGGGCCGGTCGCTCCATTAATTATCGAATTAACTGTTGAAAGCTATAATTTGGCAAAAGGAAAAAAAAAAAAAAAGCGCTAATTGAGAAGATACCTGAAAAATATTTTTCAGAAGTCAATTTCATTTAACAAAGCTTCACTAGTAGCCGAGCCATTCTTTACACATGAACAATAGGGAGGACGATCAAAATGGAAAAAAATCAACTTGTTGCTTGCAAATGCAAATCCACAGAAAACTCCAAGTTCAATAAAGAACACTTTCACTCCCAAACATTTTAAACAGCTTGTGTACTATTCCCACAACAATCAGCCATAATGCATCACAAAACAACACGGTTATAAAGCTCCATAAAAGTAAAGCTAAACGACAATAAAATGGTAATGCTTTTCATTTTTGTCCAACCATGTGATGCACAAATCTGATGACATGCATAATGTGTAGAAAACAAACATTTTCCTATTGCAAAAGGTTGATTTTCTTACTTCCCTCCTGCTGATTTCTCAATGCCAATTCAGGCAAAGGATTCGCTAGGACAAAAAGGTGCTATAGTCTCATAAATTCTAAGAAGTCTGACATTTGTGCACACGTGTCATTCATACTGAAAAAGTTTCAATACAAAGACAAGTGTGATTATTATTTAATACCTCACGCTTCTGGATTTTAGCATCCCTCTTGACCTGCTTGGCTTGCCTTTTGGCTTATGATTTAGCCTCTTTCTGCAACTAACGCTCTAGCTTCGATTGCTCATGTTCAGCAAGCTATGGCTCCTCCCATGGTTCGGCGACTTCCAGTCACAAGCAATACCAAACTATGTCAAATGTTAACGAAAGAACATAGAAGTGTGCATTATTGCACAAGAGTCCTCGTCAGCTGGAATAAACGTTCGTAATGTAAAGGACTAAAAGGGAATAAAACTGTCTGTTAAACGCAAGAATCTACAAACCTAAACTAGGATTCCCTATGTTGGGCTTGTTATAAGAATAAGAAGCCGAGGCCAACTGATAGATACTCGTTCTCATGTGACTGTCAGGTGAGTTTCACTTTGCTCAACCTCCTGGAGTCCCACAGAATAAGGAAGCTATGGTGCTAAGAGCATCCGCCCTCGTGCACGCAATACACGTCAAGCCATCTAACGACATATTAAGTAATCTGGGCAAAAGGGTACTTTTTGGGACTTTTAGGTTCTAGGTGACCACCTTAAACCAAGCTCAAGGTTTTGTTTTTTTGTTACACGTGCCCTCATTTGAGACGAGGAATTTGTGAGGGAAAAAATCTTAGTGGCCCACATTAAATCTGATACCTTTGAATTTGGTTTAAGGTAACTTTTTGGGTTTAAGGTGGAATACAAAATGGTACCTCCCTTTTGCCCAGATCACATAATATGGTGTTATCTGCTTTTGGAGAGCCCTCAGAATTCTTGTTCCTCACCCTTGCTCTTCAAGTGTGTTCCACAAATAATCATTTGGCCCAACAAATAGTTATTTTACCAATCATCAAGTGCAAAAGAAGATACAACTCACTAAACTTAGAGTGAATAATGATTTCAAGGGCCATTACTTGACACCCTCAAGTCAAGTATCAAGAGATCATTTTGAGGGGCTATGAGCGTTTAATATCCAAGTATTGAGTGCAAGGGTCCTTGAGCGTGTGAAGGTGTGAATGCTCTAATAGAACCTGATACAGCAAGCTTACTTTTCTCATGCACGAGCTTATTAAAAGCTCAATTATAAATTCTAAGAGCATCTTTAATGTGTACACAGCGAATGGGACTCGGAAGTAGCCATTCCTACATTGCTCCCCGCCCCTTAACCCCTAAAGGACCATTGTCCCTAAGGAGACAAATGGGATTTTGGGCATGTACCTATGGCTAAACTACTTTGCGTGATTTTTTGAAACTTTTATTCAAGATGGGGATTTGAAAGATCTACATGGACATCTAATTTTTCCTTCATTCCAACAATTATTGAAGAAGTTATGCATGAACTTCTAAAAACAGACGAGATTGGGCAGCCAAAAACTTTTTTTTAAATAACATTTTTTCAAAATAAAAATCTGAAATTGGTTCCTTAGATTTATATATATGTGAGGAGCTTTGAATCATTCAATTTCAATATATGAGTGAAAAGTTTTAGTTTGCAAGCAGGTACAGGACTCCCATACCTCCATTCCTTTTGCCTTTGGTACTTTACTTTTTTGTGCTCTTTGTGAATTTGTTTTTTGAATTCCTTTTTTTTTGAGGTTGTAATAGACTAAGATTCCTTGGTTTTCACCATTTGGATCAAAGTAATTTGGGTTTTTGAATTTTACATAAATCCTCCAATTTTGCCTAGTGTATTTGCAAATTTCATGGCCTTCCAACATTGCAAGATTTTACAAAGTATGATTCACACCTCCAATTCATTTGAAAATTCTCCCACACTTACCTAACTTGGTCTTCTACATGGAAAAAATAAATTTCAAGTTTGTGTAGAGCAATTTTTTTCTGATTTAGGGGCAATCAAAGGCTTCTAAAATTTTTGGTCAGTAGGGAAAAAAACTTTTTTTTTCATTTCAAATGTCAATATCTCACTCCTCTACATCTAGAGTGAGCTGATTTTTTTCCCACAATTACCTCCTATAGTCTAGGGCAAGATCTTACGGTTGGATTTCCAAAAAAAATTGTTTTTCCTACCTTTCTACTCATTCCCCCAAAAGTGGCAATTTTTAGTAACTTTCACTGAAAAAAGGCTTGGTCCTTTAGGGGTTAAGTATGCAGTTCCTTTTGCAGGCCAGATCCTCCCAATGTTGACGCAACTCTTGTTGCAGATTCAAGCACTCTAATAGAAGAATGTAAGTACTTGCAAGTTGTTGCCGGAAAATTGCAAGCAATCACAAGCAACTTGTCACTCCATCAGCAAACGTAGTGCACACTAGTCAACGAGCAAGGGCACGGGGAAATGAGAAAATATGCTGCCCGAGGAGGTTGTTCTAATAGGGCCTAGTCATGCTTTTCCATTCCACTTTTCCGTTCCACTATTGACATTGGAGTCCTAAAAGTCCCTAAACCCCGCATGAACCTCTCACTAAAATGGCCCCACCAAACAAAATGCAAGCCCATCTCTTTTTGAGTGTACACATTGATGATGCTCTAAGGGCTTAATTTCAATCAATATGAAGTTGCATCTTATATATGGAATGTATCTGGACATTGCGTTGGTGCAGATACACTCCATATTGATCGAAATTCATGTTCCTTGCTGCAGCCTGCAGGGGCAGCGGGGCTGTCTTTGTACTCATCATCCTTCCTACGTACTCTGTCTTCATAAAAGTTGCGGCTGCCTTTTGCATCCGACAAATCGCTGCAACGACATACTGAACGTGCTCCGCAAGGAGGTTGGCCTCACAGGAAAGACTGCAAGAGCTCTGTCAACATTCCGAAACGTTCCAAAAATAACACCAGCTGACACCAAGTCTCGCTGTCCAGGCTGAACCTCAAAACGTCCATCAGATTCACTTCGACCTAGATCCTTGGCACCGAGACTGCAGCCGAGCTCAAACTGCAAGTGAGTACTTTAGGTAAAACGCGATACTCGATAATTTGGGAAAAATGGTACATTTTGGGACTTTCAGGAAGTGAGTCTGAAAATATGAAGTGATCATCTCAAACCGACACGTGTTTTCACCTGAGAGGAGGGATTTGCAAGGGAAAAAATCTTAGTGGCTCAGATTGAATTTGATGCCTTTGAATATGGTTTTAAAGTAACTTTTTGAATTTGAGGGGAAAACAAAGTGGGACCTCTGTTTTTCTCAAATTAATGAATATCGCATTGTAAGGTGTGCTCATGTGTACAGAATCTCCTTGGAAATCGAAACCTGCTGCATTTTCCCATGCTTCTCCACATCGGCTCCATACACTCTTAGAGGACTGACAGCGTCCTTTCATGTGAAGGGGTGGGAGTGGTTTAGTAAGAGCAGGACTAATTGTGGGTGGAAGTTTCTTGAGTTAGGGTCACTAATTATTGTGTTTGGTACTTCCATGTGGAAGAGGTGTTGTAAATAGCCCTCACTCATGATTGGCAAAAAAAAAAAGCAAATTGAAACTCAAAAATGATCAATACATATGTAAAAGGTCACAAAATGTACTTGACTCGAAAGCCACTTCCGTGAGCACGTGTTATGGTTGGGCAAATTCTTGTTGTCTAGCTCTCCTCTTGAACACTAATGCAGCATGGAATGATGCTTTAATTGGTGATATAAATTCCATCAACCTTTTAACACCATATTTGTTATAATGAGAGTATTCTAGTGAAATGAGAGGTAAAATACCCAAAATTCAAAAAAAATAAGTCAATTTGACAAAAAGTTTTAGGTCAATTCAGCTCAAAATCTTGAATTGAGCTAAATCAACATAAAACCTTTCAATTTTGACCTAAAATTGAAAGGTTGTATGTCAATTTAGCTCGAATCGAGCTAAAAACTCTCATTTTAATGAAAATTGGTGATATTAGATGGAAATTGGTGATTTTGGTCAAAATCTAACATACATATTTTGAGAGTTCCCCATTCTCTCATTGTAACAAATATGGGGGTTTTTAGCATTAGCCAATTTGGTACTTCCATACATCTTTCTATGTTCATTCCAAAAGATATTAGTCTGACCTTTTTTTCCCAATCAATGGCACAATCTAGGTATCAGAAAGGATTGTCTAACTATTATTTGGCTTTACTTTTGATACTTCTTCTCTTTATTAAACCCTAATAAATGGTGTTATGTTGTTGATATTTTGAAAATAACATATTTATATTTTTAAATTAATAAAATATGCTATTGGGTCCTTTAGGGGTTAATATCTTATAATCTTTAGTAATTTTTGACAAACAAAATAGTAACCTAGTAGCTAAATTTTCAATTTTTTTTTTACTAATGCTCTAAACTTTATGGCCTCAAGGTTTTCACTCACAATGAAATTTGTCCATGTTATACTCTTATTATAATGTGGGCTTGAAGTAGTTCACCATTTGGGTTGAAATTTCGAATGAAATAATCCCAAATATTAATGGTCTTGATTTCTAGTGTAATTGTTGTGCTCAAATTTTGCCAAAACTCACAATAGTTGTAATTGCTTCAACAGTCTTTTTATAAGGCCACGATTAAAGAGCTCAACGATTTTACAAACAAGAGTTAAAGAAAGAATTTGTCCCTATTGCGGAGTTGGTCATTTTAACTCCCTTCCATAGTTACTCCCCAAACTCAAGGTTTTTGAATCCAAATGTGAATTCACTTCCCAATTTCAATCTCCTGCAACTTTGCTAGGTAAATTTCTAAACTCTTACAATTTTTGGCATGTGAAAAACAAAGTTTTTCACCCTCTCCTCAATAAAAAGCTGTCAAAGCAATTAGGACCAACGTGAATTTTAGTGCTCGCAAAGTCACAATTGTGCTCAACTGTTCATTGACGTAGAATAGTGACCAGTTGACCACCTCAAAGCGGTTACTAAAGCAACGGGAACTGTGTATTTTGCACGTGCTATAAAAAAATCTGCCATCAAATAACTCGTTTCAAATACTTCTAGTCCACGATTGCATTTATATTGACTATGTCTAAGGTAGGAGCACCCATAAGCGTCAAACTAAGGGTTTTGAACATGATGACTATTGATAAACATCTATCAAATTATAGGATCCTATTAAGAACCCAAAAAAAAAAAGTTTGCACTTTAGAATGTATTTTTTGGATATTGTGAGAATAAGTTGTGAATTTTTAAAGAGCAAACTGTCATTGCACCCATAACCACTTTTAAGATTTCATGTCCACATGTTGTACATCCTTGTCATTACATCTATTCACTTTCACAGATTTTTCAAGCTTTTAGAGGGGACGGTTATGGGGATACTGACGCTTATGGGTGTTTCTACCTTATTTACCTTCTTTTGCTTTAACCTTTAAGCGCCCTAGCGACAAGATCTTGTCATTGGGGCCCACAACTTTATCTCTCATTTTCTCTTAATTTGTATAGTGAAAACAATCATGGCTGGTCCCCATCAGCAAAGAAGGTTGTCATTTTTCAAATCTTGCGGTCACTTTTTCTAAATGTAATTTTCCAAGTTGTGGTGGCCATTAAACCCCCCATTTTCTCCTAAATCCTAAAATAACTCTGGACACTCAAGGGTTAATCCTAAATTATTTTAAAGTAGAGAACTAAGGTATGTCTACCCAATCCCAAGCTCTCCTCAAAATCGACCCCTATTGTCAAGCTATAAGTTGATGTGTTTATCACTCACTTTGAACCCAAAGTGGAGAAGTGCATGCCACATGCACACTCAAATCTTACCACATGTGAGCTTAGAAGTTAGTTTGAGGTGGTTGCAATTAGGACCATCAAGTACATGTATACAAACACACTCAAGCAATTTCAAGAATAGTTTAGAGTTGCTTTTAAAAATTCTATGAGCTGCAACTTTACCCTTTAATATAAAATAATCTACAATATTTTTTTCCATAAAAATTACTTTCAGTGATAGCTTATTAAAACCCTAATCCTACAGATTTATTTCCTGAATTTTCCAATACCTCGGGGTACTCCCAAACCCTTAAAGGGTCGGTTATGGGTGTACATACCTTACCACACTTTCCTAGCCTACCATTACAAGTGCTCCCGTTAACCTGGATATTGACTTCTAATGCACATGCAAATGAGATAATAATACAACCACAAACTCAATAATACAACTAGACGAATTTCCGACTGATCATTTTACCTCAAAGAAAACTAGCTTCCTCCCACTTTCGAACGCTTGAATTCTTTGAATAATAAATTCACACAAAATCAATGTATCAAAAAAATTGGTTTTGTGTTGGTTCGGTACTAAAACAAAAACATATTTAGTACATGCCTATCATTTACTTCAAAACAAAATGGAAACTACCTAATTGGCATTAAAGCTATTGATAATTTGTGGCATTCTTGAGATAAGGACCTATTGTTGCATTGGTAATTTGATTAATTTATTTGATCAAAGTGTATGATATTAAAAGTCAACTTTCATTGTTGTAGCACACAATATTCACTTAAGAGATGATTTAGAGGCTGTTTACACTACACCATTAGGAAAAATATGGGGCCCCAATAAGGCCCTGAGTTTGGGGGTCCTTAACCATGGGAATCTGGTTCCCAATAAAATCATGCGCAGGCTGATGTGACATCATTGATGCCATGTTAGCTTTTTTGATTTTTTAAATTAAAAAATATATTAAAAAATAAAATTTCTTATTTTTCTAAAACTTTTTTTTTTTGATTTTTTGGATGTTTTTAATTAATTTTTTCTAACCAGCAGCAAGGGCTAGTTCCCCACATTGGGAACCAAAAGAATGGAGGGCTGGAATTGTTTATAAAGGCCTTCTTCAAGCCCCATATTTTTCCTAATGCCTATGTCCCAATTTTGAAAGTCTCAGCATCATAGTATTCCCCCCAAAAAATTGAGTTGTAAAGAACATTGTGTTCATTAAATAGGGAAAATCAACTTCCTAAGTTGTACTTCACCTTAACCATTTAACTCAGTTTAAGGTGCTTACCTTAAACTTACTTCATTCCCAAAATTAGGGTTTCTTTCCAAATTAGTGAATATGGCGTTAAAGAGCTTAGAGAAATATCCAAACAAAGATTTTGAATATTCCAAGAAAATTCTTTGTTAGCTCCTTAGCTCTCAAATTAGATATCTAGTTTGTTGTATTGACCTTTTACAAAAAGCCTTGTTTTGTTGACCCTTAAAATTTCCAAAAAATGCTATCATGTAGTCATTTCTAAGTGATCATAAACTTGGCAAAAGAATTCAAACTACATCCCCAAGTTTTAGCTTTCTATTGATCAAAATAAGAGATTTTGGTGGGCCTTGAGATATGGAAAATATTGTGAATTGCCTCTTATATGAAAGGTGCAATACAATTTTTTTTAAATGGTAGGAGGTCTTGAAAACGGCCCTTCACCAACTAATCATTTTTTAGAAAAAATTTAAGATACTTTTTGGTTAATTTCTCTTCAAAGATTAATGGAATAAACAATTAGTCCAAGTTGTTTTATATTATTAGAACTTTAATGAAATTAGTTATGGTTTTTCAAAGTTGGAACACATTCATGGTTCATTAATGGAGGCAAGAGTCACTGAACATTAGCCGTGACATTAGCCCTTTGTTGAACCTTGAGAGGCCTAAAATATTATCAAGGCATCAAAAAATGACCCATATGGTTTCACGATGGGATTATTGCTTCAAACCTTTTTTTACTAAAAAAATTCCAAAGTTGCCATTTCTAGTATAAGTACCAAATTTTAGATATATATAATTTTTCGACTCATTGCATCAAAAAATCTTGTAGTACACTAGTTTCAAAAGATGTGCAAAAAATTCAGAAATTTCTATAGTGTAGATTGTAAGATTTTTTAGTTTGAATTTACAAAAAGCCATTTTTGGTCCTTGCAAAAATCTGGATAATTGCACTTCCCAAGGTCACACTTGTATGAAAATTTTCCAAAATGGTTGAAACTCTTTGAATTCTTTCTTCAAGGCAAGGTGGACACATATTTGAAAATTTTCAAATCATTTGGAATTGTACAACACATGGGAAAAAAACGGTAAGTAAAATGAAGTAGAGAATAATTCAAAATATGTAATTGTTAAGAATTCATTTATGGAAATGAAAAAATGCCAATCCCATTGTTGTAATCTTCTAATATGCAATTTTCAAGCTTTGGTTCTATTTCTCTTCCAAAATATTGAAAATTGAGTAAAATAAAGAACTTTCAAGATTATTTTAGAGTAGAGAATCCATAACTAGTTGCAAACTAAAACTCCTCATAATTTTCAAGATCTCATTGAGTAAAATGGAATGATTTATAGCTTTCCACATGTATATAAGTCTCCTAAACCAATTTCAAATTTTTGTTTCTCAAATAAGTGATTTTTTAAAAGCTGGTTAGACTGCCTGTCAAGTGGAAAAAACAACATGTTAGGCCATAACTCTTTAATCATAATTCCAAATGTCATGAAATTTAGTGCATATGAAAGATATTCCTTGTCCTCACCTTTTGTAACAATTTCAACCTAAAATATGAAAATTTCCAATCACATGCACGTGCCCAAAATTGTTATGTTGCCACAAACAAAACAAAACAAAACAAAAACAAAAAAAAACAAAAAAAAAAAAAAACCGCAGCTTTGTCCTCCAGGGACAAGGCAACTTGAATATGCTATGAGTCTTCGTTCATCGTGTCAAAAAATTCATCTCATCAAAAGAAGTCAATTAGCACACCGAAACGGGTTGAAATTCCACCTTTCGTTGAGAAACACGTGCCTAATGTTATGAACTATTCCTCACTTCCAAGTTCCAAGTTAGCGCTGCCCCAATTTAGGAATTTTGTGTTCGAATAGTACTCGTTAACTTGTATGTTACTTAGCACTTAACCTCATTCATTATTATTGTATGATTTTATGGCTTATTGAACGTGGAGTCGTGGACCTGAGGTAAGTTACTCCAGCTAGAAAGCTTCTTTTGCATAAGCAACAGTACTTACTGTAAGGAGCCGCAAACAGTGTAAGTTTTCCAAGGCTGCGTTACAGCGTTTGAGACTTTGGGGAGAAAGATTTAGCTTATTTTTAGCTTTACTGGCCAAATTCTAACATTTCCTATGTTCAACTTTTTTTTTGGTTTAATTGTATAAAATATTTTGTATATTTATACTATGATACATCGCATTATGTTTTTTCTAGAAAAACTGGCTGATCTTTTAACCAATAATTGCAAATTTCTACCAATTTTTTTGCAATTCCAACAATATGACAATACACTAAATTCTAATTCTCACCAAACATTAATTCCAAGCACTTAAAAACAACTGTTGACTAGACACAACATTGGAAAGAGGAATTTAACCCTTAAACGTTGGGCTAGTCATTTTAACCAATCCCTTTATAGTGGCTCGATAATGCTCTACATTAGTGTGGCAAGTGCCCATCCATTATAGTGTTGTTTTTAAAAGTAGAAGTACTCAACAATGCATGCTGACCTCTTGAAATTTGCAAGAAGGACAACATGGGACCTAACACTGTGTCTCTTAATCTTCTCACAAATTGAGTCACGTAAAACCATGAGCACATTTAATGAGGTAATTTTTTACCTTCCACTATGGATCATGTATTTACGATTGCTTCTCAAAAAACCCGATGAAAAACAACTTTTTTCCATTATGCATAGTGTTTTTTGTTCTCCATTGGATGAAAAACGTCCGCTTCTGCGTTATGGATTAAAGGTTAGGGAAAACCAGTTTTCTTGAGGCACTTGTGGTAGTGAAACAAGGCAATTATTGCAACACCATTCTCCTCTCACAATTTCTTTTTTTTTTCATGAGAAAATTAAAAAGGATCTTTTGCACAATGAGAGATGCACAAACTTCTCCAGAGCTCCTGAGGATGAGACAGAAAAAAGAAGACAAGATCCCATCAATTCAAAATATAATTGCTACACTTGAAGGTCATAATGAAAGGTGTGGAATCTTATTCTGCAAGAGCGAGCGGAAAAACCTGCGTTCAGTTTGTTTTCGGTGAGAAAGCAACAGAGGTTTGAAATCTCTTTATAGAAGATCTGAAGGCATAAAAATAGAAATTGTAAAATGCTAAGGTCATTTGAAAAAACATTCAAGCCTTGGGTTTTCTTGACGCAATTCAATTTATGACATGGGGCCAATGACTAGCTTCCAAAATATTGGAGGGAATAGCACTAATTGGAGGGAACAGCACTCATAGGAGGGAACAGCACTCATAGGAGGGAACAGCACTTATTGGAGGGAATTGCACTCATTGGCTCCACACACTAACTTGTACCACAGAATATAAGGTTAATTCAAGCACCTCATGCCTGATAGCAACGTAAACCACCGCACGGAATCTCTTGTTCATTTTCAAGGAATATTATTCTGTAAAATGAGGCTTTTAGAAGCGTTCCGTCACAAATCACAGAAAATAAAAATCCCTCATAAAGTTGCCCATTCTAGTCTTTTTTTTTTCAGACGTAGTAAAACCAATCTTGGACCCCAAGACGTTCTTGCCAAGGAATTGGCCACTGCAACACAATCGAAGAAACTGATTAGTAACTGTAAAAGCACATCTGGGGATATATCTCTTCTACATTGTAGTCAGGTTTTAACCCCTAATCCTCTGAAAGTGCCTTTGCAAATTGCTACCAATTTAATACAAGATATTTTTCTTGAATTTGGAATGGATCCACACCTATATTACATTTGAGATCAACAAAGAAATTGGAATACACATCAATGAGGTTTTAATGAGCTATTTGAGATCCCAAATTCAAACTACTTGTTGATAGCAAATGTCAATTTTATGGCAACGTATCTACTACTTCCATGAGATGTTTAGAGGTTAACCCTTGAGCGCCCCATAGGCTAGAATGTGGCCTCTCCATATTTGACGGTTTGTTGTCTTTGGCTGTTATAATCTTTTGATCCATGCAACAAAAACTTACCAAATTTTTCATACATATGCGGACCCTAAGCCTCAGGCAATACCAACGGCTAACTCTTCCAAATGTTGTTTTTGAACTTGTGGTGCCAAATTGTTTGCAATGAGGTCTAACACTGCATGAACTTGGGCTAGGCGCTCAGGGGTTGAAGCAAGAGATGACAAAAAAACATTAGAAAACTCTCATGCAAAAGGGTTTTACCATTTTTGGAATCACAAACACGAATTTGAATTTATTGCAAGCCTTCCATGAATTCAAACCTTTGATGATTGTGAATCTGACTCGTTATTGTGAATGTTGTGGACAAGAGGAGCAACGTTCTTCCTTAGACGCATGACTATTTGTACCGCACTGACGGACAAGTGTCGTTGATCAATAGCCAAACACAAAGAGTCGATTGAGTTTACTGAGTTTATCAAGGTATTGTGGCAATGCTCCCATTTGGGTGGCAAACTGGCAACTTCTACAGATCTTCGGCTGTACAAAACTCTCTAGTAAGTAGTAGGTAGCTCAATTGCATATACAACAACTGTAGACAATTTGAAGACATTGTACAGGTATTTATATTGTTATGAGTTCATTTTCTTTCAAATCACAAAAAAGACACGTTTAGCAAGTTGTAGACTATTCATGTTATTACGGACTTCCCATGTCCCCAAAGACCAGAGATTTTCCAGTATAGTGCAGATAATTCTAACCTTTACATGTCCTCTTATTTGAACATATTTCTTAATGTTTTGTAAGTATTTTTTGCTGTTTTTGCCAATCGGGCCAATGTTCGGGTTATAACATATGAACTTTGTATAGTTACGATAGTCCATGACTCCATGTTTAGTCAATTGTGGAGTGAAATAGACATCCGGGCTTTCAGAAAAGTGCCCACACTTCAGTTGAAGAAAAATGGTCATTTTATTCACTACACCGCACTAAAACGCATAATTTTCAATGCGAGTATTAAAGATAAAGACATCTATTTTATGTCACATTCTACAATTCAATGTCACCAAAGCTCCTCCCCTTCCTATTCCATCCCCACGTTATCTCTCTTTTGCCATTTTTCATGAATAGAAGAAACCCATCAAACGGGTCACTGTTCGCCATGCTCACTTGCAACCTGCCAGTTTTTGCAACTTGCTGTAATAGAAGCACCGAAAACGTGCTCTTTAAATATTACAGCACAGTTTTACATAGAATATCCATCCCCTATGCTTTTGGGGAGAAATTTGAGCACTTCGGAAGTGTTAAATATTAAATTGGGAAAAAGTGACATTTTGGGACTTTTGGAATTTATGTTTTTTCAAAGATGAATACTCTTTAAAAAATATAAAATCCAAAAGTCCAAAAATGTCACCATTTCCCAAGTTAATGAATAACACGTTAAATTTCCCATTGTTTTAAACGGGTTTTTCAGGGGCATGCACTGGCTATTGCTTATATTCTATAGTACAATATGTTACAGTAAGAGTTTTGTCTGGACATGTGTAGTTCCAAGTTTTAATCGATAATGTTGTGCCATTTCAAATCGGCTGATTACATATTGATAGCCGGTTCTCCCCGGTCATAGATCCCCAACTTCAAAACAAGGTTCATCGTCTCCAAATGGAATACAAAGCCTCCGAATCGAGACAACGAACTACGTCGAAGATAAATAGACAATGCTCCCTTCAGTAAGGGTCTGAATCCCATGGCGAGGTGCTTCCCTTCAAGGCAACGAGAGCTCTGATCTGTGAGTCACAGACCCGGGTTGTTGCAACAGTTTCATTTTGTTCTATTCGGTGTACACGCCGGATGTTGGCAAAAAGTACGTCACTCGCAGACATGTGAGTTTTCTCGTAAAAATGTGAGTTTTCCTGTGAGAGTTCTCCGTGCCGGCGAAGTGAAGGTGATCAACAGAGCTGGTTGGCTGCTGCGGTGCGAGTGCATGCTTCGGATGGCGCACAACGGTTTCGGTTAGTTGGTTTCCGACGATCTGGACAGGAAGTCGTCCATGATGGGGCTCCGCCGGCAAGACTGGGTGCGCTCCGTCTGCAACGGCGTTTGCCTCGTCGGCTTGGCCACTCTGATCGCGCTCGTGAGCTTCCGAGTCGATCTCAGTAAGCCCATCCTTCTCCATTCAAACTCCAATCTCCGCTCTTTGCACATCAAAATCCATGTTCACCCACCCCTGTATTTCGGCTTCTCTCCCAAATCCATCGACCAAATGAAAGGTCCCATTGCCAGTTATCACATTCAAACCTTCTCGCAAGCTTGCCACTCTGTCATTGGCCGTAGCACATTCAAGCCGTGTCTTAGTGATTCTGTGCACAGCAAACTTATTTAAATTTCCTTGTGTCATATCAGGAATTCTTCATATTTCCCTATGAGTTGTTAAACATTTCTTTCTGTTTCTTGTATGATTTTTCCCGGTCTCACGTTTCCCTGTTAAGACACAGGGAATTCATATGCAAGTCCCTTGAAAAGTTTTTGCTGTGATGCATTTTTGTTGTTAGGAATTTGCATGACGGTTTTGTTGTTGCATGTGCTTCACAGCGCCGTCAGTCGGATCGTTTCTGAGCATACCGGCGACCGAGGAGCCTATCAACGCGCTCCGAGAGGCAAAGAATGGAGCCACAATGTACATAGAAGATGTTATCGATATGGACTCCGACGTTTTAGTGGTGCTTCGAAAAAAATATCCAGGTTCCGCCTTCCCAGTCGACGATCAAAGCTTGGAGTGCCGCTACGGTGACGCCAGCAGCCGCTTCACAAACCGCAAGGCGACGTCGGCTGTGCAACTCGTCAACCATCGACTGGTCGTGCTCTGCCCGGCACCTCCCGAGGGGTTGCATTGGGACATGAACTCCACAGCAGTCATAGCTGTGGGAGAGGAGATGGTTTATTACCCGACGGAGGGCAGCGTTGAACAGCCACAGCAGCCGTGGCAGTGGTTCCGGCCAAATAAAGTGGTGTACGAAGCATTTCCAACGGAGACGGACGTGGTGGTGTTTCTGCGCGGGCTTGATCCCCTGGGTCGAGCTATTAAACGTTCGGTGGAGGAAGAAGAGGCGCGACTGAAAGGGATCCAGTGCGTCTACGAAGGGCGGTTTGAAACGGCCGTGACTGCAGCAGCACAAGAGGTGATCCGGTGTGCACACCCTCCAGTGGACCTGGTTCATGAGTTCGTGGGGAAGAAGGTGTCGGTGAAGTTTGAAGGGAAGATTCTGCCTTCAGTGGCATATTACAATCCCAGACTGCATTTATCAGAAAATACCCAAGCACCATCAGAGAGCAGTAGTAGTAGTGATGCACCAAAACACCATGTTTGCTCCTGCACCATGATCCACAACGTGGCCAAGTTTTTGTCAGAGTGGGTGTATTACAACCACCATATGGGCGTGGCGAAGTTTTTCTTGTACGACAACGGGAGTGACGATGACTTGGACGAGGTTATTGCGACCTTGGGCAAGGATGGGTTCGTGATTCACAAGCAAGCATGGCCGTGGGTGAAGACTCAGAATGCTGGATTCTCGCATTGTGCTTTGCTAGCTCGAAACGAGTGTACGTGGATGCTCTTCACCGACGTGGACGAGTTCTTCGTACCCGGCCAGCGCTTCCTCGAGAATGGATCCCAGGATCCTGATGTAGCTGATGTGTCAGTTGGGGTGCCAGTGGGATCTACTTCTGAAAATTTTCCTGGGCTTGAACAGTCTTCGGTTCTGGCTCGGATTATCGAAGCAGCAACGACAGAGCATGGCGATGTGGGGCAGATTTCTGCGAGATGTTACAACTTTGGGCCCTCGGGGTTGGCAGCGTCCCCTCCTCAAGGGGTAACCCAAGGGTACACGTGTCGGTCGAGAGATACTGAGCGGCACAAGTCGATTGTACTGCTCAGCTCCATCGTAAACTCCTTGGAGAATGTGATTCACCATTTCAGTTTAAAACAGGGGTACAGGACGAAGATAATGCGACCGGCGTCGGCGGTGATCAACCATTACAAGTTCCAAGTTTGGGACGAGTTTAAGAACAAGTTCCGTCGCCGTGCAGCCACGTACGTGGCTGACTGGACTGAGGACCGGAACCACGGGGCGAAGGACCGAGTTCCTGACCTAGGGATCAAGGCCATCAAGCCTGCTGACTGGGAGTCCCGGTACTGCGAAGTGCACGACTATGGGCTCAAGAATTACATCCAGCGCGTCTTTGGGTCCTATGACCGTAACAACATTTTGCATCTTCCTTGGTCGTGACCCCTCTAAACCGCTGCTTGCTAGGTAACTTTTCATCACGTGGACCCAATGAGCAGGTCCTGGGTTGTAGTGAGTGAAGTACCTAAGGTAGATACTCTAAAACCGTCAGTTTAAGGGCTGGTCTGCTTTATCATGAGCTCTTCGGGACATGAAGATTTTTTTGTTTAATTTTTAGACTAAGAGAAACAGATGTCAAATGTAACACAAGAAAATTCATATTTTTTACAGTATTATTGAATTGTTGATGAATTTTCAAAATTGTCTTTAGTAAACACATATTTGTGACTCTAGATCTCCCATAAACTATTCCCTTGCAACTTATAAAGAGATGAGATGAAACGGAGGAGTATGATGGGGTCGTTCTATGACTTAAAGAGGACCTCTTCATATCTATTCCTGAGCTACCTATAGGACTCTTTTATTTTGAGAGCACACTACCTTACAGTCGGCTGGCCTTGTTGAATCTTGTGTCAAACTTTAACACCACTCTGTTACAGGCAGTTAGGCTCTGTGTTTCACGTTACAGTTATGTTCTGGTAATTTCGTTTTTTGCAGGATTATAGTTATGTTTTAGTTGCATTCAGGTAACGGTCTCAGAACTCAGAAGGTGTGTGTTTGCATTTGCATACTTATATTGGTTTTGTGCGTTGCTTTGCAGCGGCCTTTGAAGGTGAGTAACGGCTTCTGCACAATGGAGATATGCCGTACTTGGGAAGTCCTGGACAAATTTCGGAGCTTGCTTAAACGATTTTTTTTGCCAAAGAGTTCCAAAGTGGTTTATGCAGCAAGATCGATGGAGCCTGAGCATGGCAATGTCTCAAATTGAATGATTGAAGACTGGGAAGGGGTAATATATCACAGGTTTAGTCTTTTAGAGGAACGTCGGGAAGCCAAGGTGGCAATTCAGTCCCAATATGCATAACCTCATTTTATTGTAAATAGATTGCCACAACAAAGAAAGGGTTCGAGTTTCGTATTTGCACCAGCACACTAGATGATGAGCACAGTCTACGAATTATGCACAACGATCAAAGGATGCTAGTTCCCTTGTGGATTCACTCAAAGCTCTGCAATCTATTGACGATCTTTGGTATTGAAGTGCTACTTTTCCAATACAGAAATATGAACTGCCAGCACTTTCAGAAGGTGACGGTCGTTTCTAACAAGGCCATGAGCTGGGCAATGAAGTCGGGGTGAGCCGGCCATGCAGCCCCTGTAACCAAGTGCCCATCAGTGAAACACTTGGTGATTGGATCCGCGTCCAACCAGTGTCCACCAGATAATACAACCTGGCTCTTCACCGCTGGATATGCTGTG
Organism: Ulota crispa; assembly: GCA_963920765.1. Taxonomy (NCBI): domain Eukaryota; kingdom Viridiplantae; phylum Streptophyta; class Bryopsida; order Orthotrichales; family Orthotrichaceae; genus Ulota; species Ulota crispa. The sequence goes on from OY987242.1 coordinate 22,127,833, forward strand.
CACTTCTTTCCCTGCACAATTATTAGCACGATTTCAAAAATATGCTCAGCGTTAGTTCCTGAAAGGAGCTGCGAGCTCAGGATTCCAGATAATTCAGTTCAAAAAAAAAGATTTGGAGGATAAAACTTGAGAGAGAGGTCACGCCATTTTTGAAGTTGTATGGGAAATATCGCACAATATATCTCACTAGATAGTTGTAAATTTGTAGCTTCGAACATACATTTAGTTTTAGACCTCTCCAATGTTGTTGGTATCTTTTCTAATCCGTTATATGACCCAAGTTCAGATTAAATAGAACATTAGTCTTGCACTTCACTAAACAACTACTAAACTTGTTACTTATAGGAGGTCAAAAGGAAGAAAAAAAAACTAGACATACGACTTCACGAATATTTCTGATTCCAACAAAAAGAGAAATATCCGAACCAAGAGAATAAAGAAGAAAAAAGTATAAACGACAAACGCTATGACTTTTGAAACAGGGTGTAAATATGTCTCGAGTATTGTGAAGGGAAAGGGTAACTCTCACTACCATCTAAGAGGGTGGTTCACATAAATGTACTTGCGCAATTCTGCTCAAAGACGGCAGAGAGTTACTACTAAAAAACAACACTTCCTCCGCACGATACTGGTTGAATCGGTACTACTCTTTACAGTAGCCGATTCAGTGAATGAGGATCAGTGGTAAGCGAAGATCTTCCAGAAACAGCAAAACTCAACATTACAAGGAAACCGAATGATATTAAAAGAAAGGGAAGATTTCATGGATACCCCTGAAGTTCGCAATATTCACATAGATACCCTTGCTTTTTTAGAAATTACACAAATATTCTTGGACCAAAAATTTCAAGCGTTTGTTTTGTTGTGCATGCCACTTATCTTCTTTGTTGCTTCTTTATTGTTTCATTACATTCCCTTCTTCAACGTTGGTCATGAACAAAGTACAAGAACAAATAAATGCCTAAAAATTATGATCCAAGGGTGTTTGTGTAATTTCTGAAAAAGCCGGGGTATCTATGTAAATATTGCAAACTTCAAGGGTATCCATGAAATTATCCCTAAAAGAAAAGATGCTCGATGATTACAGTCAACTGCAACCTGGGCTCAGAGCAAGGAAAAAGCGACGGTACCTTGAGTACACCAGCTGCGGCCAGAATTTGTTGCCCATGGCAGATGGATGCAATCGGTTTCTTTGCACTATCAAACTCTCGAACCACGTCCAAAACCTTCTCATTCAGAGACAAGTACTCCGGTGCACGCCCTCCTGGAACGAAAAGGGCATCGTACTCAATCGCTTTTATGTCACTAAAAGTGGCTGTGAGGGCAAAGTTGTGACCGGGCTTCTCGCTGTAGGTTTGGGCGCCTTCAAAGTCATGAACAGCGGTAGCGCAGGTGTCGCCGGCCTTCTTGTCAGGACACACCGCATCCACCTGGTACCCCAACGCTTGCATGGTTTGAAATGGCACCATCGCCTCGTAATCCTCCATGTAGTCCTACGTACAACAATAGCACAAAAAAAAAGTCATATTCCCAACTAGTAGCTTTAGCCTAGTTCTCCTTCTCCTAAGCTTGCTAATAACTCCAATCTCCCCTCTCTAAAAGAGCCCTCCTCTTGCGCAAAGAAACCAACGCCATAATAGGTAAATTGGGAAAAACGGAGGGACCATTTTGTACTCCAGTTTAATCTTACATACAGTAAATGTAGGCATAGCTATAGCTCAAAGTTGTAATTATTTAAAATTCTTGGAGGCAATCACTGAGACTTCAATATTGTACAAGAAAGTGCACGCTTGTTTTTTTGTAATATGCTAAATTGTACATAATGACAGAAATAGTGAAAGTCCCAGAATGTACTGTCTTTCCCAATTCACCTCATATGGTGTTACTACTCCAATTGCAATAAGTTAAGTAGCATGCATACCCCGCACAACATAAGAATCTTCTTGTTGCCACCTTGGACAGTGGCGCTGAGGACCTTCAATATTTGCTTCAAAAACTCTGGATGGCCTGGCCAGGCTGCACCCGTAACGAGATTGCCGTCTGTGAAGCATGCTGAAATGGGACTCGGATCTTTCCATATGCCGCCTGCAACCAAACAAACAAACGCTCACAATGCGAAACAGAGATTGCATTTAAAATTAGCCATGGAGTGAAACCAGCGCTTTTGACAAATTGAGAGCTCCAGCAACATAACATGCAATCAAAAAGAAAAAAAGAGCTGGTCTGGAATTTCAACCTGCAGCTACAACAACTGGTTTCACTGCCGGGTATGCCGTGCACTGCTTGTCTTTCAAAACGCCAGCAGCTGCAAGAATGAGCTGGCCATGACAGATAGAAGCAATTGGTTTGTGTGAGCTTTCAAACTTCTTGACCAAGTTCAACACGTCCTCGTCCAGAGAGAGGTATTCTGGCGCTCGGCCTCCTGGCACCACCAACGCGTCGTAGCTGTCGGCATTCACATCTTTGAAGTTTGCTGTCAATACGAAGTTGTGGCCCTTGCTCTCAGAGTACGTCTGCACAAAACCCTAAATCATTACCACAACGCAGCAGAGGCATGCAAACTCATAACAAACACACGGCAAGGAAAACCGTATACTAAGTTCCTTCTTTACCATATTTCATGGACTTCCAAGCTACTCCCTCTGTCCCTCTAAAAAGCTCCAAACCAGACACATTTTTTGTACCACTAAAAAGCTCCCTTTTGCTGATTTCAAACGCTAAGAAAACGTTCGCCGTGTTCAATGATCTCATGGGGGCAAATTAAGCGATTACAGAGCATTCCTCTCCTACCAAGCTTGACCTTGCCCATATGAGGTACCAATACTGCTACTCATCTTTAAACCATCAATAATGAGGAGAAGGCAGCATGCACAAATATGGTACTTCTTGCATGGAATTTGGGTGCCCAAACGGCAACATCAAAGTTGAAGATTTTGCATACATTGGGTAGATGGTATATTGATTCAAGAATGCATGTGTCACTAGCACAAAGACTAAAATAATGAGGAGCTGGTAGCATTCACAAACTATGCACAAATATGGTACTTTTTGCATGGAGTTTGGGTGCCTAAACAGCAACATCAAAGCTGGAAATGTTGCATACATTTGGTAGATGGTATATTGACTGTAGAATGCATGTGTCACTAGCACAAAGACTAAAAACACAGTTAATCCTTTGCAAGGAAGCCTTTTGGACGTTTTTAGAGGGACGGAAGGAGTACAAAGCACGACCGATATCAACCAATAAAGATCTCTAAAACATTCATGAAAAACCAAGATGAATCTGAAGCAAAACCTCATACCTGGTGTCCGAGAAAATCATGGATCGCAGTTGCACAAGTTTCACCAGCTTTCTTTCCTGGACAGACTGCGTCGACCTTTAATCCGTACGCCAGAAGCCCCTGGAATGGAACCATTACCTGCACTTCCATCACCAAGTGGCATCATAACAAAAACCATGAATGCAACTACTTCACCAATTCGGTAACCAAAATTCTCTACCCTAGGCTCCGTAATCACAGCAGTTCACAAACTTGCAGGAAAACTTTTCAAGTCAACATTCTCTATAAAAGCATCTCCGACCAATCAGCAATTTGCTAAACTCTCAATTCAGGCACGTTCTGAGAATAAATTGCACCAAAGGTTCAATTCCAATTAGAATGAAAGAAAAATGGAGAAAAAGAAGGTCGGCAAATACGAGAACAGGGGATTGAATTGGGAGAACAGAGTGCTTGATTGCTGCGTGTTCTTACCTCGTAATCTTCCACATAGTCGCCGACGATCATGAGCACCGCCTTGGATTTGGCCATGGCGACGTGCCAGCTGATGTGGTCACCGTAATGGCAAGCCCTGCAACGATCTCGGCAGAATTTCGGCACCGCAAAGGAAATGGAATGTGCGAAGCAGTGAGTTGTCTGCTGCTCTGTCGCCTCGCAAGTGCACCACCAGAGAGCTGCGAGAGTGCGAGGAGCTCGACGATCGCCTCTCGAAGAAGAATACCACACTCTCTCGTAGTCTCTGCAATTGTGACACGAACTGTCATACGTTGGCTTTGCTTGCAAAAGATCATGCCGTATACGGATACACTACGGTTATACAGTAGGCCATCCACTCCTCTTTAACCCTCAACCCTTAACCCCTAAAGGACCATGGCCTTTATTTTGTCAAACGATATTCAAAATTGCCACTTCTATGACAAAGAGTAAAAAAGTTTGAAAATCGGTCTTTTTGCATATCTAACCATAAGATCTTGTACTAAACTACTATAAGAATGTGTCATACAAAACTCAAGAATTTTGACCACACAGATTGGAAGATAAATGCATTTAAAAAGTAAAAAACTACTTTTTTGCACCTTGCATGACTAGAATATTTAACTTTGAACTTTCTAACCTTAAAATTTTTGCACCACAGAGTTTGGAATTCTATTTTTGCATGGTGGGAAGTTGAGTTGGGAATCTTGGGAAAAAAAAAATTAAATTAAATTAAATTACTTAATTTTCATTTTTAAAAAAACATTAGGTAGAAGAAGGTATGAGATTGAACAAAAACTTAAATTGCTAATAACCCTGCAATGGAATTGAAACGCAATAATCCCAATGGTGAGATTGTTCTAGAAAGCAAACTTCACCCTCTCCAACAACTTTTTTCGAAAAAATGTTACACCTGCATTCAAAAATGAAGTTTATAAGTTATTTTTTCAAGAAGATGCTTGAGTTGCCCAAAAAACAAGATTGTCCATAACTTTCTCATAACTAGTCCAAATGGAATGAATCAAAGCTTCAAATGTAAAAAAAGATATATTCTATAAGGAAAAAAAATTAAATTTTCTTTTCAAGTTTTTATAAGAATTTTTTTTGCTACCCCTAGTCCCCAAATTTGTGCTTATTTGGGCATAACTTTTGCTCCGTGGCATCAATTGAAATAAAAATTAGATTCCCCAAAAACTAATGGGTTTTTCTATCTTCAAAAAAAATTTCAAAGAATTAGGACAAAAATTGAGGCCGTAGGTACCTACCCAAAATCCCATTTGTCCCTTGTAGGGACAATGGTCCTTTAGGGGTTAAACGACCATAGGGCATAGTATATACGCTGACGTATAATAGTCATTTGTTACCAATAAGAAATTTTAATTTGGATCTCAAGTAGCTATCTAGAACCGCAATGATCTATTCTCCAATTTCTTTGTTAGTTTCAAATGTGGTAGAGGTGTAGATCCATTCCAAATACAACCAAAATACCCTGTATTGTACTGGTTGCAAAGGGCCTTTTGGTTGGTTAAGGGTTAATATCTCCATCTCTATCATCACAGGAAATAACATGGTTATTAACCCCTAAAGGGCCCGAACGCCCTTTGTGGCCGTAATGTGCTATTCTGCTTGTATTTGGTGGATGTTGCAGCATTTTCAAGCTTTTGTGTACATTGGAGAGTTGTAGGCAATTGCGAGCCGCATCAGAGCATGTTTTCAGATTTTGAAAATACATTGCTGAATTCCGGTGCTTCCTTGAAGTATCCCCTATCCCCTACAATTTGCATACGGTATGTGTTTTTCTACGGCGTGCTTCTGGCAATTGATCTTTGGATTCACAAAGAGAGATAGGCCCATAAAATTTTGCAGTCCTTGTTGATACCTGAAGCTGCAATCTATGCGGTTGGAAATCCAATTAGCACCCTAAACCACCAAAATCAATTTCCAGTATTCACAAACTCTACAAATACGGTCATGTATCAAAAAGGCCCAAGGGCCCTCCAGGGGTTAACCCTTAAAAGACCGCTGGGTGGCCATGGCCTGCCCACACTGTAGCTTCAACAGTATTTATACTGTAGCTTCATTAGTGTTTTGGTTGATGGGACCAATAGTATTGCTTCTAAAAGTTTCAAAAGTCAATAGTGCATGCCGAGATCATGAAAATTGCAATAAGGGCAGCTTGGGACCCAACTCTGTGACTTTGAATTTTCTCACAATTTGGGTTACCTAAAAATATGAGTATATTTGATAAGATTGTTATTTGCCTTCTATGATGGATCATGTGTTTATGGTCACTTTGAATAAAAACAAATGAAAAACAACTTTTTTCTGTTGTACATATTGTTCTTTTAGCGCTAGAGGACAAAAAACGTCCTCATGGGCGTTTAGGGGTTAAGAGCATCTCCTGCCATCCGCCAAATGAAGTCCTTGGAAATTAGGTTTGGAGGGGGTTAAGAGCATCTCCTGCCATCCGCCAAATGAAGTCCTTGGAAATTAGGTTTGGAGGGGGACATAAGTAACAAGTAGCACAACAAGTGTGAAGTTCCCCTACAGTTCGGAGGGTTTCAAGACATGCACTTGCGTTACAACAAATCGCATTGGTACATCTGGCAACATAGTGACGTTGCATCATGAACATTGCTTGGTAGGGACCGTAGAGGGGGCTTGGAGAAAGCTTGAATTTGACATGAAAGTACCTAAGCCTGAAAGGCCATGCTCTTGCACATCAACAAGTACAGTGCTATTGGAGACTTGAATCACATAAGTCATTACCAGTTGAAGGCAAAGGGCTCATTTGGCGGCTAGAGGAGATGCTCAAAGTCAAGGGAAAAGTTGATGGATACCCTTGAAGTTTGTCATATTTGGATAGATACCCCTCTTTTTTCAGAAATTGCACAAATACCCTTGGACCATATCTTTTAGGCATGTGTTTTGTTGTGCAAGCCACCTATTTCTTCCTTTGTGCTCAAGTTGCTTCTTTTTTTGTTCCATTGCACTTCCTTCTTCAACATTGGTCATGAAAGAAGTGATGTGCAGATCAAATGATTGCCTAAATATTATGGTCCCAAGGGTATTTGTGCAATTTTTGAAAAATCAGGAGTATCTACAGCTTGTTGCAAGAATGACTTGCCAGTTTTGTGTCAAACACCCTTAAAACTGGTAGTACTAAGTAGTACTATGAGCTTTTGAAATAATTTTTTTAAAATAAAATAAAATATGGACAATTGTAAAGCACTTAAAATAGCATACTTGTGAAAATTTAGAACTAGAAATTATTTATTCTAAAAGTTATGCACAAAAATAGAGAGACAGAAATTACCAATAAAAAGACAATTTCCATTTTGCTATTTAGAAAATAGTAAAAAAATTCAAAAAAACAAAATAAAAAATGGCCATTTTTGATATCTCTCATTAGCTTGAACAGATTTTAGTGCTTTTTGGAGGAAGGTTTTTGTCTTTCACCAATGGAGGGAGAAAGGATACCCACTTTGAGACAATGTGCAAGGCAGAGTTTTTTGAGTTCTGTAAAACTGATCTATATATCCATGTAATGCTTCCTAATGAACAACTTCCCTAATTTGTGGCATGAGATGTGCTTTTTTCAATCCAAAATAGTACTAAAAACCACCAAAACTGCCAAGGTAGACATACAATTGGGGTCCACTTAAAAATAAAAATAGTAAAATAATTAAAGAAAAAAAAAATATTACAAAATTTCAATAACTTTCATGTTCACCTTAATGTGAAATTTTAGGTCAAATTACTAAAACCGCAAAAGATAGGACCCAAAAACCACCCGCAGGAGGTAAAGGGGACAGAAAGCTAGACAAGTCATTCTTGCAATCACCCCTATATAAATATGGCAAACTTCAGAGGTATCCATGATTTTTTTTTCTTCAATCTCTAATGTGAATGCCTGCTAGGATATGTGGGGTATTCAATTGATAGTGCATGACAATTATAACCAACAATTCTCAAATTTGAGCGGCCAATCTTGTACTTTGTCAAAGATAAGTTATCAAAATTTCAAGACCATTAGGATGAAGCTTGGGTTTTGTTCATCTTACAAATGGGATTACTTTTGAGCTCATGGGTGTATGTGTTGTGTTTAAGTATTTCTGTGGGCAACAATGTAGGCAACAATGTAGTTGGTTGTAAGTGTCATGCACTCTATACTACTTACCCTTGTTAATGTCTCTTTTTCTCAAAATTTGAGGAATCAAATGTTCATACCAAAGTTTTGGTTTCAAAATTTTAATCATATTGACTTTGGTCAATCCAAGCATCTACATTGTTGAAAACTTAATATTGTTTATGTGACTTTCAAAAAGCAATTATATGAACAACAAATGTATTGCCCAAAGAAAAACTATGTTACGTTTGCAAGCAAGGGGATGCCCAAAAGTGGCACTCCAAGATTGTCCTAAAGTTTTCCATCAGGTGCCAGTTTTCCTTATAAATAGGTGGAATAGCCTCAATCCACCAACAACGTTCTACATGCTCAATTTATTGCACATGCGTGTTTGTGGAGCCAAGTTCTGACATTATCTACTTTTATCAAACTTGAATTTTTATTTTTATTTTTCAAGCTGCCTTGAGTAAAGCAATTGTCAATTGTTTGTTTTGGTAACTTTCATCTAGTTGCGTTAATTCCTTATATCTAGGATTTTAGGTGTTGTTCTTGAAGACAAAAATGTGAACATTTTCTTATAAAGTTTTCTTATTAAACAAAAATCTCTCTCTTTGTTGTATTCTCCATATATGCATGTATAATGGTCTATTTGAGGAAAAAATTAGTGAAAAAATTTCAATTAATAATCAAGAATGCTAAATATTGAGTGTCCATTTGAAGTGCAAGTTGTCTATAGAAGTTTGTGTTGTAAAGCTATAGAATTCAAGAAAAAGATGCATAAATTTGTAGGCATGTCAAAATCAAAGGAAATTCACCAACTTAATATCCTTCGCCTTCAACAAATGAATTCATTCACATTGAACATTTGTTCTCAAAGAAAATTCTTAGAGATGTTCGTTTAAGTTCGTGATGTCCATTGGAAACTCATTTTCTAAACTTATCATCGACATGAAAAAGTTGCGAGATACGAATGTATTTTCCTCAACAAATACAGAAAACAAAAAAAATTAATATTGTGTTCTTCAGTGTCCAAACCCTAAAATCTTCCTATCAACCAGGCTACTCGCTTCTAATGTTCAAAACAAAATTATGTAGCTATCTTGGTAAAGGGTTAATTAGCAAAGTCTTCAATTCGAACATCGATAAAACGATAGGGGTTTCAGATATCTCAAAAAAATGGTGAACGAATGGTCGTGAACAAGTTTTTGTTCATGGTGAACGTGAAGTCACAAAAGTGCACAAGCCATGAGAATCTCCTTGTTCACACGTGAACAACGTGAAGCCTCTCTTGCTAGTTCCGATTGTGTTCTTGTCGCTCCCGTGCCCGCGCTCTTTTGCCTATTTGTGTTGTTGCCCGCCTCTCGGCTCTCATTCCAGGCCTCTGTCTCTCGCTCCACACCCCTAGATAGTGTGAATGTAGAGTTGATTGCCAGGTCAAGGTCATTCAAGGAATTGTGATGCATGAGAAGTGACAATGGTGGAGCTGAAGAGATCTTGATTAGAAAACACAGGGTTCTAAATTAGAAGCAACAATGGTGGAGTTCAAGGGATCCATACAGAATTAGTGATTGTGGGTAGAGTTGAAAGGGTGGTGAGTAGTTCACTACAATTTGGATATTTGAATGGGTGATTGCGAGGACATGAACGGTGGCTTGACTAACTTGTTCACCAATTTCATTCACGTGAACAAAATTGCCTGTGAACGACATATCTGAAATCCCTTAATAGGGGGCTTCAAACATCAACTTTTTTTGGTGATTCATGTCACGATTCACCTCTATAAATTCACTAGTGAACCTTGACGTGACTCACCTCTAGACTTCACTCCTAACGTGATTCACATGAGGAGTGAATTTCATATACTCACTTTTGTGGCTTCACGGGGCTTGTTCACTTCCATCCTCAAACCCCAAACTTCTTTCATAGAAATTTCCGCAAACTCACGAGTGTCTCACACTTTGCATGTCACACTTTGCACGTGCTGAGGGAACGAATACAATTCACTAAGCCCCCTAATATATAGGTTAATGTCCTCCACCTTGCACGTGCTGAGGGAACGAATACAATTCACTAAGCCCCCTAATATATAGGTTAATGTCCTCCACCTTGCACGTGCTGAGGGAACGAATACAATTCACTAAGCCCCCTAATATATAGGTTAATGTCCTCCACCTTTAGATACATGTGATGCAACGTCTTTTGATATGAAGAATAATGTTATAAATACAAGAACGAATTGGATACAAGAAGGAACTGGATTGAACACACTTCTTTCCAAGGTTTATATACGGCAGGTACACTTCCACGATATGGTAGTCAAATGTAAATCTGATAAGCAGTAAGTTAACGGAGACTACCATAATTCTCTTCTTGTTCGTGAAACTGCGGAGTGCGTCTTTGGAAACTTCTGCACAATAGGGCGGCTTTAGACTTCTACAAATACTACTTTTCTTCGCAAAAGAGATGACAAAACTTCAGCTTATTAATGATAGCATTTCATCTGAAAGGTTGCTAATTACGCATTCCAGGTTTTAGTTTACCATATAGAAATGGTCTTCAGTTTAGCTACTGATTAATTAGCATGTGAATAAGAGGACTGTGTTCACTTGCATGACATAGGTACATGAACGAATGAGAAAATCAATAACAGCAACGCGAAGAAGACGGTCGTGACTGAGCAACGCAAAACTAATCGAATTAGGTGTGAGGAACATGGGGTTCAGCACTGGTACCATGTCAACGACATGAACCAGACTCCAGAATGTATATACGAAATATTGAATTGTAAGCTTAGTTTCAAACGAATTCAGGAGACATCAATATATTATTCGTGCACAACTGCCTTCACGAGTAATATCGCAATGTTTGTAAAAAACAACTCTCCCAAGATTTGCTAAGACTAAAACACTGGCCAAGATGACATGGAGGATGGCTTGCATAATCTAGTCGATTTGCAATGCACTCCATCGGATTCGAGAGCTTTCTGAGCTTTGTTATAGACTGACACAAGCAGAGCAACGCCATGCAAAATAAATTTAGATAAGTAGGGTTCACCATGAGAATTAAACCATTCTGCGTACTTTTCAAACAAAAAAGTCATTCGAGTGGAATTCCAAAAGCTGCTAGGAGCTTTCGTGCAAGTCCACAAAAGAAAACATCAAGCTCTTGCAACCAAAGAATAACAGTAAAGAAAGAAAAGCAACCATGGTTTATGAGAGAAAGATTCAAAATATAATCGAGTTACATGTAGCTGGCAAAACTTAGACAGTAGGCTTCCCACTCAAAGTCGCATACCCATTCTGGCAGAATAGAATAACTTTCGCATATCCAATAGACTTGATAAAACACATCTCTGCGCAGACAAGAAAAAAAACGTCAGGGTTCGATAGGTGGACAATCGCAAAGAATTCGAAAGGTATTTACAACAAAGATCACTAATAAGAAACTCTTCACTCCAAACAAACAGCTGCCCAAAAATTCAACTCCAGTAACAAGAGATTAGGGCACTCACAGATCTTGTTGAAAGCAACAATGTCACAGCTCTGAATGTACTCGTCGTTGGGTTCAGAGGTCAGATAGTCCTCAATCAGGTTGTCGATACTGACTAGGTCGTCCACGACGGTCAACATGATCGACAGCTTCTTGATACCCGCAACAACGGTCACCAGTTTGGCTGCAACCATAAACAGATATCTACGTTAACACACTCATCCAATGATATAGACTTCAAAAAAATCCCCAGGACTGGAGCATCTCAATTCTGAAGCATGCGCTGTGAAAACGAGAATAGACTTACATGCTCCCCAGTGAAGACCTTCCATCTGCACAGCGCGGACAGCCGCCTCCAACTTCGCCATATCCGTCTCATCATCCCAAGGCTTTACATCCATCACAATGGAAGACTTCGCAACTGTTCAGAAGGCCAAACAATAAACCATTAGCGTCATCATTATTTACCACAATGAAACGTAAGTTATCACAATGCACACAAAATCCAATAGTTGAGGACAAAACCCTCAGTTCATGGCGTTCAGACGGCGGACTATGATACTTACTAACTTTAGGCTTCGTAGATTTCTTCTTATCAGCCTCACGCTTCTCGGCAGCGGCCTTCTCTTCTTCGGTTTCGTCACCGAAAAGGTCAAGGTCGTCATCATCGTCATCCTGCGAGAGGTAATGCAGACAAGTTATTGCACCAATCAGCAAATTCAACATATAAAAAATGTCGACACTCGCCCATTCCATCGTCAATAAAAATAATAACTTTAACATATTCAATTACTACATTTGCTTTAAAAACCCTAAGTTCCCGAGAACGTACAGCAGCGGGCGGGGAGGCAGCCTTCGCCTCAACCGGAGACTCCTTAGGGGCTTCGGCAGGGGTTTTAACAGGGGCTGCGGCAGGGGTTTTAACAGGGGCTGCGGCAGGGGCAGCACCACTCTCAATTTGAACTCCAGCTCCAGGTGCAGCAAACCTAAGAGAAGCCAAAAATTCTTGAATGTGAGGCTCTGGAAATAAATTCGAATGCTCAAAAGAACAAAATTGGATCCCAATGAGAGTGAAAAAAAGCAATACGAGGGAGCAGGGATGCGTACTGTGGTCCAGCCAAAGCTGAGATGTGCTTGAACCACCTTGCGGCGTTCACATACTCCGCAGGCACGCTCTCTACAGCGACGAAAACGACGAGGTCATCCCTGGAAGCCTGGTACCTGGAACAAAGACCCTGAAACATCAATACCCTGAAAACGTAACGAAAAATAACACGAAAGGCGATGTTGCGCAGCGCTTACCCTGAGATGTAACTGCGAGAAGCAAGGTACTGGTCGAGCTTCTTCAAGCCCTCTGGCGTGGACAGCTTCTCAAAAGTGACCGTCATGGTGAAAGGTTGCGAGGTGGAAGGATGCTGAAGACGATGGAGGTTTTCGGGAGAGCAAGTCGACGAGAGAGAAGGAATGTCTCCGAGGCGGCTCCAGGAAGAAGATGAAGTACTATGTTTTAGGGTTTTTGGGTGATTTGAACGCGTTCACACTGCGGGAAAATGTAGTGGATAGATACACTAAATATTGCCTTGAGATTGCCCCTTTCTTGACATTTTATACTGGGTAGGAGCACCCATAAGCGTGAAACTAACGGTTTTGGGGTAGGAAAATGTATTGATGAACTTTGTAAAAAATAGAGTATTAAGGTTAGGAAGAGGAAATCAAAAAAATTGGCATCAATTTGAAAGTTTTAATTGTAAGCATTTTGTTCACAAAGATTTTTCAAAATTCTAAATCATTGAAAATGTATAGTTGTGTCTAAGAGATGTCTATAGTGTGCTCATATGCTCATAATACTAATTTGAGAAATTCTTAAATAGTGAGACGCTACACTCAAAATTGTCATGCTAGGCACCCATAACCATCACTTTGTCACCCACAACCATCACTTTGTCACTCATAGGCAACAAAATCTAATTGTCAGTCATTGACATCACTGACACAAGTAGGTATCAATGATGGTGACACTAACAGTGAGGGGTCCTCCTACTTTATATGTATACTTCCATAATTTTCATCATTATTGCAATAAAAAAAATTAAAGGGCTTGATAACAACAACAAACTCATAAGGAAACAAACAATAGGAGTCAAGGTCATAATAAACCATGTGAAATCCTAATATTTAAAAAGTTGCATGCGCCTCCGAATGGTCAAGTAATAAGTCATTAGATGATTTTTCAAGGTAAGGCAACTTGATTATAAAGGAAACCTAAACTCACTATACTTATCTCATGTTTGGTGGAAATAGTAACATGATTCCAAAAAACAATTCTCTTACCCATTTTAATAAAATTAGTAGTCTTATGAACTTTTTGCATTGTCTCACTTGTTTTTTTTTTCTCTTTTTGCAACTTTCATCCTCCTTTTTCCTCACTTTTTCTCTCCCTCCCCCTCTTTTTTTGAATAAAAGGTGATTGACAGACATTCTATAATCTAAAGGATAAATAGATGCATATGTCTAGAAAAGTAATAGGATCAAAGAAAGGCTTTTGGAATAGGTATATTTTTTCTACAATGCACTAGGTATAATCCTCTATATGTGTTACGCTTTGGTGTAGAAGATTTTTAATTCATATGGTATTTTGACATACGGTTGATATTAGATTTTTATTTTTATTTTTAATATTTAAAAAAGAATAACTAAAGTATAAAGCTATTAAAAATTTGAATTATGATTTCAAATTTTTAGCAAGCTATAACAAAAATAAAAAACATCGTCAAAAATTACATATGAATATTGTGGTCCAGCTTTTGTTCTTTATAAAAAATTACAAGACTACTAATATTGAGGTTTTAAAAATCAAAAAATGTTAATTAATTAACTATTTTGTGGCTAAAGTTGCTTTTCAAATAGAAATGTAAAATCATAAGCACCTAGTTTTGAGTTTATTATACTCTTGCACTCTATTGTTTCAATCTTGTATGTTGCTCTTGATTGTTTCAAACAAATCAAATTTGATTAATTTGTCATGCAAACTATGCATTGTTACCTAATCAAATGCCAAGATATTATACTAAAACAGTGTAAACGTATATTTCCTTAATTGGTACATGTTTATGTTTAAATCAACTTAATCCAATGATTTCTTTTTTCTAAAATCCTAATTAATACTCAATGTTTAATAATTTTGTACCTGCTTCAACCACTCCTAGTATGCAAAAATATAAGATTTAAAACTTATACTTGTGTTTATATCTTTTTTCATTCTTAGCTTTCAACTTCAATTTTAACCCCTAAATGCCTAAGGCACCAGATTCTGGTGTCCAAAAAATTTCAAAACACTTTGAAACTCTATTGAAGGCACAGATTTTATTATTTTGAGGTATTTCTTTTTGGAAAAGTTGCACTCTAAAGTTAGCTTCATTGTTCAAATTCAACGTCCTCCATATCTTATTCCATTTGTTTTTGGTGGAAGGTTAACTACAAGCATACGTTTTATGTCATGACTAGTGTTGTGAATAGTGTCACAAAGCCTATGAGAAGTTGCCGCATTGAAAAGATGGGCACCAAGTTGAGCAAAAGGTGAAGATTTCCCGTGGGCACTCCCTTAGGCAATGAGGTCCTTTTCACTAAAATTTTGACATCTAACAAAATCTAAAAGTGCTTTTGGACTAATTTCAATTGGAATGTCTTTGTTATAGAAATTAGAATCCTTTTACTGTTGAATTTTCTTTCATTCATAATGGTTTTTAGTCAATAATTGAAGCTAAAAAATTCTTTGTATTAGACAGTTGCATTTTGACAGTTGTATTGCAAGCTCATTTGTGAAATTGTGATCATGAATTTGGAAGATGGGCCATTGGTTTTGAAGTAACAACAATAAACACTAAAGCATCCTAAGTGGTTGTTTCTCAATTTTGTATCCAAAAATTACCAATTTGCATTAGAAATTTCGGGCAACTCCAAAAAAAGCAAAAAATTCCATACTCATCATCATTCAATCACAAATATCTTAAAATCCGTGTGGCCATTTTGGATTTTTTTTGGATAGTGCCATTTAGAAACCTTGAAGTTCAAGATTCAATTATTACAATTTTGTTTTGATGTTTAACAATGATCTTACAAGGACAATTCAAAAACTTCAAAACTAGCTTCCGAAAACGAGAAAAACACCCTTGAGCATTTAGGGGTTAAATCAAATTGTCCAACGCACGTACAAAATTAATAACATCAAACTAGGGTGCAAACATTGGTCCATATCTTAATGACACTCAATTATTTATCTTACCTAAGATTGCAAACAGTTTATCCTATGATCACGTTTTTAAAACTTGTGATTGTGCACTTGGATCTAAGACTATGAAAAACAATATAACGACCATCAAAATAGTACCTTGGGACCGTGCTTTTAGTGAATTCAACTAGTATTAGATTCAATAGATATTGATTTTGATTAATATAGAATAAGTATTTCTTTTTCGTCTTTGTTTTAAGCTTGTAAATTGCTTGCAATATGCAAATTGTTGTAAAATAAATTTTTAAGTTCAATAACTTTGTTGTGGAACTCAACCCGCTTGAATTGCAACAATCTCATAATTCAAACTATTGGCCTTCCTCTTGCTTGACATGATTGCAATAATTGTTTTCCAACTGTAAACTTATTGTAAATAGTCTTTTATTAAAATCTATCAATGTTCGTATATGAATTTGGAATTTTTGGGATGTTTCATTTTTAAATCAAATTCAAACCATGCGTTTAATATTGTCCTCAAATTCATTTCTTCTATTTAATTTTCTATTCTTTTTAAATGAGGTGCCTTATTTCCCACATTTCATTAAAAAAATTGATTTCAATGAACTAATTCCTCTCTAGCCTCTCTCTTTACGCTTGTAACATTCATAAAAAAACTCTTTATTGAAAAACTCTTGCTTGTTAGGTTATTGCAAACAATATTCTATAACACCACCACGATGTTGTTTCCAAATTTCCTCTTTCCATCTATTTTGAGATTTCTACCTTTGCTTATTTATTTCAAGACCAGGAATTAACAACTCCTCACCCAATAGCCTTCCACTTTGTAATGATTTTCCCACCTTGATTTGCAACACTTGTATGCATAGTTATTTGATGCTCTACTCACTCTAAAAACCATAATGATCTATTTTATAAAGAAATTTAAGTTCCTCATGGCACTAACAATCATCAACCTCTGATTTAGTAGTTGATCAAACTTTTAATTAAATCCTTAAGCAAACTTCCAATTCAATGTCTCATCAAATTTGATCTGAGCCATCATCAAGGCTAAATTCCTTCTGCCTCAATTGTCATCCTCGGCCATGCTAACAAATTCCACTACAAATTCAAAATGCATACACTCTCATTGTTTCAAAGGTTCCCTCTTTTGCATCAAAGCAACTCCACTTGCAACTCTAAATTGTGTCCACATTGAACAATTTTTGTTTCTTTTACAGCCATTTGAACAATTTCAACTTCAACTACAAAGATATCTTTGCTATCTATCCACCAAGCTACTATTGCACCTTGCCATTGCAATCTCATTCAACCACAAAAAGTACAAACAAAGATACCCTAAATTTGAACATGCAAGCATATGCACAAACTCTCAACATTAAGTTTATCAAATGCAACTTGGCAAATTTTACTTGGCATATGACATTGGCGCACGTACAATGGAGCACACCAAAGAGAGTAGGCATGCCAACTAAAAATTGAAAGTAAGAATTTGACCATGCATTCAATTTCTGATATGACCTTCCATCATTACCCATGAACTACTTGCATTTTCCCAACATTTGGCTTAGCTTGCTTTGACAATTCTCTCTTGTAAATCTCAACATGTAGGCATAAATATCAACCACTTCTTACCATTGTCAGTAATTTTTTGAAATTGATTAAACAGAAATAACAATCAACTTTGAAGTGCATTCACGAAATGCTTAGGCTATCAAGATTTGTGGATAAATAAGAAAATTTGACAAGGCAATGAAGGCATGACTCATAAATTGAATTGGAACATCAACAACGGGTGCAGTACAGGCAATAGGCTTGCGAACTAATGTTTAGGGCGAGATTTAGGGACTATGTTTTGTTTTAGAGCATGCTCTGAAGACACAATGTTTTGAATATAGTCTTGATTTCGACAAGTTTAGATAAAAGCATCTGTAATTTAGCAATATGAACAATTCATTAAATATATTATTACATATTATTTGGTATAAAATAAGAACTTGTAATTACTATCATTAAAAGCATATTACACATTTTTTAATAAACACAATAATGTATGAATATGAAAATTGGATAATTAAAATAAAGCCCACTCAAAGCAAGCTAAAAGAAAAAAGAGGTGACAAATCAAACTAACGTAAATAAATCCATGGTGTGCCATTATCATTGATTTTTTCCCTTAAGTTTGATTTGTCATCTCTTTTGTCTTGTACCTTGCATTCAATATGGCTTTATTCTAATTGTCCAATTTCAATATCCATGCATTGTTGTGTTTATTAAAAAAATGTGTAATATGCTTGTAATGATAGTAATCACAAGTTTTATTCTTACATAAAAAAAAGATAGTAGTATATTTAGGGGCGGTTCAAATTATGTCCCACGTCCCCATCTGATGAAGTCCCATGGGAGTGCAAAATCCCATCTTTCTGGGCTAAAGAAGATGGGAAAAGATGGGACTTGGGCTAAAAGATGGGTTTGCCAAAATGCTAAACTCAATCTTAGAGTGAAGTTCCACTTTTTTTGGCGCCAAAATTTGGAAAAGTGCTGCCACGTAAGCTCCATGTAAGCAAGTGGGATGTGGGACTTGGGACATAGTTTGAAACGCAAAGTCCCATCTTCTGCCTCTCAGCCAATCAAATTCTCAAATTTCATCAAATTTCAATGGGACTTGAAACATGGGACGTAGTCTGAACCGCCCCTAATAATGAGTCCTTTAAAGTAATTGATTGATGATACCCTATGAGCATCTTGAGTCCACCCAACAAGCAATTGTGGTACATCAAACCTGATATTTTAATAGTCAATAGACCATAATATAAAAGTTATATGAGTTGAAGGGCATGAATTTTTTTATTGTGGAAGCGCTACAAGATTTTGGTTTGGGCATTTGTGATTTAGATACACCACATCAAATCGGTTAGCTAATTTTCAAATTTTTTTTAAAGGATCTTTAAATCAAGCCTATAAAAGAAAAATTCAAGCAAGGGATCTATACAATTGCAATTCCTTTTGTAGAATATTTCTTATTTAGGCTTGATTTGGAAAGGCTTTTAAGCTTTTTAGTAAGTTAGTTAACATTGGATTTGATATTTCTAAATCAATTAATGTCCAAACTATTTTATTCTTAGGTTTTCACAATAAGCAATTTCACACTCTATAAATCATAATAATTTTTGCCCTTGCATTGCAAATTTTTCATTTTCTTAGTGCACGAAAGCTTGTTCAAACACTACTTTTCTATGATCAATTAATAGGTTGAGTAAGAAGTGATGGAGAATCAACCTACTTTTTAAATGAAGAGGCTTGTTATTGGTTGATGTTGGGGCCATATAGACCAAAATCGGGGGAGACAAGCACTTTTCTAGGTTTTCATCTATTATTCACCTAAAGATAACCACTCCACCCCGGTTTGAAACACTAGTTTATGAACTCTCAAAATTGATAATTTTGAACAAATTTAAAAAGTGAGCCTTAGAAAATTAAAAATATATACTTTTACACAAAGCAGTAACACCGCCACCTGTTTTTCACAAAACGTTGTTTTGAAACAATGGTTTATGTATGAGTGGCCTGGCCTTGGACACTATTTGGACAGATGGGAAAGTTTGGACACTGATTGGACAGATGGGAAAATTACTGTTCCACATGGGAACCAAAACACGACATTTCCTTGGGATTAACCACAGTAAATCCTAAGTTAGAGATCTGGTGGACATGCTCTAACTTAATAAGTTTGTGCAAAATGAAACTGGACGGGCTGCTTCCCACTTGGGGCTTGAGAATTGACACTTGACACGTGGCATTTCGAGACCTGGTGCAAAATAGCACCTCACTAACGGCTTACGGCATTTCGGAAGCTGCTGGAGCTGCTGCCGCCATGCCGTGCTGCGCAACCTTTTATCTTTTCTGTACTGATATGAGCGCGCTTTACAGATTCGAATGTTGTGAGCTATAAATTGAGAAGAGCTTCTGCCAATTGTCAAATCAGTCTGTTGCAATTTTCAGCTGAAGAATTCGTGTACCAAATCTCTTCTGAAAGCATCTGAGAGCAGCTGAGAGCAACAATCATGGTGAAGGGGATTAAGATTTACGAAGTCGGCGGAACCGAGGTAAGCATGTGTTGCATCATCTGTTTTCCGCAGTTTGAATATCTCTCTGAGCTTACCAGATAGAATTCAATTTTAGCATTGTCAGTAGTTTTGGAGTTTGTTGTTGAAACGCCATAGGTCAATTAATTTTAACACTGTAAGAAGATTTGGAGTTTGCTGAAACGCCATAACTCCATCCATTTCAGCATTGGAAGTAGTTTTGGAGTTTGTTGAAAAGCCATAGCAATTTTAGCATTGTAAGTAGTTTTGAGTTTTTTGAAAATCCATAGCAATTTCAGCATTGTAAGTAGTTGTGGAGTTTCTTGAAACGCCGTAGCTTTATCAATTTTAGCATTGTAAGTAGTTTTGAGTTTCTGGAAAAGCCATAGCCATTTTAGCATTGTAAGTAATTTCGAAGTTTCTTGAAAAGTCATAGATCCATCTCTGATGTTGTTTTTCCTGTGATGACAGAAATTGAAATTTGAGGATGTCGAGGTTGGAAAGCCTGGCCCTGGCCAAGCCAAGGTGAAGCATACCGCAATCGGTTTGAACATGATCGATGTCGTTTTTAGAAAGGGCGCGTACAAGACAGAGCTTCCCTTCATTCCAGGTATTTGCTTTGATCTTGTGTCGCATGAATGTGATTATCCCTTCCTAATTTCTTTCTTTTTGTCTTCTGCTCTGATAT
Organism: Ulota crispa; assembly: GCA_963920765.1. NCBI lineage: Eukaryota > Viridiplantae > Streptophyta > Bryopsida > Orthotrichales > Orthotrichaceae > Ulota > Ulota crispa. The sequence goes on from OY987242.1 coordinate 22,148,222, forward strand.
TGACAATGGGAGATATCATGTTTACACAGGGATGGAGGCCGCTGGTGTTGTGGAAGAAGTAGGATCGAATGTTTCAGAAGTACGTGTTGGAGATAGGGTTTGCTATGCAGGTAAAACATCGATGCGACATCCTTATCATGAAATTTTGTAAATTCATTTGTGCTGCAAATGTGGAACAAACATTTTATTTTTCATATCTTTATGATGACACTTCGTTGTGTTTCTTTTTATGGATTTTAAAGTTGAACTCATAGGAAACCTAATGTTGACACTGGATTACTATATTACTGCTTACTTGACATCCTTGAAGCAATAAATGTTTCGATTCCTGTTGATTATTTCGATGAATTTTTGCGTACTTTGGAAAGCTTATGACGATCTGAGAGCCTTTGTATGTACGTTTCTTTTGGAGGTGATTGTAGCTGTTGCATATCAAATTTTGTCTTTTTTGAGTTACCTACCTCTGGATCGGAGGCTTGAAAGCTGAGTAAACATCCATGAATGCAGGTTCAATGGGCTCTTACGCTGAAGAGAGGTTGATAGCGGTTGAGAAACTAGTGAAGATACCTGATGCAGTGGACGACGTCACTGCTGCTGCCATCGCCTTGAAAGGAATGACAGCTCAAATGTTATTGCGCAAAGCTTTTAAGGTTTATCTCGAACGTGTGCCTTGGAACCGGAACGTTCAATTGTTTGTACACTCTTCTATTTGTGTGGTTATATCAGTACCATCTATGTGGACTCTCTAGGGTTTCGGAAAATGTAATGTGATAGTCAGCATGGGCCTTTTTTGCAGCCTCATTAGCAATATCCTGGTGGTAACTCTTGAGATTGAATGTTTCCAGGTTGAGAAGGGGCAGACAATTCTTGTCCATGCGGCAGCTGGTGGAGTGGGCTCCCTGGTAGTGCAGTGGGCCAGCAGCATCGGTGCAACTGTCATTGGTTGTGTATCAACGGAAGAGAAAGCAGCGAATGCCAAAGCGGACGGTGCACACCACGTGATTCTGTACTCTGAGAAGAATCTTGTGGAGAGAGTGAAGGAGATCACCAATGGAGCTGGTGTTCCGGTAGTTTATGACGCGGTCGGCAAAGATACCTTTCAGGTAACACCGGTATCTAGAAACTGATTGAAATTCCATTCTATTCAACTTGGTTTTTTTCCAATTCCTTTGAAAACTGAGCCTCTACTGATATCATTAAGGTTGAGATGCAGAGCTCTATTATATGGATTGACATGATTGTTCGTGAAAAAGAATCTGGATTCCCTTGTGACGCAATCTTAAGTTCGTGACAATCATTTGTAGAACCATGGTTTCGACTGTTTAGAATCTATATAGGAAATTATCTGCTCTGATAATCTCGTATAGTTTTTTCATTTTTGATATGTGCCGATGCTTGTAGCTTTCTCGGATCTAACCCAGTGTTTTTCATTGAATATGTTCAGGATTCATTGGATAGTTTGGCTGTCCGAGGCATGCTTGTATCTTATGGGCAAGCTTCAGGACTCCCTGAACCTCTTGCCTTACCTGTTTTATCCTTGAAGTCCTTGTTCATCACCAGACCTTCACTACTGCACTACACTGCGAAACGCGAGGAGCTTGAAGAGATCTCGAATGATGTGTTTGCAAATGTTGCAAACGGAGTACTGAAAACCCGCGTGCATGCAGTGCTTCCCCTTTCCCAAGCTGCCAAAGGGCAAGCCGATCTTGAAGGGCGCAAAACAACTGGGTCAACGGTATTTGTACCTGATGCCTTGTTTAAGTGATTTCACCAGTCAATGGGTAGATACTTTGTGTTTAAAGGCTGTCAAGACCTTGGCAGGGTCCCTGGTAGCCAGAATTTCCATGATGACTCTAAATCCTGAACATCTGTAGCAAACAGAGTTATCCATTAAGGCAAAGGGAGCTGCTGACTTGGTGGAATAAAAACGTAGTGGAAGGGAAGAAACCCATGGATTTATGTCATTAGGAATCAAAGACGTCTCTTGTAAATGTCTCTTTCTCTTTGGTAAAGGCCAGAAGGCAGTAAGGTTAATGTTGAGTACTTGTAGGGCCTTCCACGCCCAGGAAACCAGTCTGGGTTGTCTCTTGTTATTACCATCAAATTTCATGTTAACCTGTCCTCTTCAAGTTTTCTCATTCTTGCAGTCTGTTTCTTAATGTCACGGTTTCAATTCTGTTCTAATCGTACGTTTTTACATTTCTTCTATGATGTTCTTAGCTTTTTAATGAAGTTTTGAATTCAAACTTGAAATTATTTTTAGTTACTATTGCAATCATATAACTCCGGAATTTTGAACTCTGTTTTAAACATACTTATAGGTTGGGATGCACCACACTTATACGATGCTTGCTTTTATAATAGCTAAGTTCGTACAATCATATTTATGTGAATTATAGAAAATATTTGCATTACATTTTGATATCAATGGCTAGAGGCAATCTGACTGGCTCAATTGTACAAATTATATTATGAATGAACTTCAAATCTTTGGAAAAACTTTTCTAAATAATTTGGAAATACTCTGTGCGCTTGGATAGATTTCTAACGTATGATTGGCTAATTATGTACTCCACTGAAAGGAAAGGAATGGGTTTTGGAAAGATGGAGTGGGGCCTGCAATTTACCTCCGGATTGGTTCAAGTGTGTAGCCTTACCCATCATTTAGAATATTCCAGTTGATTCTGGCATTGCTCTTATCAGCACCGACTCCATCATTTAGTACGAGGAAATCGTAAGAGGAATTGTAAGAAGAATCTTAAGAAAAATCATTTGAGATTTTTTCAATTAACTTCACCACGTAATTTTAATTTCGTCATTAGTTATTTCAAAAGGTACCAAGAATTCACCGTGAATTTCCTCAATTTCAAATATTGATCGGAGTTTAAAAGAAAATCATTTGTTATAGGCCATATCTATAGAAAACAAGATGTCTTTTTGGAGAAACCTCAACCTTGTCTGGTTTGAGGACTTTTTAGTCCACTTTCTAACATGAATGGTTTATGTCACTGAGTATTATTGAAATTTGAACAAAAGAGAAAACTTAAAAAGTATTGATCTATAAATTGGTTTGATATTTTTAGATAGTCCTGTTTGTTTTTTCTGCATTTTGTTGCAATGATACATAACATACGAGTGCATAAATTAAACCTCAACATCACATTAGATACAATGGTAATACTTTTTGATTTGTTTTGAAATACACAATAGTTAATCAAGGTGGATATATTGTTTAATTCTAGTTTTTTAATGACACTATGAATCTTTATAAGTATGAAGTCATTGAAAAGTATTTGTAACAAAACCAAAAAAGCCTTCAAGGATAAATGTTGAACAAGCAAGGTTTACATCATTTCAATTGTTAGAGAAACATGTATCAAATTCAATAAAAATAAGTCATTTTAAAATACATGTACTAAGCAATCAAAGGATTCTTTAAATCTAAAAAAGCTTCAATCTTATCTTGTTGATAGGGAAGATGTTTGACATCTTTTGAAGTAGCTTCACAAAATAATTTACCAAAATCAAATCTCCTTTTCCATGCAATATGTTTCTATTGATTGATTCTTGTCATTGAACATTACATGAATTTCAATGATTCACAAGAGGAATTTTTTTGGAAACTTTTCAATCCAATCGGCAAATATTGCGTCTATATTTGTTGTTTATTTCTTCTATTTCCATCTAGCTTTTTATAGTCACACATGTTTTGAGTGTATAGTTGCACCTATAATTTGGCAACAACCTACTTTTTGCTTGGTGGTTCAAAATCAAATCAATAATTTGGTTTATTTAGATTTTTTTCTATCTTTTGATTTTTTAAAATGATTATTATTGAATAGTTAAATGGAGTTTATACTCCTATAAAAATTTAATTTTGTTGCTCATTATTTCAAATCATGTAGAGTCCTAGACATAAAGTTGTAGCCCTTTATTATTATTTTTTCATTAAATGAAACTAATTACATATTTGAAAAGCCTAAAAAAAGGGGCAAATCACATTAAAGTTTGATGTAAATCAAGCTTGCTTGAGTTGAGACAATTTCAAGTTCTAAAGGGAGGTTAAGAGCCACAAAGATGTTGGTGGTGTTATAAAAATTCATAAATATGACATACTCATCTGTGCAAATTTACACTTGGTACAGATTAAAAGCATGGATTAGGAATAATTGACTCTTCAAATTCCAATACATTTTATCCCCTTTACTAGGCTTTTCAAGTATGTAATCCCTTTTAGATTTGATGAAGGATTGAGTGTGTGGGAGGGGCTTGAGTGAGGACTATGAATTCGTGTCCAATTTTTACCAAAATCTTACCTTGATTAGTGATTGGCTATTGCAACCTTATAAAAATTGGGTGGAGAAATGGATGAAAGCACAAAAGCCCTCCCCAAACTCACACTAAGTTTGCTAGAATTTGGATGAAAGATACTAACAATAGCATAATTTATAGATGAACGTACAAACTTCATTGAATCTATTCATTTCTATCCAAATTTCCTTACATGCTTGCATTGGTGGGCGCCTTGTCACAACCAACAAAAAACTAACTTTAAAGGCTGGTTATCACCTAAGAGAAATATTTAGCAAAAAGAAAACACAAAATTTATGGCCCCTAAGGTAGGAGGCTCAAAAACCGTCTAGGCTCTAAAACCGCTCACCCTATGAAATGTACTCTTTTTGTACATGCTTTTTTTCATGAGTTTCCAAAATGTACAAGTAGGATACATTTGAGGAAGTGAACGGTTTTCAAAATTTCATAACTAATTCCACAAAACTTCAAAAAATATGAAACAACTTAAGTTAGATGCCAATTCTTCTTTTCCTTCAACAAAAATTTATTGAAAAATATTTCAAAAAGTTCCACCTCCCCAAAATTCAGGTTCAGCCCTTAGATGGTCGGTTTATGAGCCTCCTACCCTTACTTGTGATTAATTCATGTTTTCTTGCGGTCGTTCGTAAACCCCCTTCATAAAAATAGCATATTACAAATGAGGCCCCCGGTCAGTCGAACCTCGGCGACATTCATATCCAACAGAATATTCGGGGCAACCATGCGAGACAACGAAGAGACGAGAATTGGAACCCGAAATCGCGCTCCCATAAACCCTAAACCCTGAAATGCGGGAAATGCAAGGACCGCGTCCCGCGACGTCCCAGCGACGTCCTCTCGGCAGTGAAGGCTTGCACAGCAACGAACGGGAGGGAGGGGAGGAATAGCTTATTAAGGTGGAGACAGACACATTGCCAGACGGTCGGAGTTGCAGGCAGAGCCACAGCAGCTGCTGCAATTGCAGACAGAAGAGAGAGAGACACACGGACAGTGAAAGAGAGGCAGAGACAGTGAGAGAGAGAGAGAGAGCACGGCGTATAGCAAGCCTTAAGTTACCCCCAAGGCAGAGAGAGAGAGGCAGGCAAGGCAGGCAGGGCGGCCTTTGGTCTTCGCTTGCAAGTACGCCTGCCCAAGCCCACACCCCCCGGTTCGTTGGCCTTTACAAAACCACTCCAGCCCCAGCCCTGCCCCAGCCCAGCTCAGCCCTGAGCCTCACCCCATCAACAGGACTTGGCCATGGCGGTGCTGCCACTCTTCGCCACTTCTGCTGCACTCGCCACCACGTCCACGCTCTCCGCCATCGCTGCTGCGACCTCCACTGCCTCACACTCGCACTCCCACGCGCACCCTCATTGTCTGCTCATGGCCGCTTCCCGAAGCTCCCACGTTGGAGGCAGTCGGGACCCGCTCTCTGCCAGGCCGCGCCTCTCGTCCTCGTCGTCTGTCAAGGCTGCTGCCATGCACGCTCGTGGTGCGTCCGTCACCGCCGCTTCGCCCTCCGCTTCCAGCCCAGGCGCCACTAGCCAAGGTGAGCAGCTCCTCCTCACATTCCTTTCGAAATTCTGTTGCCCACATTTCTAGGTCGTTGAATTCTGCGCAACAGCTAGCTATTCTTATTGGTGCTGAGCTTGGTGTAACGTGCTTGTGTGATTGTGTTTCGACAGGAGCTGTGAAGCAGGCACTCATTTCGCTTTCGGACAAGCGCAACCTGGAATCGCTTGCCAAGGGACTCGGCGACCTTGGGTAGAGCTTCTTCGTGCATTCATTCTTGCTGCAATGAAATTATATCAACAAGTTTGGTACTCTTAGCTTTGCTTGAATTGTGTCAAGCGATAAAAGAATGTCGGTTTTTTGTTTGCAGGTATAAATTGGTTTCAACAGGTGGTACTGCCACAGCGCTTGAGAAAGCAGGCTTTGCTGTCACCAGGGTTGAAGAGCTAACGTCCTTTCCAGAAATGGTAAGCTCCTTCAACACTTCTACTTTTACAGCTTTTTGGAAGTTCTTCGCCCTTTCCAATGCCATATAGTGCATGGTTCTGAATCCTTGGGTTGTTTTTGTCTGTAGTGATTAAGCACTTTTGCTTTTTTGTGGCAAGTGTTTTGTTTGCTGAGCTGGTTGAAATCATGTTGCATTCTAAGCTGGTGCTTTTTCGGTTATTTTCGCTGTGATAAGCTCGATGGGCGTGTGAAAACATTGCATCCAGCAGTTCATGGGGGTATTCTGGCAAGGCGAGACATGCAGCCTCATATGGAAGCTCTTCAGCAACACGGTATCGGTGAGCACTCACACAACATCCTCATATTCCTCTTTGGTTGAGGCTTAAAGTTATACTTTCTCTTTGGTTGGGACGGAGCTCTTATATTTACTTTTCATAATGAAATTGTGACAAACTTGCTATTTAACCGTTCTTTTTGAACTTTTTGTGTTTTTTCAGGTACCATCGATGTGGTGGTTGTGAACCTTTACCCTTTCTACAGTACAGTGACATCATCAAACGTAGAATTCGACAAAGCAGTGGAGAACATTGATATCGGAGGACCGTCTATGATCAGAGCTGCCGCAAAGGTAAGGTGGGTCTCGTGTCTCGGGGCATGTCACGATTTGAGTCCATAATCGTGTCATATCTGGTGATATACTGAACCCATTCCTCTCGTTTCTGTATATTTTATCAGTATTTTTAGGTTTCCTTCGTTGTCTTTGCTTGTCTCAATAAATCTCGTTTGCAACGATCAGCTTTCATGATAAGGCTATGATGACAAAATTTTCCCGAATACGAAGCACATGGCTGCTGAGATGATTCAATTGCTCTGAGCCTATTTGAATTGCGTTGACCACACGTAAATAGGTTTTGTTTTGGTTTATAATGCGAACTTGTAATAGTGAGATATTTGCTTTGAACTAAGGACTGTTCACTGATTGTTGTTCTAGAACCACAAGGATGTGATGGTGGTCGTGGATCCCGAGGATTACTCAGAAGTACTAGCAAAGTTGCAGAGTGGTGATGATAGTGATAACAGCTTTCGGAGGAAACTAGCATGGAAAGCCTTCCAGCACTGCTCGTCTTATGATTCAGCTGTGGCCGAGTGGCTGTGGAAGAATCAGCGCGATGGTGGTATGTTTTTCTTTTGTTTTCTCAAATTTTCTATCCTCACTTAGTTGTTGGTCGTGACTTGACGTTGGAGATTAGCTCCACATCCTTGCGGTTGCACTACCTGAAGTTCACATTCAAGAGAGAATTACAGAATGGCCTTTTTGCTGCTCTCTGGTCCATTCATTACAAAGAATTTTGGTGGCAATTGTTCCAGAGGAATTATCTGAATTCCCACCTAGTTTGACGGTCCCTCTGACTCTTAAACAAAAGTTGAGGTATGGTGAAAACCCACACCAGAGGGCTGCTTTCTACGAAGATAAGTCTCTGTGTGAATTCGGAGCAGGAGGCATTGCCACCGCAGTGCAGTATCATGGCAAGGTGAGCACTTCAAGAGCTTGTTTGCATTCTTTTTCCTTATTGTTCAAAAGATACCTCTATATATATACTAAATCTTTGTAATTCTGTCCTCTGTTGATTAATTGTGTACGGAGATGGCTTCCTAAATGAGATGCTAAAACTATCTTTGGTTTACAGGAAATGTCATACAACAACTATTTGGACACCGACGCAGCTTGGAATTGTGTGTGTGAGTTCAACAATCCCACGTGTGTGGTAGTGAAGCACACGAATCCTTGTGGGGTTGCTTCTGTGGGTCCAAACCAAGGACTCCTGGAAGCCTACAGACTTGCAGTGAGGGCTGATCCTGTGAGCGCCTTTGGAGGCATTGTGGCTTTCAATGTGGAAGTAGATGAGGTACGAGTCTTTTGGATCATTTCTTCAAGTGCCTCCTTCCATGTTTTTCTTAAAGAAATCCTTATCTTATGTTTCGCTCTTGTGACCAAATTGTCCCGTGTGATGTTTCAGACCCTTGCAAGGGAGATTCGGGAGTTCCGTAGTCCTACAGATGGTGAAACTCGCATGTTCTATGAAATTGTAGTGGCTCCTGGCTACACCGACAAGGGTTTGGAGATATTGAAAGGAAAGTCGAAAACTCTGCGTATTTTGAAGGCTGACCACACGCACAAGGGCCGAAGGTCTTTGCGACAAGTTGGAGGAGGTTGGTTACTGCAGGACTCTGACGACAAGACACCTGAGGACCTTGGATTCAGGGTTGTGACAAGCAAGGTGCCAACCTTGGAGCTTGTGGATGATGCTCAATTTGCCTGGCTCTGCTGCAAGCACGTCAAGAGCAATGCCATTGTTGTAGCGAAGGTATGTCCGAGCTCAAATTTCTATTGTTTGAATTCAATTTTCTATTCAAGGTTTTATGAAATTGAGCTTCTATAATAACACCTTTGTGCGTTGTTGGTTAGTCTGGGGCTTGTCGTTATTTATTACATTGGTCGTTGTTATCTTGCCTCTTTTGACGTTTGTTTATTGTAGTTCTTACTTTCAGTGTGCCTTCTTTGTTGATGTTAATTTTGCCATTTGATTGTTTTTACAGGATAATCGGATGCTGGGGATGGGAAGTGGGCAACCAAACCGAGTGAAGAGTTTGCAAATTGCGTTAGAGAAAGCTGGGGACGAAGCAAAAGGTGCTGCTCTAGCTAGTGATGCTTTCTTCCCATTCGCCTGGAATGACGCCGTGGAAGATGCTTGCAAGGCAGGTGTGAAGGTCATTGCACAGCCTGGTGGGAGCATGCGTGACCAGGACGCTATTGACTGCTGCAACAAGTATGGAGTATCTATGCTTTTCACTGAAGTCCGTCACTTCCGGCATTAACAAGGATGCACTGCAAAACTTTTCAAACCTTCCTGAATTGGCACTGAAAGAGTTCTGGTTTAACTCCATCTAGAAAGGCGAGAACTAGCTCTCTAAGTACTCAACTGTTGAGAGTTGCTACTGCAAATGCATATTGGGGCAATTTTTCTAGGATTCAAGCACTTGTTCTTGTAGGAAGGCAATGACGTCCAGCTGCAGTTTGTAGGATTTTTTCAAGGAAGCCGTCTGCTTTTGTGGCGTTCCTGGTGTTTTAGGATGAGAAGCATCGTAATGTTCTGTCAGTCACTTGTTGTGACAAAATTTTGAGTCGGTGTAGGTTTTTTAATGTGAGCAGACGTTCAGACAGAGTGCTGAAGGAGAGTTAAACCATGCGGCTAATTTTTTGTGCCCTCTCAGCTTCTTTTTTTAACATTTTAATTGAATCTGTCTTGAGGACAAATGGTGTGGATACCAAGTTCTCGTGCTGATACTGTTGCCGGGATTCGGTTTGCAAAGAAGTTTATGTCAGTTCAGTTGCAATTTAGTTTCGTGAAGCAGATATTTAGTGTCTTTTGAGCATGTTCTCTGTACGTCCATCGTGGTGTTGTTACGTTGCCTTGCACTCTGGTGAGCCTCGGAAAGAGAAATCAGCTCAAGCGCAGGAACTTGTCGCTATGTAATTTGGTGAGTCCACCTCCGAAATGGTGGCATCAAGGGTGGCACTCACGACACTCATTATGTATTTTCATGTTGCTTATGGCTTTTTGGTTTATTGAATAAAGGCTATTGAATTTAAACAACTCGGGAATAAGAGCAAACTTCCACGTTGGCTCTGGAACCAGAAGACACAGAAACGACAAACAATTTTACATTGCAAACTTCTTTGTTGTTCCTGGTTGTTCATTTGCGTAATACACTGATTGGAAAGATTTAGTTAGTATTGTAAAAGTAGAGCCTTCTGAAAGTGGAGCCTTTTGAGAGCAGACCGAGTCTTTTGAGAGTAGAGCCTTGGCAGTTGTCGAGTCATGAGAGTAGCAAAGAATGTTATTTTCACAAGAAAAGGTTGTATGTTCACAACACTAATACTAGACATCTGTGTCTTCAAATAAAGACACCATAAAGACACCATAAGGTAGACAGACCCATACCCGGCGTTTAAGGGTTTGAGTACCACAATTTCGCAGAAAATTCAGGAAAAAAGTCTGTAGGGTTAGCCTTTCAACAAGCTATCATGGAAAGTCATTTTTGTGGAAAAAAGTATTTTGGAATATTTTATATTAGAGGGTAATGTTATAGCTCATAGGATCCTAAAAGCAACTATAAACTAACACTAAAATTGCTTGGATGCGTTCCTGTAACAGCGCTTGGTCCCAATCCCAACCCTCCTAAACAAGCTTAGCAATTGACTTGTGACAGGACCCGCTTATGCAAGTACCATTCACAACTTCACTTTGGGTTCAAGAGTGCCTCAAATGATGTAGGGTATGGAATTGAGAGCCGCTCAGGAATGGGTATGTCTACCTTAGATATGGCTTTACTAAGTTTACCTAGTGCATAACATGCAGGCTCTCTCTTGTAGTGTAGAGCAATGAGGCACATTGCTACAAGTCACATTTTAGCTTATTCTTCTTAGTGCAGTTGCAACCTCAGGAATATCTCTGTTGACTACGTACTGCTGCAGTCCTACAACCTAAGTTTAGTAGGAAATACAACTACCATGGGTAGGCAAAAGCTAAGCAAAAGGCTCAGAAGTGCAGTACGACCAGTACTCTCTGAGGAAGACATGATCACATGATGAAGCTACTCTGGATCGCAACTTTCTTTAATTCGAAATGCAACTAGTCGTGTGTCAGTACAGTACATCTATTGCAGCGCGAACGTGACCATCAACGGTGAATCAGGCAGGTCGAGGTCAAGGTCGAGGCAGAGCAACGCCCATGAAACTCGGAGCCTCACACATTCAACAAACTACAAATCTCCCTGGTGTTGCGAGGCCATTGCCTCTTGATTGTCCATGCAGCACTGATTGGCTTTTGGTATCTTCTGAAACTTTCTGTGCATAGCTTCTCTTGATGCAACTTAAGCCTCCTCCCACATGAAGCCGGCTGCATCGTCTATATTCTGCTTACTATCACAAGCTTACTTTTTAACCCCTGAATGCCTGAGGCACCGAATTTTGGTCTGTAGAACACCAAGATTTGGTTCCTCAGGCATTTAAGGGTTAAGGTGGCCTTGAACCCAGTATGTGTCCACTGATATATACTACATTTCCATAGCTTTTTTTGTTTAATTTTTGAGCTGGAGTTTACTGCAGACTAGCTTGTCGATGGACGAAGGGCGGAAGAGGTTGAAGGCTGGGGTGCAGGGGCTGTGGAAGGGCCTCCGGGGTGAGTGGTGAGCCACACTACAGTTCCATCTTCTGCGACGCTGGACTCGTTCAAGGCCCGCGTCACACTCTTGAACAGCAACTGGTGTCTTAGACTTTTCTTCTTGTTCCCACAGGACGGCTTTTTACTGCCTGTAAGGATTAACAACATGGGCAATGTCAAAGCCTTTGAGTTATTGTAACATTTGTACTGTTTTGAGAAAAGAATCCAATGCATCATGGTAGTAGGAGTAAGATGGAATTGGAACTGTTCCAAGATTATTGGGTGAGAGGCGTTCACATCCTTGGACCTGCCAAAGGCGGTTCAGTAACGAACATGGGTGAAAATTTGAGGTTAGGTATAGTGATCAGCACCATGAGTTGTATGGATGTTTATTCCCATAAAAAATGTTGGACTTATGGATCTTTTTATTTTGTTTCCAATTACCATTACAATTGGTGAAATGTCACAATTGCTAAAGAAAGTTATGGCTATTAACCCCTAAATGCCCAAGGCCTTTTTTGAGCTTCTAGGAATTTGCTCTAAACTGAACAAAAAGCAAATATTTTGATAAGTTGTATGAATTTTTTGTAAATTGTAACCATACAAATTCAAATTAGATATGTTAAACATCACATAGGAAAAGAAAACACAACAATACCACTTATGGATTGAAAAATTATAATGTTTGATCAAGAGGGTGTTAAAACTGCAAAAATGACTTCAAGCCTTAAATCCCTTTTTTCCCATGTCAAATCTAAAATGTTGGTCACCAAAAAAATATGAGGTCAAAGGGCATACCATCCATAATTCCCATCCATTTATGATTTTTCAAAATCTCTTTTACAATTTTTTTAAATGATTTTCTAGTGTGAATTTTTCTCCAAGATCTAATGTATTTGAGGCTCATTTTCATGAGCTCTCAACACTAAAAAAGTCAAGATTGCAATGGACACCCTTGCACAAAATTTTGAATAGAAAATTCACAATCAATGATTTTCAAAATTGGGGTTTTGATGTTAAAACTAGACTTTGAAAAGAGTAATTCTAAAACACTAAATACTAGAAACAGCAACTTAGTTAGATTTTATTGAATTTCAAAATGTTGTCGGCACCAAAATGTGGTGCCTTGGGATTTAGGGGTTAACTAGCAGTGTTTTAGTCTATCTTTCTTGGATATTGTGTTTCTTTTTAAAACATAAGTAAGTTCTTTCTTAGTGGTAATAATGATTCTAAAATGCTACAAACCACAACCAGTTCATATTGAATCTTTTGCTTGAAGGAATGTATACAATGGTTACACAATTGTATGGGAGGTGTGAGATCATGTAATTTCTTCATACAAAGGATTCAACATGAGTTGTTTGTGAGCGTGGTGTAAAATATTGAGATGATCATGGAGTAAGTAATGATAGAGCAAACCAACTTGACACAACTTCGATGGTTCCAAATTTGAGCCTTTTGATAGCCGAAAGAGCTCAAAACATTCATATAAACAAACAATAAAATGTAACTTATAACCTACACTAAACAATGCATTTAGGTTGCCCCACACTAATTTCTTAACATTTTACAATATTTAAATACTTGCTGCTGCTACAGTAAAAATCAGCAAAAAAAATATTGAAATAAGCAACTTGTAAAGGACTTGACAACAATAGAGCTGCAAGACAACAAGTCATGAGGTAAGGTAAGAGGCTCATAAACCGATTGGTCATTAAAATCAATCAAAACATAGAGGTACATTATACACATTCTCTCATGTACCAACGGTGTACATTTCAAGGGATGATTGGTTTTAATGGACACTATGTTTGAACTTCAAAAATTCATAATTGATTCCACAAAGGTTCAAAAAATATGAAACAACTTAGATTAGATCCAATTCCATTTTTCTTCCTACTAAAATTTATTGAAAATTGTCTCAAGCAATTTAGCTTCCCAAATGGCAAACAACTCTTAGATGTGTGATTTGTGAGCCTCCTACCTTACCTTTCCATGGTAAGGCAACCCAAGGTAGGAGCACCCATAAACATCAAACTAAGGGTTTTGAACATGATGACTATTAATAAACAACTAGCAAACTATAGGATCCTATTAGGTACAAAAAAAAAAAAAGTTTGCACGTTCAAATGTATTATTTGGATGTTGTGAGAAGAAGTTGTGAATTTTTAAAGAGCAAATTGCCATTGTACCCATAACCAACACTAAGATTTCATGTTCACATGTTGTACATTCTTGTAATTACATCTATTCATTTCCACAAATTTTCCAAGATTCTAAACGTGACGGTTATGGGGACATTGACGCTTACCTTAAATGCACTATTTAGTGTAAGGTAGGAGCACCTTAATCAGACACTTTTGTTACATCAATTCACCAAGAGTTTGTATGGAGATTTGAGAATGTAGAAAGGATAGGAAACCTACAAAGAGTGTTGGAAAATTGGTTTTGGAGTTTTCTGAGATTGTATGAATAAACTACAATTTGTTGAAAGTAACTCCCTAAACACACCTGTTGTGAACACTAGACCCTCATTGACTTGCTTGTATTGAAATGCAAATATGACATCAAAAAGATCCAATCACATGCTGCCACCTACACAATTTGTGTTCCAATACTCAATTATGATGAACAACTTTAACTGATTTGCATGTCTGACCTGGGTAACTGATGGGTAACTGATGGATCTGAAACGGACACCTTATTTATAGGTGTCCGAGAACGAATCCTGTCCTGAACCTACCTTAGCGGTGAATGTCGGCACTGTCGGTAAGAAACGGAGAGAGGGCAAGTACCGAGGTCAACGTTAAAGCGCAAGAGCTCGCGGTACTCCTGGCAGAGCGCACACGGCGACAGGAAGCAGTGCGTGGCGAAGTCCGAGCACGGCCGCTCTTCCAGATTGTACTTCTCTCGGATGCGAGCGCGGCTCTTGCTGGCCATGCCCGCACTGGCGCAGCACATCTGCCGCACCGCGAACGCGCAGCAGCTCGCGTGGCCGCCCGCGTCCCTCGCTTCCCACCCCCGCCCCCGCCAGACGAGCACCACTCCTCAGTCAGTCGTCAGCTTGGCTCTCCCACCTTCAGTTGTTATCCCACCTTGTTCCCGCAGAGACACGGTCACTTGACTTCAGCATCAGAATCCACGTCACAGGTCGACAAAGCAAGCGGAGCAAGAGCGAGCGAGAGAGAGAATTGAGCAGCGTGACGGTAGTGCATAAACTTGAGCATACCTGCGCGGCGGTCCAGCGCATTGGCCATCGCTGCGAACGTCACTCCCGGGCACCACAGCGTCCGACAACCTGCATCACCACTTCTCACAAATCCTAAAATATAACAAATCCCCACATGGATACATGAAAAACATTTTTCAGTTCCCTTGTCTTTTCGATTCACATAATACATTTGGGAATCCCCACTAGTCTCACGGCATTAGCAGGATACATGAAAAACATGTCACACTAATTACAAAGCAAGACATAAGGTAGGAACGTCCATAAGCGTGAAACTAAGGATTTTGGAGCAGGAAAACCAATTGATGAACTTTGAAAAAAATTGTGTCAAGTCAGGAAGAGGAAATAAAAAATGTTAGCATCAATTTGAAAGTTTACATTGGAAGCATTTTGTTCACAAAGAATTTTCAAAGTCCAAAATCACTAAAAATGTATAGTTGTGTATAATGTATAGATACTAAAGAAGATGCTTAGTGACGTTTTTAGTGCGCTCATATACTCATAATACTAACTTGAGGAGTTCTTAAATAGTGAGACAAGGCACTCAAAACCGTAATGCTAGTCACCCAAAACCATCACTTTGTCACCCATAACCAATTATTTTTGTAATTGTCAATCATGACACTCACAAGGAGGGGTGTTGCTACCTTAATTCCAAAGCAAGACATAGTGTGTGGGGACCTATATCCGTCAAGGGAGGGTGTGCCAAAATGGTTGAAGGAAGTCAAACAACTATAAGCTAACTCATTTCAAGGACTATCACTAAATTATATGAAAAGTACTAGATGACCTATGCACACATATATAGTTGTACATGATTATAAATTGACCTTTTATGCTATCCTCTACATTAATCCTTAGCCTATTGTGACAGCAACTTGTTTAAAAAACTTATCATTCTTCACTTTGTCATCATCAGTATCTTATCAAAATGGCTAAAAGTTTATTAACGTTGATGCCACAAGGACATCTTTTTGCTCTTGTGTTTGGATGGTAATAAGTTAAACTTTCTATGTTTGTTTTATTTGTCTTCTTTTGTGTGTGTAGCTGAGAGGTTATTCCTGATCTTTGACTTTTGGATGAATTTTTCATTAGGATAAAATCTAGATTCTTACTTGGAAAAAACCATCCCGCATTTTTTTCTTTTGAATAGTGAAAAGAATCAATAGTTTGGAACCCAATTTACCCTAAAACTTAACTCTGGGAATTCTTCGTATTACTCCAAGATTGACAATGGAATCTCAAGTATTGAAATATAGAGCTTGTTATTTATAAACTATGTTAAAGCAAAGATTGGTGGTAATGTTCCAAACCATGGACTCTCATTCCCAACAACATAATCACTATTCCACAACAAAGCCAAAGCATTATCTACAAGCACGCAAAGAACTGACACTTATAACAATCAACTAACAGCAAAAAATATATATATATATTAATTGCCTTGTGAGCTTGTGTGCCCTCAAAACCTCCTTCCAAATTCTTTGGCACTCAGTATTCTGATATTTTTGAATTGTCTTCACTTGTAAATGTTAGTTGTTTTTCCCTTTCTAACCACTACGTTGAGTTTTCAACTCCTAACAAAACAGTCATAGAAACTTTTGACCTCTTGGGACTTGGTATGAAAGTTCAGAGTTCAGCGTAGAGGAACAATATCCTACAAAACTAATGTAATAGAGTGTTGAAGTCAAAACTCTTCATAATAGGGTTTTTGTAAGGCCAATTTCCATGATACATTGAAATAAAAAACTCCGCAGAAATAACAAGGGAGTTATAAAATCATGCATGGAAGTGTGCTGAAAAACAACAAAACCAGAATTTGGAGGTGTTCCAGCAAATTTCTTGCAAAAAGCACAAATCTGAGAGTTTGCCTTTTATTCTGGAATGGCGTCTGAGTGCTTACAGCTGCCCATGTCTTTGTAGCAGGCAAAGATGCTTGAGCTCCATGGCTGACGTTGCTGAGGCGGCCTCGTTGATGGTGTTGCCAGCCTGCTCGATGGAGCCGGTATCGTCACGCCAGCAGGTGCCGCAACAGGCACTGGCTCAGGAGTACTCATGCTTTGCAACGTCTTTCCAAATTCTCACCAATTCCGTGGAACTTGCAAACAAACTGACATCTTTTCTTTTGGAGAGCAATCAGAGTGGTAGAGCTCTCAGTTTCTACTGCAACATCTCAATACCCCTGACTCTCGTTCTTAACATACTTCTCCTGCATAGGCTTTGAGCAAAACCACCTCTCATTGCAATTGAGAGAGAGAGAGCTTGCAACTATGCAAATGCAAAAACCATAAAAATTGTTACCAAGTGAAGAGTCTAATTGATTCTTATGGTTATCCCTCTCTCAATTGCAGTAATCTCTTACATACAATGCAGAGTTTGGAGGATAAGGTGGGATACTGGGCTTCGGAAACCGGTTTTCAGTAACTGCAAGTACTTACCGGTAGTGTCATTCAGTTTGCATTTCTATTGGGCATGTCATAACTTACCGCTCATGTAAATAAATTCATCACTAACAGAGGTCACAGAATCATCCTCTTGTTATCTATATTCTTATCCTATTCTGTACATCTACAAGCGAGGTGGTGTTGTTACATTAAGTTTCATGCAATTTGAGTGAATTTTCAATTAAGAAATTCGAAGAACGTATGTCGTAATTAATGCAAACGTGTCGCCTGTCCAATGTTGTCATGTTGCGCAGGTTGGGGTCATCCAGGTCATCAACTGTGCCCTTGGGGTTGGACAAAATCGGACCTTAAGCACATAAAATACGCCTGAAATTTATGAACATGCGTGAATATCTTAATATTTAGTACTGTATGATAACTGGCAGGTTACAAGACACTCTCAACATTGGCATGGTTCGAACTTTCCCAATAAACTCTATGCTCTTGCTACATAACCTAAATCCAAAAGGCTTACCCACACTAATTTCAGGAACCAGTCATGATATAAACCCAGATTCAATGAAGAGGGTTGAAGAGTTGAACACGATACAATAATACAAACGAGTTGCCAACAGCCTTCATAAAACGAATCTGTTATAAAAAGGAACACCCTTAGGGTTATGGCATGTTTAACGCCAGGAAAAAGATAGTTTATTAAGATTTTCAAGCCAAAAAGTAAATTGAAGAAAAGCTACGCAGGGATTCACAAAGCTACTCTACTCTCTGTGATTAGCACAGAAAGACATACACGGATCGCCGAAAGAATTCGTCTAGAGAGGGATACTCTGCTCTTCCGATGACCATCGACCATGGCACACGACACCCAAAATCTTGCAGAAGAAAAAACACTGCTTGAACGTAAGGTAGGGTTAACTCTTCTCCATCTCGTTTTTCTGAACAAACTCAGCAAATGCTTTCGAGGCGAGCTGTTGCGTGCTGACACCTTGGCTTTCCGCCGATTTTGATAGATTCTCAGCAACGTTGCCGTTCAGATAAACACCCGCCTTTCTTGGCGATTTGCGAGGGCCGGTGTAATTCTCAATGTAGCTCTTCAAAGCCCCAAACCCCTGTTTTTGGATAGCAAAGAAAAAAACACAAACAGATGCCGCACATCAGACGACCTTGCGTTCAAAAAACACTTAAATTTTGATAGAATATCGCTGTTTCATGAATTCGAGTAAGAGATTTAAACTATGTAATCTCGGTGTATTTTGAGGGTTGAAGGAAATACCTGTCTGAAAGAGAAGTCACCAAACGACTCCTTCTCGAGGCGCTGCGTTCTCCACATGTAAAAGAGCGGCTCCAGCACTGACTCCAACTTGTCCAGCTTCACTCTATCCATGAATACCTCTGCTAACCTCGTCTGGTTTGGAGCTCCATTTAGCCATATCTGCCAAAAAAAAAGAAGTCAAGTTTTTGTAGAAAAAAGACAAACTAAAATACACCAGAGTGAAGATTTTGCAGCACAATAGAGAATTAGTATCACACAGTGCAGAATAAGCATAACAAGACTCTTCTCATTAGATTGACAACGGGGTTTAGGGTTTAAGGCTTAGGGATTAATCACTAAGGATAAGATATAAATGGTTCTTTGATGTAGGTTCATGTTAGGTCATTGTTGGGTTTTAAGATTGGATAAGAATTTAACTGTTGTGAATTGGGTGATTTAATATATATACCTGGTAGCTGTTTGGTCCATCGCCAACTAACCCCAGCTCCGCCATGTACGGCCTTGCACAGCCATTAGGGCACCCGGTAATCCGGACAACCACAGACTCTGTGGGCTTCAATCCCACATTTTCAAACACAGTCCGGATGCGCTTGAGAATATCCGGGGCTCCTCGTTCGGCTTCTGCAATGGCGAGTGGGCACAGAGGCAACGCAGGGCACGCCATTGATGTCACGTTCAAGGGATCCACGAACCTCGGTGACTGAAAGAACACACAAAACGTTTCTCAGGAAACCCCAAAACAACGTCACCAAGATAATAAAACGTAATATGACCGCCGTGATTCAAGCACGGGCTTCTGACTGATCCCAGTGACTCTCTCAAAACCCTAATATGAAGAAAATTCTAGAAATGGAGGTTGTCACTCACCACCAATCCAACAGCCGCGAGAGCCCTGCTGATCCTCGGCCGCCACGACGGACGAATGTCACACAGGATCATGTTTTGGTTGGGGGTGATTCGAACATTCAAGCTGTACTTCTCGATCATTTCCCTCAGCGCCTTCTTTGCCTCTCCCTTAATTCGACCGTTTTCTACGTGCACGCCGAAGAACATCAGTCCATCTCCCTGCAACCATTAAGCAGATATGCCAAGTTAATACAAGAGCAGCGTCCCCACTTGACCTAAAATAACTCAAAACAGACAGAGCGAAGTCACATCCTTGGATTTTGAACAACAGAAATATCTCAAAAAAGTTTCCAAATATTAACTACTGTATTTTCTAGTGTAAGAATCGCAATTAGGGTTTGAAGTACATCCAGGCAGGATCAATTTGCTTCTTAAACCTAAAGTCGGACCTCATACAAAAAGACCCTAAACCCTAAACCCAATAGAAAAAGAAATGAGGATTACAGCTATAGCTCTAATTACCTGCTTATGCCAGCCCAAGTAACTCTGGAATTGAAACGGAACGATCTCCTTAAAAGCTTGAATCTTCTTTCCGAAGTACTGTTCCACGACTGTCCTAAACTTGTCAATTCCCCAGTCCTCCACTACATACTTCATACGAGACATCCTGCGGTCATCCCTGCGACCGTAGTCACGCTGCGTTGCAACGATGGCCTTCACTACATACAATATGTCGTCCTTCGGAACATAGCCTAGTTCATCAGCTAATCGAGGAAACGTTGCCTCGTTGCGATGTGTTCGACCCATGCCTCCTCCCACCTGCCGAAACACCAAACATTCCACCGATAAAATGAGACCAGATCAATGAAAAAACACTGACTGATTCTGTCTTGACTTTTTCGCCCCACCTGCATTATTAGTTTTTGGAAAAAATTTATGGATACCCCTGAAGATTGCAATATTTACATAGATACCTCTGCTTTTCAGACATTACACAAATATACTTGGACCAAAATTTTCAGGCCTTTGTTTTGTTGTGCATGTCACTTTCCTTCTTCCTTTGTGCACACGTTGCTTCTTTTTTGCTTCATTACATTCCCTTCTTCAACATTGGTCATGAAGGAAGTACAAGCACAACAAATAAATGCCTAAAAATTATTGTCCAAAGATATTTGTGTAATTTCTGAAAAAGCAGGGATATATCTATGTAAATATTGCAAACTTCAGGGGTATCCATGAAATTTTCTCTTAGTCTTTCCACAATACTACTACAGACAGGATTCGTCTTTTTGTAGTTATGAGTACGTGGATGTTTGCTTTGGAGGTGATGTATCAAAGCAGGTGCTGGAGCTTACGTAAAGGTCGTAACCCTGGACTTCGCCCTGGTCGTCACTAAGTACAACAATGCCGATGTCGTTCGTCAAAACATCGACCGAGTTGTCTCCGGGTACAGTAATAGCGATCTTGAACTTCCGAGGCAAGAATTGCACACCGTAAATCGGCTCAGGAGAGCCTTCAAAATTGGTACCATGAGAGTTATCATTCCTGGCAGCAGTGACATCCTCAGGCTCCTCTTGTGTGATCTTCTCCCCGTCCACCCAAATGTCGTAATACGCCCCAGCCTGCGGAGCCAACAAAGTCGCCAGCTTGGTCGCCAGCTCCGTTGCGTGCATGTACGGTTTGGTCTTGAACGGCGCCGCGGGAGCCAGAACGTTTCGGTTCACGTCGCCACATGCCCCGAGAGTAGAGCCCAGGTTGTGAATGATGCTGCTCATCACCGTCTTCAAATCCGTCTTGAGCACTCCATGCAGCTGAAAGGTTTGTCGTGTGGTGAGACGCAGGGTGCCGATGCCGTACTTGTCTGCGAGCTCGTCCATGGCCAGGTATAACTGGTTGGGGACGATGCCGGAAGGGTTTTTGGTGCGGAGCATGAATTGGTAGGCTTTCTTGCCTGGCCCCCTCTGCTCCCGGTTGTCTTGCTGGTAGCTCCCATGGAACTTGATGAGCTGCACGGCGTCCTCGTTCACGTTCGGCGCCTCCGTCTCCAGTTCATCCTTCAACGGGTAGCGCAGAAACTCGCTGTTCTGCTTGATGAACTCCACTTTGCTCCGCTTGGGCGGCAATGTCGTTGGTGGCTTCACGGGCTGCTCACAAACACACCATTCGCACAAAATTACACTCAATCATCTTAAGACTGCAAAATTCCATCCCTCTGCCTCGATGATTCCCCAGGGTTTAAGAAGAAACGAATATAGAAAGAAAGAGAAACCCTGCGACTTGTACATTCCTCAGCCTCGAGGATTCAAAAAAGAACTGAATCGAGAAAGAACATAAGCATTTTACTGCAACTGTGAAGGAATGATGAAAAGAGACTACTACCATTGCGGTCAGAGTAACAACGACATACCGTAGCCACAGCCCGAACGACGCGCAACGAAGCCGTGCCAGCAACACCACGAGTGCCCAGCTGCACGTCCAACGACTGCCCCGCGGCGGCGCTCGAGAGCCTCAATCCATCGAATTTGGCAAACGAGGAAGCGCCCACCGCCATGTCCTTGAGCGAGTTCATCTCTTTGTCTATCCCTCAAATGCAGAAACCCAACACGCAGAGCCCCAATTCGCCCCCAATTCGCCCAAATACGAACTCCGCTTACTTCCGTCGTAGGCTCGTGTGGCGCAACCAGATGCTCGTCACTCCACACGCTCACCACATACGGACGAGGACGAGGACGAGGACAAGGACAAGGGCGAGGATTCACTGCAACAGGGGCAGTAGTAACGGCTGATATTGGGGTGCGCTTTTTTGTGGTGGTGTTGAAAGGAAAAGGAAAAGGGATGGGAAGGGGAAAGGAAGGAGGTGATGAAGATGGGCAGATGGGTGACGAGTGACGAGTGGGGGTACGCAGGAGGCACGGGCGTTGCTCGAGAGGCGAGAGCTGCATGTGAAGGTTCCGCATTGGCCGCGACGGAAGTGCCACGGGGTGACGGAGGGTTCAGAAGGTGGCGATGCACCTGGCCGCCCCTTGCCCTTCCCTGCGAGACGATCGAGACATCGCCGCGACGGGAGTCGCGTCGCGAGGGCGTGACTGCGTGACGGAGCATTTTCCAGGGTCTCCAGCTATAAATAGAAAGGCGTTGCGAGAGATGCTGCTAGGATTGTTCCCTTTGCTCTCATCTCTACAGTGGTTCCTTCAGCCCTTTGCTACCCAAAGGGGACCCAGCGACCAGTATTGAACTGGTCAGATCAACCCAAGACTGTGAATGGAACTGTAATTTCATTTCTGTTGGTGGGGCAAATTGTATAGGAGATTGAGAGCATCTCCATTAGTAGCTCCAAACCGGGATATAGCGTGGCTGTAGGTCACTTTTGTTTTTTTGGGTTCACCGGTGATGCGCGGAAGCAAATTCCTTGAACGGCCTTGCCAAATTGTGTCCTGAAGACGATGACCTCCTGGGCATTTGTTTTCTCTTAGTATGCACATTTTCCACTCTATTTTCAGTCTAAACCCATTGAGCTCTTTGTTGCAGTATCCCAGTTCATGTTTCCATACCAACCTCCGATTTTCTAAAAGCCACTGCTAATAGTGCTGAGCTAGTTAGGGACCCACTTGCCCGCGTGGCAGAACCGATATCGAATTTCCAGATAAAATTGTTCTATTTTAAACTCACTCATTTGCCACAATTGTGTGGCGCATTTGAGCTCACGTTAACCGGTGGGGATAACTCCATCTGCCCGTTGAAACCCCTCTGCAAGGGCCACGTCAAATGTACATGGCAAGTCTTGAATTTGGAGGACTAGTGAAGATGCTTTGAGGGGGTTCCAATGCAAATACAACAATGTATAATTAGGGCCCCATCAAAGCAATACCCTTTTGCTACAAATTTGCTTGTTTTCCAATGCCCTTGGACTTCCCCTATAATGTGTGCTTGTCCGCCACATTGTTTGTAGGAGCTTGTGGTTTCTTAGCAACAACTAGCATTTAACTTTCTCTAGTGTTTGGACCTACAATAGGGGTGTGAGAATTTAAGACTTTAACAATACTGCAAAAAATTTGGACAGTGAAAGGTGCAAAAGCTGCCAGTTCCTAATTTAGAACCCCGTCACTAGATTGATAATGCTCTCATATTTGGCATTGTAAATTTGCGGACATTGTAATTAACCCCAAGGTCTCTCCATGTTTGAACATTTAAAAACAAATTGCAAAAATACACTACAAGGGAACAATGTCAATTTGGTCATTTTTTGTCAATTAGGATAATTTTATGTCAATCTAAACACATTTAGTCTATGAAGACATGTCAATTTGGACACCATTTCCTTGTAGTGGTAGGAGGAATACTTTGTAATAGATGTGTGATGACTTGACCATATCAAAATAAAACAATGTTTTATAAAATACAAAATTAATGGGGTACTTACTATTTTGTGTAAAAATAGATTCCTAGAATTTTACACTTGTGTTTATGTTGAAACTGGTAATTTTAAGATTTTAGAAACTATTATCAATCTTGTAACTCTTGCCTTTGAATGGTATAGAGGATGTATTTTATAAAACAAAGCATAGAAATTTGAGTAGAGTGGTGGTCCCACAATACTCCAATAATACATTTTACCTCTTCACTTGTTCAAAGCAAGTTGCTTTCACTATGGGAAAATGAAAGTTTATATGACACAGATGTGTCAACTTTTGGTGGAAGTTGACAAAAGAGTGAGAATTGACAGTTTCAACTGTCAACTTTTTTCTTTCCGAAACTTTATAAAATGCTACAGTAGTTGCTACAATAGTAAATTTGTTAATATTCTTCTTTTAGCATGAACCAAACTCATTATTGGCTGATGAGTACACGTATGCAAGCACTACAACTGAAAAAGTCACCACATACATTCATCTACAACAACGTCATTGGGATTTGACTTTATGCATGAATATTTCATTGTCTCTATGTTCACAATTGATAAATCATGCCACATTGCCAATTACTTTATGAGAAGTTTCATCTCAATACCTGTGGAAGAGTAAAACCAAAAATTTACTATTTGGTGTTCAAAGCCTTTAGATAGATCATCCGATTTTTTTAACGCATTGATAAACAAAGAAAGACGTGCTTCATCCAACCAGCTCTTTCTCACATTTAAACCATCATCGAAAGATACAAATACATTATCTAAGGTATTCTTTGTACCCTCTAAATTTACATCATTGACAAACACATGCCTTGCTGGATCAGCTGCATCTCTCATACATACATTTCTTGAGAGAGTTCTTGTAGTCTCAAGTCTTGTTTGATCATCAGAAGCAGCTCTAGTGTTCAACAAATCCCCCTCCAATTTGTACTCTTTGTAGTCAGTGTCCCTGTGTTCATCTTCTCCGCCTGTCGGTGCAGCACATCTTGGACATCGACGACGGCCTCTGCCATTTCCTCGAGAGTGGTTCGCATTGTTCTGCTCCAACGCATCTGCTTGCCTACTTCTAGATCTTGCATTCCTATGAGACCCACGTCCCATCTGAACTCTCCCCAATCTACTTCGTCCTCTTACTAGGGCATGATTCATGAATACATTCTGCCCTGTCTGAGCTGGAGCTACTGCGCCCTCATCAACGTTTAACTTTGTTTGCAAGCCCTCAAAGTTAGCATCTGCCCCAACGTCAAACAAATGTTCTTCACAGTCACCTTCACTACTCGGCACCACCCGCTTTCCCCATATCTCCTTTCTCAATACAACTTCCCAATCGGACCCTTCTCTTGCATCTGAGTAGTAAACTTGCTCACATTGTTGTGGAAACAGAAACTGTCTCTACATACATATCCAGGCCTCCTATTGTAATTGGCTAATATGAAGCCCCATTTGTCTTGTTTAATGGTAGCATGTTCCCCAACATAATTCGCCTTCACAAAATCACAGACAAACACAAAAATACATTAGTGCCTGTAATTCAACTCCAAAATTTCTTCAATATGACCAACATATTCCACCTGAGCCTCTACCTGATTAGTATCCCGGTTGCCATGTTGGCACATCTGTTTGAAAGTTGCGGCAACCCCGCTATTGGTGGTCTTCATAGACTGCTCAGCCCTGAAGATCCGATAATGGTTACCAAATGCCGATAGTGATTTATACAATGTTGCACATGGTATTGGTCCTCCACATGTGTCCACAACATTTGCTTCCACAGCCACGCCCCTCTCTTTGTCTTGCCTTACTTCTTCAATTACCCATTCACCAAAGTTAGGTAACGGTTGAAGATCCCTCCGGAATGTGAAGCAGGGTCTCCTTCCTTGTCTCCTATTCTATCTTCAAAAGACATCCCTGTCACCTTCTCGTCAAATTACAGCTTGGTCATATCTCATGTGCATCCCACTACGGTTTTAGTGATAAAAAAGGGGCAGGCCTGAGATAAGCATGACATTCTTGCACATGCTCTGAAGTATCTTTTATTTTGACTTGCATCACCACCAACCTCATCCTACTCATCAAGTTTAGCACCATACAGAAACAATTACAGAAAAATCTAGCACATTACTTGACCATGAATATAACAATTGTGCATCACAAGTGTACTTTGCAATCACTTAAACTGTGTCAATAAGACATACGATTGCGCTTTTAAATAAGTGATGCTCTTCCTTTCCTTTTAGAATCCAAAAACCTCTTTAATTGTACAGGTTTTAATTAAGCTCAATAAATACACATGTGTTGTATTTCCCGAAGACTTACTTCAATCATGCGCATACTGGCTTTTAAAAATTTAGAACCTCATATCATATTTTTTTCTAAATAGCATACAACTTTCCATTAATTTTTGAAAATAGCGATTCCATATAGTTAAACAACTTGATCAATAATGCCTTGGAAAAATCATATCTCAAACCCCTCAAAACTAAAATATAAAAAAAAACAATAACATGAACCCCTCAAGGCCCATGCTCTTCCCCAAGTATCTTAGAATCTGTTCTTGGATGAACAAAATGTCAACACTTTGATAAGTTGCATTAAATTTTTTAAATTGTAATTGTACAAATTCAAACTAGATATGTTAGAGATCACATAGCAAAAGAAAACACAACAATATCTCTTATGGGTTGAAAGATTATAACATTTGATCAAGACGGTGTCAAAACTGTGAAAGTGATTTGAAGTCTTTCAATCCTCTTTTCACATCTCAAATTAAAAATTGAGGATACCAAAAACATATGAGTACTTAGAGTACAACACGTATAACCCTAATAAATTTGTGGCTTCTTAAAATCTACTCTACAACTTTTTAAATGAAGTTTCTGATGTGATTAATTCTCCAAGTTCTAGTGTACTTGAGGCTCATTTCCAAGAGCTCTCAACACTAGAAAGTGAATGACTTGCAATAGACACCCTTGCACAAAATCTTAAAAAGAAGAATCATAATTAGTCATTTTCAAAATTAAAATTTTCCTACTAAAGCAAGACTTTAACAAGAACTTTAAAAAAACTATGATCATTGTAATTAATCATGAAGAAAATTTAGACATCCCAAATTACAAACAAGGAAGGACAGTGTTGGTCCACTTGGGCCGTGAGAGGTTAAAGTTCTAGACTGCACAATGAATGCAAACGGTAGTGTGTGATAATGCAATACACTTGAAAGCAAACACCATACCTTGATCCATTGTTTCAATTTTGACTCACAAGCCATGTACCAAGCCTAACCACTTAATCTTTTCTGTAATTTCTCTACACTCTATTCCTCAAACAAAGACAAGTTATAGGAATTCAATTAATGTTGACTTCACGACATCCACATCTTCTCATTTCATATTACTTACACTATTTATATAAAACTAATTTAAGCTCCAACCTCATTCATTACTCCTTATACAGATTTTTTTCCTCAACATCTGTATTCCTTGTTGTTAATTCCGCTACGGACCTTCCACTGTCAAGATAATGAACACACCCATATCCACAACATCCATTGCCTTCATAGCCATACTATTTACATGCTCTAAAAACATGTGAGCATGTCTTTTCATGAGAACTCTATGGAAATAAGAATAAACGGAATGATATAACATCACCTTCTATATGGCTCTATGTGGACAATGTTGTCAAGGACAAAGGTATGAATCAGTTTTTGAAATGCTAGATCCATATGGCGTACACGCTTTGACCTTTCAGGAACCTCATCATACATAATTGCCTCCTCCTTCTCGTCCCATGCTTGCTTTGTTGTCGAATTGTAGTTAGTAAGGTATTCATTTACAAAACAAATAGCTTCTTCTCTAGTATAGCCAAATGCCATACTGCCTTTGGGTTTTGTTTTGTTTTTCACAAAACCTGATAGAACTTTCATATACCTTTCCATTGGAAACATCCAATGTGTATGTATGGGACCGCAAATGAAAAGCTCCTCTACTAAATGAAGTGGCAAGTGCATCATAATCACAAAAGTTGAAGGCGGTAGCTCTTTCTCTAAACTGCACACTGTCTCTGCTACTTCAGTTAGCATTTGGTGTTTCTGAGGGTCTACTACCTTAGCACAAAGTTTTCTAAACAATCTACTAACCTGCATGATTGCTCAAACAACCACCACATCTCCTATATTTCTAAGGCATAGTGGCATTACTTGCTCCAAGAGAACGTGGCAATTGTGTGTTTTCAGCCCTGATAGCTTCCCATCCTTAATCTTTTGACTAAAAGACGACACATAGTTTGAAGGGAATTTCAACTTTGATAGAGTTTTGAGGAAATGATCTTGCTGGTCTTTTGTCAGTACATACATTGCATTGGGCATGAAGTAGGGTTGTCCATCAGGATTCGGTTGCAAATGCAAGTGGAGACAAATATTTCTCATGCGCATGTCTTCCCTGGACTTGATTCCATCATTCTCTCCAAACAAAATTTTCAACAAGTTGTCACAGATGTTCTTCTCACAATGCATACCATCAAGTGTATGTCTCACTAGAAGTTCTTGAATACATTAAAAAAGATGCATAAAATTATGAAATGAATAATTGCCATAATTAGGGGACACAAACTTCTATAGTCTCATCGACATCATTTATTTTAAGCATTGTGAATAACTTCTATATATTCTGTTCAGACATAGTCATTGCCATTGTTCCCCATATAGAACCCGCACTTTTGCATGACTTCAATGTTACAGACTTCATGAACACGGATTTATTATTATTGACTCACATGTTTGCCTATACTTTCTAAATGCAACCCTTCAATGTGTAATAAAACCAACATCAAGAACAATCATTCACTTACACTAGTAAGTACTATTTTCCTACCGTGCCTAATGATTGAAATTTATCATTTACTCTTATAACATCATGTCATACAAAGGATCATTTTTTTATAAACTCCACCAGATTATATTATTGTCTTCCATTAAAATTGAAGAAGCAATACTTATTGTATTCTAGAGGGAATCCACGTTACAAAAGCTTGCCCTACATGAACACATGCTCCACATTATAGTCAACATGTTTCATTAACTTAGCATGAAGAAATACGATTCAAAATAACTACTAATTACAAATCTGTCAATTCTTAAATTAGAGAATTGAGACAACATAAACACACTTGAATTGAATACTCACTGCCCAGTATGGAAGGTTATAGAGGGTGCTCATATGCTTAATGCTAGTGGTCTTCACAGGGTCATGCTTTGCATTTGGTTGCCCACCACAGCTCAAGTATGGCTCTTGCCATACACCATGCTCTACTATTTTTTTGCCTGATTGACAAGGGAGAACCATGTCGTGGTTAGGTTCACTGTTAAAGGCAGCACGTGCACTCCTATAGCGATGGTTCTTGCATAACCAACGACAATTCCTAAGATATACTACCTTGTTAGCTTTGCTAAAGTGCTCTGCAAATGTCCCCTCGCTGCAAATCGGGTAGCCAACAAAACCCTTCTTGACTAGTCTAGAGATCAATGTGTAAGCCGAGAAGTTGTTTATTGTCCACAACAACATGGCACGCAATTTGAAATGTCTGTTTGGTCCAGACACTGACATATCTACTGCAGGCACTCCTCCCCATAACTTCTTCAAGTTGTGCAACAAAGGCTGTAAAAAAATGTCAATATTGTCCTCCGATGGCGAACTTGGACCAGGGATGATCATTGTAAGAGCAATGAAAAACTTCTTCGTAACAAGGTAAGGCGATAAGTTGTACAAAATTGTAAGAATGGGCCAAATGGATTGTTTTGACGATTGTATGCTGTAAGGGTTCACTCCATCCAAAGATAGCCCCATCCTAATGTTTCTAGGTTCTCTACTAAAGTTAAGGTATTTCTCTTCAACAAATTGCCACTCCTCACTATCTACTACGGACCTCATTTTCCTATTTGTTGAGTGATTCCCTACATGCCATTGCAATAACTTTGCAATTTCTAAACATCTATAAAGTCTATGTAGTCTTCTAATAACAGAGAAATATTTGAGGATTTGAATAGGTACTGTCTTTGAACCTTCTATGTATCTTGATTTTAAACACTTTGGACATTGTTGTAAGTGAGAATTCTCTTTCCAAAATAGAGTTTTCCCACAACTACAACAATGTATACTTTCATGTGATAACCCTAGTTTGGTCATCATTGACTTAAGTACGTACAAGTTCTTGGGGCAATTATTGTTTGCTGGTAAAACATCTTCTTTCAGAAAGGTCAATAACTCATCTAGGCATTGACGGCTAACAGAGAACAATGTACATAATGACATTAGCACATTACCAAATTGTAAACAATTGGTTTTTGAACCTGGAAATAAAGGCTCTCTTGATTTTTGCTTCAGCTCCTCAATTAATGGCATGTTGTCCTCCTTGTCCTTGACAGAAGACACGTCCTCAAAGTCTAGTACTTTCTTGTTATTGTTGCCAATGCTGTAGTGGATTTCATCAACCCTGGAGAAATAATTATTGGCCATTTCTTCAAAGTTGATTGTTGTATTCGGTTCATCTGGTTCCATCGGGTTGTACTCTTGATCACTCAAGCGGACGTCATCATGTGTTCTGTCAAATTCCTGTGTTGGGAAGCTTCTCAAGGTATATAGGGCTTTGCTGGAACTCATTTGAAAATCACGAGCACTAGTGAGAACTTGGTTTCCATGTATATGCACATCACCTTTGATAATTGTATGTGTTCTTCACCGACACTTTGTGCATCTGTTACTTGATTTACATTAAAAAAATAATTGAAGAACAAGTCTTCCATAATCACAGAAAGATTACAACACAATCTTTGAGAGAAAGTTTGATGTACGGTACAACATGAGATCAGTGACAAGACAACACTGTCTAGGTCTGCAACATCAGTATGTCGTAGGCTACATGTTTGGCTCCAAACATTCAATGCTCAACATCAAAGGATTTCATTCCCTTTCTAGACCTTCAGATCATTTTAACATGACTGACCTCCACAAATACGTAAGACATTTTACCGACGATCACAAATGTGATGCATGTCTTTTCTTCCATGATAAAAAGTAATGTTTAATATTGAGGTTATGAAGAAAGATTATTTGTGAGTTAAAGGTTGTAAATACCTCTTGAGAACGTTGAGAGACTAGTTCATCAGGATGCCATGTAAGGTAAGAGCACCCATAAGCATCAAACTAAGGGTGTTGAACATGATGACTATTAATAAATAACTAGCAAATTATAGGATCCTATTAGGAACAAAAAAAAATAAGTCTGCAATTTTGAATGTATTATTTGGATGCTGTGAGAATAAGTTATGAATTTTTAAAGAACAAACTACCATTACACTCATAACCACTTTCAAGAATTCATGTTCACATGTTGTACATCCTTGTCATTACATCTATTCACTTCATAAGATTTTCCAAGATTTCAAAGGTGACAGTTATGGGGCACTAACGCTTATGGGTGGTCCTACCTTACACCCTGCATAAGTTTTTAGGTCGATGATGTTTTCTAACCATAAGCTTGACACCCTCATTGAATTATGTATAATGTTATAACGTTTTACATGCCTTACAGTGGGAGAAGTTATGAAGGTTAGTATTTTTATCCCACACTTCCAAATTCTTTGAAGTAGTTGCAATTTACAGCCGCTATAGCACTGATGAAATGCCTTTGCTGCTTAATGCAAATAAAACCAATTGCATGAATGACTTCATTGTAATTGCAGCAATTTGTTCATCATTGAGTTTGGAAACTCACTAGCAAGGGCTCCAACAGATGCTAGTCGCGGCCGTACTTACTATGATGACATTCAACAATGTGACTAGATTGTATTCTAAATCCGTGGCACTTTTTGCAGCCACATGGATATTGCATTATACCTTGATGAGCAGCAATGTGTCTCTTGATATGGTATGCCTCTCCATGTTGATACGAGTCCATGCTGCAAAACAAAAGCAATCCACTAAATTATAATTGACATTGCATCTAATCTCTATACAATCTTTTACTCTCATGTCTCTTGCCGTGAAAATCATTTAGGCACATGAGAGGGATAGTGCATTGTCCATGTAGGATTAAATTGATTAGTGCATGCTAAAGATCACCAAAAATTGGTGACGTCATCGTTCATGCCATGTATCCAGTAAAATAAAGCCAGACGTGAGTATAAAAGGCCTATTTTGTGAATTCAATACGACATGAACATTACTCTGCAGTCCCAATTAATAGTGTAATTATTAATCTCTGAAGTAATCACTTCCAAAATTTTCATTTGTAAAAGACATTTTAGAGGACCACCTTTCTAGTTCAAAGAATAATTGGGAAAGAGAAAAGCATTGGATAGATATAATGTCCCAAGAGTATTGTTGTGAAAGACATTCATAACAAGTATGAAATTTTCACACAACTGAACACATTCAATAAATGCCTTTTGCACATTAAGATAGGAACACCCATAAGCATCAATGTCCCCATAATCGTCACCTCTGAAATTTTGGAAAATTTGTTGAAGTGAATAGATGTAATGACAAGGATGTACAACATGTGAACATGAAATCTTAAAAGTGGTTATGGATACAACCGCAGTTTGCTCTTTAAAAATTCACAACTTATTCTCACAGTATCCAAATAATACATTCAAAAGTGCAAACTCATTTTTTTCTATTCCTAATAGGATCCTATAATTTGTTGGTTGTTTATTAATAGTCATCAAGTTCAGAACCCTTAGTTTGACGTTTATGGGTGTTCTTACCAACAATTTTTATCATCTGTATCTTACATTACTATCAAGTGCTATTAACTATTGCTGAAATATTTCAATTACAATAATAATGCATTCAGATTTAGATATTGGTACAAAAAACGTAACAAGTTACTTTCCCTCGATATGTAATTCAACAGATGGGCTATGTCTTAATGATTGATTTCTTAGCAAAACTTTGATTGCAAAGTCGTGAACTGATATTTTAAATGTTTTCAAACGCTGTAAGGTATGTACACCCATAAGCGTCAAACTAAGGGTTTTGAACATGATGAGTATCAACAAGTAGCTAGCAAACTATAGGATCCTATTAGGAACAGAAAAATAATGAGTTTGCACTTTTGAATGTATTATTTGGATACTGTGAGAATAAGTTGTGAATTTATAAAGAGCAAACTGCCTTTACACCCATAACCACTTTCAAGATTTCATGTTCACATGTTGTACATCCATCTATCCACTTCCAAAAAAATTTCCAAGATTTTTAGAGGTGACTATTATGGGGACACCAATGCTTATGGGTGTACATACCTTATCCACAGAAGCTACAACTAGTAACGAATTTTCTGAGTCACAATTCCCCACAAATGATTTGAACATTGAACAAAGGGACAAACCAATTTGGAAACAATAGTACTCATTGTCATTTAAGATCTCTTTGCGGCCATTTCATAGGACAAGAGTTGTTGTAGTTAGAATATATAAATTTTGTTGTGTAAAAGAGTACCATTCATAGAATTTGCAATTGAAGGTCATTACCTAATACTATCTTGACATGTTGCATGTATGTAAAGATGGAAAAGAATCGACAATAACAGAATTAAATGAACATTGTATTAGATAGATTGAGAAAACAAGAAAGGGTTGTGTATTTCAGTATTTACACTTTTAATTGTATACCTCCATATCTCACAAAGAAATGGCATGCATTTCCTTATAGAACAGGATGAAGCTTGAACAATGACTCCCCCAGCATCAGTAATTACTACTTATGAGCAACGACTCAATGTACATGGCTATAGTTAATCCTCATTAACAATTTAAAAGGTTAAATTGTACTACAATTGGAGAATCTGGAGATCTATAGAACCTCAGAGTAAGGTATGTACACCCATAAGCATTGGTGCCCCCATAACAGTCACCTCTGAAAATCTTGGAATTTTTTTTGGAAGTGGATAGATGGATGTACAACATGTGAACATGAAATCTTGAAAGTGGTTATGGGTGCAATGGTAGTTTGCTCTTTATAAATTCACAACTTATTCTCACAATATCCAAATAATACATTCAAAAGTGCAAACTCATTATTTTTCTGTTCCTAATAGGATCCTATAGTTTGCTAGCTGCTTATTGATACTCATCATGTTTAGAACCCTTAGTTTGACGCTTATGGGTGTACATACCTTGAGTGCGCAATTACTGCGGAGGGAGTAGTTGTGCGCAAAATTAGGGCAAAGGGAAAGCCACGGTTAGTGAGCTAGAGCAGTTTGCATATTGAAATCCACATTGGGTTAAGAGAACTTGTACCTTGTTGAAATCATCAGCTCTCGTTTTTTAGCCGATGAGGATTTATAGGCAATCTTTGTTGTATACCGCCTTCTGAATAACACATACGACAATCACTAGCAAAAGTGCCTACCTTGTAGTATTGAACTTGAAAAAACTCAGAAATGAAAACTGTTTTGTAACACTTCTAGCCATTCAAAACTACTTTGGAGAATGAAATCTTTTTGCAAGAGCTGACGACAAAGCAAACCGTGCTAAAAAGTTTCTTACCTTAGTTCAGTTGGCCATAACTTTCGTGAAGTCGATAATTCCGAACGGCAACAGCCCTTCGAGGAAGAGAGTCGCCTTTGTGCTAAGGTTAGCTTTTTCAAATATAGTGTTTGCTATTACTCAGAAAAACATTCCTATAGCACAAAGGACAATCAAGAAATGCCATCCGCCGCTTTCTTTGCCTCACTTTTGTGATATTTGATGATATACTCAATTTTTGTACAGCTTCGTGAAATCTATAACTAGAGAGAGTATTAAAAACGAACAAAATCCTAGTTGTAGAGAATAAAGCGACATAGGCCTACAACTTTCATTGGTTTGCAGCTGGATGAATGTTTACTCACATCCAATACCCTGAAGGCACAAAGTCCAACAAATGTGTACAGTCCGTCATATTCTCTGTGCATGTTGTCGAGATTGCATGGTTGTCAAGTCTTGTGTTATGTGCACTTGTTGCTGGTTTGTCAAGTACCTTGTGACGGCGGCACTTTAGCAGGTTTGTGTTCTTCTTATTCTCACATTTGTAGAGGTGGCTTACGCGTAATATTAGGGTTATGCATTATTCTTTGTCTATTGTGGTGAGATAAACTTTTGCTAAACTGAGTATGCACAGTATTGTTTCACTTTGTTGGTTTGTACTAAGATTTTTTTAGAATATATGTACGCATCTGAGAACGTGAAATCACTTCTTGTGACGGAAAATGAGTGTTTAAGGGGTGTAATTTAGATTTTGTGTTAGAGAAGTGTAGGCAGCGTTCATTCACAAACAATGATGGCTACACTTCGCGGCCTTTGGCTCAAAAAGGGTCCAGCGTAGGTATTAGAGTTTGAAAACAATTTGTAGAGTAAATGTGTGAAATAAGCATTGAAGAGAATTGAGAATAAGAGGAGGAAGATAATTGCGACATCTCTGTAAACTAAGCTGCCAATTGGAGAAAACCCAAACAGAGCTCAAAACTTGCTCATTTGACGGATCCATCTTGAACAAGTGGACTCCTGAGCAGTCAATAGTTGGAAAAGTTAGTGGCTTTCATTGACGTATAAATCCAGCCGTCAGAATTAAGGTATGAGCAAATTCCTACGGCTAACCAAAACATACAATGTGATATACCACTTTGGTATCAAAAGAATGCCCATGTTGATCTCATTTTTCTTTTAGCAAAATGCTTATATTAACAGGGAGGTACTTTTTAATATCTGATTCAATGTTGATGGCAAGTTAGAACGCATGTCTTTGGTGGTGAAAATGTCGAGCAATTGGAATAATATATGTGGGAAAATTGTCAAGTTGAAAACAAATAGATTTGATAATAATCACTTAAATGAACAAGTATCATGTATAGTTGTATAGACTCTAACTTCATGTGCACTAGACATTGGGAAGTGAAAACAGAGTCTCTATTTGGATGTGTTATAATACATAGAAATTAAACCAGAAAAAGCTCGGGGTGTTTTGTATGACAGCTGTTGTACTTCATCTCCTTTGTGGACTCATAAATCTAATTTACTTTGTGTAATTTGCGTCGTAAGAGTATGCTATGTCAAACATGATTTCATATGACTATTAATGGTATGTTCACACTTGGTGTTAGGAGGGGTATTAGCAATATGAATGTACTCTAAAGATGTGTCCAAATACATCTAATCTTCCCTTGCTACTACCCCTCTTAACACCAAGTGTGAACATACCTTTAGAGTACTATTCATTTAAATTTAGAGGAAGCCAAAGTTAACGGGAAACTGTTATGTGAATGCAGCGTATTGTTTATAGCAGTACAGCGTCACTACTAAATGGAAGAAATGCACTATAATTTGAACTACTATGATAGAGCAGCAGATATAGTTTCTTTTTTTATTTACCATGAATTGATCAAATTCATCATTGCACAAATTGGCAACAAAGGATGAAATATTGACACTATACGAGTTACTGATTGCAGTAATCTAGTAGGAATTTCTTGAATATTGCAGTCAACATTGATTGATTCACCACTGAAAATGATGTTGTTGTTGGATTGTGGTGCAAAGTCTCTTTGTTTCCCATTTCAAGGTATGTTACAAATACTATTTGTGTAATCAACTTTTAAAGGGCAATTCCTTAAAGTATTGGCGGTTTCTTAAACATTTTCTTCATACTTTGAGTGCATTAAAAAATTTAGAAGTACTCTTAATACTTACTATATACAATGGTATGGCCACTCATTCTCAGTAGAATGATTTGAATGAAAACAGTTGTTATGTACGCTGTGAAGAGTTTTGAGCATTAAATATAGTACTGTGTGCAAGTAATGGTGATCCCCATGGCTGCTGGAAGAGGCATGTAGAGGTTTGTGCAATGGCAGGAATCTACACAATCTCTTGGCAACAAGGGGAATGCTATACGTGAGCTAGCAAACTCAATAAGACAAAGATCACAAGAGGTGAGTTTTAAAATTTATATTAAATTCATGCCAATTACTAATGTGTACAACTAGAAAAGAAAAACAGTTCAAACATAGCACCACTAGTCATTGCATACTATGTAATGGAGGGGTGAATGGTATGATAGTGCTTATATGTTCTTTTAAACAGCTTTCAGAGTTTCAGAATGTAGTTATTACTAATGACATTTGATGACTGAAATGTATCAAAACTCCCAAGTGTCAATGGACTTCTGTCCACAATCGCTTTACATTGATCCTAGTGTCGACAATGAAGATAATGCTAGCAATTTTCCTAGAACTTTTAACCATCAATCTACAACATCACCAGGCAATTCAAACCCTAAACCACGCTATACTTGTTGGAATATGGAACAAAGAGTGTCTTTTAAATTTAATAATGTACCATAAGTTATTGCTGGCCATGTCGTCTCCTTTAACCAAAATCCTTTAACACTTTCAAATATTGAATGCAGTAGTACACTGCCCAAAGAATTGAAAGAATCATAGTGAACCAAGTCAAAATTCTATATGCGTAGGTGAAAGTTCAGTAACGACTGTTTTATAAAGAGTTTGGACGGAATGTATGTTTTGGATCGACTTGCAAAAGCAGTGCATAGGAACTTCTTATTCTGGTAGTATAAATTGATGTGAGAAGAAATATAAGATTTTTACTCCTAGTACTACATTTCACATGCTCAAATGATCATGGTACTTACTTGCTGCAGCAGCATATAGTATTACATTGGGCGTCATGTAAAATTGTTTTGCATACAATTTCATTGATCTCATGATTAATTTGCAAAATAAAAAAATTGTAGGCATGTCAAACTTTGCAAAGTAAACTCTGACAAGAGAGAGTAAGTTTGGTGACTTTGAATTTGTACAAGTACAGGGACAAATATGTTGCCATCAAGGAATTTCAGATCAGCAAGTGGACAACAAAATCCCAAACATGTACCACAAGGAATGGCAACTGTGTTCCTAGGGGATCAGCATGGAATGACAATGCAATGGAAGGGACTCATGTGGAACCAACTACACATAAGAGTGGGATGGCTTCGGAAGTCAATCCTCCATGCAACGCATAGTTGAGCGAGAGTCAGAGAAACCTATTTTGAACCAAAGCCACATTATCCAACCTTCAATAGCACCTGATAGGTTTACAGCTAGTCAAACCCATCCTAGAATGGGCCAGAGCAGTAGACCTCATTTTTTGGCAAACATCTATGGAGAACAACAGGTTTGTATTACAATGGCATGTGCCATTATGTATTGTTTTTGTATAATTAGAGAACTATATTGTGTCTAGTGCAATGAATTTCTCGCATTTCATAGAAAGTTTGATTGTATGCATACTCTATGTTGAATGTATAGAATTACTTGTGAAACATAACGGCTACCATAGTTCATGTAACTTGCACTAGTAGAAAACTCCTTCCAAAACAATAGAAAATCAACAATTTCTTGTTGATTTGGGCACTTGCCCACGCTAATTGACTAATTTAACAGAATTTTGTAAAAAATTAATACGATCTGTTGATTTGGACATCATTATCTAAATCAACAGAAATTTTGGAATCTTTTGAAGATCTTTTGGGAATTTTTTGTGAATCTTTAAGAATCTTCAAGAATCTTTTGGGAATCATTGAGAATCTTTTCAGGATTTTTAAGAATATTTAAGAATCTTTTTGAGATTTTAGAATCTTTGAGAATCTTTTAGGAAACTTCAGGAATCTTTGGAAATCTTTTGGAATCTTTTCAAGTTTTTTTGGAATCTTTGAGAATGTTTGAGAACAATTGAGAATCTTTGAGAATCTTTTAGGAATATTTGAGAATCTTTTGAAATCTTTGGGAATCTTTTCAAGTTTTTTTGGAATCTTTGAGAATGTTTGAGAACAATTGAGAATCTTTGAAAATCTTCTTGGAATCTTTTAGAATCTTTTGGAAATCTTTTGGAATCTTTAGGAATCTTTGGGAATCTTTTCAAGTTTTTTTGGAATCTTTGAGAATGTTTGAGAACAATTGAGAATCTTTGATAATCTTTGATAATCTTTGAGAATCTTTGAGAATCTTTGAGAATCTTTGAGAATCTTTGAGAATCTTTGAGGATCTTTTGGAATCTTTGGGAATCTTTTCAAGTTTTTTGAAATCTTTGAGAATGTTTGAGAACAATTGAGAATCTTTGAGAATCTTCTTGGAATCTTTTAGAATCTTTTGGAAAATCTTTTGGAATCTTTAGGAATCTTTGGGAATCTTTTCAAGTTTTTTTGGAATCTTTGAGAATGTTTGAGAACAATTAAGAATCTTTGAGAATCTTTGAAAATCTTTTTAGAATCTTTAAGAATCTTTGGAAATCTTTGAAAATCTTTGAGAATCTTTTAGGAATCTTCAAGAATCATTTGGAATCTTTAGGAATCTTTTCAAGCATTTTGAAATCTTTGAGAATGTTTGAGAACAATTGAAAATCTTTGAGAATCTTTGGGAATCTTTTGAGAATCATTTTTGAAATTCAAAAAATCTTTAAAAATCTCTAAGAATTTTCCAGAACCTTTTTGGAATCTTTGAGAATCTTTTTAAAATCTTTATGAAATTTGTTAAAGTACTTCAAAATACTTATAGAAATAGAATCTCTTAGACTGAATTAGAGTCCTTTAGGAATCTTTTTGTAATTCATCAAAATACTTTAAAATATTTTTAATAAAAAAACTATTACAATAGTATAGGTTTGTTTTTGAAATCTTTCTAAAATCTTTTTGGACCTCATTAAATTTTTTTGAACTTTTAAAAAATAAAAGAAGTTTTCAAAAAAAAAGAATCTTTTAGAAGTTTAAGTGTACATTGACTGCTTTTATTTTCTTTATTTTTCACAATTTGGTAAGATTTAAACTTAGCAGCCTTTAAAGTCAAGTAAGAACATGACCATAATAACAAAAACTTCAACAGTTTTTTGTTGATCTAGATACTTTTGGACACAACTTCACTAATTCAACAAAATTTTATATAAAAAGTACAACATTTTGTTGTTTTAAATACCAAAATTTCTTTACAAACAAATATAAATGATGCTCCTCAATTCTTTGAAGAAATCATACATGTCCCTTAAGGATTAAAAGTACCAAAAATATCTTTGTGTTACATGATAACCAAGTGTATAGTTTAATGCAAATTCTTACAAGAAACCAAAGGTGATATTTACATTTCAAATAACACAAGGATATATTTAACATTTCAAAATAGAAGAGTTTTTTTATTAATTTTCCAAAATAATAGGAGTATAATTGATATTCCTACAAAAAATAAGGACTATTTTTTATGTTTCACATATTTTTGGCGTAAACTTGATATTTTGAAAAACTTAAAGGGTATTTTTAGTAATTTTCCTTCTATTACTAACCAAATGAATTAAAAAAAAACAATCTTATAAAACTTTTTTATAAGCTTTAAAAGATGGGAATTGATATGTGTACCACACCCTTTCAATTAGTATACCACACTACAAGATAAATTTTAGATTTCTATCATCAAAAGCTAATTTTGAAAATTTTGAATTCAGATTTGGACTTAGAGATCATGGTATTGTCTAGAACCACAAAAAAAGCTGCAATTCAACAACACCCAATGAAAAAGTTTAGTTAGGGAGAAAATTGTTAATTTTACTTTCGTTTGTAAAAAAGATAAGCTTTTTCATTGGGTATTGTTGAATTGCAACTTTTTTTATGGTCCTAGACAATATCATGGTCTCTAAGTCCAAATTTGAATTCAAAATTCTCAAACTCAAATTTTTGATGGTAGAAATCTAAAATTTATCCGAAGGGTGTGGTACAGTAGTTCAAAGGGTGTGGTTCACATATTAATGCCCTTAAAAAATATTCAAAACTATTCAAAAGTCAATAGAATTTTGATTTTATAATTGCAAGGTTTTAATTCCGTAACTTTTCACAACTTCATGTTATTTGAAGTTATCAAACTATGGAGGCTATTTTAACAAAATAAGGTTCGTTTTACAAAAAAAGTAGCACTAAATAATAATTGTTAATGAATCCAACCTTTGCCTGCAACAATCTTTATGAGGTTTGTGAATTCCGAAAAAAATTTATAAACAAAATCAAAAGGATAGAAATGAACAATTTATTTAAAATTTTTAAACACCTTCTCTAATTTTAGCTCATAACTTTTGATAAAAAGATTGAAATCCAAAAAAAAAATTTGGAGGTGAAAGAAAAATACATTTACCAACTATTCTTAGTTCTAAGTTTTTTGAAAAAAAGTTTTTTAATGGGCAAAAATAGCTTCCAAAGTCTACTGCATTACCAACGACATGAACATTTAATGTACAAATAGAATCAAGATACCAATGTGTGCATGTGCATTTGCACATTCTCTAGTGGTTTTGAGAATGTGCTAAAGTTCTGGAGTGTAAGAGGAGAGGTGGAGGGTTCAAACCCCGTTACCAGTAGCTGCCCGGGGGTTCGGGCAGCTGCCCAAAAATTTGGGCAGCTGCTTGGGGGGCTCGAGCAGCTGTCTGAAAGTTCGGGCAGCTGCCCGTCCCCTAAAAAATTTACATTTTTGTAAAATAAAAACAAATTCTATGAAAAAAAAACTATAAAAATGAAAAGAAATAGAATTGAACAACATAAAATACGTAATAGTAATCAATAGAAAATCAACAGAAAAGTACCCAAATCAACTTGACCAAATTCATAGAAAAAATCAACAGTTTTTGGTTGAAATTCTGTTAATTTTGTGCTGAATTTTCTACTAGTGGTGTTAAACTTGGGTTTTTCCTACCCATAAATCTTGCACACTTCACCCCATAACTCAACTATTTTTTCAAGTTATGAGTTTGATAACTTTATCACCCACCTTTAGAGATTGGTGATAACTATAACTAGTATGGCCTTTCTTTATAAAAAATTTCAAGTGATCTTGTAGCTCTCTCCTAGCACGCTAACTTCCTCTCAGTACTAAATCCTAAATTCTAATTTACACAATTTTGTGATATTAAAGAAGGTAGGATGTGGTATTAAAGAGGTTAGGATGTGATAT
Organism: Ulota crispa; assembly: GCA_963920765.1. Lineage (NCBI taxonomy): Eukaryota > Viridiplantae > Streptophyta > Bryopsida > Orthotrichales > Orthotrichaceae > Ulota > Ulota crispa. The sequence goes on from OY987242.1 coordinate 22,189,887, forward strand.
CAAAGAGGACAGGATGTGATATCAAAGAGGTTAAGATGTGATGTCAAAGAAGTTAGGATGTGATATCAAAGAGGTTAGGATGTGATATCAATTAAAGAGGTTAGGATGTGATATCAAAGAGGACAGGATGTGATATCAAAGAGGTTAAGACGTGATGTCAAAAAAGTTAGAATGTGATATCAAAGAGGTTAGGATGTGATATCAATTAAAGAGGTTAGGATGTGATATCAAAGAGGACAGGATGTGATATTAAAGAGGTTAAGATGTGATGTCAAAGAAGTTAGGATGTGATATCAAAGAGGTTAGGATGTGATATCAAAGAGGTTAGGATGTGATATCAATTAAAGAGGTTAGGATGTGATATCAATTAAAGAGGTTAGGATGTGATATCAAAGAGGACAGGATGTGATATCAAAGAGGTTAAGATGTGATATCAAAGAAGTTAGGATGTGATATCAAAGAGGTTAGGATGTGATATCAATTAAAGAGGTTAGGATGTGATATCAAAGAGGTTAGGATGTGATATTAAAGAAGTAGGGTGTGACATTAAAGAGGGTAGGGTGTGATATTAAAGAGGGTAGGGTGTGATATTAAAGAGGGTAGGGTGTGATATTAAAGAAGGTAGGATGTGATATTAAAGAAGTCAAATGTGATATTACAAAGGTCACAATGATTGCATCTATAATATCATAGAAAATAGAGATGTGATATTAAAGAGGTTAAGATGTGATATTATAGAGGTAATTGAGATTTTAGTGCTAGTATGATTAATAGTTCACTAACCTCTTTAACCCTTGAGCGCCCCACGTCCCCATATGTTGCCCCTCTGGATCTAATTTCTCTTGAATTAAAGCCTCTCTCCATTCTATACTTGCAAGTACAATGTACTGGCAAGCATGGGGTGTCAAGGTTCCTACCTAGGAGTGGGCGATCTTTGTATGGATGTTGTACTTGGAGGTAACTAGGTGGCCAAGGAATGGAAATTGCAGTTTTTGTTTGCAAGTGTGCATAAATCACAAGGGAGCCTGGGCAACCAATTGGAGGCAGTTCCTCACCATTAATATTGTCAACTTTGGGACCCAAAAGCAAGGGTCTGCACTCATTTGTGAACTCTAACATTTGGTACATGCATTGGTATATACTCTCCCCACAACCCATCAAAATTTCAACCCTGCCAGATACGTATTCCATAAGAATTCCTAAACCCAAAGTGAAAAAACCCCCCTAATTTTATTGAAATTGCAAAATTCAACCTAAGTTTGATCCACATAAAATCCCAAACTAAATGGTCAAAACTTGCCAAATTTCACCACACCATGCAAAGACAAGTCATTTGCTTTGTTCAGCGGTCAATCATACTAGATGTTCTTTTCAAGACCGTGGCTGACATTTTTGTGCACAAAGGTCTAAACCATGCTGCAATCGCAAAATTTCCCTAGGGCGCTTAGGGGTTAATATCACACCCTACCTCTTTAATATCACATCCTACTACTCTATGATATCATGGATACAATCACAGTGGCCTTTGTAATATCACATCTTGACCTCTGTAATATCACATATGTCCCTTTATAGTGTTACATGTCAATCTTTGTGACATTATTCCATACATACGTAATACGTTATGAAGGCTTATTGAAAATTTTCTGAAGTAGTTTGAGAAGCTTTGCAAAGGTGATAACTTTGTAGTTTCTAATTCAGCCACCACCTTGTAACTTTAAGAAAATTTCTAGATAGAGTTATCTCGTAACCTTAAAAAATCAAAGGTTTGACACCCACTAAGGTGGAAGCACCCATTGCCACCACCGCCCCCATTCCCAACCAGTAGGGAGTGCTATTTCCACCATGAGCAAGGATCGGTGCTTTAGAATGCGTTTTTTTCTCCTTTTCAAGATTGGAGCTACTTAAGTCATGCCACTTGTCCCAAAGTGAGGTAGGAAGTATTGAGGTGAAAGTAGTTCGGCTAGTATTGAAATTACATACATTTAGACATTGGCAATGGGTGCGAAACACTTTTTGACTCTCAAAATTCACAGTAATTTCAATTTTGCAAATAAAACTATGAAAAATTTGCCATCCCAATATTTCTTATCTTCCTACATGGGAAAAATATTATTTTGCCTCAAACTCTTTGTAGTTTTCTGCAAAATCGCATAAATTATCGGATATGGGTGCTTCCACTTTAAGGTAGACACACCCATAACTAACCCTTTAACAAGACCTCCCCAATTTTAACCTTCTATCCATGGTGTACATTTTAAAATTGAAAATGTACACCTTAGGTACATTAATTGTCAATCAAGGGGAGGGATCGGATTTGAGTGTGTCTACCTTAGTGCAAGGTTTCCCAAAAGTCTACCAGCACTCAAACCCCACACACCGAAGTAGTCCTGTAGTCCCCATACCCGTGCTAGAATTAACATAGGGATGGAGGTAGTGCCGCGGTGGCGCCCCCTCATGCCACCCCGCCCAAACTCTGCCACCGCCCCCGCAACGTGGCGCCACACCCCACCTCCGTTTCCGTTGCAGCAGTTAAATATCTCACAAACTTCCCTCATACAAACCCGATCACCTTTCCTATCTCTCCATCACACTTTTAGTTCACAGGGATCATCACTCATCAGTAACTCGCATACAGACAAAGCAGGCAATATCCATTGGGAGTAACTTAGCACCGACGCTACCTGTGACGTAGATACACCTTTCCGACTGCCGCTGCTGCTACGTGAGATTAAAAATCATCCTCCTTGCGATGTGTAAGACGCACTGTGCATGAGATTGATCGACGCTTTTCCCTGATCCGACATTATGCAGTTCTCCGTGTGTGCTTCATGGTTCTGGTTACTCGAGTTTTGTGGAGTTGGAAACTTTAGCTAATAGGTTGTTGCTTATTGCAGTGAAAATATCGACGGCGTTTGTGACCAGAACGAGTGCATCTGTTTACATTGGCGCTTTAAGGATCAGGATGGCAACGAGGGCGGAGTTGGATCGGAGGGCGCATGAGGGAGAAACTGTTGTGCCAGGTGGTGCTGGCGGACACAGCTTGGAAGCGCAGGAGCATCTCGCTGAAGGTATGAACAATCCGATGTCAACTTTATCATGCACGGTTTGGGTGACACTTATTCGATGTCAACTTTATCATGCATTGTTAGGGTGACACTTATTCGGTGTCAACTTTGTCATGCATTCGTTAGGGTGACACTTATTCGATGTTAACTTTATCATGCATTGTTGAGGTGACACTTATTCGGTGTCAACTTTGTCATGCATTCGTTAGGGTGACACTTATTCGATGTTAACTTTATCATGCATTGTTGGGGTGGCACTTATTCGATGTTAACTTTATCATGCTTTGTTAGGGTGACATTTATGACGCTATTCTTTTCTTTCGTCTTTCTCTGCTAATTTCTTCAGAGGAAGCGCTTTCATTAAGAAGCCTTAGGACTCGATGTGAATGCTAAGAAAGTTGAGTTTAAAGAGTTCGGAATATTTATTTGGGTTATGGTGAGCAGGCCGTCATAAGGGAGGTGAAACTCGGGCACACCAGCTAGGCCATGAAGGGTTTGTCGAAATGGGAAAGAAAGGGGGTTTGGCGCGCCATGGCGCTGACCCGTATCAAGCAGCGATAAAGCAAGGCGTTGAGTTCGATGAGCACAAGTTTATGAGCGAGGCTTCCATTGAAGAGTTGGACAGGAGAGCTCGTGAGGGCGAAACCGTTGTGCCTGGCGGAACTGGAGGGCATAGCTTGGAAGCTCAGAAACATCTTGCCGAAGGTATGGCTTCTTTTTCACTTCTTCCATTTTACCAGAGAAGGTCCCAATCGCTCCTGCCTCAGTTGTTCAATCCAAGGTAAGTAAGAATAGGATATGCTAAGGAATGACACTACAAATTTTTCAACGTGTAAGGACATACAAAAGTATGTACATGTTCGTGCAGGAAGTCCTTTCCTTTCCTGCTCCTCCATATCCAATTGTTGGTTATCCTTTATCAACTGACTTAGGTCCATTGCAGCTCCAGCATTCTTTTTATTATGGTTGTAAATCGGAAACCTATTCAGTAATATACTACATAGTTCAATCCTGTCTACTTTTAGAGTTGGAATGAGATTCCTAACTCTAGTGTGTTTAATTGGCATTAGGTCGTCATAAGGGAGGTGTAAACCATGCACTGCACAGTGACAATGAAGGGTCACATTGAAGTGGGCAAGAAAGAAGGTTTTGTGTAAAACTTTGGAGTGTTTCTGACGCGGATCAATCTGGTGAAGCGACAAGATGTTACCTTTTTGGATGAACCAAATTTTGCGAAGTTAATCTTCTTTTGGCAGTAAGCTTAATGCTTTAAATATGTGATCAGCCTTGAGCGAATGTCACATTTTTTAGCACGATTAGTGTTTAGTACTCGAGGCTTTATCGAAAGTGTGTTATGTACAGTACCTGCCGGGGACGTGAATTTTTAACGTTTGAACTTTTGTAGGCTGCTTTCATGTAAATACAACTATCGATGGTAAACGGGAACCTGGATCGGAATATCTTCTGGTTTTCTGTTTTGAGTTGTAACGGTGGAGTTTTTCTTTTACTTTGTATTGTTGAAGTGGCTTCAGTAGTTGCAATACAATTTCAGCTGATGGGATTGGCCTTTCTTTTCATTGATGATTACGGTGATGCAATGACCAGGCCTACTCCTGCTTTACGTTCAAATGCATACAATATTGGTTTACGTTTTACTGAGAGTAGGTGACGAACGGAATTGGTGCTGTACCAGACCGGCAATACAAATGAATCTGCTTTAACCCCTGAACGCCCAGGGTTTTCAAGAAAGCACTGAATCGAGGACACTTTTAGTCCTCTGGGGCGTTCAGGGGTTAACCCACTAATCACCTAACCAAATTTGGAATTTTTTAGGTTGAAAGTTAATACTACATTACAGGAGCTTTAAAAACGTAATTCTACGGTTCTATAATGATGGATAGATTTCTTCTTTCCTTTGGCATATTATTGATTTTAATATTTACATGCATGGAAGCGGGCGAGGTGAAATAAAGTATCGTCTACACGACTGACGAAATGTATAAAACAACATACTTTCTTTGGTGTTCGTAGCTATTTCTGCAACAGCCCTTAAAATTGTCAAGCAGCATACGATATGCATGTTTCACTCCACTACATACAGGTATATATTACCTTCTGCAAAATTAAATCATGTAGGTACATATGGTTAGCTCTGTTTAAGATTTAAGCATAAACTACCCCGAATTAGTGCTACTGCAGAGACTTGGCTTTTTACTCCAGCAATACATACAGACACAGAGCTGCTTACAAAATCTCTAAGTGTCGACGTCCTCTACATTGCTGCATATTAGCAGAACAAGCAGCTAGGTTGGAAACTGTAAATGATTTGTTTCACTTTGAAAAAAATGGAAATTTATATGGACATCATTGGAGTTTGCAATTTTACATGGACACTCCGGCTTTTCAGAAATTGCACAAATACCCGTGGATCATAAACCTCAGGCATTTATTTGTTATACTTGTACAGTACTTCCTTCATGACCAATGTTGAAGAACGGAATGTAATGGAATAAAAAAGAGCCTATGTGTGCGCAAAGGAAGAAGGGAAATTTCATGCACAACAAATCAAACTCTTGAAAGTTTTGGTCCTAGGATATTTGTATAATTTCTGAAAAACAAGGATATGTATGTAAATGCTCCAAACTTGAGGGTATCCATGAAATTTTCCCTTGAAATAAATACAGATTTTCACTTCCATAACAATTTTTTAACTTTATAATCACAATATTTTGTGCATACATGTATCTTTTAGCAAGAATTCCTTTGAGGATATTTAGTAAGTACACTAAATAAAGGCCTATGTCCACTTGCTTGTAGTAAAAAGTTGTAATTTTTGTTAAGAATAAGAAAGTAGGTGCGCAAAGGGTACTTATAACTTGCAGATGTTGTTAACTCCATTTAGCAAGGACAAATAGTACTTTTTGTACTTATTGTCCATACTAATGGTAGAGTTAAAACCACCAATATTAGTTAATCCACCACCCTCACCAACTTTACATAATACCATGGTTAGTACTATCAAATTTTGTTTTCCTTCATTTTGGGCTTTAAGATTTTTAGCAAAGAAGTATTAACGTGGTCATAGTTTATTACAATTTCTACATACTAAAACCAATATTATCTACTACCACCACCCTTGCCAACTAGGTTTGGTTCTTAATTACTAACTCAAGTAGGAATGCCAATTAAAATTGACCATCTATTACTCACCCAACATTGCTCATAAGAGCAAGTGGAAACAAGCCTAAAGTCTCATTTTAATTGTTATGAAACCAAATTTATCCACATAGGTAATCATTGATGATCAATAGTTTTAGTCTCAATGAAAATCATACAACAACTTTAATGAAATACTTTTGGTGTTCATTAAATCTGAAAAACATCTTATTACTATTTTAGCATCTAACTAGTATCTATGCCACTGTATAACATTGTCACTGAGTTTTCTAAATTCTTATGTTCAATTTGATAAGCAATTTTTTTTTAATTCTACCAAAAATATCAAATCTTCTCCATTTTGTAATAAAGACCATTTTTATTGTTCTAGTGAGCCAGTTTTGTTTGGATTTAATATTTGGTCCTTAGATTGATTGATGTTTGTATTTTGGCTTGAATTTAACCCCACGTGCAAAAATTTGATAGTGTCTTCTTTATTTTTATATATATAGTTGTAGAGCAAATACTAAATTGGTTAAGCACAATCTTTTGCAATTAGTGATTGTGGGGGTTAAAGATGACAACCAACCACCCTACTATGTAAATAACAAAAAAGCCTTACAAAAGTCCTAACCTCTACTTGTCAATAATTTTAATGTTTTTTAGGTAATCAATTGATATATAATAAAAGATTTTTGTTCTAAAGATAAAGTAATGCATTATTGGCATTGTATTTATATCAGTTTGATGTGTATTAAAATTTGGGTGTTTTTTGCATTGAAAGTGAACAGAGGCTATTGCTGACTTGAACTTCCACAGCAAGCTCATAGGAAGGGCTTAGTTTACTGCACATAGCCACATACATGTTTGTGGGCTAGGGTGGAAAAGCTTTGATTTTTCTCTTGTCAAAAAATGTTGTTTGGATATGTATCACTTGGAGATTGAATTTGGGAACTTTGAACTCACATTGGATTTAGAGACTTTGGTTTAGTCTGGTCTAGACTAGGACGTCCAAAGCCACTAGCCAAAAGCTCTTGTCCGATGCCTCATCATGTTTAGTTTGGAGGGTAAATTGCCATGTCATCATGGATTTGTCCGTTCAGTGCATGTTTTCACACCGGGCACTTGATGTTTGGTGGAGGAGCACTTTTGTTCCTTCTATTCTTAGTTGATATGATTTTGTCTTTACCTCACTTCACATAAGAGGGAGTATTTCAGCCAATGGCCAAGATTTGGGGTCACCTTGGGAGGTGACCCCAAATCTTGATTGCTCCAAGTGAGCTCCTCTCTAAGATTGGCGGGAAAAGGTGATGACATGGCATTTCCATCTACCGGCCGTCCACTTCGTTGTGAAAGTATACCAAACTATATGTGCAATATAACAAACCGTATATGTAGTATAACAAACCGTATATGCAATATAACAAACCGTATATGCAATATAACAAACCGTATATGCAATATAACAAACCGTATATGCAATATAACAAACCGTATATGCAGTATAACAAACCGTATATGCAATATACTAAACCGTATGTATAGTATACCAAACCGTATACCGAGTATACGAAACCGTATACGCAGTATACCAAATCGTATGTGCAGTATGCCGAGCCGTATGTGCAGTATGCCGAGCCGTATGTGCAGTATGCCGAGCCGTATGTGCAATATGCCGAACCATACGTACAGTATGCCGAGCCGTATGTGCAGTACACTGAGCTCACAGCAAAGAGCGATTCGTGCCTCTTCGTCGTCCTGATCGGGCCGTGATCAGCCGCCGCGACGACGCGGGCGGCGACGGCCGGCGTCGCGGAGGCAGAGGAGCAACCGCCACGTCACACATTCTCCTCCATAATGAAGGCCTTCTCCTTCCCAAGTGGCACCATCCCCTAAAACTCACTTCCTTCCGAGCACCAGGCCAACGTCCGCCTCGAGTCCATCGCAAACCTGCTTTTCTCTCGCAAGCCCTGTTGCCCTGGTGCCCGGTTGCCCCTGCGCTCCCTCTTCTCTCGCCAATCATCGGCCACCTCTTCACAGCCGCGGCTGGTCGCTAACATACTCCGCCTTGTTTTTGATCAACAAATATTTCAGTTTCTCCAGGTGCGTGAATCGGGCCAAGGTCTTACCTCAATTTCACGAAACCTTCTTCTTCTCGCCATGAGGCTTTCGATCGTTCTCTTCTTCCATGTGGTTGCTTTCTATAAACATTTCTGATCGTTTTTTGAGGATTTTATGGTATGAGACTCTCGATGCCTGCATTTATTCGAGTTTGTAGCCTCTCAATGAACCAATTGTCTCGAGCTCCTCGCCTCTGTGTTACCGGCGCCATTGCGTACTCCTTCGAGGTGCGATTGCCTCTTTTAAGTTTGCCGTTCCGACACCTGGATTTGTTACTTTTGCAATTTCTGAAATTCGGTGGATTTCTGTAGTTGTCGAGAAGGGCGCAGGCCATTGGCCTTTTAAAATTACACTTTTGATTCGCCTGCTTAACCTGCTTAACCTGCTTTGGTGCTTAGTACCTCATATGCTACTGTTCCTACTGCTTTTGTTCTACCTTTGAGCTCATCCAAGTAGCCTGTGATTCCTCGATGTTCGGATTTATATCAATTATTGATGTCACGACACTGGGACACCTTCTGGTTGGCACGTCTTTTGTAAATTCTAGTTTTTCCGAGTTACTTTCTTGTACTAAGCAGTAGAATATAGGTGTAAGTTGTGGCTTTCGGGATGACTTGCTGCTGGCCATTACCCTGTAGGGTTTGGATCTTTTGAGCCTTTGAATTAGTTCGGACAAGTGTGTCGTTCCTTTTGCCCTAATTTTGAGATACAATGGTTGGACTGTGTACCCTAAAGGTAAGGCGCATAGACTAGTCATTTAGATGAATGAGAGAAATACCTTAGATTTAGATCCTTGTTATGGAAAATTGAGAATGAGCACTGTTGTGGGTTCGCTTTTGTTTTCAGCTTCTAATCCTTGTCTTCATACTGACAGCAGCTTGCAGTTACCGTGTTGTTGACTTTTATAAGTATGGAAGATGAAACATTTTGGCATTGCGTGATGCTTTCGAAGGCCAGCAAAATGAAAGATCAGATGTTTTTCAATTATGGCAATTGTTTTGGCTTTCGAAGTGTGGATGTAAAACTTTTGCATGCGCAAGCTGTTTCATGTTTGTATGGCCGATTCGAAGACTCTTTATTCGCTGTTGAAACTTCATGCTGGTTTGGATGATACGAGGCAGCTTTGAAGATGTTTGGCAGAAACTGAGTTCGCACTAACAAGTCAATTCCAGTTCTTCAGATGTCTGCATTGAATTCCGTCTGCTTGAGCTGCGATATGAGATCTTTGAACTTCTCTATCCGACGCTTGGGGAATCAATCTGCTTTCTGTCGTTGTGGTGATTTCGTTTCGTGCACTGGTTCAGCCGTTCTATCTCATAGAGTTCGATCCCGTTTGAACGCTCACACTGATTTACTGTGGAAGAAGAGTATTGACCGAAGAGGATTTATCAGGTACATCAAAATGCCGGAAGGAGCAAATGGATTCAAGCTCGCTCCTCATCCTAAGCTGCCCAAGGGTAAGAAGCTCATGCTGATTATTCTGGATGGCTGGGGCGAACAGATCCCAGATGAGTTCAATGCTATCCACCGTGCAGAAACTCCAATTATGGATTACTTGAAAACGGTAAGAATCCTTTTTCCTATTCCGCATAATGATCCAGAGACAAGAAATGCCTTCCTAGACGAGCCGAGTGTAGTTTAATCTCTTCCTAGCGGATAGAAACCAGAATTTAGTTGGCATTTGTGTACGGAATAGCTTTGTTCGAGTCATATTTCACCATATTATGAGGCAATCTTTCTCATGTCCAGTGAAACGGTCTTTTTGAAAATCTACTTATTTATGATCGTGCAGACTGCTCCAGAGAAGTGGAGGTTGCTGAAAGCTCATGGGTCTGCGGTGGGGCTTCCTACTGAGGAGGACATGGGCAACAGCGAGGTTGGCCACAATGCTCTTGGTGCTGGCCGCATTTTCAAGCAAGGGTACGTCATAGTCGTCTAGCTTGAATCTGAGTACATGGATTTCTGATTAGTCGCAGTTTGCATCCTTGCTTTTTGTTTGATGACCTTGTCATACAGCATGGCATGAATATAGAGAAACTTGTGAGTCGTTTAGACAGGCTTCAGAATCGCTTACTTTCCTCAAACTTATGTATATAGGTGCCAATAGAGAAAACCTTGTGCTTACTGTTCACTTGCTTTGTTTTTTTCTGTGAAACTGTTGATCAGTGAGACCCAGTCGTTTAGTTGATGCATTTAGAGCATTAATTTCCTGCGACGCATTCTCTGAAAAAAAATGGAGTGGCACAATGGTAGTTGAATTTCAACGGGAGTTGCTGCAGCTTGATGTTCATGTGAGAGTTGGTCTGTGCAGGGCAGGTCTTGTCGACACCGCACTGGAGACTGGTTCAATTTTTGAGGGCCCGGGTTTTAAATACGTTAAAGAAGCGTTGCCTAATGGTACCCTCCACTTGATAGGTCTCCTAAGTGACGGTGGAGTACATTCTCGTTTTGACCAAACCCAGGTTTGTGCAATCATACTCAATAGTTTAACCGTACCGAAGATTCTGGAAGTTTATGACAACTGAAAGTTTTGTCAGTTGACGGCATGTAATACATCAAGGACATGTCGAAATCATTCAGTGACGTGGAAAACCTGCATACTGATTCTTTTCGTAAAGCATCTGCATTGATTAACTTAGTTATCTGTAGATTTGTATGTTTATAAGAATTTGCAAACTTTTCAGTTGACACAGGGCGTGGATTGATTTTTCTCTCCAGCTTCTTATCAAAGGCTCTGCCAAGCGGGGGTTTAAGAAAATTCGAGTACATGTCTTGACGGATGGCCGAGATGTTGCAGACGGTTCAAGTCTCAAATTTGTTCAAATGCTCGAAGATACATTACAGGAAGTGCGTGCAGAAGGTTGCGATGCGTTGATCGCTTCCGGTGGTGGTCGCATGAAGGTTACCATGGATCGATATGAGGTATTTTAAGGAGATCTGGAAATTAGGCTTGTCTATCGTGCCACGAGAAGTTAATGACACTTTTTAAAACAATATCATCTGTCCTCAAGTCAATGAGTATGTTTGTGGCATGAACCAAATATGTGATGGTGCTGATTCAAAACATGCCTGTCATCCGGAATTCAGAGTCTTGCTTTTTTTATCATCGAAAGGTTCTTTGGGCTTCTCTGGTCTGGACTCTGCCCTTGGTTTCTCACCTATGGAGAAATCAAGTGCCCATCAACCTGGGGATTAATTTCAAACGTATGTGTCTTGTTTGCAGAATGACTGGAATGTCGTGAAAAATGGTTGGGATGCTCAAGTGCTTGGAGAAGCGCCTCACCACTTTACTAGTTGCCTTGAAGCTTTAAAGAAACTCAAGGAGGATGATCCCAGTCTGAATGATCAGTATTATCCCCCTTTTGTTATTGTGGATGGATCTGGTAAGCCTGTCGGACCCATTGTAGATGGGGACGCTGTTGTCACTTTCAACTTTCGAGCAGATCGCATGGTTATGCTCGCGAAGGCCTTTGATCATGAGGACTTCGATAAATTTGACCGGGTACGATATCCTAAAGTCAAATATGCTGGTATGCTGTTATACGATGCTGATCTCAAGCTACCGACCCACTACCTGGTGTCTCCGCCAGAGTTTACAGAAACTTCGGGCGAATTCCTGGTTCACAACGGAGTGAAGTCATGGGTGTGCAGGTCAGAAACTACTCTCTTTGAAATCATAAGATGGGCGGCAGGATGTGCTTATGTCACTAGAGATTATCACGTTTGATTTACACAATATTACATGCTCACATATGCCGTTACTATGCAGCACTCCGTTCTGTATTTTAAATCCCTTTTTTCTCATTTATGTCTACTTTCTCTGGTCAATCTGGTACTCCTCTGGTTTATTGCTTTCAGTTGCTACTCCCAGCAGTAGTAGCGGGTTTTGAAGGGTGCAGCTCGTAAAAATTCTAAGTTGAACAGCTATGCATTATGCTATCTGTTGTTATGCTTTGTTCAAGTGGCTTCGGTTTTCTCATTAAACTAGCCTTCAAGATGGCCTTGATTGGTGGTAAATTTCAGATTATCCTGTTTTGACCGTTGAGTTGTTTGACTTGCAGCGAAACAGTGAAATTTGGCCATGTAACATTCGTTTGGAATGGAAATCGTTCTGGCCAGTTCAGCCAGACTCTTGAGAAGTACGTGGAAATTCCAAGTGATCAAGGTATCAGCTTTGACAAAAAACCAGAAATGAAGGCCATTGCCATAGCTGAAAAGGCTGCCGAAGCTCTTCGCAGTGGAGAATGGGACCAGGTACGTCTCTTCTTTCGTTCTGCTGCGTGCCGGGATGTATTTAATGCCACTCATATCTGCTAATCAATGACTTTTTTTGCTCCAATAGTTTGAATTCTATACCAGTAAGAGTCTATCTTTGTTTTTTTTTTTTGCTGAAATTATCGTTTGATATTTCTGCTCCGACGATTTCTAATGTTGAGACTGTTTCATCTCAAATTTTATAGCACTACAGTTTTCATGAATAATATAATTGACTTCGTGACTGCTGTGTTACAGGTTCGAGTCAACATTGCGAATGGTGACATGGTGGGTCATACAGGAGATCTTGACGCTACTATTGTTGGCTGTACAACCACTGACAAGGCTATTAAGGTAGCTCCTCCTCTGAGTTGGTCTGACAACAGAGTTCCTGTAATTGTAATGAATCAGCGTATATTTTTGTTTCTCATTTGGATTTTTGTGGCTTCTTCCGTTACTTGCACCTGTCGTGGTATACTTTATGTGAAACATTGCAAGACTTCCTAGAGAAACATCCCTAACTGGAACCTTTTTGTGCAGATAATGATTGATGCCACAGAGGAAGTGGGAGGGATATTCTTGATCACAGCTGATCACGGAAATGCCGAAGACATGGTGAAACGGAATGCCAAGACTGGTGCACCAATTAAGGACAAGCAAGGGAACTACCAGATACTCACATCACACACTTGTGCTCCGGTAATACAAACATTCAACCAAAGCTTTGGTCTAATAGAGTCGTTGGTTAGAATACAGTTATAATCTGAACATTCTATGCCCTAGTTTTTAATAGCCATCTTTGCTCCAATGAGTGAAATTACAATGTGATTACATGGTCTTTTGTAGGTGCCTATCGCCATAGGAGGCCCTGGACTCCTAAAAGGTGTACAATTCCGAACAGACCTTCCCAACGCTGGACTTGCTAACGTGGCGTCCACATTCATCAACCTTCATGGGTTTGAAGCTCCGAAAGAGTACGAGCCCACATTGATTGAGATTGTCGATTGATTTCCTAGGCTGATGCTTTTAGAGACGAGGTATTGAACTAAATTCCCCTCATTTTGTGTTAGTTCTGATTCATCAACTCTATGCTACTTACTCTCCAGGAAAAGCCTGGCTAAAATTTCCCGAACCTTTTAAGTTATGCATTGATTTGAGTAATTTGGTTAATCCTTCAGGAGCTGTTACTGTATATCTACAAAACTTTGGCAAAATAAAACATTGGTAGGCACTTGTTATTTGAACTTTTTTTCTGGTATTACTGTGATGTACTTTAGTAGAATTTTGTTGGAGACTCTCCAGTGCCTTTTCCTCTGAGCTCTGAAGTTGTTCGTATTAGCTCTCAATGTGTGTCGATGTTAACAATGAGTGTTGTTTAGTAAGCGTTGCTTCGGAATTTGTACTAATGCTTGTGTAGCCCTATTACAAGAATCCTCCCAACCAACTTATTGTCAATTGAGTTGAGATTGATAATCAAAGGTTTTTGAAAGACTATGTATAATCAAACTAGAGCTTGTAGCTCAAAATTAAATTTGAGTGAAGGTCTGGTATCACTAGCTCAGCCTCATATCATTGACTCAATTCAAGCCTCATGCTTACTCCAAACCTTGCATAAATCCCAAGCATCTTCAATGTCAACTAAAGTATAAGTAATCTTTTTTGTTGCAAACTAAGGGTATGTTCACAAACTAAGGGTATGTTCACACTTGGTTTTAGGAGGGGTATTAGCAATATGAATGTTGTCTAAAGGTGTGTCTAAACGTGTGTCCAAATGCATTTAATTTTCCTTGGCTACTACCACTCTTAACACCAAATATGAATATATTCTGAATTGAAAAATTTGCTTAGAGCTTATAAATTTTTCTTCACTAGTCAAATCCCAATGCTAATCTTTTCACTGTTGTTAGATTTGTTTTATTCAAGTTCAACGTAAAATTGGTATGAATATTTGGGAGAATTCGTGAACCTGTAAGATGAAGAAATTTCAAAATCTTAGGTCAATGGTAATTATAGTATGTATAGTAGCAATATCTAGAATATGTAAAATACAAATTGAACACGGGCAATGAAGAATACATTAGGTGCAAATGATGCTCAATAAAATCCTGAAATGTTGAGTATTATGTACTAGTTTGTTTGTTATGCAAATATATATACATAAGGCACAATTGTATAGTTGTTAGGGGTTGTATTAGCAAGCAATTGTCATAAATGCTACTAATGATTTACTAATATTGTTTAGCGTAGATTTGTAGCCACCTTTTCCACACAAGCTTTGCATACATTTCAACACATTTATTGGGATTTTATTTCTAGTAACAGAGTTTTAATGTTTAGATAAGCATTGTAAAGTTGATGTGTCCAATGCTACATTAGCTATGTAGTATTCCACCTCCACAAATTCATCTCACTTCATCAACGTTGCATCTTTTTAGAGTTTGATTAGTTTATGTGTGCTTATGCGCATTTATACACTTTTATCAATTGCTACATGCTTACAAATATAAGTTGAATTTCCTTAGGATAACGTAACACACATTGTTATACATGCACTCCCTCTTCATATATTACACATGTGTTGGATAAGCTTCAATGGTCAAGGAGTATTTCTCCTAAATAATTGTAAGGGCATGGCATTTTAAGGTTATACTCAATGTACTTGTGATCCTTGTTAGTATCTCTAACAACAACAATCTTTACAATGTTTCAAAGCATGTCAAAGCACTTCTCTGCCTTCTTCCTTGGAAAACTTGTCTTCAAAAGATACATACAATAGAATCTAATGAGAATGCTTTGAAATGATGAAGTAAAATGAAAAAAGCAAAATCTGAAATAGAAAAGAAATAATTACCCTTCTCTACTTCACAAAAAGGAAATCTTCCCTCTTCTAATCTTGTCTTTTCAACCCAATGCATACTTTCATCAAATTGATATTAAATTTTTTTAATGTCTTCGGAAACAACACCTAACAATATCAACTTGAAATGAAGAACTCTTTGACAATTTTAAAGCAAGTGATGTTAAAGTTTAGTTTTAGTAAAAAAATGTGTTAGAATGCAAAGGTTGTTTTCATTTACATTCTTTGCATATATTTGGTTTGTTTTTTAATATAGAGTTCAATTTTTGAATTCATGATTAGGCCTACCTCTCCAAATGCTTTGTCTTGGACATATGAAAGCAAAAAGGTATAGGCAAGCTGCTTTGACAAAACCTTCTAGATTATGAGAGATGTTAACCTCTAAAGGACCAAGTGGTTGTTCAATAGCCAATTGAAAGTTTGGGTAGGTTCCTATGAAGTCAATTATTATTGGATGTTCTCAAAATTTTAACACAAAGTAGGTTTATGTACCTCCTTTGTGTGAAAAAATAAAACTTAAATCTGATGGTTAGATTTTTAGATATGCTACTAGAAAGTTTTTGGGCAATTGGGGTAGCAAGAGCTAGACATGGTGTAACAAAGGCATATGGGTTGAGCAAAGGTTGGGCAGCAGAACTTGGGCAGGGGAAGAGGGATTTGCTTTGAAGTCCATGAGATTGGGTTTACTGGGAGGAGATAAAGTGGACTAGATGGCTGGGAGGGAATAAAGGTGGCTAGGATTTGAGGTCTTACTTTATTGCACATACGGCTATGTGGGGTCCGAGTGGAAAAGCTCAAGTTCTCTTTCAAACATGGGTTATACTAATAATTTGGGAATTTATATATGCACACTGGGGTTGCTATTTGCACACCCCCAGGGTAAGTTTTAGATTTCTACCATCCTAAAGTTGAATTTCAGAAATTTGAATTCAGATATGGACTTAGAGGTTGTGATTTAGTCTAGAACCATAAAAAAAGTTGCAGTTCAATTATATCATGCTAGGGGAAAAAGTGTTACTTTAACTTTTGTATTCTCTATTTTTTTTGGTAGTGAAAAATTTATCACTTATAAAAGGTGGTTAGACCTATCTTTTCACTATTTGGATTTTTTTTTTATAAATTGAATGCATAAGAATTTTTTTAGACTTCCTAGTGTATTGCTATGTTTTTAGACCTTCTTGTATTGCAAGATGATTTAGAATAAGTTTCATTAACAATTTGATTTCAAAATTTTTCATGAGTGTACCTAACAAGATTTGGAACCCAATGGAAGAATAACTTAGATTCACGCAGACCAAAAATTTCACTTCAAGAAGGTCTGAAGTCTGCTGCTCCTCTCGGGCAAGGATAAATGTTTTTTTTTTTTGAAACTTTGAAAGTTATAATCTTTTGATCCGTACAGTCATAAGGGCTGAAATTTTTACCATATATCAAAATAATATTCTACTTCAATCTTGTATGGTTGAAATTTCAAAGAAAATATTTATTTTTTGTTTTCAATCAACACAGCAAAATAACGCAATTTTTGACAGTTTTTCCTCAAAACCGCCCCTAATTCTTTAGGGGAGAAGTAGCCTTAATATGAGTTGCAAACTTTTTAAGAAGCTTTTGTATAAGATTTTTCTTGAAGAAGAAGCTCAAGTTTTGCAAAGCTTCTTGAAAAACTGAAGCCACTAGTGAAATTTTAAATTGGAAGTAGAAATAAGAGTTAAGACTAAAGGGGTATTCAATCTTGATAAGGCTAATCTTGAAGCTTTATTTTTATCTTTTGGTGTTGCTTTAAGCTCTTTGGAGTGTTATGAAAAGGTTTCAATTCCACTTTTTTATTTTCTAATTTTGCTTCCCAAGAGTTTTTGTTCTACTCCCTTTACAAGACTAAATTTATTTTGTCTTGCAACTAACATGCCTAAAACATACCTAAAGCTTAGCAACTACATGCAAAAAATCAATTAAGTAATAATTCAATTATAAGTACCTTGCAAAAAAGACCCAACCTTTGATTCCTAAATTTCAAAGAAGAATTCTTTGCTCAAATACACAATGTTGTGTGCCCCTCACATTACTCCAAAATCACTCCAAATCACTCCTTTGATTGATGTAACTAAACCACAAAATACATACCTACAAATAATGAAAGAACTTGAATAACAAAACAAGAGGTTGGTTTGCAAAAAATGCATACCTAAAATCTTCAATTCTACCAACACTATGTCTCCATTGAAAAATCGCCTAACAAAGGTATCTTCAATTTATTGTTAAATGTGTATCACTTCATACTTGATATTGCTTTGTTTCTCATGATTGGTCTACTTGAAGTATCAAAACCATAAACCATAAACTCTAACAACTATTTCTTACATACAAAAACGGTAATTGGGAATCAAATGCCTAGCACAAGAAGCTCAATGCTCAAGTTAATTCCATTGGACTTCATCATAAATAGACCTAAATTTAAGGATGTCCTTGTTCACAACATGAAAAATATCACAAAGATTACAATGAACCTACATCTATACATCACCTTCCACACTATTAATATATTAATCTAAGATTGATTAGTGGATACTCACCCTTATTTGTTTGTGTGTAATTAACTGATTTGTGGCCTTAAGTGTCATCTTCTTTTGAGAATTTTTGGACCCTTGAATGCAAGGGGTTTTTTCATTAAATACTATTTGGGAATCCTCCATCAGTAACTAAAAGGGAGCAATTGAATTGTAAAGCTTAGAATTCACTAGTAGAAAACTCCTTCCAAAACAACAGAAAACCAACAGTTTCTTGTTAATTTGAGCACTTGCCCACGCTAATTGACTAATTTAACAGAATTTTGTACAAAACTAAATACGTTCTATTGATTTGGACACCATTATCAAAATCAACAAAAATTTTGGAATCTTTTGAAGATCTTTTGGGAATTTTTTGTGAATCTTTAAGAATCTTCAAGAATCTTTTGGGAATCATTGAGAATCTTTTTAGGATTTTTAAGAATATTTTAGAATCTTTTCGAGATTTTAGAATCTTTGAGAATCTTTTAGGAATCTTCAAGAATCTTTTGGAATCTTTGGAAATCTTTTCAAGTCTTTTTGGAATCTTTGAGAATGTTTGAGAACAATTGAGAATCTTTGAGAATCTTTGAGAATCTTTTAGGAATCTTTGAGAATCTTTTGAAATCTTTGGGAATCTTTTCAAGTTTTTTTGGAATCTTTGAGAATGTTTAAGAACAATTGAGAATCTTTGAGAATCTTTGAGAATCTTTTTGGAATCTTCAAGAATCTTTGGAAATCTTTGGAAATCTTTTCAAGTTTTTTTGGAATCTTTGAGAATGTTTGAGAACAATTGAGAATGTTTGATAATCTTTGAGAATCTTTGAGAATCTTTTTAGAATCTTTGAGAATCTTTTAGGAATCTTCATGAATCTTTGGAAATCTTTCAGAATCTTTTCAAGTTTTTTTGGAATCTTTGAGAATGTTTAAGAACAATTGAGAATCTTTGAGAATCTTTGAGAATCTTTTTGGAATCTTCAAGAATCTTTGGAAATCTTTGGAAATCTTTTCAAGTTTTTTTGGAATCTTTGAGAATGTTTGAGAACAATTGAGAATGTTTGATAATCTTTGAGAATCTTTGAGAATCTTTTTAGAATCTTTGAGAATCTTTTAGGAATCTTCATGAATCTTTGGAAATCTTTCAGAATCTTTTCAAGTTTTTTTGGAATCTTAGAGAATGTTTGAGAACAATTGAGAATCTTTGAGAATCTTTGAAAATCTTTGAAAATCTTTTTGGAATCTTTGAGAATCTTTGAGAATCTTTTAGGAATCTTCAAGAATCTTTGGAATCTTTGGGAATCTTTTCAAGTATTTTGGAATCTTTGAGAATGTTTGAGAACAATTGAGAATCTTTGAAAATCTTTGGGAATCTTTTGAGAATCATTTTTGAAATTCAAAAAATCTTTGAAAATCCCTAAGAATTTTCCAGAACCTTTTTGGAATCTTTGAGAATCTTTTTAAAATCTTTATGAAATTTGTTAAAGTACTTCAAAATACTTATAGAAATAGAATCTCTTAGACTGAATTAGAGTCCTTCAGGAATCTTTCTGTAAATCATCAAAATACTTTCAAAAAAACTATCACAATAGTTTAGGTTTGTTTTTGAAATCTTTCTAAAATCTTTTTGGACCTCATTAAATTTTTTTGAACTTTTAAAAAATAAAAGAAGTTTTCAAAAAAAAAGAATCTTTTAGAAGTTTGAGTGTACATTGACTGGTTTTATTTTCTTTACTTTTCACAATTTGGTAAGATTTGAAATTAGCAACCTTTAAAGTCAAGTAAACACATGACCATAATAACAAAAAACTCAACAGTTTTTTGTTGATCTAGATACTTTTGGACACAACTTCACTAATTCAACAAAATTTTATATAAAAAGTACAACATTTTGTTGTTTTAAATACCAAAATTTCTTTATAAACAAATATAAATGATGCTCCTCAATTCTTTGAAGAAATCATATATGTCCCTTAAGGATTAAAAGTACCAAAAATATCTTTGTGTTACATGATAACCAAGTGTATAGTTTAATGCAAATTCTTACAAGAAACCAAAGGTGATATTTACATTTCAAATAACACAAGGATATATTTAACATTTCAAAATAGAAGAGTTTTTTTATTAATTTTCCAAAATAATAGGAGTATAATTGATATTCCTACAAAAAATAAGGACTATTTTTTATGTTTCACATATTTTTGGCGTAAACTTGATATTTTGAAAAACTTAAAGGGTATTTTTAGTAATTTTCCTTCTATTACTAACCAAATGAATTAAAAAAAAACAATCTTATAAAATATTTATAAGCTTTAAAAGATGGGAATTGATATGTGTACCACACCCTTTCAATTAGTATACCACACTACAAGATAAATTTTAGATTTCTATCATCAAAAGCTAAATTTGAAAATTTTGAATTCAGATTTGGACTTAGAGATCATGGTGTTGTCTAGAACCACAAAAAAAGCTGCAATTCAACAACACCCAATGAAAATGTGTAGTTAGGGAGAAAATTGTTAATTTTACTTTTGTTTGTAAAAAAGATAAGCTTTTTCATTGGGTTTTGTTGAATTGCAACTTTTTTTATGGTCCTAGACAATACCATGGTTTCTAAGTCCAAGTTTGAATTTAAAATTCTCAAACTCAAATTTTTGATGGTAGAAATCTAAAATTTATCCCAAGGGTGTGGTACAGTAGTTCAAAGGGTGTGGTTCACATATTAATGCCTTTAAAAAATATTCAAAACTATTCAAAAGTCAATAGAATTTGGATTTTATAATTGCAAAGATTTAATTTCATAACTTTTCACGACTTCATGTTATTTGAAGTTATCAAACTATGGAGGCTATTTTAACAAAATAAGGTTCTTTTTACAAAAAAAGTAGCACTAAATAACAGTTATTACTGAATCCAACCTTTGCCTACAACAATCCTTATGAGGTTTGTGAATTCCAAAAAAAATTTATAAATAAAATCAAAAGAATGGAAATGAACAATTTATTTAAAATTTTTAAACAACTTCTCTGATTTTAGCTCATAACTTTTGATAAAAAGATTGAAATCCAAAAAAAATTGTTAGAGGTGAAAGTAAAATACATTTACCAACTATTCTTAGTTCTAAGTTTTTGAAAAAAATCTTTTAATGGGCGGAAATAGCTTCCAAAGTCTACTGGATTACTAAAGACATGAACATTTAATGTACAAATAGAATCAAGATACCAATGTGTGAATGTGCATTTGCACATTCTTTAGTGGTTTTGAGAATGTGCTAAAGTTCTGGAGTGTGAGAGGAGAGGTGGAGGGTTCAAACCCTGCTACCAGCAGCTGCCCGAAAGCTCGAGCAGCTGCCCGAGGGCCCGAACAGCTGCCCGGAAGTTTGGGCAGCTGTCCGTCTCTGAAAAAGTTCACATTTTTGTAAAATAAAAACAAATTTTATGAAAATAATAATATAAAAATGAAAAGAAATAGAATTGAACAACATAAAATACGTAATAGAAATCAACAACAAATTAACAAAAATCTGTAAATAATCAACAAAAAATCAACAGAAAAGTACCCAAATCAACTTGACCAAATTCACAGAAAAAATCAACAGTTTTTGGTTGTAATTCTGTTGATTTTGTGCTGAATTTTCTACTAGTGATTCCAAATATTTTGGTTCCTAATTTTATTATATAAACATGTGTACCTATAACAAACATGAAAGGATAAAGCATAATCTAGCAAGAGAAAGACAATAATGAGCTTCAAAGACTATGCTATATGGTGAGCATAAATTGGTGAGCCATGAGCAGGGATTGAAGATTTTGTGAGCAAGAACAAATTCTCTATTCAAATCAATGGAATGATTGAAAAAAAAAAAAAATTCAAGAGATGGTAGTTTAAAATGGAAAATTATAGGACCCTATGTACACAATTTAGGTGGAATTTATTATTTTGAAAAATAAACCCAACTCATGAAATAGCATTCTTAAGGAGAGGTTTAGTAAAATAAAAATTACAAAAACTGCTAAGATTCTCAAAAGTCCAACCCCTCCTCCAAAATGTTTTTGGAAATGATAAAAATTAAAATCTTCAATGGAATGATTAGTTATCCTAAATTATCCTAAATGTTAGGGCTACTTTCAAAAACCTGATTTTTCAATCTTCCTGCATAAATTCTAGTCTTCAAGCCCACTAATGACAAAGTAAACCATCCACCTCTTCTTTCATTCAAGGGAGAGAGAGGGGGAATGCTATTTTGTGAGCCGGGATCCATGAGCCGTGAGTGGTGAGCCTAAATTTTTTGTCAAGTTACTCAATTTAACCTATAACCATGTACATAGGGCCCTATAATTGTGCATTTTAAACTTTTATCTTTTGAAAAAGTTATTTTTTAAAGTTTTTTCATTGGTTTTGAGATCAAAATTGATTACCGCTCAACAAATCTTGGCTCACTACTCACAGGCTCACCATTTTATGCTCACAAAATAGTGTAGTCCTATTGTATGCAAAAAGGCAAAAGGATCCAAATCCAGTGAAAGATTTGGAACATCTTTTTTTTGCTTTAGAGTCCTAACGGTGAATATCTCACACTGATTGTTAACCCTAAAATGCTGATGTAGGCATTTTTTGTGCAATGGATGACAAAAATAAATAGTTTGCTAGATATAAGAAAGTCATTTTTCATCCTTTTAAAACAAAAGTGATCATGAAGACGACATGGTCCATCATGGAAGGCAAGAAATAGCCTCATTGAATGCACTCATATTTTAAGGTACTTCAAATTGTGAGAAGATTCATGTAGACACTATTTGACCTCATGTTGCTCTTCTTGTAATTTCCATGCAGACAACATGCATTGCAAGCATATGCAACTTTTTTGACAATAGTATTAAATTGCATCAACAATTTGCTACAACACCACAATAAACAATTTTCATATTTATAGCAACCCACTTTCAACCACGTTGATCAGCCCATTGTGAAAGAGTTAACCCTTAAACGTCAAAGCAGACAATTGTCATTTGTTGGGCATAAAAAAACACTATGGGGCAAAAAAAAAGCAATTTTTTGTTTGATTTTTTTCAAAAGTGGTCATAAACACAAGGTCCATCATAGAAGGCAAAAATTACCTCATTAAATGCATTCATATTTTTAAGCAACTCAAATTGTGAGAAAATTCAAAACCACGGTATTGGGTCTCAAGTTGCCCTTGTTGTAATTTTTATAAGGGCAGTATGCACTATTGACTTTTGCAACTTTTTAAAATAATATTTTAATAAGTATGTATCACTGTACTTTACAGTGTGAAACATTGTAGAGGGACAAGCACATGACCTGACATTTAAGGGTTAAACATTAGGGCATGCTTTTAGATAATATCTTGTTACTAGTACATCCTACCTTGAAATAGAGAACCCGAACCCAAGAACAAGGGTACGCCCTACAACTAGTGCATTCTTTTTGACAAATCTGGACCAATGGTGGTTGATCCCTCCACTTATAATCCAATGGACTGTGAACAACAAAAATCTTTCGAAACTACCGACACCAAAAAAAACGCCCTGCTTACAACCACAATCAATGTTCCCCAATCCCAATTCCAGTTCAAATACTGATCATCGTGTCAATGCGTTCCTTTCTCTAAAGAAAATTAGGAGAATCAACATGCAGATCCCGTCTTTGATAGGCAGCATTTCTCGCCACAAGATAGACGAACTAAATGACAGGCACTGCACATTAGGACTGTGGATTTAACACCCTGTCGAGTGAACTTTGCAAGAGTGTAGCCAAATTTCTGAATGAAGTATTAGTTTTGTTAATAGGTAGTTCTTTTGAGGTTTAGCTTTTGAAGATTTTCGTATTGAAGGAGTCTGAGATATCCAGTTTGGTTTTGATTTGGGTCCCTCGTGAGAGGGGGGGAGGGCTGCGCCAGCCAAGGAGATAGTGCAAGACCAAGGCAACGCTTGCAGGGCCGGGCAGCAAGCTGCCAGGTGGCCCTGCACCCGAGAAAAATTAGATTAATATCATGGGGTTCGATGAACCCCGTATCAGATATTAAACTGATAAGAACAGATACTACACTTGATCTTAGCCAAAAGGCCGAGAAAGGTATGCTCCTCCTCTCAAACTCCGACGCTCATATACCTGCTCTCTCATTTCAGGTGCTACTAATCTTATGGGATAACCCTAGAACCTGGGCCTTTCCATTCTCTGAAGACTGGCCTGCCGGGCTTTAATTTCCTGGCGAATGCGTGCCTCGGTGTCCCCTCCACACTGGAGACAATATCGCGAGGGAACGAAACTCATTGGAATAAATCTGTCAGAGGTGGCGAATTTTCACCAAGAAGTTAAACCTGTCTGGGCTCTGAAACTACAGGGCACGATGCATTGCATCAACAGAAGTTGGATGAATAAGAGGAAGTTTGAGTACTTCTTTGCTACAGTCTGCTCTCGGGTTGATGCCACTTGTAGCGTACCTGCATCTTGTTATTGGACACTGCTCGGAAAAGCAATCAAGGAGCCAGAACGAGGACTTATAACGTGCCCTGCAAGTTGGCCGCCAACATAGTGGGGCTCTCACTCTTCCACCAGACTGCGCTGATAAAACGGCTACTCACGTCGTCCTCCCTCTCTTCAGGAGCTGAGGACCCGAACGTATGATACGTGGATGGTTGTGACATTGCCTGTACCGAAAACGTCAACCGGGTCACCTAAGTTGAGAGTTTCGTAGAGTCAGAAGAGCAAGGACTGGTCCGTTCAACCAAATTGAACAGCAAGGCAAAGAAACAAACCAAGAGTAGCAAGGGTTTTTTGTTCGTGGAACACTCACCTTTTGATATACAAACACCTCATTCGTCTCACTGCCGCAAGCAATGTACTCGCTGTTTGCAGTCAGTCCTACAAAACTCCTTTCATTGGTGTGCCCCCTGAGTGTTCGTATCTGCAGCATTCAGACGTAAACATTCAGAAATTGGGAGACGTCGGCATCGTCATCTCGACATCCGCATTTCTGAAACAAAGGCCTAGCTACTGATTCACAGGCCTTTCCAACTGGGATTGCTCCAACTATGAGTTACGAGAGGAAAGTGATTGCACACAGAGCAGCCTGTCTGGGCATCCCAAAGCCGCAACTTGCTGTTCGAAGATAAAAAATTCACCAACCTCCTGCTTATTGCATCTTTCACCTTTCAACCTAAGACCTAAACCATTACCAGCAAACGATCTTCTCCATGTGCTTAGCAAAGCAAAATTCGACACAAACCAGCTGGATAACGAAAACAGAGCATAGCAAGCTGCAACTAGTGCCAGGTGACTCCTTGCCATTGTCACTATCAGTTACCGGTATCATCAGAAGTGGTCCAAATTGTAGGTAGAATGTGCTCCAATCAGGTGATCACGAATGGTCCAATTTGGTTTTGATTTGGGTCCCTCGTGAAAGGGGAGAGGGCTGCGCCAGCCAGGGAGATAGTGCAAGACCAAGGCGACGCTCGCGGAGCCGGGCAGCAAGCTGCCGGATG
Source organism: Ulota crispa (assembly GCA_963920765.1). Taxonomy (NCBI): domain Eukaryota; kingdom Viridiplantae; phylum Streptophyta; class Bryopsida; order Orthotrichales; family Orthotrichaceae; genus Ulota; species Ulota crispa. Next base: position 22,215,388 of record OY987242.1, read on the forward strand.
GCCCCGCACCCGAGAAAAATTAGATTAATATCATGGGGTTCGATGAACCCCGTATCAGATATTAAACTGATAAGAACAGATACTACACTTGATCTTAGCCAAAAGGCCGAGAAAGGTATGCTTCTCCTCTCGAACTCCAAGTATCATATACTCGCGATCTCATTCCAGGTGCCACAAACCTTATGGGATAACTCGAGCACTTCCCCCGTCCGAGAAATCTCGAGCTCGTAAAAGGTGACATTGCCTGTGTAGTTCCATTAGCACAACTAACTTACTCGGGTACTCTCAATGAACATGAATAACACACCATCGGTTTCTCTGCTTATTTCGCAATTTTAGAGGCCGAAGTGCGCCCTACAAACCCTAAATCTTTCAAACTCCTGCATTATCAGTATATTGAGAGACGGCATGGCTTAATTCTCTGAACCTAGGTTAAGTATGTAAAAAGCCAGTACATAATTGTACAATTTCGAGCAAACGTGAGCGAAATGAGATCCTGGACGAGTAGTTAGCAATGGTGAAATAGTTAGTACGCAAATGAGCTGTCGTAGCCGAAGCGAATTCAAACAGAAGTAGTGCAGAAGCACCGTAGCCGGGTTTAGAAACGATCGACGGACGACAAGGCAAGCGAGAAGACGACATCGAGAAACCCGAGCTTGGTAGACTGCTCCAAAGGTCGAAATCCAGGTTGAGAGGATCTCTTCTTTCTCGACATGGGTCATTTAGCGGGGGCCTCCTTGACAAAGTAATGCTGGTCACGATTGTGTTTGGGGTTGGGGCCACTTCTTCATGGCGGCCGATGAAGCTGTCCAGTCATTACAGAAAATATGAACTCTCCACAAGGCCCTTAAGAGTACCCACTCTTAACATTTATTGAGCCTAGGCCGGGTACATTAAAAGCCTGTATGAAGTGTCTCTACCTTCTATGATTTTCTTATTGTACATCACAAAAACTATGAATAGAAAATGGCAATCTAGTACTATGTCACAATTTCTTTATTATTCTCCTACTATTGTACACAATCATACCTAATGTTACCCTCACAAGTACTAGGTTAAAGATTTTAATATAGAGAAAAAGGACCATGGTAGTATGTACATGTAAGTGTGACGTCCAATGAAAATTGGACATGCCAATGTGAGCCATGATTGTAATCAAAAGCATAATAGGGTGTAAGGAATTTTTATTCCTCCAAAGTACAAATTAAAACAATTAAGGAGACCCCTTGAGAGGGGTTCTTAGCGCCCTTCCGGAGAGCTCATATTTCTTCTAATGTATAGGAAAGGTTGGGTATGGGGCAGAGAGAGAAAGAGATGCCATAACCATCATCTGTTATTGCGGGGCCAGTGAAACTAAGGGGTGGTTCTGACTACTTCCCACATCCCATCTCAAGAAGTCCCACAGGAGTGCAAAATCCCATCTTTTTGGGCTAGAAAAGATGGGACTTGGGCTAAAAGATGGGTCACCAAAATGCTAGACTCAATCTTGGAGTGAAGTCCAACTTTTTTTGGCGCCAAAACTTGGAAAAGTGCTACCACGTAGGCTCCATGTAAGCAAGTGGGATGTGGGACTTGGGACATAGTTTGAAATGCAAAGTTCCATCTTTTGCCTCTCCGCCAATTGGATTCTCAAATTTCATCAAATTTCAGTGGGACTTGGGACAAGGGACGTAGTCTGAATCGCCCCTAACTCTGCAGCTTTCTCTTCACAAGCAGGACTCTCAGCTGTGGAGCTCAAGGAGAATGTGGTGGGGTTTCTAAATTAGAGCATCTCCACCAGGGGCTTCCCTAAGGCTCATGAATGGACCATCTAAGGGCTGAAACTGAAATTTGGAGAAATAAAACTTCTTGAACTATTTTTCAGTAAATTTTCCTTGAAAGACAAGAAGAATTGGTATTTAATCCAAGTTGTTTCTTATTTTTTGGAGTTTTGTGGAATTAGTTATAAAATTTTGAAGTGAAAAGGCCATAGGGCTCTAAAATGGTTCACCTCCTCAAATGTACTCTATTTGTACACTTTTGAAACCTATGAAAAATAGCTTGTACACATGAAATACGTTTGAGAAGGTAGACAGTTTTAGAACTTGAGCGGAATATGAGCCTCCTACCTTATTCCTTATTTGAATGGAGGGGGAACAAACACGAGGATATAGGGATAGAGAAGTCTAGGGTTTTTTTAGGGAAAATATAAAAAATGCCTCTCAGTTTTTTCAAAATATCATATATACCTCTATATTATTTGACATATCAAAATCACCCCTGGTTTTGTGTAAGAATATTAGTTTCACCCCTAGTTATCTTTGAAAACATCTAATACCTTTAGATTTCTTTGTACCTCTTTAGTGTAAATTTTTGTAAATATTGGGATGACAATGAAAATTACAAAAAGATGCAAGTTGAATGTAAGTCAAATCTTGGAAGCAAGCTCTTCAAGTTTTATATAAGGGTTTTTGCATTTAAGTTTATTGTGGCCAAAGCCATTGCATTGATTGAACATCACGCTTTACTTTGCCAATGTCTTTGGTGCAAATGTGACTTACAAAAATTACAATATAGAGGCACAAGAAAACTAAGGGTGTTAGATGTTTTCAAAGATAAGTAGGGGTATGATTGATATTCTTATACAAAACCAAGGGTAAGTTTAGTATTATAAATAATATAAGGGTATATTTGATAATTTGTAAGAATTGAGGGGCATTTTTGATATTTTCCCTAATTGTTAATGGTGAAAAATATGGTAGACTACACAAATTTTTCTTAAGCGCAAAATTAGGTTGTAAGTATTTACACTTTGAGCTTGTTGATTGTGACCAAATTTTTCTAAAATCAAAAATTGATATTGCAAGAATGAATTTTATAAAAATGTGAGTTACAAACCCAAAAATATATAAGAAAAGAGACATTATCTCAAAAAAACTTGTGAGTTGCTTGATTTTCAAATGTTATGGCTCCACATGGCATGAAGACCATGTTCTTCTCTGCCTAATTTCCTAATTGACTGATTACAAACAACAATGGCATATTCTTTTTTTAATGCATAATAGGCTTTTAGATTTGGAACGTTGAGCAACATCTAGCACCATAATGCTATTCTTTCTTCATTTTTTAATAGACTTGTTGCTTGATTTTTTTGTAGCTTATTTAATTTTTTTAAAGCTTAAAAGAAAGGGAAAATATAAAAAATACCCTTCAAATCTTTCAAAATATCAAATAGGGAATTACTACAGCGACACCCTAAATTGCTAACGAGACACCCCCTCTGAGCATGAAAATGTGATTTTTAATGTTGATTTTGCTAATTTTTTTAATTGGATCAAAAGATTTGTTTCACCTTTATCATTCTAAGGTTATATTGAAAAAAAATAGGTGTGTTTAAATTTCAAACTAAAAATATAAGACTTTTGAGCTACATAACACAAAAATATATCAAAAAATAGTATTGGTGTATTAATATTTCATTTTTTTTTGTATTTGTCATGATTTATTTCAAGGAGGTGATAATATTGTGGTTGAATGAATAATGAAGCACTTAACAAATAAAAAATAGCACTAAATTATCAAATTTCAAGCTTGGAGGGGGTGTCTTGTTAGCAATTTAGGGTGTCGCTATAGTAATTCCCTATCAAATATACCCCTCTATTATTTGAAATAACAAAATACCCTTGGCTTTGAGTAGGAATATTGATTATATCATTAGTTCTTTGGAACCCTCAATTATTATGAAACATCAAATGTACCCTTGTATTGTTTGAATTGTAAAAAATACCTCTAATTCTCTTGTGCCTCTTTTGCAAATTTTTGTAAACACTTGGATGATAATGGAAAGTACACAAACTAGATGTAAGTTGAATGCAAGCCAAATCTTAGAAGCAAGCTCTTTAAGCTCTATATAGGGTGTTTGCATTTAAGTCTATTGTGGTCAAAACCATTGCAATGATTACATAGTAGATTTTGTTATCATTTTTATATTTAAAAAGATTGCTATAAAGAGGCACTAAAAACTAGGGATATTAAAGAAATTCTCAAAGATAACTAGAGGCACAATAGATATTTCTACAAAAAGCTAGGGGTGTCTTTGATATTTCAAATAATATACGGGTATCACTAGTAGAAAACTCCTTCCAAAACAACAGAAAACCAACAGTTTCTTGTTGATTTGGGCACTGGTCCACGCTAATTGACTAATTTAACAGAATTCTGTAAAAAATTAAATACGTTCTGTTGATTTGGACACCATTATCTAAATCAACAGAAATTTTGGAATCTTTTGAAGATCTTTTGGGAATTTTTTGTGAATCTTTAAGAATCTTCAAGAATCTTTCGAGAATCATTGAGAATCTTTTCAGGATTTTTAAGAATATTTAAGAATCTTTTTGAGATTTGAGAATCTTTGCGAATCTTTTAGGAATCTTCATGAATCTTTGGAAATCTTTTGGAATCTTTTCAAGTTTTTTTGGAATGTTTGAGAATGTTTGAGAATCTTTGAGAATCTTTCAGGAATCTTTGAGAATCTTTCAGGAATCTTTGAGAATCTTTTGAAATCTTTGGGAATCTTTTCAAGTTTTTTTGGAATCTTTGAGTGTGTTTGAGAACAATTGAGAATCTTTAAGAATCTTTTAGGAATCTTTGAGAATCTTTGGAAATCTTTGGGAATCTTTTCAAGTTTTTTGGAATCTTTGAGAATGTTTGAGAACAATTGAGAATCTTTGAGAATCTTTCCGAATCTTTGAGAATCTTTCCGAATCTTTGAGAATCTTTGAGAATCTTTCAAATCTTTACAAGTTTTTTTGGAATCTTTGAGAATGTTCGAGAACAATTGAGAATCTTTGAGAATCTTTTAGGAATCTTTAAAAATCTTTGAGAATCTTTTGGAATTTTTGGGAATCTTTTCAAGTTTTTTTGGAATCTTTGAGAATCTTTGAGAATCTTTGAGAATCTTTGAGAATCTTTGAGAATCTTTGAGAATCTTTTGGAATCTTTGGAAATCTTTTCAAGTCTTTTTGGACTCTTTGAGAATGTTTGAGAACAATTGAGAATCTTTGAGAATCTTTGAGAATCTCTTTGGAATCTTCAAGAATCTTTGGAAATCTTTGAGAATCTTTGAGAATCTTTTAGGAATCTTCAAGAATCATTTGAAATCTTTGGGAATCTTTTCAAGTATTTTGGAATCTTTGAGAATGTTTGAGAACAATTGAGAATCTTTGAGAATCTTTGGGAATCTTTTGAGAATCATTTTTGAAATTCAAAAAATCTTTGAAAATCCCTAAGAATTTTCAAGAACCTTTTTGGAATCTTTGAGAGTCTTTTTAAAATCTTTATGAAATTTGTTAAAGTACTTCAAAATACTTATAGAAATAGAATCTCTTAGACTAAAATAGAGTCCTTTAGGAATCTTTTTGTAAATCATCAAAATACTTTCAAAAATACTTTCACAATAGTTTAGGTTTGTTTTTGAAATCTTTCTAAAACCTTTTTGGACCTCATTAAATTTTTTTGAAGTTTTCAAAAATAAAAGAAGTTTTCAAAAAAAAAAAATCTTTTAGAAGTTTGAGTGTACATTGACTGGTTTTATTTTCTTTACTTTTCACAATTTGGTAAGATTTAAACTTAGCAGCCTTCAAAGTCAAGTAAAAACATGACCATAATAACAAGAAACTCAACAGTTTTTTGTTGATCTAGATACTTTTGGACACAACTTCACTAATTCAACAAAATTTTATATAAAAAGTACAACATTTTGTTGTTTTAAATACCAAAATTTCTTTACAAACAAATATAAATGATGCTCCTCAATTCTTTGAAGAAATCATATATGTCCCTTAAGGATTAAAAGTACCAAAAATATCTTTGTGTTACATGATAACCAAGTGTATAGTTTAATGCAAATTCTTACAAGAAACCAAAGGTGATATTTACATTTCAAATAACACAAGGATATATTTAACATTTCAAAATAGAAGAGTTTTTTTATTAATTTTCCAAAATAATAGGAGTATAATTGATATTCCTACAAAAAATAAGGACTATTTTTTATGTTTCACATATTTTTGGCATAAACTTGATATTTTGAAAAACTTAAAGGGTATTTTTAGTAATTTTCCTTCTATTACTAACCAAATGAATTAAAAAAAAACAATCTTATAAAATATTTTTATAAGCTTTAAAAGATGGGAATTGATATGTGTACCACACTCTTCCAATTACTATACCACACCACAAGGTAAATTTTTGATTTCTAGCATCAAAAAGCTGAATTTGAGAATTTTGAATTCAGATTTGGACTTAGAGACCATGGTATTGTCTAGAACCATAAAAAAAGTTGCAATTCAACAACACCCAATGAAAATGTGTAGTTAGGGAGAAAATTGTTAATTTTACTTTTGTTTGTAAAAAAGATAAGCTTTTTCATTGGGTTTTGTTGAATTGCAACTTTTTTTATGGTCCTAGACAATACCATGGTTTCTAAGTCCAAGTTTGAATTTAAAATTCTCAAACTCAAATTTTTGATGGTAGAAATCTAAAATTTACCCCAAGGGTGTGGTACAGTAGTTCAAAGGGTGTGGTTCACATATTAATGCCCTTACAAAATATCCAAAACTATTCAAAAGTCAATAGAATTTTGATTTTATAATTGCAAGGATTTAATTTCGTAACTTTTCACGACTTCATGTTATTTGAATCTATCAAACTATGGAGGCTATTTTAACAAAATAAGGTTCTTTTTACAAAAAAACTAACACTAAATAATATTTATTAATGAATCCAACCTTTGCCTGCAACAATCCTTATGAGATTTGTGAATTCCGAAAAAAATTTATAAACAAAATCAAAAGGATGGAAACAAACAATTTATTTAAAATTTTTAAACAACTTCTCTGATTTTAGCTCATAACTTTTGATAAAAAGATTGAAATCCAAAAAAAATTGTTAGAGGTGAAAGTAAAATACATTTACCAACTTTTCTTAGTTTGAAGTTTTTTGAAAAAAAGTTCTTTTAATGGGCGGAAATAGCCTCCAAAGTCTATTGCATTACTAAAGACATGAACATTTAATGTACAAATAGAATTAAGACACTAATGCATGCATGTGCATTTGCACATTCTCTAGTGGTTTAGAGAATGTGTTAAGGTTGCAGAGTGTGAGAGGAGAGGTGGAGGGTTCAAACCCCGCTACCGGCAGCTGCCCGAGAGTTCGGGCAGCTGCCCAAAAAGTTTGGGCAGCTGCCCATCCCCCTAAAAAGTTCACATTTTCTTAAAATATTAACAAATTCTATGAAAAAAAATTTTAAAATGAGAAGAAATAGAATTGAACAACATAAAATAAGTAATAGAAATCAACAACAAATTAACAGAAAACTGTAAATAATCAACAGAAAATCAACAGAAAAGTACCCAAATCAACTTGACCAAATTCACAGAAAAAATCAACAGTTTTTGGTTGAAATTCTGTTGATTTTGTGCTGAATTTTCTACTAGTGTATATATGATATTTTGGAAGAATTGAGGGGTATTTTTTATATTTTTCCTAAAATTTAGGAGACGAGAGTGTTTGTAATAAGTTTATTTCTGGATCAACTTATTTCTTTGCCAGTTCTAGATTCTTCTATTTCAAAATCCTTCCAATTTTTTGGTCATTGTCATAGGCTTCCTACTCTTGGCGGTTTTCTTATCCCACTCTCATTGGCGGGTTCACAACAATATACAAACAAAGACTAGAAGCACAAGAAAGTTTCAAAACCCCACCACCAAGAAGGTCCCATATCATTATTACCACCTTTTGAGGTCATACATGGAATCTTCTCATTAGTTGCTAGAAATGAGGGAATGCGTCATATGAGAGAATGTGATTTACTAATGCCGTTGTGATGTAAATCACCGCATGTAGTAAATATTTGAAATTTGATTAGATTATAATTTGTGTGAGGTGTTGTACTTTTTTTTCTTTACCAGTAGTTTGCCTTTGATTAACAAGGTTTTCCCGGATAAGGTTTTGATGAAGCAACAATCGTTTAGAAGTGTTAGTTAATTAGAGTTCACTAGAGTGTATTTTAGAAAAATAATTCATAGACCAGTGGTAGAAGATGCCTTTTACTTTATATCATCTCTCCTTAATATATAGATGAAATCTTATTTGAAAGAGGATGTCATTTGAGAACATTTATTATTCCATACTAGTTTATGTACCTGTTGTACCAATGGAGGTAGCAAAAATATCCTTGCAACAAACAAGTTGTTGCAATAGCAATTTATCACAAAATGTGCCAATTTTAAAAATTCAAATTGTTTTATTTGCAAACCGCTAGCACTATCTTATACCTCCTATCCATGTGCTCCCTATCCATGTACCCTTTATCTCTGTGCCCCCCTATCCATGTACCCTCTATCTTTGTGCCCCCTATCTTTGTGCACCTATTCCCATGCTTCCCTATCTCTATGCCCCCCTATCTCTATGCCCCCTATCTCTATGCCCCTCTATCCTTATGTTCCTACCTTGTGCTCCTATCCCCTTGCCCCTATCCTCGTGCCTCCCTATTTCCATGCCCCTCTATCCCCGTGCCCTCTTTTGGTTGAGAGAAAGTTGTGGTGCAACTGCCAGTGACTTGTTGTTAACATCTAGTGAAGTGGATAAAAGAGAGTTTTGTTGTGTAACTTGAAATGATTTGTCATACTTTATTGTTACTCTACTCTATTTTACTTTTCGTCCAAAATGGTATAAAATAAATGCTTTTGAATCTATCTCAACATTTTTAACAAGTTCTTTTATATATAGAAGAGAATGTAAATGGTGCAACTTGTCAAACTATTGTTTACTGCTACGTGCATGGAATGCAACCCATAGTTGCACACAAACTCTCTTCTTTTCATCCAAATTGGGAGCTTGGGATTCTTTTATATATATATAAATATAAATTTATAGTTCTGTTCTTGAGAACACTTATTATTTTGATGTATGAAATGTATTTTATACTTGTTCTTGCATATTTGATTTTATATATTTTTGGAGTTTTGTTTTAAGAGAATATAGAGCATTGTGTTTTCCACCTGATACTTTGTGACAGCTGCAGCCAAACACCCTACGAGTTCCCAAAGCGCGCTCCTCTCTATTTGACAATGCATTCTAAATACATTTGAAAGACTCATTTCAAAACCATGTTGGTAGACCCACGCAGGTTTTTTTTTTTGGTGTTCCAACCAATGCTTGTGTGACATTCTATAAAAATGGCTTATAGCTTGCAAGCTCCATTCTATTTTTAGTTGGAGTTGAAGGTGGCTCCTATGCATGGATTTTCGCAGCATTATGGGATTTTTTTGTAGGCAAAAAATATTCATTGACATTTCTTGAAAATATTTGAATAACCATTGTCATTACTTAATTATTGCATAGAATTGGATTAGACAATACCTCAAATAATTTTAAAGTGATGGCATCAATTTTCAATTTGACAAGAGTTTTGTGGAAGCCTAGATTGCAATGCAATTTTCATTGTTGCAGTCTGGCATTTTTTGAAAAAAAAATCCTTTTTTTTTCTATAGGCTTAAAGTTCACCTTTTTTTTTTTGAAGCAATTGGGCTTTAACTCTTTAAGGTCCATGCATCCAAAAAGTGGATGCGCCTTGGTCAACCCTGATTGTAACATTCAAAATATCAATTTTTGATACGTGGTTCAAATTAAGAAAATGAAACTTGACAAGTTTCTTTCTATTCCATTTTCTTTTTTTGAAAAATGTCAATATTTGAAAGAGATAATGCCATTGAAAGCTCCAAGTGTTAAAATCCAAATAACACTATACGGTGTGTTTTTCATTCATATTTTCTACTCTTTAAATGCATTTTAAATTTAAACTACAAAAGTATGCTTCTCATTCTACCATTCACTTATGGTAGAAATTACAAACTTTTTTAGTATATGTTCTAATTGATATGATTTTATTTTCACATTTAGTTTTTAAAAATCACAATAATTCAAAATGTCCATCAAATTTATTGAAAAAGACAACATAAATACAAAATGAATGTGCCTTCTAGCAAATAGTATCAAATCTTTGTACATTAATTAAATATAAGGATAAACTTGGTTTGATAGTCAAATTTGACTTTAAATTCTTTGTTGTGGCTGTTTTAGGTGTAAAGAATAAAGTAACCAATTGAATTTTTTTTACACTAGTCTCTAATGTTGCTTGTACCTCTTGAAAAAAATTCAAGTATTCTGGATTTCTTTTGCTATTTCACCTTATTTATGTTCATTTTTGGAAAAAAATGATAATAATTACAAATCTTCATGAATCAAATTGAAATTTCTTCAATGATATATCATTCATAATTTCAAGCAATAAAAAAATAAAATTTTATTTGAACACACTTTAAAAGGCAAAATTTAGCTTAGCCTTTAAAGGACTAAGCCTTTTTTTCAAGTTAAAGTCACTAATAATTGCCACTTCTAGGGGAATGAGTAGAAAAGTAGGAAAATTTGTTATTTTTAAAATCCAACCATAGGATCTTGCTCTAGATTGCTAGAGGAACCTGTGGGAAAAAATAAAGTCAATTTAGATGGAGAGGAGTGAGATATTTACATTTAAAGTGCAAAAAAACAGTTTTTTTCCCTGCTGCCTAAAAATTTCAGAAGTCTTTGACCACTCCTATATCAAAAAAATTACTCTACGCAAAGTTGAGGTTTATTTTCCCATGTAGGATATCAAGTTAGTTATATGTGGGAGAATTTCCAAATCAATTGGAACTATACAACACATGGGAAAAAAATAGTAAGTAAAAAGAAGTAGAGAATGAGTCAAAACACTAAATTGTTAAGAATTTAATTACTGAAATGAAAAATGCAAATCTCAATGGTTGTAATGTTGCGATAAACAATCTACTTCTTTTGGTTTAGTTTATTTTCCAAAATAATGAACATTGAGTAAAATAAAGTACTTCAAAATTTATTTTAGAGTAGAGAATCCCTAGCTACCCACAAACAAAAACTCCTCATAACTTTCATCTCATTGATTGAAATTGAATGATTCAAAGCTACTCACGTATAAAAAAAAATCTAAAGAACCAATTTCAAAAAACAAAATTCAAAAAATGTAATTTTTAAAGAAATTTTTGGGTTGCTCGGACGGGTAGTCCTCCCCAAATTTTCATAAAATCATGCATAATTTCTTTGTCAAATGTCGAAATAAAGAAAAAAATTAGATGCCCACATAGATCTTTGAATTCCCCACATATAATAAAAGTTTCAAAAAATTGCACAAAATAGTTTAGCCATAGGTACATGCCCGAAATTCATTTGTCCCCCGAACAGACAATCCTTTAGGAGTTAGACATGAAGTTTGACCATTTCAAAATAGATCAAATCCTTTAGGGGTTAATTGCCCAAAAAAATAATCTTAAACCCACATCAAGAAAGGAAAAGAAAGAAAGGGAAGAAGACAAAAAGATTCTCACCCAAACATCCAAATGTTCAGTGAGAATGGGCTCTCCCCAGACAGCGACCAGTGCAGCACTTGTGGCTTCCGTCCGACCATTTAAAATGGCCTCCCCAATTCCGACCTTACATTTCAGATCTTGTGAACACTGGGTACACGGATGGTCGGCCAAGGGGAGGGGTCGGATTTGGGTGTGCCTACCGTACAGAAGGGTCGTAGGTGCCGCTACCGATGCGACAACGCGCGCGCAAGTAGAAAGTAGCAATCCTGTCGGAATAGCTGTTTTCGGTTTCAGACCTTCTCGCAATGACGCGCTCGATTTTTCTCAGTATCGTGCCAAAAAAATTACCGAAGAAGAGCACTCCGAGTCTCCGAGGTTTCACGAAATAAGCTTAGGAACCGATTGACTGACTGACACCTTGCGACACTGCTGCGCACGCACAAAACAATCCGCTTGTTTCTTTCACCCTGCCTACTTTGAAAGTTGACCACCGCATGAAATTATAGGTCAAGCGCAGCCGTGTTGCGCATGCTAAAGTTCTTCAATCGTCATTCAACGACCTCCACTTTGTCAGTGACGTCAATTTCATTTGAAGCAGAACGAAAGCATTGGCTCTGTAGATCGCTTGTTTACCTCTGTGTGCATCGTACCAGCACGCGCGGATTGAAATACCTTACCTTAACTTTACATGTGGAGGCACCGGAGCGGATTGCGGCGATTGCCTTACGGTCTTCTACCGATGCCTACTTTTATATATCGCACGTTCTCAAAAAGAGCTGGACGGAGTAGGTCAGTCGATCTCCACCTAATCCTAATGCATCTCTGGAGTCACTTAGTGTCTGCAAAACGTTTGACAGTGGCATTCGTTTTCTTCCGCTTTCTTTCGTGGTCAATTTGACGAAATTTGAATTAATTTAGTTCTCCACGCGTTTCTTGTTGGTTTAGGGATATTCTCGGAATCGGGGGAAGTAAGTAAAGTGCCATGCCTACCCCGGTGCAAGGCAACGGAACGTGAATATTTGTGTGAGGAAGAGGAAGAGGAATAGTGCTGCTTTAGCACTGGCGATGCGAAGTGTTGGATGAAATTCCGGCGAGGTATGAACACCTTTTATTAGAAATCTTACGCCCTCGAGTACGTGGTTGCAGTATTTTCTTGAAAAATTTGGTGCGGTGTCGGTGTGAAGTGTGGAATTTTGAACTCTGCGCTCTTATTTGAGCGCGCGTTGTGGAAATAGGTGAGCATGCGAGAGAGAAAGAGAGAGAGAGATTGAGAATCCCTCTCTGAATTGAAATATTTGTGAGATTTAACGAAGTCATTTTTAGAAACCGAGAGTAGTGGTCTCGGTCTACACTCAAACCTATTTGTTCTCATCTCTTTAATCTCACCTATTTGCTCTCATCTCTTTAATCTCACCTCTTAGTGTCTCAACTTTTTTATAGCTTGAACGTGACAAGAGAGAGTGATTCAGTCAATGATAGTGTTCGCAAGAGTGCAGGATTTTCCTAGAATGTTATTTTGTAGAAGGACGCAACGAAAAGTAGTGAAGGTATTTTTCATTTTAGATAACGGAATCGGTTTGTAGATTGTTCAGAAGATTTTGAGCAATGGCGACCAAGGTGCTTTCGCATTGCCTGCCACCAAGCGTGGCTCCCTTCCACGCCGTGTGCACACCGCCAAACCTAGTGCTGGAAGCGTTTGAGAAGGCGTCGGGTAGGAAGGACGTCATGAATGCCGCGGATTTGGCCACCTTCTTGAGAACCGTGCAAGGTGAAAGAGACGCGACGGAGGAGGAAGCGGCGATGTTGATCTCGAATTTCTATTTATCCACAGGAACAAGGAACAGTAGCCGCCATTTGCGAATTCCTGGGGTGAGCCAAAGCAGCCAGCGCTCCAAACGGTACTCGAAACGTGACTTTTCCTTGTCGAAGCATGAGCTGCCTGCTACTCTTGACTTGCCTGCCTTTCTCAAGCTGCTCCTGAGTCCGAAGCTTAATAAACACCGAAAAGCACCTGCTAACTCGGTCGGTACCTAAACCCTCACGATCCTTCTCTCTCTTTAAAGTTGTGGTATTTCTAATTTTTACTCTTATTGTAGAGGACACTAGACTGTTAGGGACCTGATCCTGTCTTCTATTGACCCTGTTACCAACAGCAATTCATCTTTTTCAAACAGTTGGTTAGCAAGTGGTGTAAGCGTGACTTGGCTAATTGTCGATGACTACTAATCTTTCAATGTAGGTACCCTTCATTTGTAGTCTACAAATGTCTTTCTTTTAATAAGAAATCATCATATATGGACTGAGAGAATTTGATCTCAACACTTTGGCTCTGGTATCTAAAGAGGTCTCTCCGCAGCTCTATTGTAACATAAAATGAAAGCACACTCCTACGCATTATTTAGAGCTCTTGAATTGACGTAATGAATATTTTACCTGAATTACAAAGTGCAAATTTTTTCAGAGTTCTCCATTATGCTGCTGAGTTCTGTGTTGACGAAGTGAATGTTTGGAATGTGTCTTGACAGGACCTGAAACAGCAGCCTACGGAGGATATGACAGCGCCGCTATCGCACTACTACATCTGTTCAAGCCACAATTCATATTTAACGGGGAACCAGTTGACATCCAAGTGCAGCAGTCGCCCTATAATAGAAGCCCTCCGCAATGGATGTCGTGTCATCGAGCTGGACTGCTGGGATGGGAAAAACGGCAAAATCAAGGTTCTACATGGCAAGTACGAATTCAGTCCGTAACTATTATTTTACTATCCTTAGTGGTGTTTACTTTGGTTGTTTTTTGAAGGACTATTAAACGAATTTAAACGTGATGTTCTAAGCTCCTTGGGGGCAAATTGAAGTAGGTCATACAAGAACTTCTCTCTGGTCCAACTCATTTCTTAATTTATGATCACATGCAATGTTCTATGCTCGTTCTAATGATATAAAACCTGGCCATTTAGATGGTGTTTTTCATAATATGATCAATCGAGTGGGTCGTTTTAAAACTATGAATCTTTGGTTGTTTCACGGTTAGCTGTCGTTTTGTATGCTTGGATTCTTTGACTTGAGTCAATTTGAAAATCTTTGAGCTGTAGCACTGACTTTACAGACTGGCTTGATAGTACCTTGACGAAGCCAGTTGCATTTGAGGAATGCATTAAGGCAATCAAAGAGTATGCATTTGTAGCCTCTGATTATCCCGTGATAATCACTATTGAAAGCCACCTATCGCAAGAGCACCAGAAGAATGCAGCTCGGGTATGCTTCCTTGTTAGTTGCCTGTATCTGCACTGCTGTCTTTCCTGAATATCATGTTAGTTTAGAGACGGCTTGTAAACTCATGTTAATATGTTTATCCTTTGGTTACAATGAATGCAGGTGTTGAAAGAAATATTAGGTGACATGATGTTCATTCCCGATGACACTGATCGGCCACCCCTTTACTTCAAATCACCGGAGGAGTTAAAGCGTAAAATCATCATTTCTGATAAACCTCCTGGTGAATCAGTTTCTGAGCAGGTACCAATTTCACCGTTAGTAGAAAATCTTTCTAGAGATATTCTTCAAAACTTACTCACACTAGACCCTGCCGATTGTAACGTCTTGCAAGGCAATTTCCAACATAGACTCGGCCAATTGTAACGCGGCTGGGGTTTCTAATATACCTTTGGGGAGTGGTTTGTCTACTATTGACCTTCCTTGGGGTAGAGTAGCTTTTAGGTGAAATGCCTTTTAGGGCTTATATGGGGCCATGTCCCCGGACCCGCGAGTAGCTTTTAGCGCACAATGTATTTTGCAATCAATTCCATGCGAACACAGCTGCTTCTTCTCTGCAACACCTTTATGTTGTGACGTTTTGAAATTTAATCTTGGCAACTTTTTGAACTTGTCATCAGTGTTGTCGTTGATTGTCAGGTTGCTCAAGGAGTCGATATTGCCGACAAGCTGCCAATAAAGAGCGATAGCTCCGACGACGACGTTTCCGCAGTGAGCCAGCGTGTACGGAGTAAGAAGAGGATGAACAGACGGCAAAGTCAAGTTGCTGAAAGAATGGCACAGCATATGGCTTCGATTAATTTTGGCGACGATGACAATCAGGACATACCCAAAGTTCATGAGTTTGAGGAATTGCTATATATTTATTGTCAAAAGCCTTCGGAGATGGCGGGACAGCATGTGAAAGGCGGCCCATTGATGGCGGGTGAACGTGCCGTTATGGCGAATTTGAGTGAATCTCAACTCGATAATCTTATGGAAACGCACCCACATTCTTTGATAGAGTAAGAGTTCGTGTTTCATATCTTTGGTTCAAATTAACTTCTACGTTTCCAATCCAGAAATTGGATAGTTCACTTTAGACGTTATTGGTTAGTTACGATATCCTTCATAACATGTTTCCATCGTTAAAGTATGGAATTGATTTCTTCTTTGGGTGGATTATTCTGATACCTTCCTTTCGTTCAAGTTTCCGAATTGATTTGTTTCAACTCTCCTATAGATACGTAAGCGGCCATTTTTGGCCACTGGGGTACTTAGGGGTTAAAGCAATTTGTGCTCCACCGCAATTTTGTAGATGATGCTGGTGCTCTTATAATACTCGGATTCTGGTGATTACCTTCTGATGTCTTGGAAACGAAATCAGTCTCAATGAGAGAGTATTGTGCCTTTCGTTCTAACGTTGTGGGATATGGAAATGGTTGAGCAGGTTCACAAAAACCAATATGGGTAGAATGTATCCATTTGGACTTCGTTTCGACTCTTCAAACGCTGACCCTATGGATGCTTGGAAACACGGGCTTCAAGTTGCAGCCATCAATACGCAAGGTCGTGACCGGCCTGTATGGATTTCCAAAGCCCTCTTCAAAAGGAACAGTGGCTGTGGGTATGTCAAGAAGGCTGCTTTTCTTCTTCCTGGATCTAACGTAGACCCTGCAAGTCTGGAACCGCAGCTAGAATTGAAGGTGAGCCACTCACATCTCTTTTTTGTGCTCTAAAATAAAAAGAAATTCCATTTGGCAGTCCAATTCTTATTCTATGGCGTGCAACGTCCATTTTCCATGATCGAACTACTCTCTTAATCGTAATTTAAGGTGAGTTACAACAGTTTGATTCGTCTTTCATTTTAAGTATGACAACTGCCAAGGTCTCTATGAGCGTCAAACCACAATAATGAATGAGTATTCTGCTAGAGCGATGTTGACATTTCTTCGCTGTACCTTTTTCAGGTGAAAGTGTTGATGGGGACTGACTGGCATAGAAACTATGATGTTTTCAAGAAGCCGGACTATTTTGTGAAGGTGCAATCTTTGTTGCTCTCGCAATTCTCCTCGAGGGAATTTTTTTGACAAATATCTGCTTAGTCTTTAAGTGTTTTAGGATGAACTATGGTGTTGATCTAATGAAAGGATTTTCAGTAATTAGATTGTCTCGGAAACTTTGGATGACAACATGAAAAAAAAATTTCTCCGTGATTCTAGGGAAAGACATTTCTATCGTTATATTTTACTACAGAGGCGTCCTCATTATCATTATAACCGAAGATAGACCTTACTTTATAAATCTGATGTTTGTATGAAAGTTCTTGAAACAAACCAATTTTCTGTTGAAAATCTTGTTTAATGTTTTAGTTGTCTTGAATAGTTTATTGGTCTTGGAGGTTACAGTTGATTACCAGGAACCTTCAGAAGTCCAGGAATCATACAGAGTTCTTTAATTGGCGATAGTTGTGAAAGTATTGCTGCACGTTGATTTACCTTTACGAGTATTTGGGTGATCAGGTTGCAATTCATGGCGTGAATGGTGATGAAGTAAAGAAACATACCAAGGTCGATAAACGATCTCGGGAACCTCACTGGGAAGATGAGGAGTTCGTATTTCCACTTCGAGGTGGCCACTTCAGACTCATCTTGTTGGTCTCTGACAGTCGTTGCTACTGTAGAGGTGGATAAAAACTGTTTATGAGTGTCTATGCTGTTTTAGGATGAACTGCGTAGCATTCTTAGGAGCTGCCCGCTTTCTCTTGAAATTGGTGAACAGTGCATGAATCATCAATCGTTTTGTGCACAATCTTGAGCGCGTGTTATGTTTGTAAGGCAGGCTGACTCACACTAAAGTTCTTTATTGGCTCTGAACCAAAGAGGACGGGGCCTCGTACTGCCTGTGCAGTGAATATGGGAAGTTTGAGTGGGTTGCTACTTGAAATATGAGCCAATGCTACTCATGGATTCAATTCTAAAACTACAGAGGCACAGCCTCGTGGAGTGTTGCTGCTTTAAGCAGCTCCGCTACAAGAGATTTCTTCCCTGTAAATTTAGAATATCATATTGTAGCATTGGTTGGCTTTTGGAGTGCAACCTACTCGAACTTCTGCATATGTACTGTAGACGTAGCTTTTGTCAATGGAATGCCTCTTCCCCTTTGGTCCAGAGCCAATATATTATTCAACAGTAGTCCAATTCTTCCATCTTGTAGTAACCCAGATTCTTTTATTGCTACAATAGAAATGATACAAGGAGAATGCTACAGAATGTAATGTACGGTGAAAATCTAACGTTTGATTTGAAATTTGTGGTTTTCAGCACCGGAGCTTGCCATTCTGAGATTGGAAGTGAGGGAGTATGATAAGTTCATACGAGATGACATGGTCGGCCAATCTTGCTTGTCGGTGACTGAACTCAGGCAAGGAATCCGTGCTGTGAAGTTGAAGTCCAAAATGGGACAGCATCGGAGTTCCAAGCTCTTGTGTCATTTCAGCATACGGTCGTTGGAATTCAAAGGGAAAGGAGTCGCTTAAATGCTATTTCTTGTAAGCTTTTCATGACTTCGTGAGGAGCTAATGTATATCATTCTGGTACTGTAGTTGTCGTTTAGATTGAATCGATCGTATATAATTGCTAGGGATTCGCGTGATTAATTTGAAAGATTTATTCTTAGAGGTGGACCGAAGCTCATTCCCGTAGTGTAGTCATTAGTTAGAGCTTTGCAGTGTTTCTTCTTTCCTAGCAGCCATGCTATTAAATGGGAAGGGTGGTTTCAGGGATTCTGCGCCCGTTAGGTAGAGATCTGAAAATTTGTTTCTCAAATAGTGAAAGGGCCTCTTGTGGGGCTGAGAAAGTTCTGTTTGCTGGGAATGCACGCATTAGTTGTATATTATTCAGTTTCTTCATTATTGAGAACGTTGAGTTCCTGAGTTTTCAAATATCACATGACTTAGGTTCCATCGGAGTGAGGCTAGTTTGTCAATGGGTTGACAAATTGTTTATTTATTTGGACGAAAGATTCGTTTGAAAATTCTGAAGACTTCATCATTTATCAAAACGGGGACACCTAACTAATTACGTGTTAGCTTCAAATTCTCGTAGGCAAAGTTTTGATGACTTTGTGGTGTAAGGACTTACCCATAACGGAGCGTTTAAGAAATCCGACCCTATGTGCCCAGGTTGTTCATTTCAGTTAATTTCAGTTCTGAAATGAACAATCTTGGTACATAGTGTCCAATTTAGAACCCGCTCCGAATTGGGTGTGTCTACCTTACGCCATTTTAGGATTTGAAAGTTAAACTTGATCTCGTTCATTGATCACATTTCTTTGTTGTTGCAAAAGGGGCAAAAATAAATGATTTTAGTGAAAAGTCAACAAAAGGTATCAATTCATGCATTTTTGAGGACCATGGAAATGCTTCCTCCACCTTTCAACTTGTATGACACTAGTGGTACCAAATGACATAACTTTATTAAATAAAAATGACATAACTTTATTAAATAAAAATGCAATATAAGCAAGTTCAAGGACACCTTTTGTTCGGTTTTGAAGGGCTTTTACCAACATAGTTATGAAATTCTTCAATAGAAGGTTTTGAAGATTTGGAAACACAATATTTTTTCAAGAGTTTATCCTCACAATGTTGTTTTTAATTCTTGAGGGGAAAGTAAAGGATTTCTCGTACAAGTTGCATTTTCTCATGAGAAAATTCAAAAGTTTTTGTGCAAATTGCAAGGGTGCAAAACATGCAGGTATAGGCTCTCTTGCGTGACCATTCAAGGAAGCAAAATGAAACCAATCTTGAAGCCATCGTGAGAAATCAAAAACATTCCGCCACAATAGATATGCATTTTAGAAAATTGGATTTTACTTAGAAACAGACAAAGGCTTGGAACTCCGAACTACAAGGCCATTGTATGATTGTTCATCTTATATTATGGTAAAATCCCTACTTTACCCCAAAATATTCATTAAAATGTTTGACAAGTACTTTTGCAGATGCTTCAAAAATTTCTTCATAAATGCATTTTCTCCATCATGTACCCACGTTTCTACACATAAAATAATCAATCATTGATGAGTTGGTAGTGTCTCTTACAAAATCTAGTCACTAACATGAGGAAAAAGAGGAAAAAGTAGGAAGAACTCCCAACCCAATTGAGGCCCCATAATTTCTTAAGAGAATGACTAGGGGACATGCTCAGTTGCTACGTGGACACCCCATATAGCCCAACTTATTAAATTTGAGATTATTATTACGTTGCAATATGAAATAAAATCAAAATAGTATTTTAGCACACATTTGTATTTACAAGCGTTGTGAACATTCAACAAATTTGTCTCATTTGTGACATGGTCAAGAGTTAAACCAATTGTTCCCTTTGTTTATAAGTTTGTCTTGACTATGTCATAAATGAGACAAATTTTTTCTATGTTTACAATGCTTGTAGATGCAAATGTGTGCTAAAATATTGTTTTGCTTTTATTTCATCTCACATTTAACCCCTCAACGCCCATGGACTTTTTTGAGTATCTCAGAATTTGCTCTTGGATGAACGAATGGCAACATTTTGATAAGTTGCACCAAATTTTTTAAAATTATAATTGTACAAATTCAAACTAGATATGTTAGAGATCACATAGGAAAAGAAAATACAACAATATCACTTATGGATTGAAAAATTATAAGATTTGATCATGTAAGTGTTAAAACGATGAAAGTGATTTGATGTCTTTCAATCCTCAAATAATAAAAAAAAATAACCACTAAAATTAATCTCCAAGAGAGTCAAATATTTCCAAATTGAAATGCAGAGGTGGACAATTTTGATTCACTTGGGCAATGAGGATTTAATAGGTTGGGCCATAGGGGTGTCCCCCTAGTCGTTCCACTACCTATTTTCTCACCGGAATAGTGGCACGGTGGTAGGTACCACCAACGAGCGGTGACCGGGTGCCCAATCATACACGGACATGGGTAGCCGTCTCGTCGCAGACAAATAGCCCCCCATGGGCACGGGCGTCACGAATTCAACGCAACTCCAGGCAAAATTCGGTAAGCTTAATCGTGCGCACAATTTTTGCAAAATCGCAAATGCAGGCTCTTTCCATTTGTTGCCGCCATCGTCAAATCTCGTTCCTTCCAAAAAACTCTCAGCGCTTGCCAGACCGGAGAGCATTACATACTCGCAAACTCTTGCCAGAGGCAGTTACTTATACTTTCTTGCTTCCTCAAAACGATCGATCGACAGCTTAGTCTGAACTTTACACGATTCTTCACAATGCTGCTATTTCAAATCTTCTAATAACAGACTCGCTTTATTTCTTCTTAACATTCTGTTTTTCAAGCAAAAGGTAGCGCCATTGCAAAAATCGATCGACTTCTCCGTCAGCAACTCGGTCAAACAAAATCGTACTTAATTCGCAAAGGTTTAATTTGTGGTTCGGCTTTTATAACATTTCGATCGATTGCGAGGGAAATTTGAAGTTGTAATGCGTTTTCTGTGATCAGATTTTGTAATGCTCGTGTTTTATTTCATTGTAGGTCGTTTTGCTTGAGCTCTACAAAGGAGGAGGATTTTGTTTGTTTGTTATAATTTTTGTTTATGGATATGATTCGCTGTGTGAGGGGATTTAAAATGACAATGTATAACGTTCTTTGGACTTTTGATTGTTGTTTTGAATGATGTAGATTTTTTTGGAGTAAAGTTTAGTGCCGACGGTGTGAAAAGTTAATTGTGGAAGAAGTGATACTGCCATTAGGTTTATATGAAGATGTTGTGTAGTAAAATTGATTAGTGGAGGAGCGGCAGCTATGGCGTGATCGGGAAGAAATGCAGCCGAGGCGATTTTCAGGAGTGCGTCGACGTGTAGGTGGCCGGGTTGCAGCGTCCTTTTTCAAAGCTCTTAACCGCAATGCCTTGTGGATTGTGCTGCTTGTTGGTTTTCTCATCATCTCCACGCAAATGTATCTTCACAGCAAGATGTTCGTGAATCAGGTATCTTACGAATCACGTAAGTTAAATCTGATGTCTTCCTCTGCAACGATGTTCAGACGGTATTAATTAAAGACACTTATGGACACTGGCGACCTTGGCAAGTTCTATGAAGGAATTAGGGTTCTGGCTCTTGGAATTAGAGTTTCCACATTTCTAAGAAATCATATAGTGCATGACACTAATAACCAACAACTATTGGCAAATAAGAAATACTAAAGCACAATACATATACTCATCAGCTCAAAAGTAATTCCACCACCAAGTGGGACCAACCCTAAGCTTCATCTTGATGGACTTGAATTTTTGATAACTTCTTTTTTGACAAAGCCTTAGGCTAACCACTTGAATTGGGAGTTGTTGGTTATAAGTGTCATGCACCTTATGTAATCTTTCTCTAAAATTTCAGAATTGCAATTCTGGCTCCTTCATGGTGTGCCAATTTTACAATAGTCTTCTTGTTGATAACAGGGGTTAGTTTTTCTTTTGGGGAAATTATAAATAGGGGCGTGAAAGTGAAAAATAGACTATTACAGATAGGGTCACAGTTTCAAAATTAATACAAATAGGGGCACAATTTGTAAATTTTTGTAAATTTTTTTGGTTTGGACATTGATTGATTTAGATACATCACATTAAATGATAGTTTATCTTTCAAAAAACTTAAAAGGCCTCTCCAAATCAAGCCTACATAAAGAAATTTTGGTAAAATAATTATAAATAGGGGCACAATTTGTAAATTTTTGTAAATTTTTTTGGTTTGGATATTGGTTGATTTAACTTAGATACATCACATTAAATGTTAGTTAACTTTCAAAAAACTTAAAAGCCTCTCCAAATCAAGCCTAAATATAAAAAAAATTGGTAGAAAGGGTGACAATTTTTGGAAAGATCTCTAAATATTTTGGAAGTTAGCTAACAATTAATGTGATGTATCTAAATCAACCAATTTTCAAGCCAAAAAAATTCACAAAAATTTACCAATTTATTCGAAAGTGTGCCCCTATCTGTAATTATTTTCATTTTCATGCCCCGATTTGTAATTTCCCCTCTTCTTTTTCTTTTTGGTATCCTTTTCTTTACTTATAGCTGATATGAATGGTTCTAACTTTCTTTCTTAGACCGCAAGTAGTATCATTTTGGTTTGCATAGGAATGGTAATGTGCGCTTATGAACCGTGGCTGTGGGAATTTGCAGGGTAGAGAGAGGGATTGCAAGTGGCTGAGCAATCCACCGCTGGTGTGTGCTCATGGAGGAGATTCGTCCAATGCTCCTCCTAACACTGTCAGTGAAATTTTAAAAAAAATTCAATTTTTTTTGCTTTTTGATCAAAACATGCATTGATTCAGCTTTTTCCTAAACATTTTGAGCAAGACCTTTAGCATTGTGACAACAACTAACAATTTCTCCTCTTTGAATACAAACGGTGTGGGTTTAATTCTGATTCTGATTTGGATTTGGATTTTTTTTTGTAGGAGGCGTCATATCGTTTAGCTCTTGATCTGCAAGTTGATTGCATAGAGATCGATGCTTCGAGGACTCAAGATGGCGTACTAGTTGCTCTCCATGATCGGTATAATTTCACCTCGGACCATTTTTGCGTGAAATAGTGAGATTTAAAAAAACAATTTAGGCTGTACGCGATGTCATGACAATCTTCTAGGAGGCCCAATGACACCAATGACACCTCGGAACTGGCCATAACGCCCTAAATCATGGATGTTTATTATGTTTATTCTCCCATTTTTTATAATGGATACCTTAGGAGGGTATCAAACCTTGTGATTTCAGCTCTGCAGTTTGCAGGTTTGTTACCAACGTACAACGCAATTCTCCTTTTTCTCAAAAACCTGGCTTTTTGGTTTGGGATTTCAACATTATCTTCTTTTGCAAGCTAGCTTTAGCATTCCTAAAAAGAGAAAGCTTATGGATGTAATAAAGAGAGCATGATGTGAGCATTGATGGTCGTGGTTGCATATGATTGACTATAAATTCAAGCATGAACTTCAGTGTAGTACATCAGCATACAAAAATCGATATAGAGTGCAGTGTTGCAATGGCTAAAGAATCATAAGTATAGTAGAATGCGAGAAGTGGAGGGCGTTCCTAGGTTTAAAGGCACCAAGTACGAGCACGGAGCCCAAGGGGCAGGTGCCCGTAATGTCCAAACATGACCGAGATTCTATTGCATAACTACTACTCAATTTTTTTTCTACTGCCCATTTTTATTTTCCGTTCCCGGTCCTGCCCCATTTTGCAACAGTGCATTCCACTTCCACTTGATGGAGGAGTGCATGGAATGGACTGCCGCCACTGCAATGATGTTCCTCAGTAAAAGGAACCGATATTACAAACGAAAAACTTTATACTGGCTCTGGTATTTGTGGAGTATGATATCTCTTTCTGAAGGCGAAGAGAGGGGTTTGTTGGACCATTTTCTTATGTTTCTTGAGGCAGGGACCTGCAGGCTATCGTTGGTGACAAGAATGTACGCGTAGGTGACCTGAAATTCTCTCAGGTAATGCAGTTGCTCTCTAACATTTCGCAGTTGCAATTCTGCTGGTGGATGGTGGACTTGTTTGTCTTCCTGTGCTCAAATTAAATTATTGTATTGTAATCTTTAGCAGATAAATCTGGCTTTAATACACAATCGTGGTGGACTGGTGGTAAAAGGCCTGATTGAAGGTGTCTTGTTAAAAGGTTCTGAACAATTCAGTTATTGTCTGCAAGGAGATCTTGAAGAGGAAATTAATGGAATTATTCTTGTTCTGCAGATTAAAGAACTCAGACCTGGTGCAAGATTTGCTGAAAAGTTTCACGAGCAGCATGTCCCCACATTAGAATCTGCGCTCCAGGTATTCAACTGACATTTTTGCAGCACCCCTTTCAGAACCAAAAGACAATCCAAACCCCGTCTATAGAACCCGTATCCGTGGTTTGGGTCAAATCAACCAATCATGAAATTTTA
This sequence comes from Ulota crispa, assembly GCA_963920765.1. NCBI lineage: Eukaryota > Viridiplantae > Streptophyta > Bryopsida > Orthotrichales > Orthotrichaceae > Ulota > Ulota crispa. The sequence goes on from OY987242.1 coordinate 22,240,034, forward strand.
ATGAAACACTTCCGATTTTCATGATAAACACAGAAAAAACGAGTGCAGAAAACACCCAATTTTTTCTATTAAGTTGTAAAGTAGTGGTTGTGTTTTCACTCGTAGACTACATAATTGGCTAAGATTGGGAGGCTTGAGATAATTATTGGACATAACCAGCTGGTATGCATACAATAGTAGATGTTGTGATCTCATTCTTGGTTGATTGGAGGGTCCGCAGTAAGTAGCTAGGTCATGTCATATAAACCTCTCTTCTGCTTGGCAAATTAAGAATTGCTACCTGTGCTGAGCATGCATAAAAACTAGTATGAATTATGGAATTCACGTAGCATATATCATGTTTAATGCTTAAATACTAAATTGGCTGGATCCTGATTTGCAACCATACACACTTTACTTGAGAATCCAGCTTTTTTTTCAGATACATAATGAGAGGTCTGACATCATGTTTGATTTTGGATTCTTGTCTCAGTACGTGATGCCACATGTACTGCAAGTAATCATCGATGCAAAGGCAGGACCTCCCAAATACGAGGAGCGCATGGCAATCGACATATTCTCTGTGGTAAGATTCTATAAATAAAACATCAATCATTATTTGTATGACCTTTGTTTTCTTCTTATGCTAAACGACAAACAGGACTATGTCTAATGTAAAACACTTATCCTTTTCCTGAGCCCTGATGCTTTGCATGCTCGTTACATACCTATCTTGAGCCAATTGGAAGACCATCCTTGTGAGAAGAATTGTGTGGAATTGTAATGGAGCCATAAGATTGATGGAAACAAAATAGTGAAGACGAAGTAGAACAAACAAATAGCTAGGAGAGAATAGTGAACTTGTTGTCAAAGTCCAACAACGAATTGTAGTGTGCAGAACAGGGCCGTCAAAGTTGTGAGTTTTAGGTTTCCTCTCTGATAAACTTTCAGACTTCAGCTCTAGAAAGAAAACTCAAAATGTCACTCCAAAAAAAAACCAGGAACACTGACACCCCTCAGTAAGTATCTTCGTGTGCAAAAGGATATCTATAGAGCAGTGTTTTTTTTATGGTGAAATATTGCCAACTTTGACAGATTTTGGTCACTGCAGTGCCTTATCTCCAAATATTCTTTAATGTAAAATGAGAACAACAAAGTTCTTACCCTTCCTTCAGAAAAACACTGCTATATAGGATGGTCCTCAAGCTATACAAGAATGTTATAGGTCAGGGACAATGATCAATGCTAAGAAATGCATTACCATGAAACGCATTCCCTTGCAATACCAATTTCTTGCCGTCCAAACCTTAGTTTGTAACTGATTGTGTCGGTAGTATTTGTCATAATTTTGTGTTGTCTTAATCGTTTGTCATCCTCTGTACAACATCTTGTTGCATATTTAAATTGCTCGAGTACTAGCTCTAAACCAATGTCTCTAGATTCAATGAGAGTGTGCCACGTTGGCAAGCATTAGTCAAGAACCAGTTTTGAAGGATTCCTACTCTCTACCACTTTTCCTCTTTTCAATTGCCCTGTGCCATGTGGCAATGAAGGTGACTGGAGAGGGTTAAGTTAACCTGAAAGCAAATGATTGTTCTCACTTTCTTACCCCTAAACAATTCAGCGCCTGGAATCGAAGAGGATGAGCTAAACTATGGCTGAGACCGAATGCTGAAACTCTGGTTGTGCCAGATGAGGAGTGTGGACTGTCGGAACTGCGTGCTGTGGGCTAAATCAGACAGCATTGTTGAAGATTTTTCGCTCTTATCTTCACATCCTGAGGTAAAATTGTCATCATCTTTACCTTTCATGATTGTAATGTCTTGACAAAATGCTTTAAGTTTGGAATGGTCCTTCACCGAAATCACTGGTTTGAACACTAGGCTTCGGTTTTCATGTTCTTGAATTCTGATTCCCTTGAGGTTGTCTTAGATTCAACTCATCAAAGGCTATTTGTGGAGAGTTTGTGTTTGTGCAGTTCCTCGGCTACATTGTGATGCAAGACAAGGTGACTGGCAAAGTCACCGACCCTTTGCGGATGCAAAAACCCGGGGTCATAGGCGCTTTTCACGGAATTGTGACAAGAAAACTCGTCAATTCTGCACACAGGTGACAACTTTTCTCTGATACTTTCGTATAGAAACGTTACAAAGTAAAGAAAGCTGTTCTGGACATATACCGGTAGATACTTAAGCAGCTGTGTGACCAACAATTCAATGCTTTGACTTTGTCTGCCATTATCAATATCGATGTTGTAGAGTAGAAAATGCTCTTTCCGTCACTTTCCACAAGGTAATGCTTGACAAAGAGGGCATTTTGCAAACGAAAAGGGCAATGAGAAGGGCAAAAGCCCTACAAGGAAGCCCTTTGCTTCCCGCGAAATACCCAACGAGTCAAGCATTGCTCGGCGTAAACCACTAATGATATGAGAAAGACAATCAAGGATGGACAAAAGTTCGATGAAAAAGTTCGATGAAAAATACTAGATGCATGATGACGTAGAAACTTGTGTAACTCTCTTGAAAACCCGAACTCTGCAGCATTATTTGCTCTACAAATGAACTTAAAATTCCCCTCCAGAATTTTATGTAGGATTGTGATTTTTGAGGAGATCACTCGTAGAAATGTGGAGAGATCACCTTAAGATCCAAATTTTTATCACTCTACAAATTCCTGTTGCAATTTCAATGGTGGAGGTTGTAGACTACTATAACAATAGACAACCTTATGCCTTAATGTGGTCACAGGCATTTAGTCAATTCATGCTTTTTCCAATAGAGGCCAACCTAGAATATTGGATGAACTGAGTTGTTGTTGGTAAGATGGGTCAATAAATAGACCAGACCAGGTACTTAATAGGTTTAGTATCTTGTACCTACCTTATATTTCCTAAGCAAAAACCAACATCAAGGATTAGTGTCACAAGGAAGAGAGGCCAACTTGAGCATAATTTTCTTCTTTAGGTAAAAAGTTGCTTGTTGTTGTGCCTTCCAGGGCGGGGAAGAAATTACATGCTTGGACGGTGGATGAAGAGTCAGCTATGATTCACATGCTCAAAACTGGAGTAGATGGCATGGTTACAGGTATCCCTGGTTTGCTTCAACGGGTGATGGGATCTGAAAGGCAACAGTGTGCACAGTATGGATTCTCATAGACTTGCTCTCCTTTTTATTTGTTTTGTTTTAACAAATTCTGAATCATTCTTCAAGCACTACACAAAATCAAAGGAATTTTCTGCTTATCTTTTGCTCACACACTTTGTAGGCTAGTCTTTGCAAACTCCATTTACACCAACATTCATATAGATCACTAGAGATTCTTTTAGTAGAATCATCAAATTTTTGTAGAAACATGAGAATTTTTTTTATAGCAATTTTGGTTTCTAAGTTTTTAGTTCACCCAAGAAGTTGGTCACCAATTACACATATATCGAGATTCAAAGTCTTTGTCAACAAGTGCTTGAAGGGTGGCCACTTAACTTCTCTAATGACATTGCTTCATCGTATTGAATGGGCTTGTGTTTGTGTTTGTGTTAGCATTCTCATGCTTAATCAAAACTTTGTATGTGGAAGTTGTCTAATATGAGAAGTGTATATAGAAATTCTTTGATTGTTTGAATAAGAGAGTGCAGTTTGATGCAATTATGATGTAGGGTAGACAAAGAGAAATTGAGTACATGAGTATGAGAGTTGAATGAGCAAGTTAAGGGAATTCTTTTTGCTTGTGAGAGTTAGTATTCCAAACATGGGAGTGCTTAAAAGTTTTTTATTTGTTTTTCTTGCACTTTTTTTGTTGTTGTACTAGCTAATAGGTCAAGGTAACTCTATTATCATGAAGTCTAATGGCATAAGTATTTTTGTGCTTTAGATTAACTAGTTCAATTTTATTTTCCAAAAACGTCATTTCACATTTCAATACAATTTGTTTAAAAGTTGATAGTACATATATAGACAAAGCATGTCAATGAAGAAATGATTTATCATAAGTTATGGTAATAAGTTGGTTTAGTGCTAACTTCTTTAATTCCATTCCCTTATGTATGCATTAAGTGTCCTAAAGATTGCAATCAGTTAATGCATGAAGACGTAAACACCAAGAATGTAGTATCTAGAATGTAAATTAAATCATGGAGTTCTCCACGCTAGTGCTAATCTGGAGCTGTGGCCTGAACTTTGACATTCCAATCTTTCATTGGAAGAGAAATCCTCTTTTTTAAAGTTCCATTCTACAATGGTTCTCAAAAAAGAGGATTGGCCAAAGTTTAATGTACATAAAAAGATAACAGAAATTCCTACATATTTTCACTTCAACACCATTTTTTAGTCATTTGGATTATTGCTTCACTAAAAACTGCAACTTGTACCATCAAACAATCTCTATTATGCAACCTTAGGTATAAGGAATTCAGAATTCTTTATTAACATCAAAAGTTTGAAATTCTTTAATAAAGAGGAGGGAAGGTAGAGGAAAAGGAAAGGAAGGGTGAAAAGTCATTGCATATTTGGGGGGAGGGAGAGGAAAAAGTAGGGAATAGGAGAGTGAAAAAGGAAGGCATAGAGAGGAACAAGATGGACAAGACATACAACAAAAAGAGAGAAATAAAGCCAATGAGATTGCACTAAGAGCAGACAAGGCATACTTATTGAAATGAAAAATCTTGGTGCATATAACTAAAAAAGGTTTAAGCATTAAATTATGGGAATTGATATGTGCACATTGGGGAGTTGATATTTGCACATCCCCCTAGGGGGTAAATTATAGATTTCTACTATCAAAAAGCTGAATTTGAGAATTTTGAATTCAGATTTCGACTTAGAGATCATGATTTAGTCTAGAACCATAAAAAAAGGTCCAATTGAACAACACCCAATGAAAAAGCTTATCTTTTTTTACAAACAAAAGTAAAGGTAACACGTTTTCCCCTAGCTAAGCTTTTTTATTGGGTGTTCTCCAGTTGCAACATTTTTATGGTTCTAGACTAAATCATGGTCTCTAAGTCCAAATCTGAATTCAAAATTCTCAAATTCAACTTTTTGATAGTAGAAATATGTAATTTAACCTCTAGGGGGTGTGCAAATATCAACCCCTTGGTGTGCACATATCAATTCCCTAAATTATTGGCCCATTCCTTATATTGGTGTAGACACTAATCAGATGTTGATTTTTTCTTTAATTCTTCTCAACCCTGAAGCACCCTAGCAACAGGATCCCGTCGTTGGGGCCCACAAATTTATCTCATTTTTTCTTTTAATTTGTATGGTGAAAACAGTCATGATTGGTCCCCATCAGTAGAGAAGGTAGTCATTTTTCAAATCCTATGGTCATTTTTCTAAATGTAATTTTCCAAGCTGAGGTGGCCATTAAACCCCCATTTTCTCCTAAATCCTAAAATAACTTTAGACGCTTAGGGGTTAACAGATTTAAAATAAATAGACAATTTGATCTAGTCAAACTTATTTATGAATGCCGGTTTAATCTTCCTTTCAAACAAATCTGCTAAGTTTTTAGAATACTCTTACTACTTGGATTTAGTATGAGGATTGAGGAGCTTCTAGAATTGGTGAGTAAATGTCATAAAAGTTTCCAAGAGGGGACTTTAGTGCATCATCAACTCGAAGAGAATGGATAGGGTTGCAAATTGGACCCTCCTATGCCTTTTCATATCCAAAAGTTTTGAAATCCTAGTAACAAGTCAGTTTTATCCACTTACATTGTAACTTCAATAGGTTTGCTGCAAGTTGTTGATTGTTGTAAACAGCTGGTTGTTTGAGCACACATTACAAGGGAAGTTCAAAGGCATTCCAAATACAAAAATTTACATTGCGGAAAGATTGTTTTGATTGAGTCTTGTCTTGGGTTGCATTGCTAGTTTGCTCTAAAACCACTTACTCATTTTGAACCACTTGGGTAGATTTTGGGTAGATTTTAGTGAAATGGTGCACTGGTGGTTCTTAAGTTGCCCTCTTACAAGTCATTGAATGCATGGAAGAAAAGGTGTTTTAATTGCAAGAGCCAATCATTCTCCTTGCTTCCCCAAATCTCTTCACAACTTGCAAGTGAACAGTTTTGGGAAGGTCTAGGGTCATAAATAGGGACCTATGACACATGCACTTTGAGAATTCATAAATAATTTAAAAATGCTTCAAAAAATATGAAACAACTTGTGTTACATTCCGCATCTATTTCTCTTAGTCTAAAAAATGAACTAAAAATCCTCCTATCCACAGAAAACCATAAAAAAGGTGGATGAGCCCCTTAAATGGGCAGTTTATGAACACACTACCTTGTGGTTCCATTGAAACTGTAAAAGTACCTCCAACTCCCACATAATTGGTCCCCACCAATAGAATGACTTTCCAATATCATCCACTGTCTTGGATTGGGTTGATAGATGCTCTTAGGGAAATATTTTGAGTATTCTCATGATTGCCAAAGCTAGGCTACACCAAATTAAATTAATGTTTCAAACCGATGTTTAGTACAAAAGTTGGTAGCTTTTACTTGAGGTAGGAGGCTCTAATTCAGAGCTAGCATTTTGAATGGACCATGTAGAGCCTCCAAAAATAGTGCACCATGTAGAGCCTCCAAAAATAGTGCACCATGTAGAGCTTCCAAAAATAGTGCACAAAGGATTTTTGAATGGGTCAACTTTTCTATGTTCAGAAATTGTACTTGTGCATGCATTGTTTTAGGAATTTAAGAAAGTGACATGAGCCAGTCTTGAATGTGCTTGTTGGCCATAATTGTGTTCAGATTTGTCTTTTAGTAAAGCATAGATATATGTCATACCACTAGAAGAAAAACATGTCCTAAACAATTGTTCAAGACAAATGCAAATGCCCTAAACAACTATACAATGACTCAAGTACAATTGTTTAGGACATTTTTAGTTGTTGTGAACCAGTTGTTTATTGCAAGATTTCTTCTAATGTACAAAATAAATGAAAACATGTTTTCAATCATAATTTGAGTATTAGAATATGGAATGGGTGCTTGCACGCTTTAAAAGCCTTATTGGAGCATTCTTGGCTTTGTAGTGGTTGCTTTAAGGACTCATGTACTCCATTTACAAACCACAGCTTTGATTCATGAATGCTATCATCTATGATCAAGAATAGCTACCTATGCACCTTTTGCTTTAATAAATTGTAGTTGATTCGTACTAACTTAGAAAATATCAAATTAAACGGTCATAGAACTATCTCTCTTTTTGGCTTTCTACCAAAATTATTTTCATTTTACCAAGCTACCTTGATATTTCCACAAAAGCGCACTTTCCCGTAGACGGTCTATTCATAAGCCTCTTGTTTTATGTGTGGAAAAGCAAATTCTTTGATTTTTCACGCCCACTTTTCTAGTCTATGTCAGGTAAAGAGGAACGTGCTTTGGAAACACGCGGGATGTCTGGCTGCGACTGTCTCAAAGAATCAAGCAAGAGATAGTATGCACACAATCACTATCAAAATAACTCTCCAAGATGATCAAAACATAAGAGAGCAAAACACATGAAAATATGAATTAATGTATAGGGAAATGTATTTTGGTTTCAACAAATACAAATATATATCAAATAATAATTGGTTTTTAAGAACAATGGTCTCAACACATAAGACATTTATGGAATAATAAAAATTGGTCTCAAAATATGATAAGACAAGACAAGGCAAAACATATATAGAATAATAAATTGGTCTAAGAAAATAAGACGCCTTCTTCCAAATAGGGTTTCATCTATATACTAAAGAGAAAAGATATAAAGTAAAAGTCCTTCTTTACTATTGGTTCTTGAATTATTTCTCTAAAATAAACTTTAGTGACTTCAGTTAACTAACACTTCTAAACAGTTGTTGCCTCATCAAAACCTTATTTGGGAAAACCTTATCCGGGAAAACCTTGTTAACCAAGGGTAAAACCGCAGGTAAAGGAAAAAGAGTACAACACCTCATACAAACTATAATCTAATCAAATTTTACATATTTACTATATGCCGTGATTTACATCACGACAACGTTTTTGAGAGTCCACAAACCGGTGTCTCAAACCTCCTCCCCTAAAATGATGGAGAGGGTTTTCTTTAGAAGAACAATAGATGAAATATGTTTGAAGTGATTAGGGAGCTTCAAACATCAACTTTTTTAAGTGACTCAAGTTGTGCTTCACCTCGGTGAATTCACTAGTGAATAGCAAGATGAATTACATCTGGAATTCACTCCTAATGTGATTCAAATTAGGAGCAAACTTCAGAAACTCACTTTTGCGCAACTCATCCTCTTGGGTGCCTCAGACGCTTAGACCCTCAACTTGTGCACAAAACCCTAATTGCAAACTCATGAGTGTGTTAGACTTTGGGCATGCAAGTGAACAAAAGTAATTCACTAATGAGCTAGGATCCTGTGAGGTGAGAAACTTGTAGACAAGATTTTACGTTTGAAGCCCCCTATTGTCTCCCAAGCAATTTTCCAAATAATACATTTTAACTTAAGTACTTTTGCATCCATTTCAAACCGGCTGTTTTGGCATGTGTGGCCTTGGCAACAAGGGCAGCAAATGCCGGAGAATGAAAATAATGAACTAAATAACCGGACGAGCTGCGGAGCGGCGAGTCGGTTATGGGACATAACCATTTCCGTGAAATTTAGATTTAGATCATTCAATTGTAAAGATCTACGGCTCTCGATGCATGATAGTTGCATAGTAAGGTAGAAGGCTCTAAAATGGAGTGGGTTCTAAAATGGTGCATTTCTAAGAATGGCTGACATATTCCTCTTACATATCTACTATTGTCATTGATGAGTTAGTTGAGATAACTAGTTTCAACTAACTCATCAATGACAATAATAGATATGTGAGAAAAATATGTCAGCCATTCTTAGAAATACACCATTTTAGAACCCGCTCCATTTTAGAGCCCTCTACCTTAGTGACGGGAGAGGATTGTCACTCTTGCACCTTTGTCCTTGTGCGATGCATTGCCCACTCTCCTCGTGCCATGTGGCAATGACAATGACAGGAGAGGGTTATGTGGGACCAACGCCATTCCAGGGCTCTGGGAATAGAATTCTTCCGTCAGTCCCTGGGGCCCGGGGCCCTGCCAGCGGGACGGACCGGACCGGACGGAGCATCTAAAGTTAAGCTTTTAGGGTTTCGGATTTCTCCGACTCTCTCTCACTTCCCAGCCAGCTGTTCTTCTCCCCTGTCAGTCAGTGTAAGCTTAGATTTCCCGGCACCGACGTCGGAAGATCGTCGAGTTGACGATGGCATAAATTCGGAGCTCTTTCCAACGCCGGATTTGGCGTACTTGTTGGCTCGCGAGCTCACGGTGCGCGGAGGAATCATACAGTTTAATGCGTGGAAAATCAAGACGCCGGGATGAACTTCTGAGACCGTGCTGGTTGTGAATTTCTGGATCGGACGAGTGTTTTTCTCTGGAATTTGGAATTTTGGAATTTTTTTGTTTGGTGGAGGAGAGTGGGAATGAGTACGAGACGATAGGAATGAGTGACAGCAGGAGTAGTAGTAGCGGGGGTAAGGATGTATGGCAGGTTGAGTACTCGGGGTGGATCCACGGAGCAGCATGTAGTGAGGCTGGAGCAGGTGCCCCGATGGATTGAGCAGGAGCCTTTGTCGCCGTCCGCGAGTCACAGTGAAAGCGAGACGTCTGATCGGGGTTTCGTGGATCCTCTTACGTCGCTTGCAGCAGGTATGATACTTTCTTATTTTTCTCTACCCCTTGGCCTTGTAAAATGTTACTCCCTCTGTTCCAAAATGATCTTCCTGTTGACCTTTATTGAGTGTCCCAAAATGATCTTCTTGGTGGAGGAGGAAGGGAGCTAGCAACACTTGCACATAGTCCAAAAGTATGAGCTTGCTAACCAATCCCATGCCATCAAGTGAGTGGCCACCAAAAGTATGAGCTTGCTAACCAATCCCATGCCATCAAGTGAGTGGCCACCGGTGCTCTTCAAAAATGCCAAAAAAAAATTCAATTTTCAAGCACTTTGAAACCACACTTTGAAGATTAATTTGAAACTAATTTTATAACAATCGGAGGACATCAAAACTCAAAAAAACATATAAAAAACGGTTCTTTTCAAGCTTTAGCATTTTGTGTAATAGGAAGATCGTTTTGGGACGGAGGGAGTATAAATTAAGCTTGAAAAGAACCTTTTTTTCAAAAAAAATTGACCTTTGAATAGAGTTTGATAGAGTTTGAGGTACTCCTATTGTTTTGAAATTGTGAGGTTCAGATTAGTCTTCAAAGTGAGGTTCCAAAGTGCTTGAAAATTGAATTTTTGAGGCATTTTTGAAGAGCACCAGTGGCTACTCACTTGATGGCATGAGATTGGTTAGCATGCCCATGCTTTTGGACTATGCGCAAGTGTTGCTAGCTCCCTTCCTCCTCCAACAAGAAGATCATTTTGGGACACTAAATAAAGGTCAACAAAATAAAGGGCAACAAGAAGATCATTTTGGGATAGCGGGAGTATTTTTGTCTACCCCTTGGCCTAATAAAATGTTATCGTTTTTTACCTCACAGCGACTACTGCACTATGTTATAATAATGTTTCGCACCACTTGCTTCCCTGGAATCCTTACCATTTTGAACGAGGAGCTAAATTAGGTCAAGATGTGTAACTCCACCATTCGTAGTGACGAACGACTCTGTTGCGTGATCTTGCACGACTCTGCATTCGTTTTACACTGTAGTTCGTTGGTGTACTCCAGTGAATTGATTTAAAGAGCTTCTTAGTTTATAAATGTATTGAAATTAGTACCGGTCATGTAAGAATGAAATGTTCTCTCTCGAACATCAGCATTATGGTGCAGCAATTCAGAGTGTGTCATTTGAGCTTGGATGATTGGACAGGGATTCTTGTGGAATTCACCGCATGTATCTCTGTTTACTCGTCCTGAAAAGATTATCAAGTGTAAGTTGTGTAAATACTTTACGAAATAATCCTCTGATTTACAATATTTTTTTCCTTCGTTGAGTTATCATTTTTTCGTGTTTTGCGCGTTCGTCTTTGTCCTTGATCCATCCTAAGGTGCTTTTTCGGAAACTCGAGAATAGCGTTCTGCTATTGTATAGATTCTCGGGATCTCACTAAAGCAGGCAAATTGCTGATGCCGTCAGTTTGGTAGACGTAGGAGGGTCCAGCAGTGGCTTACACATGCAGAAGCTGCTGTTTTTTATGCTTTCCATATAGATTTTAGGGAAAATTTCATGGATACCCCTGAAGTTTGCAATAAATTCATAGATACCCCTGCTTTTTCAGAAATTTCACAGATATCCTTGGACTAAAACTTTCAAGCGCTTTTTTGTTGTGCATGCCACTTCCCTTCTCCCTTTGTGCACACACTACTTCTTTCTTGTTATGTGTGCGCAAAAAGGAAGAAGGGAAGTGGCATGCACAACAAAAAAGCGCTTGAAAGTTTGGTCCAAGGGTATCTGTGAAATTTCTGAAAAAGCAAGGGTATGTATGAATTTATTGCAAACTTCAGGGGTATCCATGAAATTTTCCATAGATTTTAAGCAGCACGTAGAGCTGAGAAGTAAATGTTTGTATGTCAAGGTTGGCGATGTTGGAATATATCGTTTGGGATTTGAGTCTCGGACATCCGCGTGTGGAATTTCTGGTGTTGAGCTTAGTTTTTAGTGCCAGTGCGTGGCTGTATTTTGTTTCTGTCAAGCTTACTAACGGAGCTTCTGCACGGACAGAAGGGGCTTGGATTCAGAACAACAGCTACAAAGTCCTACAGTGTTAGCAGTCACCTGCCAAATTTTTGCGCCAATCCTACTACAGCTTAAAATCATAATACCCTTAACAGTTTGCCTTAAATTTTTGTAGTTGTGTAGTGTATAATACACTTTTAAACTGGGGGAAAGTCCACCTGTCCGGTTTTCATAGCAAGGGGTATAGAATGAACAGTAACTATTTGAAGAGTCAGTTCTGCTTCAAAGATGAGGAGGGAAGTTGACTATGATTGTCCATGCGGCTGTATTCAATCTGATACTTTGTTGATTTTGTCAGGATCTGAAAATGGGGGAACAACTTATGGGACAACTTCTAAGTTTAATGTTGATCATGACGTTAATGCGAAGCTCTATCTATGGCGTGGTACCCCATGGGCTTTAGAAGTCGACGCTGTTGTCAATTCTTCTAATGAGGTATATTACGCTTTGCTTTGCTCAACTTTGAAGGCCATGCAACGCTAGAGTAGTCAAGTGGAAACAGAATTGGATCCTTTGCTGCCCCCTCTTTTGTACTGATATCTGTTCTTCTATTAACCTGATGAAAATGGTGACCAGAATTTGGATGAGGCACAAAGCAGTCCTGGCTTGCATCCAACAGCTGGACCTGGGCTTGCAGAGGAGTGTGCAACTCTAGTAAGCGTTTTTGACCTCTTTCTAGAATTTATTTATCTGTTTGGACAAGGGTACTTTGCTACGGATTTATTTCGATTAATTATTCTTTTTTGGATTTTTGGTTGTGTCATGATATATGCATGCATGCCAAGTTTTTGATTGTGTCATTGTCACTGAGCAGTACAGCGTTGGCGGCTATTTGTTCAAATGTATTTTTGCATTATATAGATGTTCGGTGTATGAAACTTGGTAATACACTTTTGGGATTATTAAATTACATCTGATGACTTGTTGTATGTGCATCATCACAATTTGACATTCACGTCACTCTGTTACAGGGAGGGTGCAGAACTGGATTGGCCAAAGTCACAAACGGCTATGATTTACCCGCAAGGTATAGTTCTAATTGAAATTTTCATGCTTATAGTCTACCTCTGTGTAAGGCTACATGGTCAGGTGGATTCATTGTCACACCTTTCGCAGGATGATGTATAAATTCAGATGGAGAGTTTGTGAAGTGGTCATTGGGTTGGTTGTTTTGCAGGCGCGTAATTCATACAGTAGGACCTAGATATGCAGTGCGATATCATACGGCTGCGGAGAATGCACTTAGTCATTGCTATCGTTCATGTCTGGAACTTCTTATTGAGCAAGAACTTACAAGGTTAGATTCTTGATTCAATATTTCCCTATATTTGTTGGAGGAGCAGCCTGTAGTGTATTTATGGCTTCTGCTAAGCTGAGTATGTCTTGTACATTTGCCGTTTGTTGATGACCTGCGTTTTCCATCAAGGTTTATTTCTGTATTTGAAGCGTAAAATCCCTTCCAAGATTTTGGGGGATTCAAGAGGGTTGCTTCAAGAGTATTTAGTCCTTATCAACTCGTGGATCTCTTAGTTGTTGCTACTTATTACTGTGCTTGGTTGTTTCATCAGCATTGCAATGGGCTGCATCTACACAGAGAGCAAAGGTTATCCAAGGGAACCTGCAGCTCATGTTGCCATAAGTAAGTCCAAATCATACATTCAATTTTACAATCAATCTCATGTTCCTCATGCTTGAATGCTCTTTAATTCACGTGCATATTTGAACAGGGACTGTCAGGCGCTTCTTAGAGAAGCACAAGGATAAGATCAGTGCTGTAGTCTTTTGCACATCAAATGCTACTGATACAGACATCTATAAAAGGTCAGTTAGTTTGTTTCGGTTTGTTGAAGGATGTGCTGTTAACAAGAGATGCCTGGTTTTGAGAAGGAGTTGACAATTTATTGGTCTTTGGTCTGAAATGCAGAGCGTATCCTTAAAATTAGTATCTTATGGTCATGTCGTGCAGCAGATTGAATCATTGTGTTATCATCGGAATTGATTGGTCATGAGACTTAATGAATTATGGTTGTTGGTTAGATTGCTTCCATTATATTTTCCAAGGGACAAATATGAGGAGGAGATTGCTGCCACCAAGCTACCAAGTGATGTAGGGGATGAAAACGGAGAAACGGTTATTTCTGAACGTAAGATCAGAATATCGGCATTACCTGGGACAGATGGGTCCCTGACATCCACCCTGCCTGTGTCAGGAGAAATCGTTCCTTATCGGTCGATTGTTATTAAGAGGTAAATCATTTGTTTAGTGAGGAACCATACAAGTTATGCAATTTTTGGTCAGTCTTGGATAAGCGAAACATGGCAGTTTTCTGTACGTTTATCTTGTTGATTATTGTGTTAGTGTCCTCTCTGGTGTGAGTTTCTTGTTCATTTCCTTACGTTCTTGTGGAGTCTCTTGGTGAAGAGAATTTCTAGTACATGTGTAGTAATTCTGGCTATCCAATCTCTGAATTTTTGTACTTGCATGTGTATAGGCATGACTCAATTGATGGTCTGGTCGACCCAGCCTTCATGTCAATGACGCGAGATCCTGACCAGAGACGGAAAGAGCAGTGGGAGAAAGCTGCACAATCTCAGGGAGGCTGGGCATGGGGCAGATGGTTAGGTCTTGGAGGTTTAGGGGGGCCTGCCCTCTCTTCTACTGAACAAGATTCTCTTCACGGGCGATTTCTTGCTAGAGCAAATGCTGTGAAACTCTCTGAAGTTGCTGAAATGAAGATATTGTACTTCCTCTTTCCCATCTTCGTCATGCACAACTTGCGGTTTTATTGGTTGCCTTGGACACAACAACCCTTCAGCTTCCGATATTTCTTGTTTGATTTGTATTTCAATGTATCTACAGGTATCGGGGTGGAGTTGACGTGGATGGGCGACCAATCATGGTTGTTGTCGGGGCTCATTTTCTCCTTCGTTGTCTTGACCTGGAGCGTTTTGTACTGTATGTTGTCAAGGTCAGTTCACTTAATACGGCTCATGCTCATGTCATTGGTATTGCTGTTTTAGCGGTCATAGTTCTGGTTCCATCTTTTTTGGTACTCAGTGCTTGTAAATTGGGCGTCAGCATATTACTGTTCGTCAGCAAAAGCCTCTACGAAATCTAGCTTTTAAAGGGTATTCTAGTTTGAGTGGGAAAGTGTTAAATCACTTGTGCTACTTTTACTTCAGGAGATGGAGCCCCTTATCAACAGGCCTTATTCGATTGTATATTTTCATTCAGCTGCAGCACTCTCAGTGTAAGTTTCTTTGCATTAACCAACTTATGTGCTGTAGGAGCAGTTAGCTAGTGTGGCAAGAATGTAAATTACTGTCTAACCATGCAGTTTATTCTGACTTTTCCAAATGTAAGCTCTTCTGTTGCATGTGTCCAATGCCCACCCTTTCTCAGTATCTTTTAACATGTGCTTTGACGTGGTCTCAGACAACCTGACTTGGGATGGGTGAAGCGCCTGCATCAGATTTTAGGTCGGAGGCACAAACATAATTTACATGTATGTTTACCTTTACTTGAACTAAGCTTTTAGATATTCCGGATGGAGGAATTTTCATCACCACCAATTCCACTAAACTTGTCACCTTAAATTTGACGAATGCAAAATCAGACATTGCAATTTATCTGAGTATTTTCTTACTTACTCCCGGTTTTTATTTGGCTTTAACAGGCAATCTATGTATTGCATCCGACTATTGGTTTGCGGGCCACAGTGATGGCTTTGAGTTTATTGGTGGAACCGGAGGTAGGACTCTAACATCCTCTGATCTTAGGTTTCTGTGACTCATTTGTAAGTTTTGTTATTCAAACGTACACTCTTATAATATTGTTTATGGTTTTTATTTCTAAGTTATTCTCGATTGAAACCTGCTCAAATTGCTTTCTTATATTTCACAGTATTATCTCTTTATTTTACCAGGTTTGGAAGAAGGTAGTCTATGTTGAGAGGTTGCCAGATCTCTTCAGATATGTACCTCGGGAACAATTGACCATCCCGGACTTCGTTTTCCAGTAAGTCTTGCTATGTCTCTCTTATTTTGTTTCTGGTAGAAGTGGGACTTCTGCATGTGTATGATGAACTCAAATTTTGAAAGTAGATTTTCGAAGTACAAATTGTTAGACTGCGGTAGTGTCAATGTCTAAAGGATTTCTATAACCAACTCAAAAGTGCTAAAAATTATGAGGCCTACTTTGGGCGCTGTGTTTTTTCGGGGATTAATTGCAAATGTAAACGTCATCTAGCATTGGTCATAACTACGGTATCTTATAACGCAGGCATGATGTTGAGGTTCATGGGGGAAAACCGCTTGGTGTTGATGCCCGACCCCGAGCTATAGCGAACAGAACCCTTCTGAGCTCCAGGTAGCAGTGTTTCTGAACGCTGTTTTGTATGTGACTATTTGGAGTTTCAGCCAACTTGTCACTAATCCTATTTGTTTTCATTGACATGTATTTCTTGTCTGTAATTAGGGTCATGATGTCTTTTCAATATTGTAGACGAGGTTGCTGTATGTTTCTGAATGAGAATTTCGGCTGAAGCTGTTGTATTATTTGTGTGATTTGATTTTGTCCTCGTGCAATTGACGTATGAGATCGACTACCTTCAATTTCTTTAGTTGCGAATTTGTCATCCTTCAGATGTCTCTATATGAAGGGCAAATATTGCATTGATGCTATGTATGCCAAGAATTTGTGTTTCCATTTACCTCTTGAAGTGGGTTGAATTTCAATTTCCCTTGAGTTGCAAGTCAAGTATATAGATGCTTGTGTTCATACCTTTTTGTACCTTTGTAGCATGAGTAACGAGTGATTCAAGGTATGTATTTTAAGAAAAATAGAACTTGTTCCTTTTTGAATCGTTGAAGTCTGAAAAGCGATATGAATGTAGAAAAAAATCATTCTTTGTGCTGTCATAATGCATGTATTTCTTTACAAATTTTTCAGATGCATTCTCAAACCAACATTGGAGTCTTGATTGAATATCCAAATTTTATATATTCGATGATTTACTTATAACAATGAGCTTGCTAAACAAACAGCATCCATCATGAATGTATATAATTTACTATGCTTTCCCTCAATAGAGTCACCATCTCAGCATCGCACAATTCTTGTTTCAGCACAATTATTATATTATAGGGCTGATTTGATAGGTAGGGGCTAGAGTAGGTACCTAGGTGATAACTACGATCATTTCTGTATACTATGTGCCTTAATTTTAGGGAATTGATATGTGCACACCGGGGGTTGATATTTGCACACCCCTGGGAGGTAAATTGTAGATTTCTACCATCAAAAATCTGAATCTGAGAATTTCGAATTTAGATTTGGACTTAGAGACTGTGGTTTACTCTAGAACCATAATAAAGTTTGCAATTGAACAACAACCAATGAAAAAGTTTATCTTTTTTACAAATGGAAGTAAAAGTACAAAACTTTTTCTACTAACTAAGCTTTTTCACTAAGTGTTATTTAATTACAACTTTTTTTAATGGTTCTATAGTAAACCATGGTCTCTAAGTCCAAATCTGAATTCAAAATTCTCAAATTCAGATTTTTGATGGTAGAAATCCACAATTTATCTCTAGGGGGTGTGCAAATATCAACCCCCAGTGTGCACATATCAATTCCCTAATTTTATTGTGTACTATTATTTGCTTCGTATATAATTTTGAAAGCTTACAATGATGATTATCATGTTACATTATAAAGATAAGATAGATAATAAATTGACCATAAATTATATAAATTTGGACGGCTATGTGGAGATGTTCATTCACACTAGTGCCATAATATTAGGAGGTTTCATATATGCCGTTTACCAGCAATTTTGTCCACATGAATGAAATTGGTGAACAAATTAGTCAAGCCACCGTTCATGTCCTCACGATCACCCATTCAAATATCCAAATTGTAGTGAACTACTCACCACCCTTTCAACTTTACCCACAATCACCAATCTTGTATGGATCCCTTGAACGCCATCTTTGCTTCTAATCTAGAACCCTTTGTCTCCACAATTGTCCGCTTCTAATCAAGATCTCTTTAGCTCCACCATTGTCACTTCTTGCGCTTTGCGATTTCTTGAATGCCCTTGACTTGGCAATCAACTCTGCATCCAAATTGTCTAGAGGCGCGGAGCAAGAGCTATAGGTGCAGATCAAGAGCGAAGAGGCAGGCAACAACACAAACAGGTCCGGGCATAGGAGCGTCAAACAAGCGGAGCTAACGGGGGAGGCAAGGAGGGAGAGGCTTCACGTCGTTCACGCGTGAACAAGCCATGAGGACCTCCTGGAGGTCCTCATGGATCGTTCACTTTTGTGACTTCACGTTCACTATGAACAAAAACCCGTTCACAACCATTTGTTCATTGTTTTTTTGAGATATATGAAACCCCCTATTATATACCAATGTGAGGGCTCCTTTGTCTCTCTTGAAATTTGAAAAGAGTTGACCCTCTATTATTGATATGTTTTCTAAGTATCAACACATCTCTTGTTTTTTCTTGTTTTTTCAAAAATGTAGTAAAAATTCTACGACAGCTGCGTAACAAGGTTTATTAACCCCTAAATGCCTGCGGCACCAAATTCTGGTGGTTTTTACACAGGAATTTGGTACCGCCGTCATTTAGGGGTTAATGCTACTTTTTTAATTGACACTGAAAAGTTGGAACAAATTCGTAAAGAGGTCAATAACTGTCATACATTTCATCAAAGACTTTTCAAATACTAAGTGAGGAGCTCCAAATTAAAATACCCAAAAATACTTGTTTTCTCGCTCAGTTGAAGGTGAATGATTTAATCATCATCATAAACAACTTGTTCTTGATGTACTTCATGGTGTAAAAAAAAAGAGAATTTTCTTTCGAGAGATTGGTTATAAAATGTTAAGTGCTATTTCTCATTATTGAATGGGACTACAATAATCTCTCATATGCATTATAATTGTAACTACTCTCAAGGGGTAGCAGATATGTAAGAGCATCAAGGTCTGGGAAGAATCAACCGCTAGTTCAAAGCTAGTTAGTTGAAATGAGAAAAAATTGTTTGCAATTTAAATACATTAGCTAAAAATTAATTAAAAATATTTTAAAAATTATTTATGGTATGAAATAAAGAAAATAATCAAAATAATTTCTTGATAAATTAATCAAATGAAAATTGAAGGAAATCAACCAAAAAATCTCAAATATTTTTGGACCCTGAAGAGATTTTTGTTGTTGTTTGGTTAAATTTTGCCAACTTTGACAAACTTGAACTAATGTAGTGGTGCTCCAAATATAATCAAGTGAAATATAGACAATAAAATTTTAATTGTTTACAATAAAAGCATTAATATGTAAGCATATACAATTTAATCTACTTTCATTTTCAATGGAAAATAAATGCTCTTGGCCACTAAGAGTACAACATCCAAAATGTAGACAATGGATGACTTCACACACTAATTGTAGGAGCTTTGTAAAACAGATGGAATACACTTAAGTACAAGAGCATCCGCTGTGCACCCCGGCATAAAGGCTGCTATTTAAATCTTGATTTATTAATAGTATATAGTATATCAAAGAGCACAAAAAATTTCATTCTAGAAGTGCAATAAAATTTTGGTTTGAACATTGCATGATTTAGATATATCACATCAAATGTTAGCTAACTTCCAAAAACCTTAGAGGCCCCTCCAAATCAAGCCTAAATAAGGAAATTTTAGTAAAGAGGTTGACAAATGTGCCAAACCTTTACTAAAATTTCCTTATTTAGGCTTGATTTGGAGGGACCTCTAAGTTTTTTGGAAGTTAGCTAACATTTGATGTAATATATCTAAATCATGCAATGTCCAAACCAAAATTTTATTGCACTTTTAGAATAGAAATTTTTGTGCTCTTCAAATCACATAATTTTTGTATGATATACTATATGCTATTAATAGATCAGGATTTAAATAGTGGCCATTATGCCGGTGTGCACAGCAGATGCCCTTAGCGTACAACTTTTGTCTATTTTTTAAGTTGTGACTAATTTCCATCAATGGGTGCTTCATGATGGTTGAAATTAGATGGCATGCCATTTTGTGGGGCCACAGTAGGTGAACCTCAGTTTTTTTAATAAACAAGGGTAAAAGTAACAATATGCCCCCTACGTTGAAGTTAGTCCGTTTCGTCTTCCAAGATTTAATCAGGATTCCTGAATCCTCGTCCAAAACGAAGATTCAAATTCCCAAGTTCAATCTCACGATGATAAATATCTTAAGTCTTACATTTTCTGGCACAAAATGAAATGGCATCTGACTCCCAGCCCTTTATTATTATAGTGCAAGGCTCTGAATTAGTTTATAATTATCCAGATGAAAGAAAGAGAAAAACTTGCAGAAATGAGAATCTTAATTCTGGAGTCTTCTCAGATCATAGATTGTTTTGGCTGGAAAGCTCCAGATCTACACGCTGCCCAATCCCGCTCCCCTTCGGCGCTTGTAGAGGCTGAGGAAGATAAAACCAAACCACTCTAAACCTTCATCAAAACCACGAGAAGGCAACACGAAAGCACAAACCTTCCTTTTCCCGTTAATTCATAATCCACAAGCACAATCCAGAAAAGGAGAACATCAAACCGAAGGAACCAATTGTCAAGGAGACACAAATACACTCGTAGAATCCATTATACCCAAAACTAGGGTGAGAGATTCTTGCATTATGTCAAAAAGACACAAGACCTGTGGAATTTCTATAGAACTGCTATAAAACTGCTACGGAACTGCTTCGGAGCTACCTCAGATCTCATTAGAAATGGCCTGCCTCAGTAAAGAACTCTAGAAACAAACGGATCTGGCAAAATACCTGCAAAAACACCGTAAATCGGAGCTTAAGCTTACCACCACTTGTGTGAGTGGAATCAGCGTGTCTTGAAAGGAAGAAAGCTCTGCAGGAATCACCGACTAGTCCATTGCCGAAAGGAAGTGAACCTGCTGGCACCACTGCAGGAAAAAGTGGATCGTTTTTCTCTGCCTCCCTGACAAAGCTCAAGGGTCGTTGTATCCGGAGAAGACAGGTCCAAGCAGAGGCGGCTCAGCAATGGAGGATCCGTAGGAGTGGATTTTGTTGAAGCGCCAGTAGCTGTCCGGAAGCTCGTCGGTGAACCAGTCCTGAAAATCGGTGAACTGCTGTGACACTTCGGACACGGAGAAGTAGTTGATGGGGAACATGTCTCCTGTGAGCAAGCCTTCTGTATGCCTCGGCACTTTCTTGTACTGCAGGTTCAGCACAAACAGAGTTAGCCAGCATCATCTCTCCTTTTACTATTCTTTCTCTGATTTGTAACAGCCACAAAATTTCCACTATCGACAAAAAAGAAGAAAAAAACTACAGACTGTCTTTTCTGCTTTGCGTGGTCTACATCACTCATTTACAGCACAAGTGTCTTACAAACATGCAACTTGAAAGAAAGGAAACCATCTTCCAAGTTCTATTGCAGTTCAAGATGCTATGCAAGGTTTCAAGGGTAGTCTAAGCTTGTGCATGTGATTGGACTAAAGGGTACCTAAATAATACATACGGTACGTATCTTCGTGAACTGGACTGCTCTCATTTTTTAAGATAACGTAAATAACCAAGGGATTCATATCGCAAAACCTACGGGTAAAAAGGTCGCTTTCAGAAGCTGCAGCTTTGCTCACATGAGAGAGGAGGTGTGGGGGTGTTTCTCTTTAGGTTGCCAATTATGTGATTTCAGAGACAAATTTCCATGAAAAAGAGGAAAATCGATACCCAGTTTCGTGATCAGGTTAGAAAAATCCATTCTAATAATGGAAACCCCTTGTAAGAGCTGAAAACCACACAGGGACTAAGTTCTTTACTGTAGTAAATGGACGAGGACGTGACTTGACAGGAGTTGTAAAATTCATATGAAAGGTGGAGAAGACTTGTAGATTACCCAGCAGGTCTGCCTGCAGCATTACAATCCCTCAGAAGAGTAGAATTCTCCACACAGGAGTAAAAAAGGTCAAGTGGCGTACCAGTAGGAAGCCCATGACCTTCTCTAAGAAGTCATCCTCGTTCATTTGTACTGCATCAGGATAGATCTTTCCTACAACAACGCGATGCCTGCAAAGTTCCCACTCGACATCTTTAGGTCTAAGCCCTAAGAGAGCCAGCGTCCAATCGGTGACCAATGAATGTACTGAAACGCTTACAGTAGGAGCTGTATGAAAGAAATGAAGCACATCCATATATACTTACAAAACAATTATGTTTGTTTATTCATCAACTATGTGATTAATTTGATAATTAGGTGCTACTTCTGTGCAAAGCTCTGAATCAGAGATGGAAAAAAAGAAAAAAAGAACTTGCAAAAAGAAAGATCTTGTGCTTGGAATCTTAGTCCATAATTAGTTTTGCCTCAAAAGATCCAGATCTACACGCTTCATCCTCCCAGGCAGTCTTAGCGGTTAACAAAAAAATACGACCATCTAAGCTTCTGTGCAATTGAGGCTCCAAAAATGGCGATACCAGTGGCCCAAAACATAGATAACGCGAGACTTACACAGTTTCTTTGTCGTCCTTGCTCACACGGATGTCATACATCCAGCCTCCATTCGTCTTCCACTTATCTTCAATATTAATTTCAAACACCATCTCTCCACCCTTGGGAGTTGCAACCGTGCACGACCTCCTCATGGCTGCAGCCTCGGCAAGATTCTTCTCTGCTTGGGCCAATTCTTCGCTACTCTGATCCTCTGACTGAGGTTGCATTCAAAGTTTTCAAAGAAATTAGAATGGATATTGGCAAGAGCGTCTGTTACATACTCGTCCTTAGGACCTTGAAAAGATAAAACCTTGAAGGGACTTTTATGCTAAAGAACTTTACAACAGCCTCAAAGAAATCATCAAATATTATCACGTACCGGTAAAACATCACACTTGCCAGCTTCTAGTAATTTCGGATCATATACCATCTGCACCAACACAAAGCAGTTCAAAATCAAGACTCAAAAGGTAAAAAACGAGGTAGCCTCATACAAGAAGTGTGGAATCCTCGTAGAAAACGTGCACAAAAGACCATGACATCCTTTGCGAATTCAGTTGAGGTTACTTTGGAAATCAAAGGTTGAATGTGAAGAGTAACGCACGTTGAGTTGTTATCCAATATCTCTTCTACTTTTGATTCATTGCCCACCAAGGTAAAGTTCAGGGTAAGTAGCAAATTTTTCGAATTATCAGGTAAAATAGCCACTCCATTGTTTTAAGCAGGTAGCCTATAGAAATTGGTGAAAAGAGTTGTACTTTCTCAACAGAGAATCATAAAAGCAGCGTACCTCCTCTTTCAAGCCTCGATCAACCATCATTTGTACGTTAACTTTCGCCTTGGACGTTGCAGCTGCGACTCTACCCCTTTCCGAAATAGAGCCTGCGTCACCAGGTTGTTCCCACAATGCCCTTTGCACTGGGTCCGTGTTCCCAGGAGGGGTCAACCCTAGCTCTGAAAACCACTGCCAAAGCAACATGCCACATCAAAACAGTGTAGTATTTCATTACTCTTTCTGGTTCTTCCAGTGACGATAAGAAATACCAAGGTATTCAGTATTTTCTTAAGAAAAAACTTTAAAACCAGAGTAGATCGTAAGTGGAGAAAAACGTGGACATAAACAATCTAGAGAATATGAAAATGTAGAACAGTTGAAGAATCAAAGCCCCTGCCCATGACGATACTCACCCTACAAGCAAAACTTTGAGAATCCATAACTTACTCATAGGCTATCCAAATATTACCTATTGCAGTGTTTCTAAAAAATCCTCTCACAGGTTAAATTCAAATTGCAAAAAAAAGCACTAGCCACAGTAGAATAAAATATAAACATTTACCTATCCTGTAACAAAACATTCACAAATAAAACATAAAACGACAGTTAGGACAAATACTGAATAACAGAAACAAAAGCAGGGAACATAGAAATGATAGAGCTCACCGATTGCCGGCATGCAAGCATGTGCTTCTGGTCCAGTTCCTTCAAGTTGTAAAGCTTGTAAAAGTGGCAGACATCCGGGCGTCTGCCCATCAGCAACCGCAGAGAGTTCCGCACATCTTTCGAGAATCCAATGTACTGAAAAGAGTTGGAAAAGACAAGCAAATTCAAGAATTTAGTACTCAAGGTAGTCAAATTAGGGTTAGAAGCTTTCACCAATGGCTATGAAAGGTACACGAATGCAAGATTTAGAATTCAAACCTGGATTTTCTTGTTTTGATCGCAAATGGCGAAGACGGAAGCAGCTGTGTTGAGCTCAACGGGAGGTTGAATCCGCCCCTGTTGATTGATGTAGTTAACAAGCGGTAGGTCATTAAGAGAAGGAATATCGGTTGCCGTGTCCGCCGACATGGCCACCACGGCAACTCGAGAGCCACGGCTTAACCCTTGCTTCCGCGCACACGACCGGAGCGCCGCACTGCTATTAGCTTCTCCATAAAAGCTCGAATTACGACACCTGGGATGAGCAGGTAAAGTCACTCTCGCAATTGAGCCATTCGGTGTCGAAGTAGCCGCGCTGCTGGTGGACGCCAACTGCGACACGGCGGTCACCTTGCTGCCAACGCACGCGGCCGTTGCCTACAAAATATTCCAATCCAAGCCGCTTCTCAACAAAACTCCTTTCATATTCCATAAAACTACAAAGAAAAAAACATACGGCCTGCCACTTAGAGCACTTCAAAATTCGAAAAAGAACCGTAACATCGCCTCTTTGAAATCGCCACATTGGCTCGTGTCAAGACCTAAGCTGCAAATGCACTGATATGAGCAAAGTTCCAGTCTCGAGAAGAATGCCGATAAGACATCCACCACTCATTAAAAAAAATACAACATCAACACTCTCTTCGGCTCGTTAAAAAGTACTTCGTATCCGCATTTTGCACCGCGGCTCTGCGAATTGGCTCACTCGCAAGCTAATGCGCTCCGCAAACAATCCTCGTAATGCAGAAAATAAAATGACTCGGTAGCGGAGAACAAAATAGAGCGGTATTAGAATGACGAGAAGGAGAGCACTCAAAGAAAACTACAACAACAACACTCTCTTCGGCTCCTCAATAAACACACTTCGTATCCGCAATTTGTACCGCGGCTCTACCAATTGGTTCACTCGCAAGCTAATGCGCTCCACAAACAATCCTCGTAACGCAAGAAATAAAATGACTCGGTAGCGGATAACGAAAGAGAGCGGTATTAGGAAAGGATGAGGAGGAGAGCGCGCAGCAGAGAAGGAGAGATTACGAGAAGAGACAGGTAGAGAGATTTAACTTACCATGGCAGCAGCTGGCGTGACTTGTGCTTGAGAATTCTACGACACGAGGCCAGCGTCGTCTCGAGTTCTCAAACCCAGGCGGTGACGAGAGCGACGACGAGAGTGGTGAAGAAGGGAGTGCGCGCGAGGCAGACGAGACGAGAAAGAGATGGAGTTGGATAAGGCGAGCGATCCCCTTTGGATTTCTCCATTTCCATGGTTTAACCTTTTACTCCTTGTCCACGTGGCAAATATCTTGTCCAAAATTTAGATTTAACCCCTAAACGTCAGGGGCATAGTAGATACGTTGCCGTTGCCGTTGCCGTATATCTGGCATTTGCTACCAACAAGAAATTTAAATTAGGATCTCAAATAGCTCACTAGAATTACGTTTATCTATATTTCAATTTCTTTATTGTTCTTAGAGGTGTGGATCCATTTCAAATACAAGAAAAATATCCCAAATTGTACTGGTCAAAAAGGGCTTTTTTAACATTTAAGGATTAACCCCTAAAGGGCCCTTGGGCTCTGGAGCTATGGTACCAAATATGGTTGCAGTCAATATTCAGAAGTTTGAATCAACTGGAAATTGAGTGTTATAACCATACATGTTGAAGGGTTGTATGATGGTGGGTGCATAAAAAATTTGGAAAGCCCTCACAGCACCTTAAGTACATCTTTACATACGGCTATACATATGGCTATACATACAGCCAAAAAGGGCTTTTGTGATGTCAGGAGTTAAGGCCTGGTTCAAACTAGCAACCAGACCAAGCTCATTGGTTGAAGTAGGGGATGACTAGGGAGACACCCCTATAGCCCAACCTATTGAACTTGAAATTATTATTACGTTGGAATATGAAACAAAATCAAAACAATATCTTAGTGCACATTTTTGTCTACAAGCGTTGCAAACATACATCAAATATGTCTCATTTAAGACATGAAAGAGTTAAACTTATAAATGAAGGAAGCAACTAGTTTAACTCTTGACCATGTCATGGATGCAACATATTTATTATGTGTATGCAATGCTTGTAGATGCAAATGTGCAATAAAATATTGTTTTGATTTTATTTCATGTTTTAAGGTAATAATTATCTCAAATTTAATGGTTGGGCTATTGGGGGTGTCTACATAGCAACTGGGGATGTCTCCTTAGTCATTCCCTTGAAATATTAGTTTTTTCCGTCAAAGTGTTCACACTTAGGGTTTGTTTGGTACTTCAATTTGCCACCAATATGAGCACCAATATAGCCATGTTAGCGGACAAGATAATGAAAATTTGGGGCTTGCTATGAGGGTGGTTTCAAACTTGTCATGTAGAGGAACACTCCTACTTTGTAGCAATTTTCTTTTCCAACACACTTGGATGATGTGGAAGTGCTTTGGAGGATGAAAGATTGGACGGGGTGCCACTTTTTGTGTTTTATTTGGGCACTAGTTCAAACCAAGCCTTACATGTCATATATTTTTCTCCTTTTCATAACTTGTGAGGGAGGGTTTTTTTTCATTTTACAAAGGTTGAGCGACCCGCACCCAAAAATGCAAGCATGTAAGAAAAAAATGGACAAAACTGGATAAAATCATGAGCATGTTCTTTTCATCCATAAACTATACTAATACAGTAGTACTAGTAAACTTCATCTAAAATTTGGCAAATTTGCTGTTGGTTTGGAGAGGGATTTGGCGATTTTTCACCATACTTTTTCAGTATTTTGGGAGCGAGTGAGAATTTGAAGTAAGATTTAGATGAACTTTTGCTACAAAAAAAACTCGTAGGGGTGGTTCACATGATGTCCCACGCGTCCCATTGAAATCTAAGGGTCCGATTGGTGTAAAAATGAGAATTGGGACTTGATATTGTACATTACATCTCAAGTTTTGTTTCATTATGTTCTTTCTTAAATGACAACATTTTTTGGAAATTTTGGTGTCAAAAAAGGTGGGATTTGATTGAGGGTTTGAAACAACCATTTTTACAAAACTCAACTTTTAGCTCAAGTTCAAACAATATCTTTGCATAAATTATTCATGACTTTCTTAAACCCCTAAATGTTCAAGGTCATTTTGAGCTTCTTGGAATTTTCATGAAATTGAACAATCAACCAACTTTTTCATAGATCTCATCAAGTTTTTTCAATTGTAACCATACAAATTTAAATTAAACATGTTAGAGATTACATGGAAAAAGAAAACACAACAATATCACGTATAGTTTGAAAGATTATTATGTTGAATATGAGGGTGTTAAAACTTGCAAAAGTGACTTGAAGTCTTCTAATCCTCATTTCACATGTCAAATCTAAAAAGTTGCTCACCAAAAAAGTATGAGGTTTAAGGTCATTACATGTCTAACTTCAATCAATTTACAACTTTCAAAATCTACTCCTATATATATTTTAAATGGATTTCTAATGTGGATTTTTCTCCAAGCTTTAGTGTATTTGAGGCTCATTTTCAAGATCTTCCAACAGTAGAAAACTCAAGATTGCTGTGGATACCCTTGTACAAAATCTTGAGTAGAAAAATCATCAACATTCATTTTCAAAATCAGATTTTTGATGTTGAAAATATACTTCAAAACAAACTTAAAATAAAAAGAATACAAAAAATAGTGATTTGGTAAGGATTATTCATCTTCAAAGTTTTGTAAACACCCAAATTTGGTTGCTTGAGCATTTAGGGGTTTACATTTTATTTGCCCTTGATAACCAAGCCATTCTTTTTTCATTTGCTAGGTTACTACTATTGACAATGCATTTGATAATAAATGGAGGGAGCAGCTTAGAGTAGCAAAAGTTTGTCAATTTATTACCAGTTTAGTAACAGTTTATCCAAAAAAATGCCTTGTTGATAATGCAACAAAGATGAAAATGCCTTGTTGATAATGCAACAAAGATGAAATCTCATGCTCAGATGGAACTTGCAAAGATGGAACGTAGGATATAGTGTAAACCGTCCCTATGTCAAGGGGCACTTACACCCTGTCCTATGTATCAAGTCCCACATTCCAAGTCTCAAATCCCAAGCTCCACGTTCCAAGTTCACAGCTCCACTAAAATGTCAAAGTATTTCCACTAAAATCTTAACCGGGCCTTACAGGACTTTGACTATCTCTCACCAAAAAAACACTCAAAATGCGTTGTTTTAATAGGAAAGGCAAAAAAAAATGAAAATGAAATCTTGGTGCAATTTATCTTAGGATCTAATATTAAACTGCTTTTTTTGGTAGAGTGAAAAGTTGAAAAATATACATCATAATAAATTTTGTGAGATTATAAGATTTGAAGTGAGAAATAGTTTTTTTGGGGGGCATTTAAAGTATGGGCAGCTCTAATTTGGGGAGGCTTTTGCACCAATAGATTTCACTATTTTCATTTTCATTTTTCAGATTGACTTTTATAATAGAATTAGTCATATGCCTAAAAGAATTCATAACATTTTGAATTGGAGAACACATACTAAAAAAATAGAACACAAAACTACCTTCAAGAAAATTCTCATACAGAGCCCTTTTTTCAACAATTTTTAGCTTCCATATACAATAATCATTTCAAAATGTGAATGGTAGAGGTTTAGATTTTAGCTAGCTTTAGTGAAGATTAAAAAAATGAAAACCAACCAAAATTTGTAGCTTTGACAAACTTGATCAATATAGGGGCACTTTCAACAAATGTGAAGTAAAGGGCAATAAGCAAAAACAATTAACTTGGAATGAGGTTGGATCAAATCTAACAAGGAAGTTTCTCTACCCTTTAACCTTTGGACAAGATCTCAAAATTTCAATTGCAGTATTTAAAAATTTGCCTGTGCTGCCTCTCAAGCAAACAAAACTACATATTCCATAATAACTTTTTTCTACAAATCAAAATGGTTTAAAAGTTGTTGCATTGGAAAGCTACTCTTTGGACACACATCCTCTAAAATTTTTGTGAAATTTTATTTAATTCATTACAAGAACTAGTTTGGTCAAAATTGCTATGTTTCCAAAAATGCAATTTGAGCCTTTTGGGATTAAACAACAAGCTAGTCAATGTGGCTGCCAACCTGCCACAACAATGGTGCTATAGCAATGTGGCAAAGTGTTCATAGAATTTAATACTATTTTCAAAAGTTTATATATGCTAGCATAGAATGATGCCCACATGGAAATTGTAAAAAGGACAACATGTGACTTGACATAGCTTTTGTGAATCCTCTCATAATTTAGGACACCTCAAATATGAGTGCATTTAGTGAGAATATTCTAAGCCTTCCTTGATGGATCGTGTCTTCATGATCACTTTAACCCATAAAGGACTGTTGTCCCTTTGAGGGACACGTGGGAGTTCGGGCATGTACCTTTGGATAAGCTACTTTGTGTGATTTTCTGTAACTTTTATTAAAGGTGGGGAATTCAAAAATCTACATGGGCATCTAAAATATGGACTATTCATAATATTTTGGTTTTTTGATGTCCCTAAACCTTGAAGGTTTCTCTATATTTTACATATGTTTCTTCCAAAGTTTTATAAATCTTTTTAACTTAAACATATTTCTTGATTTTTTGCAAGTACCTTCTGTTCTTTTGGGAACCAAACAAATTTTGGACTTTTACCTAGAGATTTTGAATAATCCATATTTAATTAAATGTGGTATTTTTCCCCTAGCTAAACTTTTTCATTGGGTGTTGTGCAATTGCAACTTTTTTAGTGATTCTAGACTAAATCATGGTCTCTAATTCCAAATCTGAGCTCAAAATTCTCAGATTCACTTTTCGATGATAGAAATATAAAACTTACCCGGGGGAGTGTGCAAATATCAACCCGCGGTGTGCATATATCAATTCCCTTTTCGAAACATCGTTGCTTATTATTCTGCGAGTTAGAGCTTCTGCGGAGCCGATCGAGGTTTACCTTATTTCACGCTGATTGTTGAGGGGAATATCAGAGTGGGTGTTCGTGATGGGGAGCTACGCTACGCAGTTCATGGCGACGGATCAGTCGTCCTGCATGGAGCTAATTGCAGGAGCTTGGGAATCATGGACATGGGTGGCGATGGGGGTGACAACGCTTGCGACTGTTGTGACGGTGGTGGTGACGATCCTGTTACCGGGGCTGTTAAAGAGCGAAAACAAGCTGGCGCCGGGGCCGAGGCCGCTGCCGTTGATCGGTAACTTGCACCAGCTGATAGACGATCTGCCACACCAGAAGCTGTGGCACATGGCGAAGCAATTCGGGCCCATAATGTACCTGCGCATGGGCGCCACCCCGCTGGTGGTCGCGTCCACCGCCGAAGCGGCGCAGGAGTTCGTCAAAGTGCAGGACAAGGCGTGGGCGAGTCGTCCGCAAACGAGCACGGCGGGGAGAATCTTTTCCTACAACTTCCGGAACATCGTCATCGCGCCTTACGGGGCGCATTGGCGTCACTTGCGGAAGATCTGCATGCTGGAGCTCTTCTCGCAGAAGCGGATGGAATCCTTCCGTGCTCCCCGGGAGAACGAGTTTGGCCTGATGGTGAAGTCGGTCTCCGAGGATTCCGTCCAAGGCAAGCCTGTGATGCTCACGGTGAAGCTGAGTCATCTCGCTTCCAACAACATCACTCGCATGCTGCTCGGCAAAAGGTAAGTGGGATACAGTCATACTGATTAACAGCAAACTTTTATAAATTTCCCTGTCTCATTACAGGAATTCTTCACGTTTTTCTTGTGAGTTGTTAAACATTTCTGTCTATTTCTTCTGTACACAAGGAATTCATATGCAAATTCTCTGAAAATTTTACGAGAGTTTGCTGTAATTTTGCCTCTGCCTCTCTAAAAAATCGTCCTCAAAGTTTCCTTGGGAAGGATTAACTACGTTTTTAGTCTTTACACTAGTGATACATGCATTCTAGACTCAATATAACATCCTCCCATAAGTACGCAAAAAACTCCAGCTTTGACGTTGTTGTTTGGGCATCCAAATTTTTTACAAAAAATGTCATATTTGTGCATGTTGTTAATTAGCTCCTCATTATTGATGACTTAAATATTAGAAGCAACTATGGTGCCTCACATGGGCAAGGCCAAGCTTGCTAGGAGAGGAATGCTCTCTAATTGCTGAACTAGTACTTTCATGAGATCATTGGACATGAGAAATGCTTTCTCAGCGTTTGAAATCAAAAGGGAGCTTTTTAGTGGTACAAGAAACGTGACTGTCTGATTTGGAGCGTTTTAGAGGGACAGAGGGAGTAGTTTGTTGCAAGCCTTTTTTTTTTTGCAGTGAACTCTCGACTGTAGTTAATTCGTATGTTGAGTAACAATTGGGGAGGAGTACGTACGTAGGATTAATTTTTTCATGTGGTTGGAATTGTCTGCAGGTTTTTTGTGGCGGATCAGGCGGGGCAAATGGAGGCGCATCGATTCAAGGAGCTGACCTTCGAGTTGTTTACACTCTCAGGCGCAATAGTAGTGGGCGATGTTATGCCGTGGTTGAAATGGACCTCCCACGTGTCCGGGTTCGTCCGCCACGTGAAGAAAGTGAGAGCTGACATGGACGCATTCTT
Source organism: Ulota crispa (assembly GCA_963920765.1). Lineage (NCBI taxonomy): Eukaryota > Viridiplantae > Streptophyta > Bryopsida > Orthotrichales > Orthotrichaceae > Ulota > Ulota crispa. The sequence goes on from OY987242.1 coordinate 22,271,540, forward strand.
GCAGGCGTTTCTGGACGTGAAGAAGGACGGAGCGGCCACTACCGATGCGGGGCGAGCGGGCGAGGACTTGGTGGACTTGCTGCTGGCGCAGCCAGCTGAGAACGGCGACGGTCGCCTGGACGACGACGCCATCAAGGGCGTCATCCAGGACATGCTGCTCGCAGGCACGGACACGAGCTCTAATACGGTCGAGTGGGCGATTGCGGAGCTGCTGCGTCACCCCGACGTCATGCGCACGCTTCAAGCGGAGCTCGATGACGTCGTCGGCGTCACTCGCGTCGTCACCGAGACCGATCTCCCCAGCTTGCCTTACCTCCAGGCCAGTGAAATTATTTTGTGCTAATTATCTGCTTTTTTGCTACACCAATTATTCTATAGCATTTTTTGAAAAAATGTAAAATATTTAACCAACTTTTTATACATGGGTTTGGGAGTTTAGGGAGTCCGGTTTTCAGGTTTCCACTTGATGTCACTTCTCCCTAGTATTGGTGCAATATTCTAATTTCTCACAAAATCATCACGAGATTTAGTTTTGATGAAAGGTTGAAAGCTTTCAATTTTACACCTGTAAACAAAAGGGAAAATTTCATGGATATCCCTAAAGTTTGCAATGTTTTCATAGATACCCCTGCTTTTTTTCAGAAATTTCACAGATAATTATCCTTGGACCAAAATTTTCATCCTTTTTTTTGTTGTGCATGTCAATTTCCTTCTTTGTGCGCACACACAACAAGAAAGAAGAATCGTGTGCACAAATGGAGAAGAGAAGTGACATGTACAACAACAAAGAATGCTTAAAACTTTAGGTCCAAGGGTATCTCTGAAATTTCTGAAAAAGCAGGGATATTTATGAAATTACTGCAAACTTCGGGGGTATCCATGAAATTTTCCCTAAAACACCATATTAGATAAATTGGGAAAAATAGGGGTCCCATTTTGTACTCCACCTTAAACCCAAAATGTCACCTTAAACCAGATTCAAAGGTATCAAATTCAGTATGAAGCACTAAGATTTTTTTCCTTCCCAAATTCCTCCTCTCAGGTGAGAGCACATGTACCAAAAAAAAAAAACACTAGAGCTCGAATTAAGTTGATCAACTTAATTCTTAGAAATCCCAAATCCCAAAATGTACTGTTTTTCCCAATTTATCTAGTATGGTGTTCTAAATAATGTAGCCGTCTACTGAACCGTTTAACCGTTTAACCGTTTTTTGGTGTGAAAAAAAAAAAGCTAAAACCACTTCATCCAAAATGTTTTCACTGCTCCAGGCGGTGGTGAAGGAAACGTTCCGGCTCTACCCTCCCGCGCCGCTCAACCTCCCCCACGAATCCACGGAGCGCACCTCGGTCTGGGGCTACCACTTCCCCGCGCGCACCACGCTGTTCGTGAATCTGTACGCCATTCATCGCGACCCCGCCATCTGGGACCGCCCTCTCGAGTTCCGTCCTGAGCGGTTCGTGACGCACCCGGAGATCGACATGAGAGGCAACCACTTCGGGCTGATCCCGTTCGGAGCCGGCCGGCGGCAGTGCCCCGGCATGCCCCTGGGGATTTTGTTCGTGCAGATGGGCGTGGCGCGCCTCGTGCAGGCCTTCACCATGACGCTGCCGGACGGCATGGCCGCCGCCGATCTCGACATGTCGGAGAGGTTCGGCGTCACCATGCCGCGCAAGGTGCCGCTGGTGGTCGTGGCCAAGCCCCGCCTGCCTGCGTTTCTCTATTGAGCTAGACTTCAAGAGACCATGCCTCCTGACCCTTTCAGTTAGTCATTCCAGTTACTTACAGGACCTTGGGAGTGTTGAATTAAATAAAAGTGGTTTAAGGCAGAGGGTACAGTACCTGGTCACTAGGTAGTAGTTTGACGATAGCACTAACTCCACTTGTACGTGCAGTTAACTCGTAAATGTCTCATGGGCTCTGCAGATACGGTACCAAATATGGTTGTAGCCAGTTTTTAGAAGTTTGAATCAGCTAGAAATTAAGTGCTACAATCATACATATTGAAGGGTTGTATGATGGGGGGTGCATAAAAAAATTTGGAAAGCCCTCAGAACAGCTCAAATACGTCTATATACACGGCCGCAAAGGGCTTCAGTGCCGTTCAGGGGTTAAATAATGCTGCGGTATTTTTGTACTCGCTTACTTCCCTCTTCCTCTCTCTTGTTTCTTATCATAAAGTTCCCATTGAGGGTACTAGAGTGCAACACTGTTGATCCCTAATAAGAAGAAGTTCTCAAGCAAAGACTTGAAGTTTCAAATGAAAGCCAATAACTAAGGATAGTCACACCTTCTCTAGAGAATGAAATTTCTATGCAAAATGAGAAGATGTGAAGTGGAAATAGGAGCCAATGGGAGCACTTCTTCAAGGAATCATGGAAGAAGATGTGACTCTCCCTCTTGTGAGCAGTGGAGAACAAAGAATGATTTTAACTTGAAGATGGTGATGCACTAAGAAAGCAAGTTTCATTCACACACTCAATCAAAGTCTCCAACTACAAGGAGGGTGAAAGCAAGAAGAGCAAGATGAGAAAGAGACATGCATAGATAAAAACTTCACATGCTAAAACTTCTTCATGCCCATTCTTCTCTAGATGAGTGAACAAAAAAACTTCTTGATCTTCAGAGAATGCAATGTGCCATGTCCCCCTTCTCTAAGGATATGAGAATGGGGTGAAGGTGTGACTACTCCTATTATATCAATGACAAAAACTCATTACCTAGGGCTCAAAATTAGAAAAAAGAGGAAAACTTGCAATTGATTATGCAATTATGCGGTTTAGGGTAATGTAAATCCATGCAAAACCTACACTGAGTATTGCGTTTAGGTTGCCCCACACTAATTTCTCAACATTTCACACTACATAAATATATACTACTGTAGCTACAGCAACTTGCATAAAATATTATTACAACAAACAGTTTTTGAAGGGCCGGTCAACAATAATGAAGCTGCAAAAAGACAAACTAGCGGCTCATAAACCATGTGAAATCCAAGTACTTAGAAAGTTGCATGCACCTCCAAGTGGCCAAGTGATATGAGTCATGAGGTAACTTAAACTTACCGGCAAGGTAAGGCAACCTAAATGCAATATTCAATGTAAGGTAGGAGGCTCTAATTTGTACTAGGCATTTTGAACAGACCATGTAGGTCACAATAACAATGCACTGAGGTTCTTAAATGGGTCACTTTTTTTTTTGTTCAAAAACTATACTTGTGTATGCACCATTTTTGAAATTTAAGAGAGTGACATGAGCCACTGTTGCGTGTGCTTATTGGTCATAATTGTGTTCAAATTTGTCTTTCACTAAAATATAGATACATGTTTTAGTAATAGAAATGAAAACTTGTTCTCAATCATGATTTGAGTATTGAAATATAGAATGGGTGCTTGCACGCTTTAAGAGCCTTATTGAAGCATTCTTGACTTTGTAATGGGTGCTTTTCAAATTCAGTGTATTTTGTAGAAATGGAAAAATCCATCACCGTTTACACCGCCCAGCAATTACTGCTATCTACAGCAAGGCTCCAGACTAGAAAAAGAATAATCAAACCCAAGTCATCAAAAAACACCGCCAACAGACACGGAGATGGAGATGGAAACAAGCAGCACAACGGCCACTAAAATTCACGCATGGAATTCTCATGCAAAACAGACAAAAATGGTGACAAGAGACAGCACCTGCAGCTCTTGTTATTGCACAAGGCGATCAGTTCCAGCAACAAGCTTGGCTTCTTTTATCACATCCCCCGTTTTGAGCTGAGAGAGAAGCTCTCGACCCTTAATAACATACCCAAACACGGAGAACTGGCCTTCTTCAAACGACAAGCCTCCTAAACCAGAGCTTCGCCGGTCGTAAAGGTAGAAGAAGAACTGCGAGGGAGAGGAGAAGTCCTCGGAGGTTTTGTTGTGCGCCATAGCCACAGCGCCGTACACAGACAGCGGCAACACGGGCAACTCTCCGTCCTGCACACTTAAGGTCGTCCTGTACAGCGGCTGGAACTCTCCAGAAGGCAGGATTTCAATGGGCAGCTCTCGCCCGGCGCCACTCAGATTCTCCGTGTCGGAGAGCACCGCCTGCTCGGTGTTCCGGAGCTTCACTCCGTTGTACACCCCGCGTTGAATCATGTCTGCAAAGTTGCCTGCTGTCAACGGCGCGGAGTATCCATCCAGGACGATCTCTAACACTCCCTCCGGTTGCGGGCCTCCTCCTGTGGCAAGTGTGAAGGCTGAACCATCGCCTTTTTCTAAAATTAGCTCTGCTACTGCACGACCTGCAATGATCCCAAATATGATTTTCACTTTTAGCACGAGTGGCTACAAACACTGCTAAAAAGCTAAAGTTTTCAACTGGAAAGTTTACATATTTTTTTAGTTGCATGAAAATTTTGTTAGCAATCCTGCGAAATTTAGCCAGTTTAAAGAATGCTGACGACCTGTGAGATGCGGGAAGCCTTGGTACTGCGCTGGGAGCAGATACGCCAGACCCGTGGCTTGCATCACTTCCAGCCGCGCTATGGAGTCCAGCGAAGACGCCAGACGGATGGAAACTTTGTCTGCGTCTTTTGCAGCTATGGCGTCTAACAAACCTGTGAGCCCGTACTTGCTCTCCATTAGGTCTTTGTAAAGCTCCTCCCCTGTCGCTCGGGAATCATCCGGAAGCGCAGCGAGAATGGCCGCCTTGTCGTCCGTGGAGAGCTTGATGGCTTTCTTCACGTCGCTCTCCATGGTACCTACGGTAGAAGCACCCAAAAGCGACACTTACCACCTCAGATGTGGTCATTTGGGGGGCCTTTTGAGAATGTAATGGCATGTGCTTATTAGGAAATGGGTATAAATGCAAGCAAATTTGTTTTTGGAATGTGAGATCGTATGAATAAACTATGAATTGTTGAAGGTAACTCCCTAGATTGACCTATTATGGACACTAGACCCTGAAAAAGGGACAACAAAAAGACCATGTCATGACAACAAAAAGACCATGTCACATCCAATCATAAACCACCACCTAGCTTACACAATTTCACTTCCCTTATGTTAACCCCTAAAAGACCAAGCAGCCCGTAGTAAGCATTGCAATATGATGTATTTTTCTTGTATTTAGAGTGCATCCACACCTTTATTACATTTAAGATCAACAAAGAAGTTAGAATGTAGATCAATGCTATTCTAGTGAGGTAGTCAAGATCCCAAATTAAAACTTTTTGTTGGTAGCAAATGCTAATTATACAGTAGCGTACATACTATGTACTATGGTTGCTCAATCCTTCAAGGGTTAACTTGCGTGTTTGATTTAGGTGCTTGTGTGTCTTGTTTAGGGTTAACTTGCGTATCTGGTTTGGTTTAGGTGCTTGTGTGTCTTGTATGGGTGTAGGAGCGCTTGGGTGTAGGAGCGCTTAGCTTTAGGTTTATTTATAGCTGTCGCTGAACGGCTAGTGTCACTTTTGGGTGCTTCTACCTTACAGAAGCATCACCGCTCTCATTGTAATGTTAGGATTTCAAAATCGCCATAGCCGTGAAATTATCGATTCCCGAAGGCTCTCTTCACTCAATTTCAAACTCAAGCCACTTGCAAACCCTAATTTCGATTCCGGAGTTATAGCGAAACCCTAATTTGGAGCAGAGGTCTGGGGGACGTACCGTAGGGTTTGCGTTGCGGGATGCGGAGGAGGTAGAAGATGTCTTCCAAGGTTTCCTGCATGGCTTTCATGGAAATGTTCACGGCGGGAATTGCTCTCCGTAGCGCCACTTCCGCAGAGCGTGGCACTTTGGTATCAGGCGAGTACAGCACGGCCTCCGCGGGACCAGCTCCACTCCATGACGACTCTCCCAGCTGCGCTCCATCCCACGGAATCGGTGCCACGGCTTGCAATGTCGCCAGCAGAAGCGCGAACACTTGGCCTCCCTTCTTCTGCTGCTGCTGCCATGGACTCACCGCCGCAGGTAACTCCGCGATCTCACACTCCACATTGTCTCTCGAACTACTACAGGCCAGGGGCCGAACTACTACGCCGCGTCTGGTGGAGTCGGTGGAGTACCTTGTCTTCGTCGACGAATTGGGAGACGATAGCTTTAAGTAAGAAGAGTTGCTGATCGAGGCGAAGGCTGCCGCCTTGCTGGCTATACAACCACACGCGGCCGAAGCCTGCCATCACAAAAAAGTGTCCCGTTTTCACATCGTTTCAAAGCGCCTAACAATCCAATTCAATGTATACAACAATGACGCAACCAACACGTTGAAACATCTCGCAATTGAGCTACATTCCAAATGCTCCAGAGGCTCCAAAGGCTCCAAGACTCCAGAGGCTCCAGAGAGGCTCCAAAGGCTCCAAAGGCTCCAAAGGCTCCAAAGGCTCCAAAGGCTCCAAAGGCTCCAGAGGTTTGAGAGGTTTGAGAGGTTTGAGAGATTTGAGAGGTTTGAAAGGATTGAGAGATTTGAGAGGATTGAGAGATTTGAGCGATTTGAGAGGTTTGAGAGGTTTGAGAGGTTTGAGAGGTTTGAGAGGAAGAAGGAGAGGGCTTGCAATCCATGAAAGCTACAAGGTGAGCGAGTGACGAGTTGAGAGAGATGAGAGGGCACCATTGGAGAGGCAGATGCAGTAACGGCTCCAGCTTCGGTCCTCGTGCAAATTGATCTGCCGAATTTCAATTTCAAGTCAAGGAATGGCTTGCTGAGCAGCGCGGAGCAGCTCGCAATTGCATTGCGGGAGGGCTGTTGTTGCAAGGGGGACGGTGGTGCGGGGAGAGACGAGAGAGGCGATGGAGGTTGCGATATGGGAGCAGTTGGGTGTTGGATAAGGTCTGCGGCAGTGTGCGTTCCGCAGCGGCGTTGTGTCGCGGCTTTTGTCGTCTCTTCGTTATTTTTTCAGTGCGGGCACATGCAGATAAGGGCATCTCCACCCCCACTGCATAATATCGGGGTAGGCTGTCAGTAAGGTAGAAATACCATAAACGGTTAAAATAAGCCACTTTAGACTATAAGATATGGGGAATTTCTTGAGAAATTAAGTTTAATCTTTGCAGAAAAAAAGAAAAAAATATAAGGAAGAGTGAAAAAAAAAAAAATCCAAAAATGTATATTTTATGCAATATAAATGTGGATTCTTGATTTTGACCTATTCTTGTTTCATAAGTGTATCTTAAATGGTTATATCTAGCATCTTGTTTCAAAAAATGTGTGAACCAATCAAATGCAAGAAAATAACATCTTTTTAGAATATTTTTCAGATTTAGCTATTGTTGATTTCAAAACAATCTACTTCTCCAAGTAGAGGGGGATAACTGTTTATGGTATTCTTACCTTAGGGGATTTTAGGGGATTTTTGAATGAATAGGGAGCAATTTGTGCATGGACCTACCAAAATATTAGCAATTGGCACGTAAAAAATTGAATAATATATTCTTTGGTTGTGAAATGAGAAGAGCTCAAAATTCAAGATATATACTTGAGGGAAGAAATTAGAACTCAACATTTCTAATTGTGTATATAAACAGAGAAATTATATAGAAAACCGGTGATGGGCTGGAGAAAACAATTGGCCCAAAGAGTGGTGCTTTTGTCATTTAAAGATTGAAGTTTTAATTTGAATTAAAATTAAAATTGATATGTGTCCAACATAGTAACAAATTTGTAAATTTTCTCACAAAATTCACTAAATCTAATACCCTGTACAATTCCAATTTAGTAGGAAAACCATAAGTCATGAATACCATTATATCAAGGTATCATTTCCTTGGGTGCCAATAAATATTGGCAAACAGACTACAATGATAAGGTAGGAGGCTCATAAACTGTCCATCTAAGCCTACCTAACTCATCAACAAGTGTCCTAGATATTTTGCCTCAAATGTCAACCATTCCTAAAGCCAAACAGAATTCAAGCCTGAACAAAATTCGCACCTCCTACCTTAATTGAAGGCAGAATCTTTCATTGTTTAGTTTGAACAACAATGCATTCATATGTTCATTCTTGGTACCACATCAAGAGCATTACTATCAAGTGACTAGCTCCATACATGAAAAACCAAATTGTGAATTTTTTTAAGCATTTATCACTAAATTTCAAAAAGAACACTACATTTATAAAGAAGCTTCCAAAAATTAATTAAGGTTTTGAACAACTCAATGTAGCAAGGAAAGGACTCTTGCTAAAATCAAGTGTGGAAAATTAATTTGAATAAAGCATGAGACCTTGTCATTGGATATTTAAAGATTCAAATACAAATGGTAATAATTTAACATTCTATGGCATATTTGACATACCCTCAAAGTTGGACTGGCCATGACCCTATTCTAATTCGCCAACTTATCTTCTTATCACAAACGTCATATCCAAGAAGCTAATCTAGCACCCATACAAAGTTTGAAAATTTAAATTAGAATGAAGTCATGAAAGTGATAATGCATAAAATAAGGTGCACAGGACAGAGGGTTGGAGAAAGTTGATCTTAATAGTCAATGGCAACTCTCAATCAAATTATGCAACATAGATTTCAGATTTTAGAGTTTTGCATTTTGGTTCCAAACACCTCTTGCAATCCCAATAGGTGCAATTTCATTAGAATGGTTTGAAGTAGTTTCTTAATAAATGTTCAATAAAATGCCTTACATCAAATACTTGCATCTACTCTTCATCACATTCGACCAATGCATATGATAAGGTTGATATACAACAGGGATAAGGATGGGCTTAACTTTCAAATTATTCTACATGACTTTGTAAAGAAGTCATTTATATACTACTCATTGCTAAGCGTATTTTATATTTAGGACTTTCAACCCTGAAACAATTTAATACAACATTTCTGTGGCTCAAAGTTCCATTAGTCATAAACAAATTTCTACTCACTAAGGAATTTTCAAGCTCCAAGTATCTCCCAAAATCTGAATTTTCCACAAACTCTCAGTAATCGAGGAAGGTTGGATCACAACTGCATCCGTACTACTAAAAACAAAACTAGGAAATACTGGTAACAACAAAACAATAAATGACCATTACATTGAAGCTCCCGAAAGGTGTCAAAATTTGAAAGCCCTCAGCTCTAAAAAGTGCTATAGATCAACTCAGCTTATAAATATCTACGAAAATGATTCAGTTCATATCACAATTCAAACTAGAGAGAAGTGAAGTACTCCTTGAGACGCCTGGACGCTTCCAAAATATTTTCCCTGTGACCGAAAGCACTAGCTCGGACGAATCCTTCACCGCCAGGACCAAAACCACTTCCTGGTGTGGTGACGATGTGAGTTTTCTCCAAGATTTCTGAGAACATATCCCATGAACTCCTGCCTGGAAACTGAACCCAAACGTATGGAGCATTCTTCCCACCAAATGTCTTGAAACCAAGCTCCTCAAACGTGTCCACCAATATTTTTGTGTTGTCTTTGTAAAAGCCCACTACTTCATGCATGGCCTGTAAGATTGACATCCTCATATCAGTGCTCATCAGTGCCATGTCAAGAGCTCATTCAGAATACCTCAAAATAATAAGCCTTGCCGTACTCCTGCATTAACAAATCCGTAACATATGCATGTACGACTACTCCAAAAATGAACAACATACTTCAGATTGGCTACTAAGTTGCGTAGTTTGAATTGCGTCCCCTTTCAGATTAAGTGTTCCATTGATAGCTCAAGAATGGATATAAGGTGGTTCTTGAATGGACCCTCTTTAGTCATAAAAGAAAAGTTGTATTCGATTGCAAGAGCCAATCACACTCCTTGATTTCACCTCACCTCTTTATAAGTTGCAGGGGGACAGTTTATGGGAGACCTAGAATCACAAATAGGTGCCTACTACAGGAAACTTTGAAACTTTCTCAACCATTCAATAATGCTCCAAAAAATATGACATAATTTGTGTTACATTTAGGGTCCATTTTTCTTTGTTTGAAAATTAGACAACAAAACCTTCTTGTCTAAGAAGCCCATGAAAAGGCAGATCAGCCCTTAAAGTGTCGCTTTTCAAGCTACCTACCTTAATGAGCTCCATAACCATGAGGTTTAGACATGAAAGATCAGAATGTACCTTCAAGCCCTCAGGGGAGACACATGCCAAACCGCCTGCTTGCGCGACGTTGGACGCACCGTTGAAGCATGTGGTCATCACTCGGTTGAAGTCATTGTGCACTGGATGACCATCAGCAAATTTTAGGGCCTTGGGCACTACCGTCCATCCCAATCGAACTCCAGTGAAGCCAGCATACTTGGAGAAGGAGGCGGTCTCAATAGCACACTAAACACGATGAAAAGAAAAGATGTCAGTGACAATGCTGTTAAACTACTCCCTCTGTCCCTTTAAAAATGTCCAAATCAGACACATTTCTTGTACCACTAAAAAGCTCCCTTTTGCTGATTTCAAACGCCGAGAAAGTATTTGTCATGTTCAGTGATCTCATGGGGGCAAGTTAAGCTATTAGGGAGCATTCCTCTCCTAGCAAGCTTGGCCTTGCCCATATGAGGTACCATTGTTGCTACTAATCTTTAAAATCATCAACAATGAGCAGCTATCAACATGCACAAATATGGTACTTTTTGCATGGAATTTTGGGTGCCCAAACAGCAACATCAAAGCTGGAGATTTTGCATACATTTGATAGATGGTATATTGATTCTATAATGCATGTGTCACTAGCGCAAAGACTAAAAACAAAGTTGATCCTTCGCAAGGAAAAATTTTGGACGTTTTTAGAGGGACAGAGGGAGTACACAGCAGAGGAATAAGAATTAGACGAGCTGTATCACCACAAAAAGCTAGCAAAAATGCACTTGTCAACCGTACCTCCTTGGCACCAGGAATTTCGTAAATAGACTTGGGGCTGTCATCAGATGTGTAAATAGCATAGGCAGAATCATAAACGATGATAGATCCGTTCTTTCTAGCGAAGGCCACAAGCTCCTCCAATTGTTGCCGAGAAGCTGATGCTCCAGTAGGGTTGTTAGGGGAACAGAAGAAGATGATGTCTGTTTTTGGTGTTGAGGACAAGTCTGGAAAGAAATCATTCTCTGGAGTGCACTTCATGTACTGAATTTTGCTGTATTGTTGAGAATCAGTTTGGAATTCACCAGTTTGGCCCATCATGACGCTGGTGTCTACATATGCCTGTGATTCAATGCCCCCCCCCATCAGTTACACAGAAAATTTTCAGATCTAACCTAAAGGCAAACATTATTTCATACCCTAAAAATTGAAAAACAAGCCTACTACCAACATCCAATTCTGCTGCAGCAAATAAAAAGGAAAGATCAACATTGTTCTCAACCTGATTGAAAGTTCCATCATTAAAAAAAAAAGAATGTAGGTAATGACACATACCGGGTAGGAAGGATCTTGTGCAGCCATTGTTACGTTGGGCCCAAACACAAGCTGCATACACACCAAGCAAACTTTTAAATAAAATTCTCTTGGAATGGACACCATATGTGGCTGGTGATTGGCTTGGATTGAATGTCCAGACAAGAATGAGAGAGTACATGCACCATGTTACAATAAAGTACTGATCAATAGAACAAGTATTGCGGTATTCAATATAAATCAAAGAGCTACACGTACCTGTAAGCGAGTGATATCACACTTGGCTCCATCAGAGACAAAAATCTCGGTTTCGTCAATCCCGAGGCCTGAATAAAATGCTGAACCAATGGCGGCTCGCAATGGCTGCAAATTGCCACCGGTGACGAGTTATGTTCTCTACAATGTAAAATCTCACAAAAGTCCGTCCAAAATAACACTGATAAATCGACTGAGTCCTAGCTTAGGAGGCATTGAGAAAATCGGGTAGTTTCCAAAAATTGCAATAAAGCTAATAAGGCGAATAGTTTTTGTGAACCTCAAAAATATTGTGTATTAAAGATGGTTTGTTCTGGTTAAAGAGAAGATCATTTCTTGGATCACCTTTTCACCTTGTTCAGCACCGTATCCACTATATCCTTCCAAAGTGGACAAAGCTCGAGCTTTCTGCAAATCAGGAGATATCACTATTAAATTATGCACAACCCAGAACTGAACCAGATTCCACATAAAAGACCTTGACAAGGTTATGAAAATAGTTTTGAATAATATAGTATCTGTTCACAACTCCTTGCATAGGTTAAGCTGTACCTTCTCCATAGCTGCAGTAATAACTTGAGGGATTGGCTCGGTGGTGTCACCGATACCCAGGCTAATAACTTTAGCATCGGGGTGCCGCTGAATGTGCGCATTCCTCCTCCTAGCAATCTAAAATTGTAAAACATACTTAGAACATACAATCTATACAAAATTGAAATGCACAGCTGCTCCAGAGCGTAGGACATCTAAAAATTAATCAATTCAGGATAAACTAGACTCGTCACAAATGGCGAAAAGCTAGAACGACTTGATCCACCCCTCACCAGCAGAAACAAAACAAGAAACTTAAATTGTGATGAAATGATCCCCTCACCTCGGGAAAGAGATAACCAGCCTGCAGCTTCGCAATATTTGCATTTCGGTTTACAGAAGTGGTATAAGCTGGAACATGCACCCGTTTACTTCATCAGCAAAAAAGATTCAGAAGGACCGACATTTTTAGAAATACTCCCTCTGTCCCTCTAAAAAGCTCCAAATCAGAAATATTTCTTGTACCATTAAAAAGCTCCTTTTTGCTGATTTCAAACGCTGAGAAAGCATTTCTCATGTCCAATGATCTCATGAAAGTACTAGTTCAGCAATTAGAGAGCATTCCTCTCCTAGCAAGCTTGGCCTTGCCCATATGAGGTACCATTGTTGCTACTAATCTTTAAATCATCAATAATGACAAGCTAGCAACACGCACAAATATGGTACTTTTTGCATGGAATTTGGGTGCCCAAACAACAACATCAAAGTTGGAGATTTTACATACATTTGGTAAATGATATATTAATTCTAGAATGCATGTGTCACTAGCACAAAGACTAAAATAATGAGGAGCTGGCAGCGTTCACAAACTATACACAAATATGGTACTGTTTGCATGGAATTTGGGTGCCTAAACGGCGACATCAAAGCTGGAGATTTTGCATGCATTTGGTAGATGGTATATTGATTCTAGAATGCATGTGTCACTAGCTCAAAGACTAAAAACACAGTTGATCCTTTGCAAGGAAGCTTTTTGGACGTTTTTAGAGGGACAGAGGGAGTACAAACTAACCAGGTATATACAGCGAGTAAAAAAACTATAAGAATGGCCGAGAGAGAGGACTGTCAATTAAAATAACAATGCTTTCGGTAAACGTACTTATTTTTTCTGCTGGCTCCGCAATGCATTGCGTCAAAGACGCACATCTTCTCCGAGAAATTGACAACTTCGGACGAAGAGAACTTGTAGATGAGAACGCGGCGGCGGAAGAAAGATTCCGGGTGGCAGGGGCAGTGCAGATCCCCGTGGAAAAAATAGATGATACTGCAGCCATGGTATCCATTGGTACACAACTGCTGCAACAAAAAAACGACTGCAACATCAAACAGTGCGAATCTCAGGTTTTAGGGTTTAATGAACCAATTGAACCTTTCAACACAGATAAAGACAACCATGATAATGCAAAAGACCCTAAACGAGCTCTGATACGGCAGGTGAAGTTTGTAGGCCAATTACACTTGGAAAAAATTCAAATTTGAGAGTGCAACTCAGCGTTGCAGAAAAACTAAGTCCAATTCAGCATCCTTTGAACTCAAACCAGTCGTGTAAACAGACTCACAACACTTGACCATAATTATCCAAAACGAGAATTAAGATTGGAGAAGAACAACGACAGAAAAAACAATGCACACTCCTCATTGCAAACCTTCGGCGGTTTCACACATTTTGAAACCAAATTTCAAGTACCTATCCACTCCAGTTGCAAGAAACATGAAAACAATAAATTGCAAACAACAAATTGCACAAAACCTGTTTCCGCCAAAGAACAAAGAAAAAAACCACGAATTCTCGAGGCTGCAATCAAATGCAGAACTAAGACGTGAGACAAATAATTCATTTAAGAGTTGCGTTCTTCATAATCGTAGTTTTTTTTCAATTCAGTTTTCTCAAAGGCTCTATCCTCGAGCTGTATTGTTGGAAATTCTTTACAAACGGTCAAATTATTACCGAATTAACAAACGGAGAAAGTAGATACACGATTAAATTCCATTTTCTCCGTAACTCAAAGCTTGCAGACCTTAGAGAGTTCAAATTTGAACCCGAGCGGAATGCGTCAAAACCCTGGTAACTCCAATTGCGACACAAATACTTGTGGATTTTTCATCATTCTGCGGTTGTGACCGATAAGCAGATTTGCACCTTGTAACAAAATTTTGATGATGAGAATGGTAATGAAGAATCCAAAGCTAGAGTGCGTCAATTTTTGTGGTTTGTGTGAAGAGCCATACCTAAGCAGTGAGTTTGTGCTGGTGCAACCTGAGCTTAGAACGGCAGAATGCGCACAATTGTCCGACTAATCGACACTGTTGAAACTGCGCATTAGCACACCTTCCGAGGATATGCAATGCCGAATCACCAGGATGGGGATAAGAACAAAAAACGAGAATCAAATGTTTAAGGCGCAGTATAATGGGATTAGGGTTAGGGTTTGCTCCAATACGGCACTTTCAGCCCAGCCGATCTGTCTCCTTCAGCATGTCATATGAAATTTTGACCAATTTAATATTAAAAAAATGGTATCTATCCGGAATGGTGAGATTCTTTAACGTATTCATTATCAAATTCAAGAAATTGAGATGTGAAAGTCTAATTCATAAAAGGGTGCAAAGTAAATATCACTTTAACCATTTTGGATTTTTCTTTGTGTGTATTTGCAGTTGGCGCTTGTTACTCTATGTATTCACCATTAGAACTTCATAAAGATTTTCATATGTCAAATAGAATGCAAAGTAAAATATTTCAATAAGTCTTTAAATTGTGTTTATGGAAACGTGGTATTATAAAGGGCCTTGTGATTCTAGTACTATGATACTTACTTTGTCCCAAAATGATCTTCCTATTACTCAAAATGTTACAAATTCAGCTTGAAAAGAACCATTTTCAAAAAAAAATTGGCATGTGAATAGAGTTTGATGTGCTCCTATTGTTCTGAAATTTTGAGTTTCAAATTAGTTTTCAAAGTGTGGTTTCAAAGTGCTTGAAAATTGAATTTTTGAGACATTTCTGAAGAGCATTGGTGGCCACTCACTTGATGACATGGGATTGGTTAGCATGCCCATGCTTTTGGACTATGTGCAAGTGTTGCTAGCTTCCTTCATCTTCCAACAAGAAGATCATTGTGGGACACAAAAAAAAGGCCAACAGAAAGATCATTTTGGGATAGTGGGAGTATATGTTTGTGTACAGTATAGGGTAGAAGTTTGATAGTTTTGACATTTGAAAGCAAAAGCAATATTTATCAATAGGTTGATTACCATAAGGGAATTTATATATGTACCACACGTCCCTCTTGAGTATTCTACCATGCCTACTATATATGGCTTATGTTTATGATATTATAGTAGGTGTTAACCACAAACAAAAGCATTACTAAATTGAAGATACAACTTAACCCCTAAATGCATGTGGCACCAAATTTTGGTGTTTGCAATACTCTAAAGTTCAATAAACCTAACTAAGTTATTATTTTTAGTAGTTTATATTTTGGATTTATTCTTTGTGAAGTCTAATATCAAGATCAGCAATCTAATTTTAAAATTGATCAATTATGAGTTTTTTATTCAAGTTTTTGTGCAAGGGTCTTGACTTTCTCTAGTGTTGAGAGCTCTTGGAAATGAGCCTCAAATACACTAAATCTTGGAGAAAATTTTAAACAAAAAATTCATTTGAAAAAATTGTAGAAGAGATTTTGAAAAGCTAGAAAGTGATTGGGGTTATGTATGTTATTTCCTTTAACCTTATATTTTTTTGATGGTCCTTTTTTTAGATCCATCATGTGAAAAGAGTATTGAAAGGCTTCAAGTCATTTTTGTAATTTTAACACCCTCATGATCAAACATTATAATCTTTCAATCCATTAGTGATATAGTTGTGTTTTCTTTTCTTGTGTGACCTCTAACATATCTAGTTTGAATTTTTATGGTTACAATTCAAAAGAACTTGATAGAGCTTATTAAAATGTTGCCTTTTTGTTCAATTTGAAACAAATTCCTAAAAGCTGAAAAAAGGTCTCAAGCATTTAGGGGTTAATGTATAAGTTGTAACTTTTGTTTTGTTTTTCAACTCTAAATCTTCCTCATGGTATTGATAAAAGATCTAAATTATGTCAAGTTTAATTTAGATTTTTTCATCAATATCAATACTACAAGCAAGATTTAGAGTTGAAAAGTGGAACTAAATTTACAACATATATGTTAGTTTGTACCTTAAATTTGGTGATGTTCTATTTGTGGTTCACACCTATTATAATATCGAAAATATTGGCCATATATAGTAGGCCTGGTAAGGTAGAATAGTCAAAAGGGTGTGGTACATATACCAATTCCCTAATAACTGGTTCTAAAGTGAAAACGCTCATGAACAACATAGCAAAAGAGAAAACGTTATCATAATTTTTTTTAAATGACCAAAATATCCTTGATTATCTATAAAATGATCAAAATATGGCCAGCACTTGAGAGTATGCCCTTGCCGTTGCCAACATCAGTCTTCCAATATTTAACTACTTCTTGGTTCCAATTTTGACGCTCATTTGCTCCTACTAGATGCTCATTTGCTTGACAGCTTGTGTTTGACACAACAATGCAAACCTACTACTCTAAGTTACAAAAACAAACAAAACTTTGGTGCAACCACATTCAAGTAAGTTACAATACAATTAAACCATATAGACAACCTATCTAAGCTATTAGTAACAAGAATGTCAAAAGGTTGCAATGATCAGCAACAAGCAGTTAAAAAGCACTCTTGTCAAGAACTAATCAAAAGTACTATTATCATGAGTAAGTTAAATTCAGGTGGTACATATAACAACCAAGAGCATTTGGGATAAATCATCAACGAGGCTTCAAGGAAGAAATCTAGCCTTACGTGTTGGAATCACATGATATCCTCTAAAAGTTAATGAGATGTCACATGCAACTGACCAATAACTGCTACTAAAAGCCTGCCACTACTGATTGCCTGCAAAATTGAAAACTTGCAAACCTCGACCAACCACTGCAATGCAATATTGTTGCCTGCATCACAAACGCAGCAACGTCAAAAGTGCGCACAAAAACGTTAAGTACAAGACATCAGCTCAGTCAGCTCATTATTCATTGGTGAGGTTTGCATCTGCGATCGACCGAGGTTCAGTTCAACTATCACATCACTTGTAATGATCCAAGACCTCCCAGTTATAAATTACATAAGAAATTCGTAAACAATGTCAAAAACTTGAGCTCAACAGAATTGACTCTTATACCCCACATGGTCTCCCCACAACCATATATATCCTCCAAAAATAGCATTCCTACATACGTTAAAACCTAAAGTGACGCAAATAGTGTCCTCTACATTTATACATATGCAATCGAGGTCTTGATGAACAACCCGATGGCCAGGAGTGCAATGCTACTACAATATAATCATAAATTGATCAGGAAAATCGGTCAAGGTGATGTAATGGTTATGGGTTAGAGCATTACCCGGTTAAATCTGATTCCACATGTAAATCCTCCGCCTCAGGTACGTCAATAACACAATGGCCGCATTCCACCAATGGCAAAGACGATAAGCTCTTATCAGAAGGACCTTTCATAGCACTGGTTGAAGCAGGAGATTCACAATGGCTCACGATATCGCCTACATGCCAAAATCGGAGCCGTTGGTCCAGGCCGGTGCTAAAAACCCAAGCACCATCTGTCCATATCCCTGTCGGCAGAGCAGCAGTAATATAATTTTATTACAGACAATCAATAAGTGAAGAGTCCAAGAACTCCAAATCAATTCAAAACACCCTTGTTACTGTCCTGTCAATTCAGAAGAGATTATCAGCATAGTAGAACTTCAACTCTTAGATCTCTTTTCGTAGATCATCAAACCAATTTTCTTAATAGTGCTTACCTTTCACAGCTGAACTATGTGCTCCTTCAACAGAGGCCTCCCTTACAGAGCTGATTTGTGATAGGACCTGAGGTGTTGCTCCATCTCCTTGAACTGCAGCAGTTTCAACAGTAAGTCTCTTCTAGCAGAGGCATTTATGAGCGTAGAATATATAGTCAAATCATAAAAAATTCTTCAATCGAGTTCATGAACAGCAGATTAATTAGAAGGAGCACAATAAACCTTGTGAATCTTCGGTATGCAACGTCGCAATAACACCTAAATCACCACCAGAAGGTTCACTAGCTGGTGCATAAGTGCGATGATTCTCTCCTCCATAAAAGAGAACTTCAAATCTCACTACATGAATCCTTTGATCGTCTCCACCACTAACTACAACAACCTCTGAATCTGTTTTCCCCGCCACTCTTGCTGCACTTAAGCAATTTACTCCAGATTGATGTGCTGCAGTAAAGGTATGAAGAGGGAGGAGTACAGAGGACTGGTAAGGTAAAGTTCCAGTTGCCTTCAAAACATCTTCAGCTTGAATGGCAGCCCCGGTGCCTGCCTCGAGGGTAGCGTCTGCACCCTCATCAATATCCACATTCTCCTTTACGTTTACATCTTTATCAAGGCTGATAGTATCTTCAACTACAGTAGCATTCTTATCCACCTTCCTCTCTTTTGGCAGTCCCGCTTGGCGTTGCTTCGCCGATCGGAATCGTCTGCCACCCTGACTGCCTCGGCCAGTGCGCGGGCGCATTTGCGCTCCTGTATTGGACGTCAGGCTTGCTACTCCTGATAGCATTTGCTTTGTAAATGTGATAAGGAGGTTGGTTATGTCCCACACGGCAATTGAGCCATCAGTAGCGCCACTAACAATAAGATACGCATTTTGGCAACTGCCTCCTGTTGGAATCACCAGATGTTGCAATGCTAACACAGGTACAGTGTGATGCTCCAAGACAGCTACTTCCACCCTGCATTCCAAAATTTATGCTTTAAGCATTATCGTTCAAACTTAAGAGACTATTGCACTTTGAAATGAATAACAACGTCAAGAGCTTACCAGATCCTTGTATTCAGATTCATTGAAATGAGTCTTAATGTTGCGTTGGAACTTGCAGTTACGGCAAAGCAAAACACAGACCTGCACAAATCACACTCACGAGTATCATTGTCAGCGTCATGAACACTTGAGAAAACAATAACACTCAAGCCAAGGAGGTTGCTCTCTTCAGATAACTGCAAGTGGCGAAGAACAAGAACTTGATGCACGAAACGTCTAATGCCTTGACTTGAGCAATGGAAGATTGTGAAAGAGACGTAACCCGGTATCAGGAGAGTATATCGACATCGCAGTTATTGCCAAGAATCGCAGATCATCATCGTCATTGTTGAATATCCTTGATTCCTCAGTACACTGCTTCTCTTTCAATTGAGTATTATCTACTTTGTTCAATGTCGTCTTGCCGTTAGTATTTGCAATCTTCTCTTTCTTTCTTGGTAATTTGAAAGAACGAAGTGGAGCATAAGAACACAACCACTTCGAAGATAGAGCCTCTGTTACTGGGCTTTCGTTCACAGTGTCTTCTGGAACAATACTAATTATCGCTGCTTCGTCAACAGAAGCGCTCCTGGAGTCACAGTATTGTTTCCACTCCAAAAGCCAGGTAGTGAGCACCTCTTTCGCACCGACAGACAAGAGCAACACTGGGGCTATCTTGCAAACGTCAAGATTACGAATGGAAGGAGGTTCATAATGCACGAAAGTCTGAGCTCCTTGCACCAGTGCAAGGGCTCTTACAGCTGAACCTCCCGTGTGTTCAGCGAGCAGCAAGCAGGACTCCAGGTTCGGTACCTCTCCTGCATCATATCTGTCTCACCAGAAGAGTTAAACACTTCAATTGAGAATTAATCATGGAAACTACAAAAGGACCTGTGATGGCCTAAAGAACTCATAAACAAAGAAACGTGACCTCTTGCATCGTCTTCAGCGGTCTTCACAAAATCCAACAAGGATCAACTTCCAAGTTTCAAGTCAAACCTTAATAAAAATGAACAAGCATAAGAGTTATTTCAGATGAACCCCACCGAGAGATTCGAACTGCTCCATCTTCTGCACCTGTGGCTATCCATTTCGAAACATGCTGACTACATGTCACCGGAATATTTCGAGCTGGTACGAAGTGGACTGAATGTATTTCTCTGCCATGAAATTGCCCATGTAAAGATTGAGGCAACTGAGACATTAGCTTCTTAATAGGATCACAGTATTCATCCCTTTCAACATCCATAGAGTCTAAGACTGTTGACAGACAAGTCCAGTTTCTGAGCACATAGACGACATGATCCTGCAACACGTAAACACTAAGGGTGTCAATAACATTATGAGAGAAACAGGACACAAGGGCTTAGAGGACCTGAAGTGACTCCAGCTGGAATTGCAGTACTGACCTTCAGAAAAGCAAAACAACACTGATGCTCGGGAATATCTCCAACCAGATATGAGTGTGGCCGTCGCCATCCTCCACACACCACTCGCATAAGCTGCACAATACAAGTTCCTAGATCTATTAGCTACTGCGCTAAAAGGCCAGATCGTGACATTGAGGACGAAGTAAGACAACATTATGGATTAAAAATGGCAGTGTCATAACCTCGGATTGCTGAGTCAAGTCCCACAAAATAAAACTACTACCAATAAAGCCAGTTGCCAATCGCCGCTTGCACTTCCTCTTGTCAAAACGATGTTCCAAGGACTCCACTACTGTTATTGCAGCAACATCTTCTACTCCCGTACAAGCAAAATTTTGACCACTTAATTGCCCTTGATTTTTGATGGTGATATTGTCAACGACAAATTTGCAAATACAGCCATCCCTGCCTGTCTGCACCTCACCAAGAATGTTAACGTCCAAATTATGAAGTACTGAAAACAACGGTAAGCAAGAAAACAATATGATTATAGGTAAAAAATACGCAACAAAAAATCCACAGGGAAGACTTACTGATGTTACAATCGCATCCTGCTTGTTACGAGATGAAGTTACAGTAACGCTTGCCACTGCTGATATGCCATGAGCTCCTTTGAAAACGCCAGTGCTCTGAAGTTGTGATGGCGATTCCAAGCTCTCTTCACTATGCCTCGAAAGAAGAGTACTGGGGAATTTGAATGATGCTAGGTTTCCTCTTTGATCCCCACAAACGAGCAGCTGATTGTCAAGAAGGGGCATAAATTCATAAGACAACCGACGCACAATGTAATAACCTTGAGCAAAACATTTAAGACGTGTCAAGTTTGAATTCAAACCATGGAAGTCCTCATGGCCCAAATTACCCCAAAAATTTCCAAAGATAAGATGTCGAGATATATAAGCACCAGAGGGAGCCAACATAAAGAATGACGCCATAAAATGGGGTGCGCAAGCAAGAGAAGAACTGTGCCACAGATTACCTCAGCTATAGGGCAAACATCTAGGCATACAACTCGGGCCTGCAAAGGTGATTGACAGATTGCTACTAGCAGAGCTTGCGTCTGAAAATCCTGCCCCTCCACTGAAGTCTGAGCCTCTGAACATCGCTTCAAAAGCCACACGCGCACAAGACCCCTTGGATCAGTACTGAATACAAACCTGTGAGAAAGAGCACAGTCAAATATGTATGTCTACAAGTATTCTCCGACCAGCAGTACTTCCCACTAGTTTTCTGGAATCTGACAAGCTTCCGTGTTTGTTCCATATAGACTAGCACAATATCGAGATTGTCCATACAAGAAAATTTGCATATAATGAATCTGCAGGGAAGACTGACAAGAAATAATGACCTGGTTAGCATGATCAAAGCCATCTTGTTCAAAAATACCTCCTTCCTACTGATTTGCACCAAAACACTCCAAGAAGCTGTCTCTCTCCATCTGCTAGCCATTTACAATGCCATATGACAATTGGCTTTTGTTCAGTGATTCGGATTCCGAGTGCAGTGGCAATGCCTGAACCATTGCCAAATACTACCAATTCGTCCGCATCATTATCAGAAACGTCTCCAGTGGCAGTACTTCCGTCTCCTAAAAGATTCATGCAGACGATTGGACCTGAAATATCTTTGTCCGTGATTTCTGTCCATTCCTGGTTTTTGTTGTCCAATAAAGCCACATGATAAATATGGCCTTGATTTGTGGCAATGTAGAGCATCCCAGGACCAGCAAGATCCAAGCATCGCACATACTCACTGTTGCTGTTGAACCAAATACACAAAACACCTTCTCAGTGATCGGCATGACGATAAGTTCAGCTGCAAATACTCAGATACGGTTCGGGCACAACTTATAGGTCCATACCAGCTGGTTGAGGCCACGTCATCAGAGCATTGAATATTACAACACATGCACTTACATGAAAATGGCGAAGGCAGAAAGATCCAATGAAGGTTTCTCAAGCAGATGCAGAGTTAGTCAATACTTCAGCAGCTATATTCTAAAAGCGTCAACGTTACCAAACCCATAGAGCAATTTCTATATAGCAAACACTGGCTCCCAGTGTAACTTCATTAAAAGCAATCAAAGATAAAAACTACGAATTTGCAAAACCACCAGTCTGAATTGTTACTTCTGACCTCCACCCCAGCTCAAAATAGCACATTACTACAGAATTATAGAAAACTTTGATTACCTGTCCATGGAAGTAGACGAGCCTTCACAAAGAACATTAGGCCCCACTAGAGAGATGCGAAAAACCTCAGTATTTGATGATGAAGATTGCGAAAGAGACCCTAGGTTTGAGGTTTCCCCTGGTGCGTCAAACTGAGCCTCATGATTCCATCTAGTAAGCAACTGGACTTTGATCGCAGAATCTGCTCCTGCTGTCACAAGCGTTGCTGATTCATGATCGTACACGCAGCGCCAAATCCCTCGACCTCTGAATCCATTAAAGGGACCATGAAAAAACTAATCATAAAAAGTATCGCACGAAAGAAGGACCAAGCAAACCGAGACACGTCTCTCTACTTACGTCTAAGTATATGAGATAAGCTCAGATGAACGACATTAATTCATTTGTGAATCATGTTCATAAGACGTATATTACTATCTTGTAAATTTGAGTACACAACAGTTTCGTTACCAGCATTGAAACAAATCTAAAGACAGGAGAGTTAGACTTACATATGACCAGTCAACGTAGCCAAATGATGACCTTGCCGGGTCCAGACACGACTAGTACAGTCCTCACTGGCTGTTATAAGCAGCTAAATTCTCAACCCACAACAAACCACAGAATGCTGTCAGCTATCCAAGAGAAGGAACAAGCAAGAATTTAAGGATTGGCATGGGCAGTTGCATTGGCTCACTCAATCAACACCACATAAATCTACAATAGGATCAAATCAGTATTTGGTGTGCATGCAAATGAACGTAGCCTTAAAACTCACATTTTTTAAGAAGGGTACTGGATTGATGCACTAGAATTGAACCTGAACTCTCTTTTCTTTTCAATTTCCTCAAATGATATACCTCTACGATTGGGTTTCCAAAAGAGACTCGACGACACAATAGGGCTCCAAAGCCTCGAAATAACTAAACATCTTCTTTTCAACACTTCAAACCTATTCTTTACAACATTGATAAAACCTCGACTAATCGATGCTCAAACGTACATTATCTGCAATATGGCAATCCCATAGTCGCGCTCCATGCCCATACAGTACAGGACCAGCAGAGAAAAATGACGTGTCTGTAGATAGTCTTGCCCAAATCCGCGCGCTGCCATAAAACAAACATCCGATGACAAGACTTTACATATGGGAATTCACCCGACTACTAAGAAATGTACCGTGCACAGAAGAAGAAATGCATGAACAAGAATTCAGAAAGATGCACTTCATTTCTAATGTACCGAGCAAGTAGATGAGAAACATGCAGCAAACGTGGAAACTGGACGCAAGATGAACCATGTATGAACCACAAGGGAACGCTGTTAGAAGTCGACAATAGGGATATGGCTAAAATAGCTTTACAAACCTGCGATCATCAGAGGCTGAAGCAGCACAAAGTCCATCTTCAGACCAAGAAATTCGATGGATGGATCCCTCATGCCCCAGAAGCTCTTGCAAGGGTTCCACAGTGCAATTAAGGGGAACAGTGTTGTTTTTCTGGGACTGATCTAAACAAGTCTGTTCTTTGGCTTCCTCATTTGAACGTCGTACATCCCAAATAAGTACCTGCAAGAAAAGTCTTAATTAAATACACAAAATCTACTATACGATACAAAACTTCGCGAATAACAGAATGAAGGCAAAACAAGTAGAAAAGAAAAAATGTAGTACGGATACTACTGTAGATAACTGAACGCATATAGCTGACTGATTTAATAGGAAATGACTGAAAAAAGCCAAAGAAACAATAGAATAAGCAAAAGACACTGGGTTTGACCCTAATATCCATGCAAATTGTAAACCAACCTTGTTGAAAATGGTGCCAGCAGCTACAAGAAGGGTTTCGACAGAAGAGCCCCACAGCCTGAGGGAATACAATAAGCACCTTTCTGTAAGGAAGCCACAGTGTATTCTCTCTTAAAAACGTAGAATAAAAATAAAACGGATGCTACATCAAGGGATCAATAGAATGGAAATCCAACAAGCAATTTAGTAGCAACCTTAAACCCCCGCCATTAACTCACCGGAGCATTCAACTCGCAATATTGGAGAACAACTGCGTAAATTCCAGATTGAGACAGAATTGTCGCTCAAGCCTACTGCAAGCAGATCTTGCTTAACCTTTCCCGGCAACAACGAGTCCTCCTATGTCACGAAGCAGTTCCATTTGCCATCAAATTGATGCATTTGTAAACATTTTAAAACCTTCACCCCTCAAAAAAACCTAAAAAAACCAGCCTTTGCGCACACATTCGCTAAACCACAGCTCAGCTGCCGTCCAATCAAAGTAACACGGCTTGGATTAAAACTTCTCATAGCACATAATTGTGACAATTAACGAGGCAGCCTAAGGAACAAAATCGATAATATTATTCTTAAAACAAAAAATCAACAGGTCACTCCAATTCTACCTGCAAGAATCTGACATCGAGAATCCATTGAAAAAAGCGCGGCAGCGATTGCACAAAGCGCATTTCGAAGTCTGAAGTATCTTTTCTTTGAAGCTCCAAAACCTTAACTCTACCTTCTCCATGAACAGCTAAAGTAACTGGATTTTTTATGAATTCGCGCTCGTTGGAACGACAAACATGAATTCCGTGTATTCGGACGCCATCGAAGACCTGTTGCGATAGGCGAAGATCTCCCGTCGTTAAGTCGTACAAAAGCACCTGAGGACCCGTACCTGCGATGGAACATAAAGCATTGTCATTGTAATGACGTGTACAACGATGAATTCGTCTAGAGAACAAGCATTTGCACGTTAAAAATTTAAAAAAAAAATCTTATTTATCAGAAAAGAAGAAAAATGAGCTGAGATCAAGAACTTCGGAATATTAAGCATTGTCATTGTAATAACTGATGTGCATAACAATAAATTCTTTTCTAGAACAAACATTTGCACGTTAACCATACAAAAAGTCTTATTATTAGAAAAGAAGAAAAAATGAGCTGAGATCGAGAACTTCGGAATATTCAGCATTATCATTGTAATGACTGACGTATACAACGATGAATTCATCTAGAGAACAAGCATTTGCACGTTAAACGTACAAAAGGTCTTATTATCAGAAAAGAAGAAAAAATGAGCTGAGATTAAGAACTTCGCTATAAGTAATTTTCAGTAAGAGGAAATGAGAAATTGAACCTGCGAGAAGGTAAGGCGATGGAGTAGAGGGAAGAAAACACAATGCTGATACATCGCCTAAGTACGGTCCCCTCAGCACTTCAAAATCCTTGAGCCGGCTCATCGTTAGAGCATCGCCGATGGCCGACTTGTCTGCAGCCACTGCAGCTTGGATTTGAATGTGAAAGAGATGATGGCTCTTGAATTTGAAGGGATTTGGAGAGGATCGAGCGCTGCAACTGAGGTTCCTTGTGATGGAACCCTAAACGTGCCACGGTGGCATTGCTGCGAGCTTTTCTCTTTCTTTTTCTCTTGTCTGCTGCTCGAGGTGCCAAAAACGACGGAGAGCAGGAGACTGAGGAGAGGTGTGCGTGAGCGAGAAATGATGATATTGATGTCCGGGGAGAACCGGCATTCAGTGTATTGTCAGCTGGTGTCAGCCGGTTCAACTTGCAAAAAAAAGACCGGTTGAATTTGATGTTACCTGCTGCAAACAGGTCAAATGGTACCCATCAAACTAAATATAGTATTTTGAATTATAAATATAGAAAATTTAGCGCAATCCAATGAAAAAATTGGTGGAAAATGGAGAATGCCGAATTTTAATTAATGAAGTTAGAATATGGTATATTCACGGTTGGTGTTAGGAAGGATATTAGCATTATGAGTGTAGTCTAAAGGTGTGTTCAAATGCGTTTATTTTTTTTGCTACTAACACTCTTAACATCAAGTGTGAACATATCCTTAACAAGCAAGGTATGTTTTTTAGCAAAAGATCCAAGCCAAATGAAATGTCAAAAATTTGGTTGAATCTTGAATGAATCAAAGCTTCTTGTGAAAATGTATAATCATAGTATAAGTGTATTGACAATATCCAATATGTGTATTACTAAACCAAATATAAATGAAAGGTGTAGGATTTTTAGTAGGGAAGTTGAGCATCCCTTGGACACTAATTCTAAAGGAAGAGAAGGGTAGCAAGTTTGGGAGAACAACTCTGACAAGAAATAGAGAACTTTAGCACAATCATCTTGTTCATGGCTATTTTTCTCTCAACCTTGTGTATGAATTTGTCATGTTTAGACAGAGATTTCAAATGCATTGGAAGTTGTTAGTGAAAATTGTGGATTATGTTTATATCCTCAATTTGATTCCTACTATATTCCAAGAAGAGATGCTATTGAAAACTTGATGATGACTTCACTGCAAAAGTGCATATTAGTGATTTGAATGCTGCTTGTAGTGTAGTTACCAATGAGTATTGCAATCTAGGAGAGCAGAAAGGGTGTTGCAAGAATTTCTCAAGCATTTTGTCAATACTAATTGTAGATGCTTTGAGAGTGAATTTCTTAGGCACCTTGCTTAAGTAAATGTTGAAAGACCATTGCAAATCAATCATGAATGTGGTTTTCTTAGCATGCTTGCTTTTATTAATTGCATGCATTGAACTTGGAACTAGTAAACTTGCGTCGTAGTAGAGGAAGGGAAATTTTAAGACAAGGACAAAAACTACTTTGACATCTTTAAAGTCATAGGTGATTAATCATTATAGTCTTGATATTCTTTTGAACTATCCAAAAGAAACAACAATAAAATTGTTTTAGATTGCTTTCTTGTTATTGCTAAACTTCTTTCAAAATAAAGCCCAATGACTTGACTTTTGAGGTCAAGTGCATTTAGAATAACCACATTTGAATTAACTTCAAAAATTCAACATTACACAAGAGCAGAGGCAAGCATAGTATGCAATAGAATATAAATACGGAGTATGACTTAGTTAAACAATTTTTAACTTAAAATCAAAAAGAATTATAACTTCTACAAAGCAAAAGTTTACACTAACCCTTTAGACTAACAATGTTAATAGGTTGAGTTCAAAATCTAACTAAATCACGCCGATATCCAATGAGAGGACTTCTTTAAACAAGAATATAATGGAAGAAATCTTTGTTGCATTGCAACGTTTGTACAGCTCACAGTTGCCAGTAAGTTCTGTGCATCTCCAAGGTTTAAAAACCGGAGTATCTCATAAATAGTTTAAAACTGAAAATGCTACAAACTCCTAAAAATCCGATCAATATCACTGCTCCGTTGAAATCAGCTCCAGGGATGGCTATCTACTTGCAAACAAGCAAACATAGTCTTTAAATATACAAGAATCTACCAATCATGGAATTCCTGCAACTTCTGAAACCCGGAGAGATAAAATTGGCTCTGAAGAAGAAAAAGAGCAAAAATATCCGAGGGTTTGTGGTAAAAGCCGAGTGTTTTCCTCTTGCCAACCTGAAGAAAACTGGTATAAACAAGCTTGCAAAGATGGGTATTCTTATCTTCGCAGTAGTATTGAGATTTTGCAAGATACATAGGAAACAACTGTCCTAATGAAGAACCAAATGCTTATTTAAGTTTGATACCCATATATACTGCATTTACGTGGTGTTAAAAATGTCCTGGATCAACATTAAAATGTGATTTCAATGCTTATTTAGTGTTATTTCTGCACTAAATTATACTAAATGACTTCAACACAAATACAACATTGTTTCTTTAATTCCCTATCATGTCAATGTCAGTTTGATGCATTTTTAACAGTGTGAATGTAATTTTAGTATCAAAATATGAATAAGCATTTGAGAACTCGGTATGCATCAAACCATTTTTATGAAATTGTGGGATAATATACATAGATAGTTGAAGAAATCATCCATCCAACATAATTACCAGAATGCAACGAGGAAATTAACTTCCACGCCTGCCTAATTTGAAATTGGGTGCACAGTTGAAGACAGTAGTTCTTAGGGTATCATCAACCCATACACGGGGTTCAGGACTGGGAACTAACCACTCATCCGCTGCAACTTGTCCACATAATTTTGCAGCAATCTCTTCTACAAGACGGATCCTCCCAATACTGACAAAGTTCCCATAGCAAATTTAGGCACATGAGAAAGATACTTGCGAGCACTTGCAAGTTGTTGTCGAGAAGTTGTGAGCTATTGCAAGCAACATGTCATTCCAGCAACAAACACAATGAAAGTCCCCAAGCAATGGGAAAGGAACAAATTTGCCATCCAAGAAGGTCATTTTGCCATGATTGCTTTGGAGCCCTAAAGATATCTCATTCTCCCACACAACTAATCCCACAAAAAGAAATGAAGTTATAGTCCCATTCCCTATCTTGATGTTCTTATTCTCGCCAAATATCCATATATCAATAGATTTTGACAAAGCATTTGGTCTCCCTATAAGCCTAACGGAAATCGCCCAAAGTTTGAAAAGGAATAAGCATTGAAATGTTTAGAATTTTATTGTACATCGCCAAAATATTTACTGACAACAGCAAAAACCACAAAACATGTTGCAGAACTTGTCATGTTAAGTAAGCACAACCAAATTGTTGGAGTCACCCTGATTAAGAAAAACCGAGGAAAATAAAGAAAAAAACTAAAAAACTACACTAAATAAAAGGCCTAGACGAAGGGGTCCATTCAAGATAAGGAACATAAGGTAGACAGACCCATACCCGAGCCTTTAAAGATTTGGGGTACCGCAAGGTCTTGGAAAATTCAGGAAATCAATCCATAGGGTTAGCCTTTCAATAAGCTATCATGGAACATCATTTTTGTGGAACAAATTACTGTATAATATTTTATATCAAAGGGGCAACGTTACAGCTCATAGGACCCTAAAAGCAATTATAGATTAACCCTGAAACTGCTTGGATGTGTTCCTATAATGACACTTGACAATCCCAATTCCAACCCTCCTAAATCAGCTTAGCAACCAACATGTAGCAGGATTTGCTTGTGCAAGAAGAGTTCACTGCTCCACTTTAAAAAGTGTATGATGAACACTTCAAAAATAGGGTGCGAAATTGAGTGCCGCTCGGGAATGGGTAACCTTACCTTCATGGAAGATGAAAATCCTTAGGGAGCAAGGCCACCATGGAACCGCCCGAAATACCGCGCAGCGAGCACGCTGGTGACCACAACGCCCAATCCCGCAACAACAGCATGATCCGTGGCACGCAGATCAAAATCTCCCACGCGGAACAGGAGGACGTAACCAGTGGCGATGTTGAAAGATCCCCATAGCACGTTCACTGTCGACGACGACAGCCCTTTGGCAGGCGGTGTCGAAAAAGGGCTTTGGAACGGCTGCCCCTTGATGCCACTCACAAAATGCGGCACGGCGTTCGTGAGGAACACGCTTCCGAAGAAGTATGCCGCATACTCACCCCCTCCCATCGCTACGAGCTAACTAACAACTCTGCCGTCCTAAACACAAAAATCGCAACACTCGTTTCTCTCTCTCTCTCTCTTTTATGCTTTTGTGTTTTTGATAACAGAGAGTTTCAATTTTGCAGATGATGTTTTGCAAAGTGAAAGAAGTTCTGCTCCGTGTTGATCAGTCTACGGGACACGCTCATCGAGATTTCAGAAATGGGTCTGCTGCAAGTTCCTCGGTTGCCGTTCGAAACAACTCACGTGCTCTCTTGTGAAGATCCAGGAAACCCTAAATTGGGCTTGGGCTTGGGGATTTTTTTACCGAGTTTGAGTAGATTGCATTGCAATTCTACCGGTACAGTAGTGTTTACTTTTTATGCATTTTGTATGGACCAGGTGAACTGACCAGGGTTCTTTTCCTTGGCAATCTTAGGGGCGGTTCAGCCTGTCCCACGTCCCCTGTGACAAAGTCCCATGCGAGTGCAAAATCTCATCTTTGTGGGCCAGAAAAGACAAGACTTGGGCTAAAAGATGGGTTTAGCATTTTGGTTGACTCAGACCTTGAGTGAAGTTCCACTTTTTTGGTGCCAAAACTTTCAAAAGTGCTGCCATACGTAAATAAGTGGGATGTGGGACTTGAGGCATAGTCTGAATGTGAAATCCCATCTTTTGCCTCTCCGCCAAACAATTTCTCAAATCAAAATGGGACTTGGGAAGTGGGACATAGTCTGAACCGCCTCTTAGGCCCTATTCACACTAGCGGCTAGATGAAGCAGCAAAACTGGCAACCCTACAGATGGTTTGTTTGCCAAAAAAAGTTCCACTGCTGCCGTTTACGAGGTATGGATGGATTTCCATACAAAAGACATATAGTGCAAGACAACATAAACCAACAAGTATATAACAGTCATATTAATTGTTTATAGAAGACCTCAAAGTTTTATAACTCTTCATAACTATAAGCAATGAGATGTTAGGAAGAAAGTTACAAAGACAAATTGGAAAAATCGTTTGTCAAAAAAAATTATCATCATTCAAAAATGGCAACTATTTGAAATTTTACATTAAGAGAGCAAAGAATTGGCCACCTTGAGACTTGATGCCCTAAAATTAATAATTAATTGAAATCCACATGGTTAAGTGACAAACTAGATTTATTGAGAAGCTATCAAGACATTAATGTTTACTGTGGCAGATTTGGGAATCAACCAATTAGATCAATACTTCTTTGAACTTTTGCAGGAGGACAAAGTAGAAAGGGGAAAAAAGGTAGAAAGGGGAAAAAAAACAGCTACCCTAGGATTCAGCCTCTTCTTTGGGTTGGTTGGTTTATGCTGGCATGCACCATATAACCTCCAAGGAAGCCCCATAGCATGGGACTCCTCAAGTGTTATGCTCTTAACCCTAAACGTCCAAGGCCTTTCTGAACTTCTTGGCTTTTTCAGGAAAGTGAACAATCAACCAACCTTTTCATAAATCTCATCAAGTATTTTTAAATTGTAACCGTACAAATTTAATCTTGACATATTAGAGATTACATGGAAAAAGAAAACACAACAATATTACTTATAGTTTGAAAGATTATAACGTTTGAACATGAGAGTGTTAAAACTGCAAAAGTGACTTGAAGTTTTCTAATCCTCATTTCACATGTCAATCTAAAAATTTGGTCATCAAAAAAATATGAGGTTTAAGGTCATTACGTGTTTAACCTCAACCAATTTACGGCTTTCAAAACTTACTCCTATATTTTTTTTAAAGGATTTCTAATGTGGATATTTCTCCAAGCTCTAGTGTGTTTGAGGCTCATTTTCAAGATCTTCCAACACTAAAAAAACTCAAGATTGCAATGGACACCCTTGTCCAAAATCTTGAATAGAAAAACCATGAACATTCAATTTCAAAATCAAATTTTTGATGTTGAAAATAGACTTCAAAACAAACTTGTGTTCAAAAGAAAATACCAAAAATAGTGATTTGATAAGATTTTATTTGTCTTCAAAGTTTTGCAAACACCCAAATTGGGTGCCTTGGGCATTTAGGGGTTAATTTTGGACCTTCGGTTACAAATAATTTAATGAATTCAATTGATACTATAAAAGTGCCACATGGTAGTGGAGTCAAAGGTGGATCTTGACTCAAAAGTTGAGTCTATCATCTTGCTCGGCCCAACTCTCAATATTCTTGCATAAAATATTGACAACTTTCTTCAATGCTACTTTATGCCGCAAATTGCCCTCCAACCACTTAGTTTTTATTGAAAGTTCATTTAGACCAAAACATAATATGCCTTCAGTGTTCAAAGAGTTGCGGCAAGAGGCCGTAATTTGTTAACTTGGAGAAATTAATTAAGATGATCCTGTTGGTAGATGCATCAAGGCGTGCAAATGGACATCAAAATCATAATAGAAGAATAATGCGATTAGTGAACTACAAGTTCTGTTCAAGGGATGTACTACAAGAGAATTTCCTCTGTATCAAACTATTTGATAAGAAAAAAGGTTTCAAATAGCAAGTTTAAGTCATCACTGGTACTCCAATTCATATGTGATCAAAAAGTGTCAATGAAGTTTATACAATCATGTTCACGCATCCCCAGTCCACCCTTAAAAAGGCTTGCTAAAACCAAGTCTCACATGTTAGTAGCCATCACATTCAGGGTTTTTTTTTCTAGTGTTTAAATGCCACATTCATCTTTTTCAGATTCAATATTAATCAATCTACTTTTGTCCCTCTAAAAGTTCTCCTACCCTCACATGGCAAATAGTGTTTTTCCTGGTCATCTATAGTACAAAAAAAAAACCCCTAATCAAATCTTGATTTGATGACTATTGTAGGTTGAGAGCACATTTGGCATATATTAATTCCCCAAAATTTTGCTTAATTATTCTATAAATTATTCTCCAAAAATGCCCAATGTCAAACAAATCAAAAAATTGAAATTGCAAATATTATAAAAGTCATTAATCTTAACTAATAGTGGCAGGTCAAGGTTGATTCCAAGAGGGTTCAATCTATTGCAAATCTTATACCAAGGGGCTAATTTTAGAAAGTAGAAGATGCTTAGAAAAAGGCTTAATTCTATTAATTTTTTTGGTTGAATGCCAAATAACAATCTTTTTTGAAAGTGCCTAATCTTATATAATTATGAAATCTAATGTCGAATTGGTTTTTTCTCAAAAATTAAGTGAATCTGCAAAGACTTGCCAAATCTGCTCTCAACCTATAGTACTAATATGTCAGACTTGGTTTTAGCGAGCCTTTCTAAGATTGGATTGGGGATGCTCTTTAAGGTAGGAACACCCATAAGCGTAAGTTTAAGGGTTTTGAACTAGGGCATTTTTTTGACAAATTTGTTTTTGCGAGATTCCAAAAGAGCACATGCGATTGGAGAATAAATGGAGGGAGCAGCCTCAATTAGTTGCCTCTATCACCAATTGGCTTTCTTTTGCCCAAAAACATGCGTTGTTTTGAACATGATGAGTGTTAATAAACATCTAGCAAATTATAGGATTCTATTAGCAACAAAAAAAATAATGAATTTACACTTTTAAATGTATTATTTGGATACTATGAGAAAAAGTTGTAACTTTTTAAAGAGCAAACTATCATTGCACCTATAACCAACACTAAGATTTCATGTTCACATGTTGTACATCCTTGTAACTACATCTATTTACTTCCACAAATTTTCCAATATTTTAGAGGTGACAGTTATGGGACACTAACGCTTACGGGTGTTCCTACCGTACCAGTTAGGGCATGTGTAAGAGACCATTTATACAAGATTTCCAGTTTCAGTACACATAAAACATGGCGAACATAGAATTGCTAAAATATCACTAATCACTACACTGCCCCTGCTTGGCTTAAATTGACAACTCATATTAAAAAGGTTAGTTGAGTAAGAGACGGAAGATGAACCAAAGATATTTAAATACATTTAGTCAGGTTCTGTACGCTCGAAGGAAATATCACACTGGTCTCATACCAAAAAGACGTGAGAGTTGTGCATACTGCATAGTCCTTTCGCATGCGGACTCACTTTCAAAAAAATTGAAGCAAAAATTTAACATGGATGAAGACTAAATAGATCACTTCAAGAGTTGTAAAGCAGATAGGCAGTCTAATGGCCAATAAACTGGAACGCAGAAAGCCGGTATTCAAAGGGAGCTGCACCAGCATTTCAGTTAAGAATGTACCAAAGTAAGTAGGCAACAGCATCTGCTCCATCGAAGCTAATATGTAGCTACAGTAGTGCCTGGCTGAGATGAAGGTATCCGGACAGAATGTTCATTTCATCTTAAGAGAGCATTCATCATAGCCAAATACCCCTTGCAGCTCCCCAATACTGAACTTGCTGGGTACTTCCATATGAAGGACAGTGATCTTATGCAAGCATTTTTCTTACACAGGTTCATCTTAGCCAGGTACTACTGTATAAAAATTAGACCAAAGACATTGGCTCTACGGTAGAAATCGGAAAAAATACGACAATCACTAAACAATAGCCGACCTTAAAAATGACAACCCCTTTCAATTTGCTGACAGTTATGCAAGATAACTACGACAATATAAGAAATAAAGAAAGTGCTCCCACAGTTGGATGACGATTCTCTCGGAAATACACAGACAGGAGGTACGACTAATAAACTGCTACAGTAGCTTTGAGAACGAATCAATACTGTGCGAGCCCTGCATAGAACTCGAAAGTTGAATGACAAACATGCAACGACCAGCTTTAACAGATTCTAAGCAAAGCATGTAAACGCTATGTCAAAAGAAAGGTCCAACGTGATCCTCTGGTTGAAAACAACATTTCAAAAATAAAGACGGGCCTTAAACCACTGGAAACCAAATTGCAAAGAATGGGATATTGACAACAAGCACAGAGAACAGTGAGAGAGAATTACATCAGAAGTAGAATATCTCAAGGGAGAGTACTCAACCTGTTACTTTGCCCGTATGAAAAATAACAGTTTACTCCAATTAAAAAGTCTGCTTAGACTTAATATCTACTCATCATCATCTTCCTCCTCGTCATCACCACCGGAGGCCTTCTTGGAAGCAGCCTTCATGTTCTTGCGCTTCACTCTTCCAGGTCTACCGCCACCAAGTGGGCTCGACAGGGCGAAATCAACATGCTTCTGGCTGTCAACACGGACCATGAATGATGGCACATCCACAATCTGCTTCCCAACCCTGCAAATGAAATGCCGTCACATTCAGATACAAGCTTCAAGATAATGCTTCAAAGAAACGATCCAACCGTGCAAAGCAAGCCCAGTACCATGCCTCATATTGGAGAAGATACACATGTAAGAAAAGACATAATTATAAACCCTAATTTGAAATCAACATCGCAAAGGCGGTCGTTCATAACATTAAATTATTAATTCCAGAAAATTGTAAACTATTATTGTGATATGTATCTCTTGCCATTCATTCACAAAATGAGAAAAAGAAGAGAAGGTTGAACAGCTAACCTGATGTGACGCTGCTTGATGAGGACGCGAGCATGATGGATGGACTTGGCCATGCCAGACTTGAACACAATAGTCTGAAGGCGCCGCTCCAGAAAGTTCTCCACGGTCAAGGCCAGCACGTAATCGAGCTTGCTCTGGCTCTCATCGAGAAGACCATACCGGTTCATGCGTCGCAGCAGAGCTTCTCCCTCGAAAATACGACGAGCGTTCTTCTCATCCAAGGTAAGCAACATACGAGCATTGTTGCGGATACGGCTCAGGGCGTACTGCACCCTCCACAGCTCACGCTTGTTTCGGAGACCATATTCTCCGACCAACTTCAGCTCTGCATCCAGACGCTCCTTCTCGAAGGGCCTCCGTGGCTTCTTAAAAGTCTTCCCATCTGTGGTTTCAAAATACAAACATCATTATGAACCAGAATAAACACCATACTACGGCATAAGAAAACCCTAAAAACATGAACTCAGCAAGAAAAACTTCTCCGCGGACCTAAAATCTGCTCTTTGGCTTAAATCCTGGAATGAAAGCTACCTACTGAACAAAAACGACTGCTCGATTGCGATGGATTGGAAAGAGAAGAAGATAAAGGCAAGGCCGAGATGCTTACAATTGCGGAAAGACGCAACGTGCACCATTTTGGAGATAAAGTCCGCGGAGCGTCCACCTAGCAGGAAACGCAGGCGTGAAAAGAGAGGGATAGACGAGGAACTCGTCGGGAGTTAATCCCCCGACCTCAACTCTCTAACCCTAACCCTAGGTCCTCGTCACGACGGCAGCGAGCCGTCCGATCTGTATCAGCCGATGAACGGTTTGTCGATGTACGTAAAAATAGACGATTGTTGACGGAGACCATGAACGAGAAACGGACGTAGTCGTTGCTTCCTTCGGTTGCATTCACGTTTCCTCCTCGGTAGGGGTTTCTTTTCTCTTTCCTTTATTTCATTTTTTCTTCTTTTTTTTTTCCGGGGTATCTTGGGGGAGTGTTGATTTTCTTGTCCTGGATAATTTAAACATTCTATGTATATTATCCTACATAATTTATTGTGAAATGAATTTAAAGCTTGCTGTCCCATTATAGAAGCAACTAGCGGTTGACGCTAGTTAGGCTTTGCATGCACCATTAGAATTTTATTAGGATAATCATATGTTGGATAGAATGCAAAATCAAATTTTAATAAGTCTTCAAATTGTGCCTATGTAAAGATGTGATATTACTAAGAGTCTTGTGATTTTGATACTATGATTAATAATTGACGCTTGTTATACTAAGCATTCACTATTAGAATTTTATTAAGATTTGTATATGTTAAATAGAATACAAAGTTAAACTTTTAATAAGTGATAATCTTGCATAGAGTGAAGGTGTGATGTTATAGAGGGCAATATGTGATATTATAGAGGTCATGTTGGTTTTAGGAGTATGATTATTTAGGACGCCTTGCACCATGGCCATTCATCCAAAGCTCATCACTACCAAACTTTATTAGCAATGGACTACAAACAATTTTTCATAATTTTCTCCACATATACAAACACTAGAAGAAAAAAATGTCCTAAACAATTGGTTCACAACAACTCTGAATGTCCTAAACAACTTTACAATGACTCAATTACAGTCATTTAAGACATTTGCATTTGTTGAGAACTAGTCATTTCCAACAAGATTTCTTCTAGTGAATTGCATATAAAAACATCCAATAAACAAATGGAAGATGACTTTAGTGGGTGTTATTGTTCTAGCAAGGATTCTTTTACTAGAAAACTTTTTTGTTTCAAAGCTCCTTTCTAATGCAATCAAAACATGATCAAGAAATCCTTGTTCTAGCCGCTTCTACCATGCAACAATGTGTGTGCTATAAAATTTTGTAAAATGTAAAGCTGGGCACTCAAAGGTTAACCCTTAAACACCTAGGAAGACATTTTGCATCCTTTGGATGATTTTGAGGAGATCTTATTA
The DNA here is from genome assembly GCA_963920765.1 of Ulota crispa. NCBI lineage: Eukaryota > Viridiplantae > Streptophyta > Bryopsida > Orthotrichales > Orthotrichaceae > Ulota > Ulota crispa. The sequence goes on from OY987242.1 coordinate 22,308,990, forward strand.
ATAGAAAAATATCTTCTCATCCAACTTCCCATGGAGCAATTGCTAGAACTCATATTCAATGAATGGTGTTGGATATTCTTTCCATGACTCTTTCATAGAGAAATTTTTGACTTTCCTATATAGGAAAATGAAAAATCCACAAACCACTAGCAATATATTTTGGCAACTTTTACTATGTTTTCTTGATCTAAATTTTAGACACAAAATGAGCCTTTTTTTTTAGTTTCATTTCAACTACTACACAAATGAAGCTTAAAAAGCGTAGTTTCTCCTTCAATTCAAAAACTTGGAAGTTTTCCAAAATTGAGTAATTTTTAATGCAATTTGAGCTTTGGGCCTATTCATCGAATGTTGGTTTTCTAGCTTAAAAATGACAAGGTAAAGAAAACTGCACGGTGATGTTCTACACTAAAATATACACACATGGAGAATTTTTCAGATTTTCAAAGTGTATTTTATATTTGACACAAAACACTTTCACATTTTACTCAAAAATTCACAGTAATCTATAATTTCAAAATAATTAAAATTGAAAGTTTTTGTTACTTGTGGAAGGCATGTAACCACACCTCTGGAAAAATAAACACAAAAGAAAACTCAATCATATGTGGTTGCAAAGTATTAGCAAAATAAACAAAATTGGGGTGAGAGAGGCTCGAACTCTCGACCTCAGGATTTCTCTTAGCTATGAGACCTACGCGCTAGCCAACTGCGCCACCACCCCTCATCTGACCAATTGTCGTCCCAAATCTTTATAAAGGCTTCACAACCTTAAAGACTTACCACATTAACGGTGTTACTTTTCCGAGTATAGCTCTAATGGAGGCGTTCCCCGTATTTTTGCCACTCAGAGCTTTTCACAGTGAAAGCGGGAAAGAGTAGAAAAATGTGAGCAGAGGAGAATAGAGCATGAATTCACCTAAAGTGGTGATTCAGTAAGAAAGCAAGTTGTACTTACACACTCAATCAAGGTTTTCAACTAAGCTTACAAGGAGAGTGAAAGCAAGAAAGGCAAGGTGAAAATGAGACACACATGCAAAAAACTTCACTTGTCATATCTTCGAAAAAAGCTTCTCAATTTTAGAGAATGTGCCTCAAGGTGAGTGCACCATAACCCCATTTTCTGAAGATTGAGAATGGGGGTGAAGAAGGTGTGACTACCTCTAATGCTCAGTCCCAACTGAGACTTCCCATGTGTGGGAACATAGAAATTCGGCACTGGACAAACCAATGGCGTCTCTAGGACCTAAATGACCATATCGTAAGGACCATGTCTTCTTCTCCTTTCAAAGCCATAGCTGGTGCAGTAGAGGGAAAAAAATTGTATACAACATAAAAGCATTGTTAGGTACTAAAATATATCATTTAGGTAGACCACCCTCAGACAAAAATAAAACCTGCAACACTGAACTGCAAGGGACAAGTACCTCCAATCTGCAAAGAGATACATGACCTATATCTCAACATTGAGTATAGTTGAATAAAGACTTCAACTTCAGTACGTTATATTGCAAACTTTGAACAAAACATGACGAACTGAGGACCCATGTTTGGGCAAAATAATCAAAACTGTTAGTAGAACACAAATGCCCGCTAACCCTTTCTTGATTTATATCATCTGCACTAAACAAGAGTTACATACAAAACTACAGCATCCAACACAATTGAAAACACCAAAGGATTTCCAGAAGTGAGTCACTAATAGGCGTCAGAGTTGGAACTTCTGCTTGAATGGAAAAAGTAGGTCTTCAAAACTAGGTCTAAAATTCTACACTAAATAGTGTACTTAGGTTGCCCCACACTAATTTCTTGACATCTTACAGTACATAAATACTTCCTAAACAGACTAGCGTTGTCTTAGGCCGTAAAGCATGTGAGATCCTAGTATCTAGAGAATCACATGCACCTCCAAGTGGCCAAACAATGAGTCAACTTTCCAAGGTGAGATAACCTAATTGATAAGGCAACCTAAATGCATACTAAGAAACCAAGGGGAGGGGCTGGATTTCAAAAATCTTCTTGGTTTTTGGAATCCCATTTGTAGCTATAATAGACATGTCAAGGTTTTAATTTGGATTTCTCTCTAGATGTGACACGTGTTTCGCCCAAGAATTCTATCCTCCAGCAGAACTTGGACCAGCAGAAGTTCCAACTCTAACGTCCACTAATTCTGAGCAGGTGCACAACTCCAAGCTTGGCAACAACAAGGAGCACATGATCAACTTACAAGCTTAATCATGTATTGGATGTCGAGCAACCCCAATTCCCAGCCACGTCTCTGAAACCAATGCCATCTACCAATAATCGCTGCACGAACAAACACATCCCGGTCTGAAGTTGTGAAAGCAATGAGCATCTCTCACGAAAATCTCCCGACCATATGTCGTTGCTACGAACTTCAACAGCTTGTGGCTCAGGTCAGACACTCTTGAATCAACAACACAACGAACTGGAGTTCCAGAAGGCGAGTGATTGAGAGCGTATGCCACAGCCAGCAACTCTGCAGACTGGAAGATAAGCAAAACCTCTTTTTCCTGAGAATCCAGCAAGAGACCTTTGTCTGTCATCTCAATAACAAGCTCCTGCAACTCCTCATCAACTCCTCCAGGATTGGTCTCAAAAGCATGTAATTCGCTGTTTATTTCCATCGTGCAACGTTTCTTCACCACCATCCCAGCCGCTTCCATGGTAGTTTTCAGTACAGCAACATTCTCCCACCTGCCTGCTGCAGCGTAGACGCTCAACAGCTGCTCACACACTCCAGGTGAAGAAGAAGCTTGGGCATTAGCATCCAATAAATGCTCTGCCGAGGTTTCTGCAAGCTCTACGTTCTGGTGAACTCTACACGCTACTAGAAGAGCTTCCCACATCAAAGGCGCCCTTGGTGAGGTTTCCTCAATGAACTCCTGAGCTTCTTTCAACAGACCTGCTCGACCGAGAGCGTGAACCATACACACGTAATGCTCCTCCGAAGGCTCCACATTCCACTTCTGTTTCATAGATTCCAGACACTCAAATGTCTCGTCTACTTCACCTAGTTGGCTATATGAAGATAAGACACTTGTAAAAGTGGCCTTGTTGGGGGAAAATTTGGCTCGCAGCATGCGTTCGTAGCAGTTGAGAGCCTCGCTTGCGTGACCGTGGCGACAAAACGCACCAATCAAGGCATTCCACGAGTGCAAGTCTCGTTTAGATATCCTCTTGAACACTTGCACGGCGGAGCTCAAGCTGCCACATTTGGAGTACATCTCGATAAGAGCGTTACTGACACTCGTGTCGGTGTTTTTTTGCAACTCGCTATGAATACTCCTTCCTTGCTCTAAAGCTCCCAAGTTTGCACATGCTTTTAAAGCACTGGTGTAGGTCGCACTATCAAGCTTCATACGTGAGAGTTGCATATGTTGGAACAGGTTTAAAGCATCCTGACTATGGCCACTGCGAGCATACGCAGCCAGCATCGCATTCCAACAGACCAGGTCTCGCTCGGAGATGCTATTGAACGCATTGCACGCATCATCAAGACTTCCACACTTGGCGTACATTCCAATGAGAGTAGTCAGGATTTGGATGTTATCCCCCATGCCGCTCTTTTCTACAAGAGCATGCACTTTTCGACCGGAATCTAAATCTCCCAGACTTGCAATAGCCAGTAGGGCGTTGATGAAAGTGTACTTGTCACATTTACCTCTCTCTCTACGGTATTTTTGAAAGAGCTCATAGGCTGCTTCATTTGCACCGTGTTGAACAAAAGTGGCCATCATGGCATTCCAGGAGCCGAGGTCACGAGCTCGGATTCTGTAAAACACTTCACGAGCATCTGCCACGCTTCCACATCGGCCATACATGCTGATAAGAGCATTCGCAACGTCGTTGGAGAGCAGTCCTTGTCTTGCAATCCTGTCGTGAAGGTACCTGCCATCGTCAAGACTAGAGCATGCAGTGAGAAGCGTCATGAAAGTTACACGGTCTGGAGTTATGTCACCTCGGCGCATTTGCTGGAAGATGTCAAAAGCCTCCCTGGCAGCACCATGTCGACAGCAAGCAGCAATGAACGCGTTCCAAGAGACGACGTTTTTCTCAGGCATTTTGTTGAAGACCTTGCGAGCTCTCTCCAGACTGCCACACTTTGTGTACATGCTGATCAACGCAGTTGCTACATGCACGTCGGAGTCCCAACCGGTGCGTATAATCTGAGAATGAAGCTCTTTACCTCGGTGTAAATCTGCACATGCAGCCAGCAGGCTTGCGTATGTGAACCTGTCTGGCTGGATTTTCTTCTGATGCATTTGTTTGAAGAGACTGAAGGCGTCGTCCACGTGAGCATCGCTGTAAGCAGAAATCATGGCGTTCCATGAGACGAGGTTGCGGTTGTGCATGTTGTCAAACACTCGACGTGCATTTGATAAGCTGCCACACCTGGCGTACATGCTGATGAGGGCGTTGCCTACGAGGAGCTCTTGTTCCAGTCCAGCACGTTTGATGTACGTATGAAGCTCTTCGCCCTGCTGTAGATCAGTGGGCTTTGTACATGCACCAAGTACACTCACGAAGCTGATTTTATTTGGTTCGACTCCACTTCGAATAAGCTTTTTGAACAACAAAAAAGCCTCCTTGCTGTGCCCATTTTGTGCATACCCCGAGATCATCGCCGTCCAAGAGACGACATTTGGTTCTCGCATTTCGTTGAAAACTTTGCGTGCGAGTTCCACGTTTCCACACTTGTTGTACATGCTGATGAGTGCCGTTCCCACAGTGATGTCGGTTTCAAGCCCAGCTTTGGTAATGGTTCTGTGCAGCTGTGCTCCGAAGTCAGACACTGCTGGACTGGCTACAGCACTGAGGATGCTTATGAAAGTGTTCTTGTTGGGTTTGAACCCCTGTCGTTGCATCTGGTAATAATGGTCCACCGCTTCCTGTCCTCGTCCGTGCATTGCAAAGCCCGAGATCATTGCATTCCAGGTAACCACGTCCTTGTCTACCATTGCTTGAAACACCTTGTACGCCTCCTCGATGCTCCCGCACTTGGCGTACATGCTGATGAGCATGTTGCTCAGGTAAGTGTCTGGTTTGACTTGGTTCCTTCGCATACGGTCGTGCACTTTCTTTCCTTCCGCTAGAGATTTTGATGTGGCACACTCTTGCAATAGACGAGCATAATGTCTCCAGTCTGACTGAACTGCTCTCCTTTCACCGTCATCAGCCTCGCCGCTTCGAAACTGCTTCATAAACAAACAGGGTAAAGCTCAATGATAGCTAAGACAAAAGTGCTTGCGCAAAGCTGTGCATATTGATTTCGAGAATGTGCACCGCCTTGTGTCAATTTTAGGTCATGAACTAAGAAAACTTTGAGCCGATGTGAGTTTTGCAAGTGGCGTCCAGGTGATGAATTCTTTGGTGCGTTGAGGATTTCTTTGAGAAATCTTCAAAAGTGACTGTTTTGGTACTAGTCTCTATGCTCTGATCCTACAAACCCTCTCTCTGTCGATGCGTTTGGAATTGGAAACCCTAAAACGAAGGATAGAAAGCAGGACGGCCATTACCTGCTCCCAGCTCGCCCGATTTCCTCCTCTTCGCCCGCCTTCATCTGCTTCAGCTCCTTGTCCTTGTCGATGAGACGCAAAGCCCCCAGCCCACTCCTCTGCCGCTTCGATCTTAGAAGTCGAAGCCATGGATGCTTCAGAACTGGAATGGGCGGTACCATTGTGAAGCCGTTGTCTGAGGTCCCTGAATGTTTGGATTCCAAGCAAGTCACAACCCTAAACCCTAATTCACGAAGCACTCTCAAACAAAGTTCTTCAATGGAATCCACTTTTAACTGAAGTGCAGGGCTGCGTCACAGAAAGCCTCAAAGTTTGCGTATTTGAATTGTGTTCAAGATGTGATTCCTAAAACCATAAACCCTAACTCCGAAAGGGCAAACAACTCTCGAACAACGCGGTTTCTTATTGAATTATACAAGTACAGGAGCAGCGTAACAAAGAAACGAAGAAAAATGCAGTTGTCATTGAGAAGCTCTGAGTTGGAATCCTCACCTTGTAAGCAATGGCGAAGACGTCCTTGTCCACAACCACGAAACTGGCTGGCGTCCATGTATCTTCATCGTCGAGGCGAACCTCCTTCAAGGGTCACCCGAACATAAACACTTGCAACGGACATCGCTGCAGCAAACTCTGGCGAAGCAGAAACTGCATTGCCTTTGATCAGTTGCATCACTTCTCCTGCTTCTTCTACTTCGTCAACACCTCCATTCACCTCGTTCAGCAGAGTTCGGTTTGTCTCAAACCACTTTGCAAAAGTTCCAATTTAGGAATTAGGGCTTAGGGTTTAAGAATTTAGGGTTTTAGGGTTAAGGGTATGGATCCTGGGTATAACCACTACAAGAAAATAGGACCCAATCCACAATATTGTGTTGATTAAGACCTCTTGATTAGGACATTTTGAACATACTAGTGTTGATTAGGACCACTTGAGCAGGACAGATTTTTTACTAGTGACCGTTCAATTAAGTCGAATGTGAAGTCGAATGACAAATTCATGAACAAAGTTCCTGAATAAGTGAAGCACGATCCAGGCAACGCTTTGGCTAGCAATGCGAAGAAACTAAGCTTTTGTAGCGAAATTTATCCTGGATTTTTTTCTACCTGTACAAACTCAATAATCTCATCAGGTGATGCTTACCAAAGGAACAACAAATTCTGCACAAGAGCCCCTCTCTTGATTAGCAGTTGAGGATGTGCCTCTGTCAGGCCCAGAAAGGTGTCAGCTAGGATTGTAAACCGAAATCCAATTCAGCAGAGAAGGGTGTATTTCAACAACGATAGACTGGATTCAACTCAATGCAAACATGGAATCGGTGCAAGTGCGCTTGAGGAGGCGACTAAAAGTTACCACAGAGCACTCATAAGCGGAGATACTGGGGTGGAAAACAGAGGATGGAGACTCGTAATTTTCATCCATGTGGAGGGTTTATTCAGCTCGTTCCTTTATATAATAGGGAAATTTTCATGGATACCCTTGAAGTTTGCATTATTTTCATAGATATCCCTGCTTTTTCAGAAATATCACAAATGCCCTTTTGTTAAGAAATTTAAGCGTTTGTTTTGTTGTGCATGTCACTCCCTTTCTTCCTTTGTGCGCACGCATAACAAGAAAGAAGAAATGTGCGCACAAAGGGAGAAGAAAGTGACATGCATAACAAAACAAATGCCTACAAATTTTGGCAATAGGGTATTGTGATATTTCTGAAAAAGTAAGGGTATCTATGAAAGTATTGCAAACTTCAAGAGTGTTTATGAAATTTTCCCTATATAATAAAAGGAAGGACTAGGGAGACATCCCTTAGTTGCTAGGGAGACACCCCCTATAGCCCAACTTATTAAATTTGAGATTAAGAAATATAATCAAAACAATATTTTAGCGCACATATGCATTTGCAAGCGTTGCAAACATAGAACAATGTCTCATTTGTGACATGGTCAAGAGTTAAACTTATAAACGAAAGGAATGACTAGTTTTAACTCTTGACCATGTCACAATTGAGACATATTTGTTATATGTTTACAATGCTTGCAGATGCAAATGTGTGCTAAAATATTGGTTTGATAATCTCAAATTTAATAGGTTGGGCTACAGGGGGTGTCTCGCTCCCTAGCAACTGGGGGTGTCTCCCTGTCCGTCCCATAATAAATTAGTGTAGCCAATACTAATAGGTAAATCCTTGCAAAGCTCCCTTGCGAGTTGCGCATTTCGTTGTTGTCAGAGCTCGCCTTGCTCGCTGTGCTCGCTATGCTTTGGGGTTGCATTGTGTCGACAGCGCCAAGTGCAAGACTCGGACAAAAGCTCCGCCACAATGAGTAGCAGTAGCATCGGAGAAGGAAACAACGTCACGTTCTGGCAAAGGTTGAAGCGGCAGAGGAGTGGGCTGGGCAACATGGCTCTTGCGGCGTCCACGTTCCTGTTGGCGTTGCGTCTCATCGACAAGGATAAGGAGCTGGAGCAGATGAAGGCGGAGGAGTCGTCGCTGCTCAACGCTCTCCGGCGCGAGAATCGCACGGTGCAGGAGAAGTTCGCGGGATTCCGGGCTGCCGTGGAGGAGGAAATCGGGCGAGCTGGAAGCAGGTGATGATTGCCATGCCTCAACATCCTTCATTGTGTTTACCGTCTCCAATTCCAAATGCATCGACAAGGCGAGGGTTTGCTGAATCAGAGCGATTAAAGACTAATTACTAGTATCAACACATTCACTCTTGAAAATTTCTCAAAAAAATCTGCAACCCACAGAAAGAAGAATGTACCACCTGGACGCCAGTTGCAATACTAAAATCGGCTCAAGATTTTTTAGTTCATGACCTAAAATTGACACATAAGGCGGTGCATATTGTCGAAATCAATATGCAGAGCTTTGTGCGAGCTTCTAGGGTTTCGCATTTAGCTACTGTTGTCGGTAGATACTTTTTATCTTAGCGATCATTGAGCTTTGCGGTGTTTTTTATGAAGCAATTTCGAAGAGGTGAGGCTGATGATGGTGATTTGCCTTTGCCATGCCTCAACGTCCTTCATTTGTACCGTCTCCAATTCCAAACGCATCGACATGGAGAGGGTTTGTAGAATCAGAGCGATTAGAGACTAGTTACTAGTATTAACACATTCACTCTTGAAAATTTCTCAAAGAATTCGACAACGCGCATCACCGGGACGCCACTTGCAATACTCAAATCGGCTCAAGGTTTTCGTAGTTCATGACCTAAAATTGGCACAAGGCGGTGCATATTGTCGAAATCAATATGCAGAGCTTTATTCGAGCTCCTAGGCTTTCGCATTTAGCTAGTGTTGCCGTTAAGTACCTTTGTTTTAGTGATGATTGAGCTTGACGGTGTTTTTTCATGAAGCAATTTCGAAGAGGTGAGGCTGATGATGGTGATTTGCATTTGAACCAGATTGCCACCCCTTTCAAGCAGGATACAGATTCTGGTAGAGAGGAGCAACAGTGAGGAGCCCCGACCACTTGTCAATCACGAAGTCCAACGAGGTGTGTTCGGAATCACTTTGTATGAGCAGAAGTGATATTTTGTTAGAATGCAGTGTGAATCTGTCTGAGCTCGCTGTTTTTCAGTACTAAGGTTCAGGCTTAGAGTTGTAATTTTTTGTGTAACTCTTTGAATGCTGGTTGAGTAGCTTTCTCCGCAGAGTACTTTCCATTTGCTTCGAAAAAAAAGCTGTGTAAAGCTCTGCTTAATAACCTACAGATGTGGTGGGTTCAGGCTTCTTGATTTAGGATTAGGGTTTCTGAATCCAAGGCTTAATTGCATTGTTTTTAACCCTTAAACGTCTGAGCAGCCCGTAGTAAGCAGTACAATACGATATATTTTTCTTGTATTTTGGAATGCATCCACACCTTTAGTACATTTGAGATCAACAAAGAAGTTAGAATATAGATCGATACTGTTCTAGTGAGGTAGTCAAGATCCCAAATTAAAACTTTTTGTTGGTAGCAAATGCCAGTTATACAGCAGCGTACATACTATGTCCTATGGTTGCTTGGTCGTTTAAGGGTTAACAATTGTTGCTTGCTTTTATTTGAAAGATCAGAGTGTGGGAATAAGCGGATGATCATTCTATTGAAACATGCAGGTCAAGAATCAGAGACACTGCGAGCACCGGCCAAAGGGAAGTCCAGTTTCATGGTTTGAAGCCCTCTTGAGGGTTGCGAACAAATATTCGAGGTACTTCGCTTTTTTCTATACTGGCAGATTCTGTTTCAATAACAGAAAATGGTACTGTTTGCTGGAGGCTGCTCAAGGGAAGCCAAACCCTAGGTTTATTTGAATATTTGATTACTGACGGCATCACAAGGCAATGATCCCAAATGCGGTTCTCACAATTAGTTCAAGTGGCTAAAATTTCTGCTAAACTAGCTAAATTACAAACGTAACACTTTGATATTTTACATTTCTGTTGCAATAAAAAGAATCTGATATATTTTGCTAAATTCAGTCACTTCTGTGAAATACTGATGACAGGGTCTGCATGGAAGAGCTTGGTGATGTTGGAGAGAAAGGTTGACAACATATGAAAGTCCTTGCAAAGATGACTACCTCTTACTACTCCCTATAAAGTCTTTCAAGTTTAGAGGATTGATGCAACACGAGATATTGTGTGAAAAGCATGGCAAGGTTGGAAGAAGGAGAGGCGCGTTTGGACACATTCTGAAAACGCAAGCCAAATGTAGAGATTGGGGGTAATAAAAGGTTTAAGGAAGTGGTGTAAAACGGCCCATGAGGGTTAGTTCTAATCATAGCTCAGTTCTTTTCGTACCTTAAGAATGTAGTCTTTAAGGTAATGCTTGGCTTCTAGTTTTATTTAAGAGGTTTACTACTGGGATATTCACAATTTTGTTGGAGGAAGAGAAAGATATACTAGAATCCATATGCTGAACACGTCCAAATTTCACTCGTTTAATACCAGAAACTGATAGACAGGCAGGATTTTGTATCTTTTGAAGTAGATATTTTGGAATCCATTTGCTTCGCGTGGTGTGGAAAAAATTGATGTTTGAGGTTACAGTTAATGCAAACCTGAAGCTAGGACCGTCTCCCAAGGAGACCAACAATTCTCGACTAAGCTCGCGCTACACTACAACTTTTTGGAGGTACCATATTCAATTTTAACAGACTGATCACCCTGTCAAAGAGCATCTCCAGTGGTTTGGGTTTTCGGAGGCGGCTTGTAGAAGTGGAAAAACCTTCCATAGGCTTGTGACTTTGTCAAGCTCAATCCTCCTTGTAACGGCTGCAATGGTTTAGGAAATGATATGCAAACAAGGAAAAGTACCATGTGTCCTTAGTACCCTCCTTCCTTTTGTAGGGCTACATTTGTTAGGCTTGCTCATCGAAGTCTGTAAAGTTGTCTGAAACAATAGGCAAAACAAAGCAAGCTAAGTGAAACAATAGGCGAGATAAAGTAGTACGCAACAAAAACACAAATTTTGACAACCACGAAAGCCGGTCCCAAAGTTTTTCACAGGATGATGCCGTGCTGGACTAATGGACTATTTTTGCCCTCATATTCTCCAAAATTGCATTCCAGAAGCACAGGACCGTGTTTAGCTTACCACTGGAAAGGCTGTAATTGCAGGAACCTGACCCAGTTTGGAATTTTTTGGAGAGAAATACATAATTCTGAAAGGCAATCCCTAAAATGACGAAGTTCTGGGCGTTTGACATCGTATAACAGGCGAGCAGTCTATACAAGGACTAAGGTAAGGAATGGTTACTCTTTCACCTCTCTCAAGTATGCATAGTACAACAGTTTCAATTCTGCATTCCACTGTCTTCAAAACTCGAAGGCCCATAGCAACATAACAAGGTTGATACTCGATCTTCACAAACTTGAACCATCTTTGCAGCCTTAAAAAAAGAGCAAATGTGGGTGCAGTGTTGTTGTTAGTGTGTCCGGATGCTGGTATCCTGGAAGACGAGGTCAGGATTACGAATATGCGGATTCAGCCGGGCTAAGTCTCGCCACTTTGCTCCTGATCCGTGAACTCGAGCTGAAATGCTCACAAAGAATCCCCTGGTCTCACTTTACCCTGCGGTGCCCTGCTGCAAAGCTGTGTGCGGTTTGGCTGTAAAGGCTGCTTTTTGCAATCCCTGAGCAACAAGCCACTGGGAGGGAGCCTGCCTGCAGTTGTTTTCTACCACCCCATGCTTCAGTTTTGCTTGCAAGGGAGCTCTGAATCGTCTTCAACCTCTTAAACCTAGCGTCGCGCATGCCGTCGTCGTCAGTTTCCACGTCATGGGTTCATCTCCCTGGCAATGCGGTACTTCATCGCCCGGGCTTTGGTTTCGGAGAATTAATGTCCCTCTCGACCATCATGGGTGCTCCTACAGGCTCGTTTGCGCCGAGAAGGATCTCTGAGCTGCACTAACTTAACATGGCCAGAGTTATAGATTTCCCCATGTATCCTGCGCTTGCGTTATTGCCTTCGAAACAACAACTCTGTCTCTCTCGTTGCGTGCAAAGTTGTGCCAGGAAATAATAGCCAACGGTTGCTCCTCCGTCTCGTGTTCACCTCAAACATCCGCGTCCATTCGTCCAAGAACACTGCCATGTACAAATGCAGCTCTCCACCGCCGCGCCATGATTCGGTGGTTTCCCGGCTCGCTTGCCAGCATTGCGCCCTGCTTTCATGAACTTCGGTTCTCTTGGTAGAGGCTCAACGACGCAGGGTGCTTCTTGGCTAATCAGCCATCTCCGCTGATATCTTCAACCCCTCCAGAATCAGAGCTTCGGTTCGCCATCGCCGTCTGTGCCACATCTTCAAGCCCCGTGTACAATTCCTCGTTTGCAACTCCGTGCAGGGTCGGCCCTAATGCAGTAATCCTGTTTAACCAAACGCTTCCTCAGTCAGCCCGGGATACACCCAACAATTCCACAACACACTCGACATTACCAGCAATTTATGGCTCTAGAAATGCTCACTAGCTCTTATATAGCTGCCTTCAGAGAGAATGTGAGAGAGGTTGGGCTTTACATGCTTCGTTACGAAAGCTTAACCCGTTCACATGACCTCTGTGCTCCACCGAAAGCTGATCCGCTCCTTTTCCTGTGATGATTTCTAAAGGCATAGCCGCCATGGCCTGAGCACCCATCCCTTCCATTCCTGCCAAAGCCATGACAGCCATGGACGTGACCCCATTTCAGAGGGCATTACCACAGGGTTGGACACTTGCATCACAAGCTGCTGCTCCGCTTCCGAAGCACTGAAGTGCGACGAGCTCATCAGGGAATCGTCATTGCACATGTGCAGCACAGGACTTACACCATCTGCCAACGCAGGTGGAGGGTCGATAGTGACAGATTCGAATGACAGGAAGGGATCGAACGCCGTGTCCTTGAACCGACATTCCTGCATCAGCACTTGGGATTCCTCGTCTTCCAAATCTCTCGAAACTCTCGCTCGTACCTTGTTTTGTAACGTTTGCGTTGCTTTCTGTAGCTCCGCTTCAGCAGCCTCTATGATAGCGTCCAGCTCCGCATCCTCTTCAATCACCCACTCTGCACACTCAAACCTCAAACCTCTTCACTGTGAAAATGTGTGAAAATAAATGACATGTTCGTAGCAATATATTTTCGAATGTTGCTTTCCAGAAAAGGCTATGGCAGTTCGAGTGTGAAGTACCGGAAATGTCAAAAACACTGTCGGAATCCGAGCTGGACGAGTTTGGGTCGCACGATGTGATCTCCTTGACCATCTCGTGCTCCACTCTGAATTTTGCATACTCCGGCGAGTGACAATCCAGTTCTATGCCAGCTTCCATCGATCAATGCTTCCAGTTCCACCAGTTGCACCAGTTGCGACAGCATAGCGTGTGGAGATTAGAAATTCAGAAGTTCAGACCTGGCCACTGCTGCAACCGGGTCCATCTCGTCCACCACCATCCTCCGCAAAGGCATCGTTCAAGCTCAAAATCTCATACGGGGTACTCCAGGATGCTTGGCCTTCGCTTGAGCTTGCTCGAGGCATTGTGCTCTTCAGACCGGTACTCGTTGGTCCCGTCGTCTGCTTTGCGAGCAGTGTCACTACATTCTCGTGTGTGGAGTGTCACTAGATTCTCGTGTGAGTGTCACTAGATTCTCGTGTGGTTTCTTGTGATGGTGGAGCTGGATTTTTGGTTGGCTTCTCACGTTTGTCAGGCGCGGCGCTACTTGAATCCCCGTCTTCCTCGTCGAGACTCTCTCCTCCAGTGACGGACTTGGTCATCCATGCCCGCGCCCATGCCTATTTTTCACTTCACCTCCGAGGTAATTAGGGGGCTTCAAACATAAAATTTGGCCTTCGAGCTAATTCACCTCCGAGGTGATTAGGGGGCTTCAAACATAAAATTTGGCCTTCGAGCTTCTCACCTCACAGGATCTCCGCTCACTGAGTTGCTTTTTTTCCCTCGCACGCGCAATGTTTGAGACACCCGTGAGTTTGCAAAAATTTCTGCAAAAGAAGTTTTGAGGTTTGAGGACGGAAGTGGAGGAACCGCGGGAAGCTACAAAGGTGAGTTTTTGGAGTTCACTCCTCACGTGAATCACATTAGGAGTGAATTCTAGACTTGAGTCATGTCAACTTTCAGTGGTGAACTCACAAATGTGATTGGCTAGGTGACTCACGTGTTTCAGGTCATGTTTGAAGCCCCCTTTTGTTAACCTTCACTAGGGGGTCCTTTTTGCTCCCCCAATATGAGGATCCCCAATGAATGCCACTCGCTAGCTCTATCCCTCACCAATCAGCTTTGAGGATTTATAACTAAATTTTCCCCCAAGTATGTAGGGGGAATATCCCTCCATGACTAAGGGAGGAATTAAACCAGGTGAACAATGTTATGTCCTCCAAAGAAAGAATGGGGTGAACTGGTGAAGGAATCTTTGCATGCAAAGTTTCATTGTGCTTGCCTCATTTTCATCCTTGTTGGTTCCAATTCATTGTCCCTTTTTGTTTTTAATAGTTGTTTTTTTGTTTAGAGCAATTGTTCTTCTTGCTTTCACTATTCTCCATCCTTCATTCTTCACCACCCACAAAAGGGGAGTCACACTTTCTTTAGTGGAGAAGTGCTCTCATTGGCTCCTATATTTACTCATAGATCTCTCATTCCTCATAGAACTTTGAGTCTTGGAAGAGGTGTGACTACTTCTACTTTCTTTGAGAATGAAACTTCTATAAAGAATAAGGAATTTATGAGTAAAAATAGGAGTCAATGGGAGCACTTCTCCATTGAAGGTGTGACTCCCCTCAATTTGTGGGTGGTGAAGGATGGAGAGCAAGTTTACTTAGAAATTGGTGATGCAAAAAAGAAAGCAAGTTGCATTCACACACTCAATCAAGACCTCTAACAACAAGGAGAGTGCATGCAAGAGGAAAAGATGAAAAAGAGACACACACTTGTAATACTTCACATGCAAAAACTTTTTCACTCCCATTCTCCTCTTCTAGAAGTGAAAGAAGAAACTTCTCACTTTTCAAAGAATAGGCCATTCAATAATCAAGGAGAGTGTGCCACATCCCCATTTTGTGAAGATTGAGAATGGGGGTGGGGTGAAGAAAGTGTGAGTACTCCAATGTGCTTTTGAATGAGGTGGTATGTTACGTATGTTGTGTGATGTGGGCACCGTTGCAATGTAACCAATGTCCTATGACCCACTTGCTTGAAGAAGTTTCGGTTTCAACGTCTTTTACTGCACTCTCCCGTATGGCATATACTCCCCACCTTATCTCAAAAACAACAGAATAGAGTGTATGAACAGTACGTGCCCCTTATCCCAAGAACCAAACATTTGCGTGTAAATTTCTACTCGAGGGTCAAAAAGCTTTACACCAACCACTTCTATGGGTTGCTGCAAGTAATTTGAAGGGAAAATTTCATGGATACCCCTGAAGTTTGCAATATTTACAAAGATACCCCTGCCTTTTCAGAAATTACACAAATACTTTTGGATCAAAAAAAATAAGCATTTTTTGTTGTTGTGCATGCCACTTGCCTTTGTCCTTTGTGCACATGTTGCTTCTTTTTTGTTTCATTACATTCCCTTTTCAACATTGGTCACAAAGAAAGTACAAGCACAACAAACAAATGCCTAAAATTTGTGGTCCAAGGATATTTGTGTAATTTCTGAAAAAGCATAGGTATCTATGTAAATATTGCAAACTTTAGGGGTATCCATGAACTTTTCCCTATTTTAGATTAGATACCACCACTGTTACAGCACCATGTGTTTATCGATTTGATAAGTTTGGGAAAGTCTGGAGACTCGAAATCCTGCTTGAACTTAGCATCTCACGGGGTTGAAGCACTGGTTGACGTCCATATTCATAAGTAATCTGTCTCTTCTAACATGAGGATATTCAAATTTTCAAATTTCAATTTGTAAATAGCTTGAACCACTAGAGTAGGTGAATGACGCTTTACCAAAAATAAAGGTGATGACAATGGCCTGCAGGAACATGACGAACTCTAGTCACTAGAGTTAGTTGACTGGGGCAGTGGACTTCACGAGACTAAACCTTAAACTTCGATTTATGAGAGATGGTGGTTGGACTGCAGAAACAGTTTTCTTCCAAACGTACAGCTCTGATGGTGGTACTAAGAATTCAGTCCAATTCTTAAGAGCAAACCGAATCCGAGTTTGAGTCTAAGATTGCACTTGTACCTGCAGTTATGACACCTGCTGCAGCTACAAAAACTAGGGTATAAGCCTGGGTGATGAGACTCAAATTCTCAGGAAATGCAGAGTTGTCGAACTTCCAGTTTCAATAATGTTAGAAGTAGCCTGATCATGCTCGCAGATTTGACTAGTTATGTGTCCATTAAACAGACCATTCAACCTGGTGTGAGTCTTTAACACGTCTACCTAAATTGACCCCTCTACCTTGACAATACTAACGGTGGGCCAATGCGCATGGAAATTGAAAACTTCTACAACAGATCTGTACAAGAGGGCTGCCTAGCGAGTGTCATAGAAGGTCAGCAAAAAAAAGGGGGGTTTTAAATGTTTAGCAGTGTTTCTACTGGTAACTTGCCTGGGGGTCATGTTTCGAGAAATAGTCATGCACCACTCTGATCATGTCGGAAAACGACACAACGCCATTGAGATGTCCTTCGTTGTCAACCACCCACACTCGATGAACGTGATTCGTAAGCGCTTTGGACATCACTTCAGACAAGGATGTCCCCAAATGACACGTCACCGAGGGTTTCTGGAATTGCTTGCACTCCAGCGAGCCGGCGTTGACGGCGACTCCCATGCCAAACCTCTGAGCCATCCCTGCCTTGCTGAAAAAACTCAGGATCGGCAACGTGGCCCATGCCCGGAGCATTTCAGACGTGCATCCGAGTAAGTCGCTTGCAGAAAATGTACCCACTATTTTTCTTCCATTTCCCTGCATCCAGACAGAGGTCCTCCATCGTTAGGTCAGAAAAATGATTTTGTAGTAGCAGCAGAGCGTAGAGCTAAGTGTTTAACCCCTAAGCGCCCAGTCCAAATTCATGTTGTGTTGGACCTCATTGCAAACAACTTGGCACCGCAAGTTCAACATCTGGAAGAGTTAGCCATTGATATTGCACAAGGCTTAGGGTTCACAGTGGTATGAAAATTTTGGTAAGCACAACAAACTTTTGTTAATTTCCCTCTGTCAGTTTCAAGAATTCTTCACATTTTCCTTGTGACGGGTTAAACATTTCTGACTATTTCTTCTGTGACTTTCCCTCTGTCACATTTCCTTGTTAGTACACAAGGAATTCATATGCAAATCCCTACAAGAAAATTGATGAGAGTTGCTGTGAAGTTTTCATTGCATGAATCAAAAGATTATAATAGTCAAAGACAACAAATTGCTAAATATGGAGAGGCTAGATTTGGTGCATTGGAGCGCTCAAGGGTTAAGTACAAATACTGTCTGAAATAGTTTGGTTTCGAATAGTAACACGGAAGGGTTAAGAACCAACACTAAAAGGATAATTGCACATGAACCACGTACAGACTCGGCGACCATGGAAAAACAAGATAGTACAGCAATCCAGTTCATGCAGCTAGGGTATGATTATTCACATGATATTTTTATATAGCAAAATTTCATGGATACCCCAAAAGTTTGCAATATTTACAGAGATACCCCTGCTTTTCCAGAAATTACACAAATACCTTTGGACCCAATATTTTAGGCGTTTGTTTTGTTGTGCATGTCACTTCCCTTCTTCCTTGGTGCGCACATTGCTTCTTTTTTGTTTCATTATATTCCTTATTCAACACTGGTCATGAAGAAAGTACGAGCACAACAAATAAATGCCTAAAAATTATGATCCAAAAGTATTTGTGTAATTTCTGACAAAGCAGGGATATCTTTGTAAATATTGCAAACTTCAGGGGTATCCATGAAATTTTCCCTTATATATATAGGTTAACCGAATGAACTGTCAACGTTTTAACAGGACACTCAGTTGGACTACTCTAACAGCAGGATGTGACGCAGGTACAGAGCAAAATGGGAAAATTTTGGAAGTGAAAATGAAGAAACTCAGAATATAGAGAATTCATGCTCACCATAACCAGAACCTGTTCGTTATCCAAGTCTCCTGTTGTCTCCACGATTGCTACAGCTTGTAAAGAGGTTTTCCGTATACAATTCACGACATCCAATACCCTCATGCAGCTTGGTGCAGCATACACATTGGACTGTACAGCGCCCAAATCGAGCACACTCTTGTTGGTCATGAAGTCCAACTCCTTGGAATGCATATAAAGAAACTCCACCATATCAGTCTGCGTCAAAATATGGTAACCTGGTGAAGACTCCATAAGTTCCACTCCCATGGTGTGGTCCATTTTGCTTTCGACAGGAATTAAAGCTCGATGTATGCCTTTGCTCAATGGCTCCATGGCATCAAACACTCTGCATTTAAAGCAAGCAGCCATAAGTACATCCATCATAATGTCCCGATTTAAACCACCGGTTCAACAAAATGCGTGCGAAAAGAGGGAGACATAAAAAATAAAAAAATGTAAATCTGATCATTCCAAATCATAGATTGCAAAATTCGCTAATTTGACAATGTCACATCTTGTGCCCTTCCTGGGTTCTGTAAAGCGTTCTAACGAACTAAAACACCATAATCAGCGAGAAATCAAATTCACAAACCTAAAACAATCGTTTATCTCCTCTAAAAGTAACAAAATGTGTAATGATTATGCAAACCTAACACTAAGAGAGAACTCGCATCAACTTAAGACATGGACTCGTCAATCAAAAGATCAGAGAAGTGAAAATAAAGCTGATAAGATTCGAAAGAGTAAGACGGTAAGACCTGAGAAATGAAGGCAAAATAGAGCTCTACGGGCAAATACTAAACCAAGAATGCATTCACAAAGCAATCGAATTAGGTCTGAGAGTGATGTATCACATAATGCTGCATGATTCAGATCTTTGCGGATAACGCTATTTTGAGAGCGTAAAACTGCGAGCCATGAGAGGTGAGATTCTATGAGCGGGAACTGAGCTCAAAATCAATGGAAAAACCAGAAAAACGGCAAAGTTTTGTTCACGCAAGTTTTTTCAAGAGATGAAAGTTTAAAATGCACAGTCAGAGGGCCCTATATACACGGTTGTAAGTGAAATTTGGCATTCTAACAAAAGAACGTAGGCTCACGGATCCCCGCTCACAATATAGCATTCCCCAAACAATGACAATACAGGAAGACGTATTCACTCCGTCTAAAAGGCCTAGCTTCCCTTCAATTAGTTGAACATTCATAAGTAACTCTGACGTACACGTGCATCAGTTCAGTTCAAAGGCAGTCAAGTGGGCATCAGCGATCTTAAAACTGGCTAAATTATCCAGGATTGCTATCAAAAAAATTATGCAGCTACAAAACTTGTGAACTTTACAATGATAAATTTGAAAATTGGGAAAATTTCAAGGATACCTTTGAAGTTTGCCATATTTTCATAGATACCCCTGCTTTTTCAGAAATTTCACAAATAGCCTTGGACCAAAATTTTCAAGCATTTGTTTTGTTGTGCATGTCACTTCCTTCTTGTGCACACATTACCTCTTTTTTGTTATGCGTGCACACAAAAGAAGAAAGAAAGTGGCATGCACAAGAAAACAAACACCTAGAAATTTTGGTTCAAGGGTATTTGTGAAATTTCTAAAAAAGCAAGGGTATCTATGAAAATATGGCAAACTTCATGGGTATTCATGAAATTTTTCCCTTGAAAATTTTGGCTTTTTAGTAGTTTTTTTAACCACTTAAGCTAAAAGTGAAAATCATACTCCCTCTGTCCCTCTAAAAAGCTCCACATCAAACACATTTCTTGTACCACTAAAAAGTTCCCTTTTGCTAATTTCAAACACTAAGAAAGCATTTGCCATAATCAATGATCTCATGGGGGCAAGTTAAGCAATTAGAGAGCATTCCTCTCCTAGAAAGCTTGGCCTTGCCCATATGAGGTACCATATGTTGCTACCAACCTTTTAAATTGTCAATAACAAGGAACTAGCAACATGTACAAATATGGTACATTTTGCACAAAATTTGGGTGTTCAAACGGCAACAGCAAAGCTGGAGGTTTTGTATACACTTGGTAGATGGTATACTGATTCTAGAATGCATGTATCACTAGCACAAAGACTAAAAACATAGTCAACCCTTTACAAGGAAGTTTTTTTGGACATTTTTAGAGGGACAGAGGGAGTATTTGGGATCTGGTGGGCATCCAAGTCATACACATTATTATGTAGGGAAAATTTCATGGATGCCCTTGAAATTTGCAATATTTTCATCGATACCCTGCTTTTTAGAAATATCACGAATACCCTTGGACCAAAAAATTTAGGCATTTGTTTTGTTGTGCATGCCACTTCCCTTGTTTTTTTGTCCGCACGCATTACAAGAAAGAAGTAAACAGTATGCCCACAAAGGAAGAAATAAGTTACACGGATAACAAAACAAACACTTAATTTTTTTGGTCCAAGTGTATTTGTGAAATTTCTGAAAAAGCAGGGGTATCTATGAAAATATTGCAAACTTACAGGGGTATCCATGAAATTTTCCCTATTATGTAAGGAGACACCATCGGTAGAGTAGCTTACGATGTCTGAGGGCTGATACTCCACAAGCTGAGCCCTTCCATGGAATGACCAATAATAGAACTCACAGGTGCTTTCAGCCGGCTATCAACATCTTCCTCCTCCCCCTCAGCGATATGAATCAAAATATCCAGCACGCTGACCATGCCAATGTACTGCTTCCTCACAGCCCCTGTGGCTTTGTCAGACTCCAGAATCATACTGCCCCCTGCTCCAATCCATTGTCCTGGCGGAGCCGCAACAGGAACTGCCAGAATGTTCTTCGCAAGCAAAGTGGTGTGTGCATCATTCACTGTGGCAGTGTATGGTATTTCTATCAGCCGAAGCTTGTGCTCAACAATCTGCTGAACAGTCGTGCCTCGAAGAATCCCTACTTTCTCTCCCACTTGGGCCATTCTTCACCTCCCTCCACTATTTTCTTCTTTCAAAAACCCTATCAACGCACCTGATTAACCATCACCAGCATCTCAAACTATTAGGTAAATTGGGAAAAACGGAGGTACCATTTTGTACTCCACCTTAATCTTGCATACAACAAATGTAGGCATAGCTATAGCTCAAAGTGGAAAATTATTTGAGAAAATCTTGTAGGCAATCATTGAAACTTCAATATTCTACAAAAAATTGCATGCATTTTTATTTTGTAATATGCTGAATTTTACATTATGACAGAAATAGTGAAAGTCCCAGAATGTACTCTTTTTCCCAATTTACCTAATATGGTGTTGTAAGGTAGGAGGCTCTATTTCGGTTCAGGCTCTAAAATGGTTCACCTCCTCAAATGTACTACTTTTGTTCATGTTATTTTTCATAGGCTTCAACAATGTACAAGTTATGTACATTTGAGGAGGTGAATCATTTTAGAGCCCTATGCCATTTCAACTTCAAAATTTCATAGCTAATTCCACAAAACTCCAACAAATATCAAACGACTTGGGTCAGATGCCAATTCCTCTTGTCTTTGAAGGAAAATTTACTGAAAAACATATATTTTTCAAGAAGTTTCACCTTCCCAAAATTCAGTTTCAGCCCTTATATGATTCATTCATGAGCCTCCTACCTTAACGTCCTACCTTAACGACAAAGATCAACATCATAATCTATCCAAAAATGTTCTTACTAAACCGCCTGATAACCGTAAGTCATGAGAAGTATCATCACAAACTCATGTCTACAATTTGCTTAAAAAACCAGCAAAGTGAGCAAACCCTAACGGTGAGTACATCTGCACAAGTGTCGATCGTGTTCTCCAAACATCATCATCACTAAATTTCCTATCCAAGTTTAAGTCCTCTCCCCTAACATAACTAAGTGACAGGAAAACTGCAGAATCTGATCGTGCAAGATACTAACAAACCCTAATGCATGACAAAGCACAAGTGATCTCCATCACCAAACATCGTCACTACATTCCATGTCGAACTTCAAATACTCTCCCGTGAGAACATACCTAAGTAACAAGAAAAATTGCACAGTCTGATCTTGCAAGATGCTAACAAATCCTAATGCATGACAAATGCATATACGCACAAGTGATCTCCAACATCAAACATCATCACCAAGCTTCAACTTCTCTCCCGTGTTACCATACCTACGTAACCAAAAAAATGGCAGAGTCTGATCTTGCAAGATGCTAACAAACCCTAACGCATGACAATTACATCTGAACAAGCGATCTCCATCATTTTCTCCAAACATTACCACTGCATTTTCATGTCGAGCTTCAAATCCTCTCCCGTGTTAACATACCTAAGTGACAAATTATTCCTTTCGATGCGGATCCACAACAGTCGCTTTGATATTGCAAAGAAAACGTCCACAGGAAATCTTAGAAACTGATGGTACTGGAATTATTCAGTACTCCGAGTCTGTCTTTTGTACTGTCGGTAGCTGCGGCATGGCAATCCAAACAGCAAGTTCTAAGGAAGCTCAATGGATTTCAATGACGTGACGACTGCCGATCCGGTTTTATGGCGGCGATAACGGATGAGCATGGCGGCATTTTGACTCCTGTCGATTCTTGAAAACTAAGTTAGCGCCGAAGATCTTTCGATCTTCAATCGTGGCTACATAACGGGTGTCGCCAAGTGACCAACCACCACCTGGCAGCACTCGGTGGAACTCCTCACTGCCACATGCCGGTAAAATTGGCGGGATAAATCTTATAGTTAATTATTCATCGAGACAGTGACTATATCATCTGGATTTCATTCAATGAGCGTCCGTATTCATCCTGACCACGTCAGCTCACCTTATCTGATCAGGAAATTTAGCCGCATGTTACGGGAGTTTGAGTGGGTTTACCTCATAACATTCAGTAGCCTGAAGAGAGGCTGCATCGGGAAAAAACCTTTGCTCTATCTATACAGTATTGTAGCAATATTGCATCAATACTGATTGTAATGGTTTCACAGTGTAATATTGATGCAATACTGCAATAATATTGCAAGCAATTAAAATAAACACAATGTTGTTACTATATGTAAACAACATTACGTGTTGTATAATAAAGCAATATTGATATAGTAATGAAAAAGTCATACTTCAATATTGTATAATGCATCGGGAAAAAAAGGACTACGTGTTGTATGTTGTATAATAAAGCAGTATTGATATAGTAATGAAAGAGTCATACTTCACTATCATATAATGCATCGGAAAAAAAAGGATGTCTGCCAATTTATTTGTTTTTAGTTTATGAGAGAAAAAAAAAATTTGTGAGGGTATGGCAAGCCAGGAGCTCTACCATTGCACCGCAATCCATTGCAACAGCAAGACTTCTGAGGAAGTCACCCATTTGAGTGCTATTACAAGTTGATGGCACTTAACTATAGAGTTTTAGTGGTGAAGCCACATTATTGCACCACACAACTTGAGCCATACATACATATATATGAAATTGAAATTTATTTAGTTATCCTCATTCTTCTTCATTTGATTTGTAAAATCAGCAAATTTTGAAAGCCACTCTGGCATAGTAAAACAACTTTTTCAGAATATTTTAGACTAAAAAAAGCTGTTAAATTAAGTTAAATTTCATTTTTTTAACCATTTCAAATTTTGATATTTCATTTAAGAGTTATGTACAAAATATGAGAGGGTGTTTGAAAATGTTCAAGAAAATTTCCTTTTCAACCCCTCTTAGAACTTTGCATATAACTTTTTATTGGAGGCTCAAAATGTCAACCAAATTTTTGGAAATGAAAGTTAAATTACTTAAGATCTTTTTTAAGATCAAGTTTTTCTAAAAACAATTGTTTCACTATTCCTTAATGGCCGCCAAAGTTTAGTAAGTTTAAAAAACACTAAATTGAGGAAGATTAAGTTTTTTTTTTAAATCCATTGCACAATACCCTCCAAGAAGTCTTGCAATCCCAATATGAGGTCTAATAAAAAATGTGATCATCAAATTTTCTTAAAACTATAATTAAGTTTAGCAAACTGATTGAACCATCATACTCAAATGAATAGAAGTAGTCATAATATAAGGGTCAATTAATAAAATATAATTGTAATTTACAAACATAAAGTAAATAACATTTGGGAAGGCAACACCTTCACATCCACTCATTCTTCACCTCCCAAGGTGAAGAATGAGTCTTGGAGAATGAGCCCTCCACATTAAAGCAAGAGTACCAAAATCCTATTCTCTTGCAATACTTGTGTAGTATTGTTTTAACACACAAAAATTATTGTAAATTGTACAGTTGCAATATACATTCAAAACAATCATTAGTTAAGAATATTGTTGCAATCAATATGACAACAATGCTAAATTCCTCAATATTATTTGTGTGTATTTTTAGTATTGTAACAATATGGTAACTGGATAGAAATTAAAAATATAGCAGTGTTTGTGCAATACTATATCAACACAAACTTTATCTTAATTGATTGGTTGTTTGTAATATTGATTTGAGCAAATTCTAGTATATACCAATGCTGCAATATTGCCTCAATGGGACTCATTGCATCAACACTGCAAAATTATTAATTATTGCAATATTGCTAAAAGTGCCAATTTTACAATACTATAACAATATATTTTCAATATTGCATTAGTACTGCTGAGGACAGAAAATCCGTCAATATTGTATCAATACTGTTGATGTAGGAGGGTGTTTTCCCGATGTGCCTTTCCCTCTCTTCAGGTATCATCCACAAACTTCATCCTGACAAAAAAAAAAAGTTTTTTTTTTTTTTTTTTTTTTTTTTTTTTGACATGGCTAGCCCCCACATTGACATATGTGCACTAAACTGAGCCTCTCTTTCATAAACTCTCTAACAATTTCAGCCAAGTATCCCCATAGCTAAAGATGGGTGTGGAATATTCCACAATATTTCATCTAGTGGATGAAATGGTGTGGAATATTCCACACTATTTCATCTAGTGGATGAAATGGTGTGGAATATTCCACACCATTTCATGTGCAGGGAGGGCAGCGCTACCAAGCGCTACTGAATGTTATGCTTTCACTGTAAAGATTTGAACTTTTATGTTGAAAATCAGTTCAAATCAAACCTTTTTTTTTTGTTTTTTGGTTTTTATATTGTCAATGCATGTAGATAGTGAGTGTTTATTGTATAATATTGCACAAATCAAAATTTTGTTAAGCTTTAACCCCTGAGCGCCCTAGTACCTCAAAATGGGGCGCTCAGTTTTGAAAAATGTCCACGTTTGACTCTTATCCTCTTCTTAATGGTAAAGTCAAAGGACTTGTACTTTTTCATGTACCTTTAGGCATGTGTCTACTACCACTCAAAAAAAATTCAACCTATTTGACTCTACTTAGATAATACTTTTATTGAACTAAGTACACAAGGGTATGGATTTGAGTGAATATGACTTGGACGCTCAGGGGTTAATGAACAAAAATTGTACGGTTAAAAATACTATCAATAATTGATGTAATTCCTAATTAGTTTGATCACATAATTTCTCACTTTTATGTTCCTCTACAATTGAACACGGGACGGCAACATGCAGACTGTCTCATAGAAGTGTTTTGTTTAAATTGTTTCCAAATATGTCCTAAATGATGAGTTTGAAGCATTGCTAATGTAGGGTACAACTTCCATGTTGAATGTTTTCAACATTTATATGTGACAACATGGTTCTAGTGAATGGATACGGAAAAGTGTAGAGAATGAATTTGATTCGATATAATGATAATTAGTATGTGCACCTGTATGATGGCGTAATTTGTGGGCAAGGTTTATTTGAAAAAGCACAAGACTAATCCAAAAACACTTTCTTGAGAACTTAGTAATACGATTTTTGTACAAGTAAAAAAAAAATGGTATTGCAATTCTTCGTAAGAAATTTAATTTTCATTTCCTTTCTACAGCTTTTTAAAGAACGGAATGTCAATTTGCAAAAAAAATATAATTCTCTTATTTGTTTTAACACTACAATTGCATTTTGTTTACTCCTACATGGTATTAATTTGTATGTACATGATTACGTTTCTTCATTGAGAATGAATAAGGTACTAAAACACATTCTTTACACACAAGCAAATAACTAATTCCTCCAAGGTTTATTGTATGACGCGCACGTTTAGGCTGATGATGAGACTAGTAACATTGTTGACATTTATTGTGTTAGCTTGTAATTAGTGTTGCCAATACTATTTATCATTATTAATGTACTATTGACATATTTAATTACTTATGAAGTATTCACGCAAGGGAATTGATATGCATACCACACCTTCTTGACTATCTCACGACATTCTGGGGTAAATTTTAGATTTCTATTGTCAAAAAGCTGAATTTGAGGATTTGGAATTCAGATTTGGACTCAAAGACCGTGAATTTGTCTAGAATCACAAAAAAAGTTATAATTGAACAACACCCAATGAAATAGCTTATCATTTTTATAAACAAAAATAAAAGTTATACTTTTCCCTTGAGCTAAGCTTTTTCATTGGGTGTTGTTCAATTACAACATTTTTTTATAGTTTTAGACAAAATCTAGGTCTCAAAGTCCAAATCTAAATTCCAAATTCTCAAATTCATCTTTTTGATGGTAGAAATCTAAAATTTACCCCAGGGTGTGGTGGAATAGTCAAGAAAACACCATATTCAATAGTTTGGGAAAAGGATATATTTTGGGACTTTGAGGTGATCGCCTCAAACTGAGCTCACAGTGTTTTTTTTGGTACACATGACCTCACGTGAGAGGAGAAATTTGCAAGGGAAAAAATCTTAGTGGCTTTGATTGAATCTAGTATCTTCAAATTAGGTTTAAAGTAACTTTTTGAGTTTGAGGGGAAAACAAAGTGGGACATCTCTTTTTCCCAGATTATTGAATATGGTGTTAGAAGGTGTGGTACGTGTATCAATTCCCTTCACGTAATTATGTGAAAGTTTGAAATTTTCCTCATGTTTTGCAGGTGCTTTCCAATGTTTTGCAAGTCAAAATAATTTTTGAACGATTACTTATGGACTTTGGATAGTCCATAAGTAGATGTAGATGACATTTTTGCTCCATGACATGCTTTCTGTAGAAGAAATATCTTATTATTCTCAAAAAGAGAGCAATAGTCAACTTTCATTTTATTGATTTTAGGTTCTCTTGTTTTGTCACTAATACTGATGTTAAGTGGCGACTGGGAATGTCAAAACCTTGCGATTCCTCCTTTGCAATTTGCAAGGCTTGTTATCAAATTGGGTAGAAAGTGACAAAATTTTGAAGTGTCAAGTAAACATAAAAATATATTTCACAATGTTCAATTTCCTTAAAACACAAACCATTCATAACTGTTACCTATTGCAATTAACCCTTAAAGGACTGAGCTACTATAATACATACTAAGTACGCTGCTCTATAACTAGCATTTGCGATCAATAAAAAGTTTTAACTTGGGATCTTGACTACCTCACTAGAACATCATTGATCTATATTTTAACTTTTTTGTTGATTTCAAATGTAATAAAGGTGTGGATGCACTCCAAATACAAAAAAAATATTATGTGTTGTATTGATCACAAAGGGATGCTCGGTTGTTCAAGGGTTAACCCTTGAATCCAATAAGGGTTTGAATGAAGCAACCCATGTTTCTTTGCAAATAGAAGAAAGGTTAGTTGAAGTAGATATATGTGCTTTGGTCCATAGTTCATTTCATTTGACTAAGATTCCAATAATCAGAAGGGCCACCCAAATATGAAAGCTCATCACATATTAAGAGTATAACAATTGCATAAAGCACTGAACAGATTTACATATTAATGACACATTTTTTTATGGTGAAACGCAAAAGGTATATAATTAGTCTACTTGTTGTGGATGTTGACCATTCCCTCTTTCCCAATTCATATTCATAATTCATGGGATGATGTTTAGGCAAATTGATGATGAAAGTTTGTACTTCAAATTTATTGGTACCTGGTTAGCATTTATGCTGTATTAAAATACTTATGGATTATCAAAAATCCACAAGTAATAATCCAAAATTTGCATTGGGTTGCAAAACATCATAAGATATTTTCTAAACACAAAGAGATAGTTAGGAGTTCTCTCGATGTTCACAGGCATATAGAGTTCATAATGACATGAATAGTCTATAAGTAGTTAAATACATCTTTGCTCAAAAGAAAAAAATATCCCAGATTTTTCTAGGCATGTAGTTTCTGACATTGTATGAACAAACTATGAAATATTCAAAGTAATGATCATAAGTATATCCAACATTGATCTTAACCCATATTGCAAACAAATCTACATGAGTCTAAACTCACAAACATAGTTGCACTTATTGGTGTGATTATTGGACCTCGACCCTTATTTCCTCAAAAGAACGAGCCTCATAGTAGAGTTTCAAATTGCAGAGCTCATTTGGTACTACTCATTTCAGTAGTATGAAATGTCATAATTGTGCAATGCACCCTTCAACTGCCTAAAAACCTACCTAGATACAGATCATCTAGATTATGTATAACAAATGTATTTACAGATTAGTGTTTCACGAAATGCCTAGTTTCGTTGGATAGGCACATGTGGCAAAAAAAAGTTTCAGAACAAGCAATTACTACTAGTACAGGTAGCAGATTTCAAGCTTTTCTGCTAAGAATGTCCTGGAGCAAAACAAACCCCCCTGTTTCAATAGATCTGTGCGCAGCCAATCCGACTGCCACCGACATCAATCCGTCTTCCAAGCCCACAGCAGGCGGTTGTTTACCATGTGATTTCACGGCCACTGCCATTTCCATGTGCTCCAAAAAGCTGGACCCGTGGTGAAGTCCCTCATACCTTCAGAAAAAAAAGAGCCAAGTAGGTGTCTGAATACCTCTACATCGTTGTATTCTGTTGCTTACCTTTAGAAGAACCAATAACTTGTTGGCACAAATTTTGAATCTCAATAGGAGTAAGATTTTTTGGCTCATCTTAGTGTGATCGACTAGTTGGAAATTGAATGGAACTGAGGAACTCAAGTGTGCAAAGTTTTTCCTTACTAATAAATTCAAATTTCTGGAAAAGGTGATGAGTTTACCTGACTCTGTTGTCGTGGACCTCGTATGTGTGCACCCCTTCTCTGCCACTTATCCGAGACCCCACACGCACAATGCTGTCTGGCACAAATGCCTCCGCCTGCACATTTAAGTGTCACATTCCAGATCATTTTCTATTTTGAGTTTGATTCTTGCAACAAGAACATCCAAAAGTGTACTTTTGTTCAAATTAAAGGCAGCATTATGAGTTATAATCCTCTCTTTCAGATAAACGAACACACTTTGACATGCCTGCGTGATTAGTCAAATTGTAAATACTGTGACCAACCTGAAACCCTTGAATGAGCAAGAGACCCGATCATTGAGGTTATCTCTAATAACAAGAGAATGGTTTACTAATCTTATGGAAATAACATTCGTCACCATTCCCATAGCTCAGCATGTTAATTTTCATAAAAGTTTATAACACCATATTCGTTAATCTGGGAAAAACAGGTGTCCCACTTTGTACTCCACCTCAAACCCAAAAAGTTACTTTAAATCAGATTCGAAGGTATCAGATTCAGTCTGAGCCACTAAGATTCTTTCCCTTGCAAATGCCTCCTCTCAGGTGAGGACACGTGTACAAAAGAAACGCTGCAAGCTAGGTTTGAGGAGACCTCCTCAAACTTTCACCTGAGAATTTGAAAGTCACAAAATATACAGTTTTTCCCAAATTAACGAATATGGTGATTTATGCTTCCGCGTACCTAGTGCTACCCCTAATTGGGATTTATTTCATATTTAACTAAATAAATGATGGACTTAAAAGCAACAAGAAAATCCAATTGAAAACTTGAAATATCTAAACATTGTCAAATTCCTAATATTTTGCCTTAAAATTCGAAGTTTTCATGATATTTTGCCTTAACATTAGGATATCTGCAAATGAGTAAACAAATTTTGTATATCCAATTCTATTTCATTTCACTCGAAGTCCATCAATAGTCAATATTTGGTTAAACATGACGTAGTTTGTTGAAAGCTCAATAATGTACATTCAACAAGATTTGCCAGTGAAAGAAGAACTAACTGTATACCTTTCCGGAATCCCCAACTACACAAATCTCTTGTTCATTGCGGCTGCCTTCCGCAAACATGCAAAGGTCCAAGATTCCGCGACACCCGTTCGCATACTCCACAATCACGTAGGCATTGTCAAGAATGTCTGGCACCTGTGGGAACCAGAAAATTTATCTATCAAATCACAGTCATCGTTTCATAAATTTTCGAGTAGTAGTGACATAGCACATTTTGAATATAGTGCCAAATGAGAGTGACATGGAGCAAAGTCGTACCAAAACAGAGGAAAACAAGCAAAATCATAGCTGTCGCATAACTCACACGTGTCTGACAATTGCTCATTAGTTTGAGGAACTCTCACTTGTTCAAAAGTTAAGATTATTTTCGAAACAAGTGTAGCAGGGATTCCTCTCATATCAACTCAGAGGGGACATAGCAAGGGTTCTCTAGGATATTAAGGTTATCGGGCAAAATGTGGGGAAAAAAGAATATAATCAAACTAAGAAAACATTTGAAGAGAGCTACTTTGGAGTCTTTCTGATGCGGACTACTTGCAGAAACGTTTTCAGAAGTAACCCAGAGCAATGAAGCCACTAACCTTCCCATCATATTTTTCGTCCAAATGATTCACGGCCTGTGCTCCAGACGCCATAACTCGCACCGGAGTGGACTTGGCTATGAGAGTCATGAGATCAAAGAAATGGCAACATTTTTCTACGAGAGTGCCTCCCGTGTTCTTGTTGAAGCGGTTCCAGTTGTTCACCTTCACCAGGAATGGAAACCGGTGCTCCCGAATGGCAACCATACGGATACGCCCCAACGCACTTTGCCTCACATGGCTTAGCAGTTCCGCCACCGCAGGTATGTATCTGTACTCCAGCCCCACTTGTACCAAGATATCTGGCCTCCTTTTCGCCGCTTCGACGACCTGTATGGAAACAAAACAAAAAATCAGTGACACCATCTGCAGAAAGTACACACAAGCATTTCAACCTCATTGCATTCATGAATTCCCAGCAACTACTCATAATTTATGCTCTATCTTTTTCATCACTAGCTGCAAAAATCATTGAAACAAAACCACAATGGAGCCCGTTTCTATCAAAACAGCCACTAAAGATTGCATATACAGAGAGTATAATGATATCTCATAATTTTATCCTCAAGAATTTTTGTGTACTTTAGATCCTTGATTGATTGAACAAGATCAAACCCTTGTGGTTACATCCGGCAATGCGAAAGTCTGGCCTCGTTGTAAAAACCGTCGCCCTTTAGGGGGTTCGTCTTTCATAATCCCTAGTATATATTGCAGAGAAGTGGCCTGAGTCCATAGTTACCTTGTAGCAATCTTCGATATTGGTGCAAAGAGGTTTCTCCACTAAAACGTGGTGTGTCTTGGGGTGGGCAAGAATGTCCAGAAGGATTTCTGCGTGCGTCATGTTGGGGGTGGCGATGACTACTACATCACACATGCCACTATTCAACAACGACTTATGGTCGGTGAAAACCTGCACACACGGGAGGGGAAATGCCATTCAGCTATTGATGTGTTAAGAAATTTTGACGTACTAACATGAATTGGATCTCAAGAGAGTTTGGCAAACTCTGCTGTATGCAAATTGATCTCTCTAAATGAAATAAACATATAATAAGAGGGCACACAAAAGATAATAGAAGTCACGAGTGACATCTTAAGGTCCTTAAATAAACCCTTGATGGAGATTTTTAATGGAGTACTATTTTTAATCATGTCTTCAATTTCATCTAAATCAATCCTAAATTTATTCAGCATTATCATCAATGAAATATTTGATTCAAAATACTATCATTTTTAATATAAAAGGCTTTTGATTCCTTTATTCTAGCCTCCAAATTAAAAGTACAAAAGATTGATTGCAAGTTGCATCAGGACAAAATTTTGCCTATCAGATTTTAGCCACTAAATTCCCTTCCCTCCAAATATTCTCCAATCTAAAGAGGACACCAAAGTGAAAAACGCTGAGCTCCATATTAGTCCTTTTGATGTTCTATACAAAGTTGAAATATATTCATATATTATTACTAAAAAATATTTAAGCAAAGTAACAACAATGCATAGTTTATTTCGTAGTTTCAAAATATTCTAATTGTTATGATAAAGACTGAGACTCCATAAAAAAATCTTCAAAAAAACTGGCTCCTATTATATTATGTTTACTCAAAAGTTCAATGATAATATCTCCATGAAATCGCATGCCTAGATTTGGGACTAAGCCCCTGAAAATTCGGGGTGTGGTGAAGATTGAGTAAAAGGGATTGGGTGTGACCTGGAGGGGAGGGGAAAGGACGACGGATTGTAGGCCAGCGGTGGCAGCCAGAGCTGCTTCTCTAGAGCTGGGAAGAGTGTCGGCCACAGCCACCACCATGGCTCCTGGCAGGGCGGCCAAGTTGTACAGATGCTCGCGCCCCATCATGCCCACTCCTATGATGCCATACTTCAATACTCGCTCGTCACTCCCCATGGCTCCTCGTCCTCTGCCTTCCTCTCCAACGCGTCGCTCTGGCTCGTTGCCTCACTCACCAGTGCTCCCCGCAATTGAAACCAAATTAAAAAATAACAGTGACCTGCGCTACATAGCCAAAACACAAAAATACAAAATTAGAACAGAAAAATCTGCGAGGAAAGTAGCAACCTTCTTGAAACAGTGTCCATCAAAATTCCAATGCAAACTAATGTTAAAAATCTGAAAACTTCAACCGAAGCTCGTATTAACTGACCTCGCTAGATAACCAAAACACAAGAATACAAAATTAGAACAGAAAAAGTCTGCGAGGAAAATAAACTTCTTGAAACAGCAATAATCAAAATTCCAATGCAAACTAATGTAACAAATCTGAAAAGTTCAACCGACGCTCCTATTGACTGACCCTTGCTACCAAGTGAGATTCATCTCTTCCAACGCACTTGGAATTTAGAAGTGATATAAGCTTGACTTAGGCTAAATCCTATAGCCACTTGAATGGAAATGGAAATGAGATTATCTATGGTCTACAACCTCTCATCACTTCGAATAGTTTCATAAGAAATTCACACATAGTGATCTAAATTTAGTCTCCAGATAATTCGGCTCTCCAAAGTGATATCTCCAGAGCGTTCACAAAGAATCTCAACGAAAGCTCTCTCCTATATAAATTGAACAACGTGCTGAAAGTGACGAAAAGAGAATTATCTACCTTATCAATGTCTCTCCTCGGAGCTCTTTCTTGCCAAGAACCAGTTCAAAGCCAGTCAAGTTAGTCGTGAAAGAAACCGCCGGAGCTCACACTGACGCCTCCTCGTATACGCTAATGTTCTCAAGATTAATGTCCTACAATTCCACAATGCAGTCAGTTATAATTCATAACTTAAAAAACGAGATTCATAGCACACGCTTCTGTCATATATCGCGTGTGCTCTCTTCAATCTCTAATAACGCAAGATTCAAGAAGTCTGTAAATAATCCTTACTTCCCTGGCTTTCTTAAAGATTGAAATCAATGCGGGCATAAATGCTTGTGACTAGCACTATACCAGTTGAAACTTAACAACAACAGCTCAAATTCAGAACGAAATTCAAAGCACGGATTGCGACGGGTGACTGCACTCACCAGTTACAGAGAGAGAGAGCTCTTTGAATCAAACGCTTGCAAGTACTAAGAAAGGGAGAGAACACAGATGAGGAGAAAATGCAGATGAGTAAAATCCATAGGAGCACGCCTGCTGGTCGGCGCGGCGAGGCGGGCCTTAAATGGTCCGAAGAAAACGTGGATTTCATAGCCTGCTCGCTTGCTGCTGCTGCTGCTGCGGGAGAGAGACGTAGCCCGCGCTTGGGAAGGTGGCCCGGCAAGGCCCGCGGCAAGGGGAGAAAGGCGGGCAGTAGGGTGACATAGTTCCTGTGAGCTGCCCGGAATCCAGGTACAGTGAACCTAGTCGCGTGTGTGAAAGCCACGTATACTTTAGCACTACCATCGGTATGAATTGATTTCCCTCAAAGACCAGGAAGATCAGGGGGCTTCAAACATAAAATCTGGGCTACGAGTTTCTCACCTCGCAGGCGGGGTTTCCTTTTCTGGCGATTTGGGGGCAAAATTGCACCAATTTGTGCAATTTTTTTGACTGGCACCAAGTATATAGAAAAAAATATACAAGGATGAAATTGTCAAAAAAGTTTTAAATTTTAAAAAAATACAGATGAAATTGTCAAATTGTGGATGAAAACCAAATTATAAACATGTAATGTGTGCTAATGTGATATTTTTTATCCATTATGTGGATGAAAGTTGAAATGTGGAGCACCACTATAACATTTTAAACTGCCACTGTGGCACTTCTTAAAAAATGAAAAAAAAAAAAAACTGTGCTTGCAAGATCCTAGCTTACTAGTGAAATATTTTTGTTCACTCATATGTCCAAAATTTGACCCAACCCATGAGTTTGCTATTGAGGTTTTGTGCACAAGTCGGGGTCTAAACGTCTGAGACACCCGTGAGGATGAGCTGCGCAAAAGTGAGCTTTTGAAATTCATTCCTAACGTAAATCACATTAGGAGTGAATTTGAGAAATGACTCACCTTATTGTGCACTAATGAATTCACTGTGATAAATTGCAATGTGAGTCACTTAAAAAACTTGATGTTTGAAGACCCCTAATTGGCTGTCTACTAGAAAGTGAACCAGTGAAATGACCAAATAATAAATACAAAAATTCCACAAAACAAATAAGTTGTAAAGGGAAAATCAATCGGTCAGACAATAAAATTAACACATGATATAGTATAGGGTGAAGCTCAACAAAGAGAGCATTATCCAAGGGGGGGGTACCATATTTGACAGATAATGTCCGTGGAGAATCGGCATTTGAAAAAAAAAAAAGCTGGTAGAATTCTAAACTATTTGTCATTGGTCTTAGTTTTCAAAAAATTGGATTATAATATAGGGAATTGCTAACGTCACACCCCAAGGAGTGCTTTGAGCATGAAATGTGAGAGTTTAATGTTAATTTTTTGGATTTGGATCAAAAGATTTGTTTCACACTTTCACCACTATCATTCTAAGGCTACATTTAAAAAAATTGGAGGTTCTTGAATTTGAAATTAAAAATATAGGACTTTTGAATTACTTGAAACAAAAATACAGGAGAAAAATAGTAATAGCGCAATAAAAATTCAACAATTTTTTTTTTTTCAAGGAAGTGATAATATTGTGATTGAATGAATGATGGATCACTTGAATAAAAAACAATAACATTAAATTCTCAAATTTCATGCTCATAGGGATGTGACAACTTGTGACTGTGACGTTAGCAATTTTGGGTGTGGTTTTAACAATTGTCATAATATATTACAATATAAATATAGAAAATACTTGGTGCGCTCCAACAAACAAATCGGTTGAAAATGAGAAACGCCAAATCTTGTTTGATGAAAACTTCTCCATGAACATTAAGTGCAGTCACATCCCTCCAAATATTTTGCCATTTTTGACAAATTTGGGCCAATGTAGTCATGTCCCTCCAAATATTCTCCAATTAAATGAGGATAATAGGATTTATTTTCCAAAGGAGGAAGAAGGAGCACGGATACCGACATGGTCAAGCTTCTCCTGAACTTTCTAAATATATGTTTACGAAACGTGCCAAAGGATGGCATTCATGAATCTGGTCAGAATTCGAGCCAGGTTCATGGTCAATGATTTGGGTAGCAAGGATTGGCACCAACGCAGCACTTTTCTCATGACGTCAGATTGCGCGGGACCCTGGGGGAATCTCAACAGTAGTCAGAACCTTTGGATGCAGATGCTCTGCATGGACCTGGACGGTTTTTTCGTTTAGGTTCGTGGCCACCATGACGCTCATGTCACGACCCCGTGAATTGCAACTGCCAAATGTTGACTACATCTCATTTTATTTTATTTTATTTTATTTTCAAGTTTAGGGACATATATTTGTTGTAGTCGTATTCCCTTTTATCCATTTTGACTTGTTCACAACAAAGGTACTAGTCTTGCGGTTAACTTTGATTTTTACACTCAATTCTTAACTTTCAAAGGATCGAGCCCATATTTTCTCAAGAAAACGTTCAGATTTTTCATTTCCAGTCATTTCGTTTCAAGAAAAATTTCATATTTGTATTTTATTTTGTATAAATCTAACCATATGATCTTGCATAAATCTATGCAAGAAGACATAGTGAAAACTTTGTAAATTTTAACCATGTAGATTGACAGATAGGATTGTTTACAATTAGTATATAAGTTTTTTTTCTTTTGTCCAAAATTTTCAATGATTGGTTTTAATGGTCTCTTTTTGTGGACCATTCAAATGATTGAGGTAGAATGCATCAAAGTTGTAGGTCTCTCTAAACCCTAATCTTGATGAAATTGGCCTGAGCCCTTAGAACACCATATTCGTTAAATTGGGAAAAACAAAGGTACCACTTTGTACTCCACCTTAATCTTACATACAATAAATGTAGGCATAGCTATAGCTTAAAGTTGAAAACTATTTGAAATTCTTGTAGGCAATCGCTGAGACTTCAATATAGTACAAAAAATTGCATGTTTTTTTCTTTTGTAATATGCTAAATTTCACATAATGACAAAAATAGTGAAAGTCCCGAATTGTACTATTTTTCCCAATTTAATGAATATGGTGTTTTAGGGCCTAAGAGCATCTTTGCCGGTCCAAGTTCTTTCAAAGTTTTCCATCTATTTTGAAAGGCCCTCAAGTTCCTTGATTTCCACCCACACTCTCCAAAAAGGTGGCCTTGCACTCCATCATGCCCCATAAATAATCATTTGACCACTTATCAAGGAAAGTAGAGGGTAAAGTTCACTAAACTCAAGATGAATAGTGCTAAATAGTGTCTTGAAGGGGTCTTGCTAGACATAGGCTAGAAAGAGTAGGACACAATGTCTTAAAAGGGTTTTGAGAGGGCCCGCAACACTTTTCATCCACTTTGAGAGTGTTTGAGTCACTAGTGGAGATGCTCTAAAGTGATTGTTGCTTGAGCAATGCAAGGACCTAAAGAACTTCTTGCCTAACATTACCGGTAATGTGGAAGTCTCTTTTCACAAAGAATTCAAAAGGATTACAAATTGTTAACCCTTAAATGTCATGTGGACCAATTTTTGGCTTTCAGATGATTGAATGTTACTGTAAAAGTGGAATAACACTGTTTCTCATCATACATTCTATTGGGACATAGATAATGCACTCTAGTACATGTACATGGATAGCTTTTGTATGCACAATGTTCACACAAGGGTCCCACTTTTCAATTGAGTAGTAAAGATGCACCATTGTATAATGTATTTTAAGTTTTGAGGGTCTTTTTACCAAAATTGAGTTTGAGCTGTTAAAATGATGTGTTTTAAGTTTGAGTTTAACTAGCAATAGAAAGTTTACTAAATCTAGTTTCTTCTTGTATTTTGAGATTTTGAAAAAATTCAGGTTTTGAAACATATATTATTATCACAAGTTGAACACATATTAGTCTATTACCATGGGATGTTTACTTTTTAAAGTTTTAACTAACATGGGAAGAAAAATTCCACCATGATGATCTCCATTGTGATTTGCATCCATGATAAAAAATAATAATAATTGCATAATTGAATACATTTTGTAATTGATGTGAATTTCTTTAACATTTGTTCAAAAAACTACAATCATTTCAAATTTTCACCAAAATCTATGAATGTTTTTTGTATATGTAGTATGCACATACCTTCTTTTATTAAAATTGTAAGATTGAATTTTAATGTTAATCACATTGCCAAAATAACTTTTAGAGGATGATTGTAATTCCAAAAAAAATCCATGCTTTT
The DNA here is from genome assembly GCA_963920765.1 of Ulota crispa. NCBI lineage: Eukaryota > Viridiplantae > Streptophyta > Bryopsida > Orthotrichales > Orthotrichaceae > Ulota > Ulota crispa. The sequence continues at coordinate 22,346,980 of OY987242.1, forward strand.
AGGCCCGACCTTTAAGGCTTAAAAACATGAGCTGCATGCAAGTAAACAAATTGTGCCCTCCAAAGTTCAAGTTCTGTCACACACAATATCTTCTTCTTATAAATAAATATTACACATTGCTTATGACAATGTTTAATATTAATTAAAAAGGGCGGAAAGTTCCTCCATAGTAAAATCCAAGAGGTAGAATACTAAAGGGCGGCTCACAACATGTCCCATGTCTGAAGTGTATAAATCCCAATACAAACGTCAATCTCCAACTTTTCTTGGGTTGTAAAAAGAAAGTAAAATTTGACAAATATCTTAGAAGTTTGCAATATTTGTACATATGTTTGTGATTTTTCAGAAATTGCACAAATCCTCTTGGACCATAATTTTTAGGCAATCATGATATTGTGCATATCACTTCTTTCTCCCTTTGTGTGTAAGGTAGGTGCACCCATAAGCGTCAATTTAAGGGTTTTGAACATGATGAGTATTAGTAGACACCTAGCAAATTATAAGTTCCTATTAGGAACAAAAAAATAATAAATTTGTAATTTTAAATGTATTATTTGGATACTGTGAGAATAAGTTGTGAGTTTTTAACCCCTAAAGGACCAAGCCATTTTTTCTATGAAAAACACATAAAACTGCCACTTTTGGGGAAGCAAGTACAATGGTAAGAAAAGAAGTTTTTTACAAGAATTCAATTGTAAGATCTTACAGTAGACTACAAGAGGTACATGTGGTAAAAAATCAGCTCAATCTACACAAAAATGAGTGAGATATTTACATCTAAATTGCGGAAAAATGATTTTTTTGCTGCTACCCAAAAATTTCAGAAGGCTTTGACTACTCTTAGATCAAAAAATTACTCTACACAAAGTTGTGGTTTATTTTTCCCATGTAGGAGACCAAGTTACGTATGTGTGAGAGAATTTTCAAATCAATTGGAATTATACAACACATGGGAAAAATCAGTAAGTACAAAGAAGTAGAGAATGAGTCAAAACACAAAATTGTTAAGACTTTAATTACAAAAATGAAAAATGCAAATCCCAACGGTTATAATGTTGTGATAAACAATCTACATCCTTTGGTTTTGTTTTTTTTCCAAAGTAATGAAAATTGAGTAAAATTAAGGACTTCAAAGTTTATTTTAGAGTAGAGAATCTAGAACTGCCCGTAAACAAAAACTCCTCATAACTTTCATCTCATCTATCAGAATTGAATGATTCAAAGCTCCCCACCTCTATATAAGTCTAAAGAACCTATTTCAGATTTTTATTTGAAAAAAAATGAAATTTTTGAAGAATTTTTTTGCTGCCTCAGGAACAGCATTTTCTAGATTTTCATGCATAACTTCTTCACTAAATGTTGGAATGAAGAAAAAATTAGATTTCCACGTAGATCTTTGAATTCCCCACCTACTATAAAAGTTTTAGAAAATCACGCAAAGTATTTTAGCCATAGGTACATGCCCAAAATCCCAATTGTCCCCTGAAGGGACTTTGGTCCTTTAGGGGTTAAAGAGCAATCTGCCGTTGCACCCATAACCACTTTCAAGATTTCATGTTCACATGTTGTACATCCTTATCATCATATCTATTCACTTCCACAGATTTTCCAAGATTTCAGAGGTGACGGCTATGGGGACACTGATGCTTATGGGTGTACATACCTTATGTTGTTTTTTTCTTGTCTTGTTGCACTCTTTACTTCATCATTGGTCATGACATGCACCCCACATGCCCACACAAGCACATCAAACCCTTGTGCTTGCTTCAATGAAAACTGGTTTACAAGTTAGCTAGAACTTTTTTTAATTGCAAGAGCTTTGTGAGCATGTCATGAGGGTGACAATTACAATAAAGAGTACAAAAGGAGAGGAAAGAAGCGGCATGCTCACAAAGGAAGAAGGAAGTGGCATACACTTGTACGTAACAAACACTTGGAAATATTGGTTCAAAATTATTTGTGCAACTTCTGAAAAACAAAAGGCATCAGTACAAATATTGCAATCTTCAATAGCATCCATGAATTTTCCCGGAAAATAAATACTAAAGCACTGGAGTGAATATTTATGCACTAAAATTTTTGGGGCTCGGATCCCAATTGGAGTTCCCATTCTCGGCACATCCAAATCTTGAATAAAGTCACACTTGGTTGATACCCAAAATTTTAAAATGGCATGCCATGTAGGCCATCTTCAAGATAAGGCTACATTCTTACTTTTGAAGAAAAATCAAGCTTTTCCACCCTTGCCCCACGAACACATATGTGCAGTATACCATCAGGCCTAGGCAAGGTATATGTTTAGTATATTGCATTTATGTGTTTGTGGGGCCAAGGCTAGAAATCCTCAATTTTTTTCATCTGGCACAAAACATTTAGTCTTAAGATATTTTCCACCGAGAGATTGAGTTTGGAATTTTTTTAATTTTAAACTTGCACTTGGAGACCCTGGTTTAGGGTTAACTTCTATGGTGGTCTAGAATTGGAGAACAAACAAAGGAAACAGCAAATTTAGTTATAGAACCATGCATGGAAGTATTGTGGAAAACGATAGATTTGGGATTTGAAAATAATGTTTTGGCAGGGTTTTTGCAAAAAAGAATAGGAACCGTATGGTGGTTTGAGTTTTTTGAAGTTGGACAGCATTGATAGCCGAGGCCAGTTCTGGACCATCATGGAAATCAACCCTAATTCTAGACATATAGATGGAAACAAACAAAATTGACCATCTCTAAGATAGGGGCAAATTTTTGCTTTTAACCCCTAAAGGCTCAAGCCCTTTTTTCTGTGAAAGTCACTCAAAACTGCCACTTTTGGGGGAATGAGTAGAATGGTAGGAAATAAAGTTTTTTTCAAAAATTCAACCATAGGATCTTGCCCTAAACTATGGGAAGTATTTGTGGGAAAAAAACCATTTCATTCTAGATGCAGAGGAGTGAGATTTTGACATCCAAAGTGTTTTTTATTTTTCCTCTTGCTGCCCAAAAATTTCAAAAGCCTTTAACCCCTCCTATATCAAAAAAATTGCTTTACGCAAAACTGAGGTTTTTTTTTCCCATGTACAAGACCAAGTTAGGTATGTGAGGGAGAATTTTCAAATGGATTGGATGTGTGAATCATACTTTGTAAAATCTTGCAATGCCGGAAGGTTCTAAAATTTGCATATACACTAGGCAAAATTGGAGGATTTATGTAGAATTTAGAAACTTGAGTTACTTTTATCCAAATGGCAAGAACCAAGGAATCTTAGTCTACTACAACTTGGGGAAGAAAAAGTAAAAAAAGATATATACAAATTGCTCAAAAAAGTAAAGCACCAAAGTTTACAAGGGGCAAAAGAAATGGAGGTTTGGGAGTCCCATACCTACCTGCAAACTAAAACTTCTCATAACTTTCATCTCATTAATCAGAATTGAATGATTCAAAACTTCCCACATACATGAAAATCTAAAGAACCAATTTCAAATTTTTATTTAAAAAAATTGCAAACTTTTTTTTTGTGGGACTGCTTGTTTCTCCCTTGTTTTTCAGTTATTCATACATAACTTCTTCAATAAATATCAAAATGAAGAAAGAATTAGATGCCCTTGTAGATATTTGAATTCCATATATTCCATGAAAGTTTCAGAAAATCACATAAACTAGTTTAACTATAGGTACATGCCCAAAACCCCAATTGGCCCCAAGGGACCACTTGGACCCTTAGGGGTTAACAAGAAAATCTTAGCATTTTCACTTACAAACACATGTGTGCAGTATACCAAGCCCAAACAAGAGGGCTCTATTTACTGTACGTACGTGTTTGTGGGATAAGAGCAAAGAAGCTCAAATTTTCACATGCCCATACATGTAAAGTTCAAAAACAATTACCGTCAGGAGATTGGATTTAAGACTTTTAGAAATATAGATTTGTGTTCAAAATCCCTCATTTACTTTAGAAATGCAGAAGGGGATCAAATTAAGCAATGAAACAAGGATGCTGCCATTGTCACTATAGTTTTTGTTATTGCCACCCCAATCAACAATTTTACACACCCACTTGCTATTGACACCACAAGTCCACAACCTACCACCCATCATGATGAATTTTTTTACACCTATCATGATGAATTTTTTTACACCCATCATGATGAATTTTTTTACAATCACTAGTGCGCTTCTTGCAACGTCTGCCATGGTCACAACCTAGCTAAAGGAGGTTGCAAGAAGCCCCAAAATGTTCAATCACTATCACATAACTTGAAGGCAAGCTTGCCTTTTGAATGTAGGCAATTACAACATCGCAACTTGCAAAGGTGTTAACAATGTCAAACCTCATGAGAAGAATGCGATGAACAAAAAGCGGAAAAAAGAGCAACTGATTAACAAAAAGAGTTAGTTGAGGTGGCAATAGCAAAAATTGTAAAGACAATAGCAATATTACAAAATAATAGATTATTTAATTGACCATTTAATGTTGGGTTGGTCACCATGGCTATCCAATGTAGTGGGGTTACAATGGTGTGGCTAGTGCTCACACATTTTCATTTTCTTTTCAAAAGTTGCATAAGTCAACATTACATGTTGTCCACTTGTCCTCGTAAAATTACAAGGGCAACATGAAATGTAACATTTTGTTTGTGAATCTTCTCACCATTTGAGTTACCAAATAATTTGAGTGCATATCATGAGGTTATTTTTGGCCTTCCACAATAAACCAATACCTCCATGATCACTTTCTTTTTAAATTGAATGAATTTTTTTCATCTACAAAGTGTATTTTTGTCATTTGCATTGGCGTTTAACCCCTCAACACCCAAGGGGCCCAAATCAGGCCCCTCTGAATTTTATTCAAAGATGCGCGACCTATTTTTAAGAATTTTTAGTGAATATTATTGTTTTTAAATTCCTATTGAAGTCCAGTTTTAGCATTAGGAGTCTGATTTTGAAAATCAATTAAAGTGATTTGTCTATGCAAGATGTTGTGCAAGGCGGTTTCATAGCAAATCTTCACTTTCTAGTGTTGAAGGCTCTTGGAAATAAGCCTCAAGTACACTAGAACTTGGAGAAAAAATCACATTGAAATTTCAATTTGAAAAATTGTAAAATAGATTTTGAGATACCGTAAATTGATTGGGGTTATGCATTTTATATTTTACATACTCATATTTTTGTGGTACCCTCAATTTTAGGTTTGAGATGCAAAAAGAGGCCTTGAAAGACTTCAAATCACTTTTGCAATTTTAACACCCTCATGATCAAACATTATAATCTTTCAATCCATAAATGATATTGTCGTGATTTCTTTTTGTATGTGATCTACAACATGTCTACTTTGAATTTGTACAGTTGCTCTTTGGAGAAAGTTGATAAGATTGATCAAAATGCTGGCATTTTGTTCACTTTCAAGCAAATTTTGAGATACTCAATCAAAAACACCATGGGCAGTGAGGGGTTAAGGGTTAACCTTGTACACCAAATATTGTGTTTAAGTTGTCCCACCCTAGTTTGTCAACATTTTACACTATATAATACTTGTACTACAATAAATTTCATCAATAATCATTGCAATAAATTTTTAAGGGCATGGCAACAAAAATTAAGTTGTTGAAAAACAAACTAGCCATGTTTAACTCATTAACCATGTGAAATCTTAATATTTTGAGTTGCATGCGCCTTCAAGTGGTTAAGCTATGAGTCATGAAGTAAATTTTTCAAAATAAGATCACCTAATCGTTAAGGCAACCTAAATGCAATATTTAGGGTATATATATATATATATATATATATATATATATATATATATATATATATATATATATATATATATATATATATATATATATGGATACCCCTAAAATTTGCTATATTTGTATAGATGCCCTTGATTTTTCAGGAATTGCACAAATACCCTTGGACCTTGATAATCAAGCATTTGTCGTTTTGGGCACGCCACTTAGTCCTTCTCCCTTTGTGAGCACACTACCACACAAAAACAAAAAAAAACATGCACACAAAGGAGAAGGAAGTGGCATACACAAAAAACAAACGCTTAAACATTAGGGGGCTTCAAACATAAAATCTGGCCTTTGAACTTCTCACCTCACAGGATCTCCGCTCACTAGTGAATTGATTTTGTTCCCTGGCACGCACAAAATCTGAGACACCCATGAGTCTACAGAAATTTCTGCGAAAGAAGTTTTGGGGTTTGAGGATGCACGTGAATGAGTCCCGTGAAGCTACAAAAGTGAGTTTTTGAAATTCACTCCTCATGTGGATCACATTAGGAGTGAAGTCCAGAAGTAAGTCACCTTGCGATTCACTAGTAAATTCACAGAAGTGAATTACAATGTGAATCACCTAAAAAAGTTTAAGTTTGAAGCCCCTTATTATGATCCAGTTTAAGTTTGAAGCCCCTTATTATGATCCAAAACTATGTGTGCAATTTCTGAAATATCAATGGCATCTATACAGTACAAATATGGCAAACTTCAGGGATATCCATCAAATTTCCCCTTAAAAAAATGCCTGAGTTTCTTCATCCTACGCCTACAAACACGTAAGTTATGTGCAGTAGACCAAGGCCAGGCAGGGTCGTGGCATTGTCCCACGAGAATCCCACAAGTCTGGGATGGAACTCTGCTCCAATGAAGCACCGGCAACGGAAATCCTGGTGGACGCTCGCTGCCCAGCCAGCGATGCGTGGCACCCCGCCCTTCCCAGAGCTTATCATCGTCACCTGCAGGAGATACGCCGGTCACGCTCCCGAGACAGCGAGACCTCAGCGTAAGGTAGAAGAACCTAAAACTGGCACTTAAGTTACTTCAGATGTGGTTGTTTTGAGGGTCTTTTGAGAATCTAATTGCATGTGCTTGTTAAAAATGAGCATGATGCAAGTAAAACTGTTTTTGAAATTTTTTGAGACCATATGAATACATTAGGAATTGTTGAAGGTAACTTCCTAGATTTACCTATTGTAGACACTAGATCCCTAGTGAAATGCTCATATTGAAATGCAAAAACGACAATAAAAATATCAAGTCACATGCTAAGCTTCTCTGTCACCTAAGGTAGCAGCATTGCTTATTGTGACTGTCCCCATGGGCGTCACTGGCAAAGTGAGGGCCTAATAAACATAAAATCAAATAGTTATGGGTGATGAAGTGATGGTTATGGGTGATGAAGTGATGGTTATGGGTGATGAAGTCATGGTTATGGGTGACTAACATGGTAATTTTGAGTGCCTCATCTCACTATTTAACCCCTAAATGCCCAAGGCCTTTTTGAACTTCTTGGCATTTTCAGGAAAGTGAACAATCAACCAACCTTTCATAAATGTCATCAAGTATTTTTAAATTGTAACCGTACAAATTTGAACTTGACGTGTTAGAGATTACATGGGAAAAGAAAACACAACAATATCACTTATAGCTTGAAATATTATAACGTTTGAACAAGAGGGTGTTAAAATTGTAGATTTGACTTGAAGTTTTCTAATCCTCATTTCACATGTCAAGTCTAAAAAGTTGGTCATCAAAAAAATATGAGGTTTAAGGTCATTATATGTTTAACCTCAACCAATTTACAGCTTTCAAAATCTAATTTTGCATTTTCTTTAAATGGATTTCTAATGCGGATTTTTCTCCAAGCTCTAGTGTATCTGAGGCTCATTTTCAAGATCATCCAACACTAGAAAACTCAAGATTGCAGTGGACACCCTTGTACAAAATCTTGAATAGAAAAATCATGAAAATTTGTTTTCAAAATCAGATTTTTGATGTTGAAAATAGACTTCAAAACAAACTTGTGTTCACAAGAAAACATCAAAATAGTGATTTGATATGATTTTATTTGCCTTCAAAGTTTTGCAAACACCCAAATTGGGTGCCTTAGGCATTTAGGGGTTAAGAACCAATAAGCCTTGTTTTTAGCATCTCTTACACACGGCTTTACATTTTTAGTGATTTTGGACTTTGAAAAATATTTGTGAACAAATGCTTACAATTGAAAATTTGAAATTGATGCCAATATTTTTCATTCCTTCTTGCTAATCTAGCAATATTATTTTCAAGCTTGTTCTACTAGGGTATATACCGTAGAACCCTTAAACTCACACTTATGGGTGTTGCTACCTTACTCAATTTGTGTTCCCTATTATCCATTATTTTGATAGAGTGTGTCTTATTTGAGTGCAACAACTTGTAACTTTAGATTTGTTTGTAGATGTCACTAAACAACTACTATTACATTTAGGTTCTCCTACCTTAACCCTTAAAGGATGGAGCGTGCGGCGACCAATAGAATACAAGGTGTTTTTCTCATATTTGGAATAGATTCACACCTAACGCGTTATTTGTTAATTTGGTAAAAAGCATAAAAAGTGAGACTTTTGGCTTATTTTTCCAAAGAACACCATATTCATTGAATTGGGAATCTGTTGACACTTTTCCAATGAAATGAGATATCTATCATCCATATCATCCATAAATATGCTCTTTTTGGACACAAAGATCAATAACTTTTGAAATTTTGGACATAGTTCATCCACTAGGATTCAAGTGACCTCTTGAAATTCAAATTTACAAGGCTTTTTCAGATTCAGGTGAGGTACAAAATGGTACCCATATTTTTACCAAATTAACAAAGAACGCGTTACCTTTGCTGCATTTGAGATCAACAAAGTTGGAGAATAGATCAAAGCGGTTCTAATGAGCCACTTGAGATCCCAAATTAGAACTTCTTACTAGTAGCAAATATTGATTATACAGCAGCGTATATACTATGCCCTATCGTCCTTTAACCCCTAAATGCATGAGGCCTTTTTTGAGCTTCTAGGAATTTGCTTTAAATTGAACTAAAATGCAACATTTTAATAAGCTGTATCAGGCTCTTTTAAATTGTGATGGTACAAATTCAAACTAGGTATGTTAGAGGTCACATTTGAAAAGAAAACATAAAATATCACATTTGGATTGAAAGATTATAATGTTTGATCATGAGGGTGTTAAAACAATAAAAATAACTTGAAGCCTTTGAATCCTCTTTTTACATGTTGGATTTAGAAAAATGGTCACCAAAAAAATGCGAGGTTAAAGGAAATAACATGTATAACCCCAATCAATTTATAGCTTTTCAAATCTCTTCTACAATTTTTTCAAATGAATTTTTAATTTAAATTTTTCTCCAAGATCTAATGTACTTGAGGCTCATTTCCAAGAACTCTCAACACTAGAGAAAGTCAAGACTCTCACAAAATCTTGAATAAAAAACTTAGAATCAATCATTTTCAAAATCAGATTTTTGATCCTAAAACTAAACTTCACAAAAAACAAATTCAAAATACGAGCTACTAAAAATAGCAGCATAGTAAAATTTATTGAACTTCAAAGTATTGCCAACACCAAATTTGGTGCTGCAGGTATTTAGGGGTTAAGCCGTTAAAGGTTAATCTGCTAGAGCAGCAGCAGCCCCAGCGCCAGCCCTAGGCAGTTCGCCAGACAGTCACTCAAGCTTTTCGTGTCATGTCTCGCATCTCAGAGCGCGCACTCCGCCAACTTTCCATCCTTCCCTTTGATCGAGATACTCCCACATCTACAATAGTGTCCTCCTCACAAGCGCCAGGCTAGTTACTCCTTTAAAGACTTAGGAGCCTAAGAGCATCTTCAATGTGTACACTGCAAAGGGATTCAGAAGTAGCCGGTCCTACGTCTCCCCTTAAAGTATGCAGTTTTTTCATTGGCAAGATCTTCCCAATGTTGACTCTACTCTCATAGCATATTCAAGCATGGTAGTAGAAAAATGTAAGTACTTGCAAGTTGTTGTTGGGAAATTGCAAGCTATTGCAAGTTATTGTAAGCTATCACAAGCAAAGTGTCACTCCGTTAGCAAATGCAATGCACATTGGGAAAACTAACTAGGGCATGGGAAAACGAGACAATATGCCAATCCAGGAGGTGGTTTTAATAGGGTCGGTTCTAGCATTTCCGTTCTTGTGGCGACATTGGAGCCCTAAAAGTACCTAGAATTCCTGTTAAAGTGGCCCCCACCCAGAGAAATGCAAGACCAGCCCATTCCCAATGCATACATTGAAGATGCTCTAACACCCTAATAAAAAAGGGAAAATTTCATGGATACCCTTGAAGTTTGCAACATTTTCATAGATGCCCTTGCTTTTTCAGAAATTACACAAATATTCTTGGATCAAGATTTTTAGGCATTTCTTTTGTTGTGCATGTCACTCCTTCTCCCTTTGTGCGCACACTACCTCTTTCTTGTTATGTGTGTGCATAAAGGAAGAAGGGAAGTGGCATGCACAACAAAACAAATGCCTAGAAATCTTGATTGAAGGGTATTTGTGTAATTTCTGAAAAAGCAAGAGTGTCTATAAAAATATTGCAAACTTCAGGCTAGCTATCCATGAAATTTTCTCTTTTTTTATTAGAAATTTTTTATGGATACCCTTGAAGTTTGCAATATTTGCATAGATACCCTTGCTTTTTTAGAAATTGCACAAATATCCTTGTATCATAAATATGTTAGGCATTAATATGTTGTGCCCGTACTTCTTTTATGACCAATGTTGAAGGAGGGAATGTAATGAAACAAAAAAGAAGTAATATGCACATAAAGGAAGAAGGGAAGCGGCATGCACAATAAAACAAATGCCTAAAATTATTGTCCAATGGTATTTGTGCAATTTTTGAAAAAATAGGGTATTTATGCAAATATTGCAAACTTCAGGGGTACCTATGAAAATTTTCCTAAACAAATAGGGCCTTGATATTGCTACCCTTTTTGATATTGTCACCTCACATGTAGGGGTTGCACCAGGTATTGTCACACTATAAGACACAAGGGGAACCACTAAAGTCACACCCAAAATTACTAGTGCCACACTTGAAGGTGTGTTTTGAGCTTGACATGTGAGAATTTAACCCCTAAAGGACCAAAGAGCCCAATATGGCCAAATGGGGTTCTTGAAGGTGTAAAAGTAAACAAAAAAGGCATTACATGCTCAAGTTTTGGTTTGCCACTCAAGTCCAAATGGAGCTAAAAGTCCAACAAAACTTTTGGATCAACTTGTTGTTCCTTGAAGCCTCTAGATTTTGCACCTAAAAATTTGAATTTACTATTTTTAATGTTTAAACTATTAGTGGGAGTGTATATAGGCATTGTACATTGCATTGTGGATGGAGGAAATTTGGATGGGATGGATTGGAAGCCCACACTCCCATGTATAAAGGAGAAGGTTGGTGATGTGTCACTTTTTCTTTTTTCTTAATTGGGCAAGGTTTTTGTAACTCTAAAGTAGTGGGCAAGCTAAATCCACTTACTTGGAATGACCATAAATTTTGGAGTTTTTTCCCATTTGAGGATTTTTTTTTCCATCAAGTATAGCTAGACACGGTCTCACGTGGATCAACCATTAGGTTTTTTATATTTTTTGGAAAAAATCACATCAAAGTTCAAAATCCATATTGTGAATTGCTACCCAAATTAACAAATATGAGATTCTCAATGGTGGGGATTTTGCAGATTTACTTGGATTTGAAATCATACTAGCTTTAAACTTTTGATTTATAGTTGGGTATAGAATGACCCATTTGGATTGTGTGAATACTTGGTGAAATTTCTAAAAATTGAGGGAATGTGCTGAAGGTTCCATATTGGAGGTATGCTAAATTGTCTTAGCAAGATGCTTAGGGATTAATGATGGTTTTTTTTGACTTGGATCAAAAAGACTTGTTTCACCTCTATCATTCTAAGGCCATATTCAAAAAAATTGGAGGTGCTTGAATTTGGAACTAAAAACACAAGATTTTTGAGTGGGGTGGTAGTATTATAAAGAGGGGTGGCAGTATCAAGTCCTTAAATAAATAGGTGATACTTTCTTCTAATTTACTTTCAAAAGACACCTTCCAAAAAAATTGGTTGTTTACCAAAAACAAAAAACTACACTAAAGAGTGCATTTAGGTTGCCCCACACTAATTTTCCTACATTTTGCACTATATAAATACATACTATTACTACAGTAATTTTATGAATCATTATTGTAATAAACAAATTTTAGAAAGCTTGGCAACAACAACAAAGCTACAAAAAACAAACCAACAGTGTTGAAATTGTAAACAGTGTAAAATCCTAATATCTAGATACTATTAATTCAAGCTCCTCCAAGTGATCAATCAATGAGTCATGTGACTTTTTTATTGAGGCAACCTAAATGCACTTATCAGTGTACCATCTTATAAGAAATTACTTAAAGTAATCAAATAACACACGTGTATTGGATTTGTGTCTAAATATTCAGTTGGTCGAGTTAAAATTGTTATCATTTGTTCGAGAATACAAGGGACATCTTGACTTTATTGGGAGTTTATAAATAAATATTTATAGAAGAACGGTTTTTTTTTTTTTTTTTTTTTCTGGTGAGGACGCCGGTTTCAAATTCCGTGTCTCTAGACATAGTTGAGTGCAAAATTCATCACAAAAAGTGTGGGGACGTGGTACTCTCTCATTATTTTGTGTGAGAAGTGTTCTTCATCTCTGAAGAGAAGAATGAGCATGAAGAAGATTTAGCATGTGAAGTTTTTACAGATGCATGTCTTGTTTTTATCTTGCTCTTCTTGGTTTCACCCTCCTTGTAATTGGAAACTTTGTTTGAGTGTGTGAATGCAACTTGTTTTTGTACCGTATCACCATTTTTGAAGTGAACTCATTCTCCATTCTCTATTGACCACAAAAGGGGAGTCACCCCTTCCTCATGAAAAAATGCTCCCATTAGGGGGCTTCAAACATAAAATCTAGTCTTTGAACTTCTCACCTCACAGGATCTCCGCTCACCATTGAATTGTTTTCATTCCCTTGCACGCACAAAGTCTGAGACACCTGTGAGTTTGCGGAAGTTTCTGCGAAAGAAGTTTTGGGGTTTGAGGAAGCAGGTGCATGAGCCCCGCAAAGCCACAAAAGTGAGTTTCTGAAATTCACTCCTCACATGGATTACGTTAGGAGTGAAATCCAGAGGTGAGTCACGTCACAGTTCACTAGTGAATCCACAAAGGTGAATTGCAACTTGAGTCACCTGAAAAAATTTAAGTTTGAAGCCCCCTATTGACTCTTGTTTCCACTCCACAATTTCTCAATTTTCATATAAGCTTTGTTCTTAAAGAAGGTGTAACTACCCCTGAGGTACAAGACTCATGAATGGAGCACCTAAGGGTTGAAACTGAATTTTGGGGAGGTGAAACTTCTTGAAATACTTTTCAATAAATTTTTCTTGAAAGACAAAAGGAATTGACATCTACTTAAAATTGTTTCATATTTTTTGAAATTTTGTGAAATGAGTTATGAAATTTTAAAGTGAAAAGGCCATAAAATTCTAAATTGGTGTACCTCCTCAAATATACATGGCATGTACATTATACATGTTAAATTACATAGCCTTTAAACAAATGGAGTATTTTTGAGGAGGTGCACCATTTTAAAGCCTGCGCCGAATTAGAGCCTCCTAGTATCTTGTTGCTTGTGATAGCTTCACTTCCCCTTGCCATTCCCGGTTCCATTCTCAGTTCAATTCTAGGTTCCATTCTCAGTTCAATTCTAGGTTCCATTCTCAGTTCAATTCTAGGTTCCATTCCCGGTTCCATTCTCAGTTCAATTCTGGGTTCCATTCCCGGTTCTATTCCTCGTTCCATGCTTCAAAAATCAGTGCTGACTTTTCTTCATGAAAATCCAATCCACGATCGCCCTGGACCCAACAGGGGCAGTGAGTCACTGAATTGACCGAAGCTACATGGGAGGGAATGTCGGAGGCGCTTTCCTCGAAAAATAAACCAGTGCTGCATGGTCAATGCACACAATTGCAAATTATTGAAAATTGTACTTATTTTTATATATTAAGGTTTAGGGGTTCCAAATTTCTATTGCACAAAAAATGCTAATCAACACAATTGATGAGGGTTGCCACAACAAGGGTTTAGAACATGCTTGCACCTTTGCCAACAAATTTCCCGCTATCACAAAGCACACGCAAGGAATCTTGCAAGGGGTATTGACCGGTTATAACTTGTAAGATGTTGCTTGCCACCACATCTCTTATGGTGTTTCACCCAATCAAGGCTCTTAAGACACTTGTATGACATTTGGCTTGCCTTGTCACTTCTCCATTTACATGAACCACTTGAATGCCTTCATAATTTTAGATTGTAGCAAGATGAAAAAACTGGATCCAATGCCTCAAACAAACCTTTGAAATCATGTGAGGACACTTTTGGTCCTTTGGGGCGTTCAAGGGTTATGGGCTCATTTGCCTTTTCATGGGCATTTTGAGACAAGAATATTTTTGTCTAATTTTTAAACAAAAAGAAATGGATGCCAAATGTAAAACAATTTTTTTCATCTTTTTTGAAGCATTATTGAATTGTTGAAGAATTTTCAAAAAAAATTGTAGTAAGCACCTATTTATGATTCTAGGTCTCCCATAAACAATTCCCTTACAACTTGTAAAGAGATGAGGTGAAATCAAGGAGTGTGATTGACTCTTGCAATAAAATACGTCTTTTTTTCTATGACTAAAGAGGGTCCACTCAAGATCCACCTCATATCCATTCTTGAGCTACCTTGAAATGCTTTTCAAGAGAACGGCGGTAATTCAAGCTACCTACGTTAATAGCAATTTAATATTTCTCGAATAATAATAATTTGCTGCATTTCAAATAGCCGGATGGGTGGAGGCTTACATTTCAAATAAGACATGGACATTTTAGAGTACACCATGTTTTTTGAGCTTACCGATGTACTAACCATCTCTAAAGATGAAACATTTGATGAATGACATTCTCTACAAGTTTCTTAAAGTACTTCATTTATCTATTATTTTGGAATACCTTATTTGTTTAAGATGTAAAAAGAAATCCAAAATTATGTAGGCTTGTGCTATAAACATTGCGGAAAGCTAATTAATATGACAAATTAGGAAAAATGTGTGTTTTACAAGTTGCAAGGATAATTTCTTTATTTTTTACGTTGTAAATTGCAAGTATCATTTTCTAGGTCTTTTCGGTGTACCTTGAGAAATCCAAATTAATATATAATTGTCAGCTCAAAAAATAATGTGCTTTTTTGAGTTTGCAATCTTTCATTGGATCTTCGTTAGGAGATGCTGGAAAGTACTTGTTATGCACAGTTTATTGACATATAAATACAAATCCAAAAAGAACAATTGAGATTTGAGGTGGACATGGCTTCTAAAAACCCAAAAGCAGTGTTTATAGCAACTTTAGTATTGATGCAATCAAAATTCTTCTAAACTCTCTATATAGACATTGATGCCTCAAAGGTTGCATTGAACACAATGTTATCATAAATGAGAGCAAATAGAAGACTCCTTGCGCTTGTGTTTACTTCAAAGAAAGTTTATAGTGGGCAAAATCAACTACACAATTCATACACTACAAGAAAACAGTGTCCAAATTGATTGTCTGAATTGACAAAAACTATCCAAATTGACAAAAAAAAGTCTAAATTGACATGTCCAAGTCTACAAAAAATAACCAAATTGGCAGCGATTTCTTGTAGTGATAACAAAGAATTCCTCATTATATTTTTTCATCCTTAAATTATAACCATCAACTTGAAGGGGGTACACATTTGGTGATCATGTACAAATCTCACAAGAACTTTGACACTACTTTAATTTACATTGTAACCAAGGCCTATTGCAATATCTTGTTGTTTCAATCTAAATTTATCATTATATATAAAAATAAAGACAAGAAAACAACATGGATTATCACGTATTTTGTCAAGGAGATCATGTCTTGTGCCACGTTCTCTTATTTTGAGTTTCTTGGTGTGGAACTGACAAATACAAAACATCTAATCTCTAGCAATTAATTTGGTCAACATTTTGACTTGTTTGACAATACTACAAAGCACCACAAAGGTATGCTTGTTCAGTATTTTGTCACAACTTAGCATATGCTACTGATTTTTGTTCATGGGGCTTCAAACCTCAAGTTTACCCTTTAGAGACTACCGAACCATATTTTGGTTCAGCAGAGTGGTTTTTGGCCTGTAGCATAAAATTACTTAACAATTTGGAAATTGTTCTTGAGCAACGCTTGTAGTCATAAGAATTTTGCATCCAACCAAAAAAACGACATTGGAATTGGGTATATGAGTTGATAAATAATGCTTTTTATACAGCATGGTCTCAAAATACGTATCCAGAGTTGGTCAAAGATGGATTAAAGCAACAACTCAATATGTCAAACATCCAACAAGAATGCCACATTTCAATTGTGCAGTCTTAAAAAAGTTCAAATTTCTTAAGAAATATGCTTGTATTGTTTCTTTATACGATAGTAATATAATTATGGTATTTGAAGATCTATTGAAATTGTGCTATCATTTCATCCTTAAAATTTGTCATCCCACATTTAAGGCCAATTCGTGATTGTTTTCACGGATTGGATTTTCCATAGCATTTATCAATTTTCTTGTAGAATTGCTTCAGGGTAGCAAATAAAGTGAGTTTTTGGACCCTTTTTGTCCACTTAGCTACACCTTGTGATTGTTATTTTTATCCATTTTGTGTGAAAATAGTCTTATTGGAAAGGTGGGAAACCCTGCTTTCTAGAAATATAAGGCTCTTCTCAAGCAAAGCTTATATGAAGCAGTAAGATTCAAAACCACACAAGCATGAAAAACTAAAGATTTTTCACCTACATCTCACTTAATCATTATAATATTTCACCTCCAACGGTAAATCTAGTTGAAATTTTGACAATTTAAAGCTAATAAGATGTTGTTCCCATATGTATAGTTGGATTATGCAAACTAGATCCACACTTGATTCAACTACACATTTTAGTTTACTACCTTGATTTTTTGTGGATTTTGTGAAAATGTGTGTGATCTTTAAAGGGTTAAACAAAATTACCTTGAGGAGTTTTCCATCCAAAAATGAAAGGTTCAGTTCTCTCATAAGAAAATAGAACAAAATTGCACACTTACCAAGGTATGCAAAAGTACAAGCATCAACCCTCTTGCTCGAGAAAACAAGAAATATAACCCTCTTCTACAAGAAAATGAGGAAAAAGACAAAAAAAAAAAAAAACAAGTGAGAATACAAGGGGAAAAAAAGAAAAAAACATGGCCCTCTTGTGTGAAAAAATGACCACAAAGGATCAACAAATATAATACCAAGTTGCTTCATACAATCAAAATCTAAGACCATTCATAACATGTTTGTCTATGTTCCCACAACAAAGACACAAAAGCAACACAAAAACTATATCCCCCATTCTTACACCACCAAGGAGACAATGACACACCTTCACTTGTATTACAAACACCGGTGCTCATAAACCAAAATCTAAGACACAAATGTTTAAAAATCTAAGCTCTAAGCTTTATTAAGTTCCCTTCAACTATTGAAATAATGTGTTTGTGACGTTTTAGTACAAAACTTCCAATTCTCAAAGGAAAATGGCAGTGGTATTCACAAATCAATTACAGACAAAAAGGATAACAAAATTCTCACAATACGACATAACACTAACAATTTTGTATAGAATTTTTAGTAACAATCCATAGTACACCTAGATCATAAGACCACTTTATTTAATTTACACATACAGGCCATACCGTTGATGTGGTAATATACTAGTAACTTGACATTATGGTATTTCCCCTTCAACTATTGAAATAATGTATTTGTGATATTTTAGCACAAAATTTCCAATTCTCAAAGGAAAACGGTAATGGTACTGCATTCACAAATCAATTACAGACAAAAAAGGATAACAAAACTTTAACAAAATAACATCTTCACATTTCACAAAGCATGCCACGTAGACCCCATGACAATAACGATTCTGTATAGAATTTTTTCAGTAACAATTCATAGTACACCTAGATCATAAGACCACTTTTTTAGTTTACACATACAGACCATATCGTTGATGTGGTAATACACTAGTAATTTGACATTATGGTATTTATACATGAGCGCCCTCCTCACGACCCCAGCCAGAGATCGTAGATATGGCTGGTGGGCTCCTGGTTCGCCCGCTTCAGCCCTTCGAATTGCAAGCGAGTGCCCAGGAACTGGTGTCGCGGCATCGGCACATGCCCCAGCTCGTCCCGCTCCGTCGACGCGTACAAAGCGCGCAGCCGGTCGGCGTGCTTGGAGTCCGTGTGCAGCGCTGCATCCACTTCCGCCGTCGACAAGGGTTCCTGTCGAATCCCGCGTTACAACAGAGGCTGTCAAAGTGCAATCCAAACCCTAATCTGGCACTTGAGCGCGCTTCGATTTCGCCACTTACTCGTACTAAATTGTCCAGGATTAGATTAATCATTAATCACAAGGACAGGATTTCATTGCACATTTGATCTGTTGAAAGTTTCCTGTTGAATCCAGCGTTTCAATAGAGGCTGTCAAAGTGCAATTCAAACCCTAATCTAGCACTTAGAACTCGCTTCAATTTCGCCACCTACTCGTGCTAAATGTGTCCAGGATTAGACTAATCACGAGGACAGGATCTCATTGCGTGTGTAATTTGTTGCAAGTATCCAACTACGCTTCAAAGGGCATAGGGTTTGATTCTGGAGGTTTTAGGGTTTGAAGGGCTCGGCTTTACTTTTCAAACATGTATCCCGTAACTATTAGATCTCTTGGCATGTACGAGTAGCGATGCTCTAATAGGCGATCCTTAACGGGATTTCAAGTTTTTTAAATGAACATCAGTAGGTCGGACGAGAAATTTAGGGTTTCGAATCATGGCGATTCAAAATGGAGAAGTAGCAAGAGAAAATCTGAAACCCCTCAATAGGAATTGACACTCCCCGATAGGAAAGCGCAATTGTTGCAAGTTTCTTATTGTCAAGGAGAGGAAATCTTCAAAAATGATTTGGAAATTTTGCGGAGACAAGATTTTGTAGGAGTCTTGCAGTAGAAAGAAGTCGAGAGTTTTGACAATTCTACTCGTTTATACTTGTGGTAGAAAGGATTTGATAACAAGCTTACAAGCTTACAAGGTTTAGGGTTTAACGACTGTTGTGACGTACCTGATAAAATGTGTAGACGAGGTCGATGATTTGCTCCCTAGTGAAGCCAGTCTCGCTGAAGAATGTCTGCGATGAAGGACCTAGCTCGTAGAATCGGTCGATGGGGAACAAGATGGTCAGGAAGGCCCCTCGAAATACAATCTCCCGCTTGTCACTGCAACAATTTTTTCAATTTGATTAGTGTCCTGGCATACTGGGTCCAACTGCTAACTTCAAGACGAACCAAGGTATCCAAGATGCTCCAATTATCTAACATCTCCTATCTCTGGCAAGAATTCTTTCACATTTTAATGGAGCCCCATTTTATTGTTTACGTTTCATATCATAGAACTCCATTAGCATTGAAGTGTGCTTCATTTTAACCCATGATTGTACGAAATTCAACCATTGAAATTACGTTCAGTAACGTGAAAACAAAGCTTTTGCATGTTAATATTGTCCCTTGCCACACCCATTGCTTAGCATGCTAATTCTCACCACCTTCACCCTATCTAAATTCATTAAAATTAGGTTGCTACCACCTTCAGTCTCGAGTGCAAATTAGAAGGAGCCGAGATATCCAAGATGCTCCAATTCTTCAACATCATCTTGGACACAAATACATCACCAAACCTCAAGGGAGCCCCGTTGAATTACAAACAATAGACAGTCATAAGATAGCAAGAAGAACAGTGTTTTCCATGAACATAAATATGCTTCAACTTATTAAACACAGATATGCTTCAACTTGTTAAAGTATCCATCTTTCTAAACCCTTGTTTAATCATGTTTCTAAACCCTTGTTTGAAATAAAGGTATGTTTGGTTACTTGAACATCAAAGGGTTTAAGCATGATCCATGCATTGAAACAAAGCTACGTCCAATCAGACAAACATTCAAGTCCCATTTTCAAAAATGACACGCTTTGCTACTGCCATGACTTGGCATGTCATGTCTTATAACAAGGCTCCACTTCGGCGTTACCTTCTTCAGCTATCATAAGAAAAAGTTCAGGGTGTTTTTCTGAAGCAGACAATTGGTGAAGTAATTTCCGTCATTCTACAGCGAGAGAGAGGCCATACCTTCGAGTGAGAGCTTTAGTGTAGATCTCTGTGCTAAGAGCTTCGTCCAGAGGGTCACGATAACGGACCACATTGTGGTGGTGAAACCCGGGGTCACTCTCGGACGCAGCGCCGTTTCCCACCACCACCTTGCCGGTGCTGTTGGTGTAGAACTGCGCAGTGGCAGGCGCATCCGACACCACCCAGAAGATCGACTCCAGGAGACTTGTCGGTGTGATCAGTCGAGGAAGAGTTCTACACGGCTGCGCACATCCGGCACCGCACCAATTTCTGTCTCCGTTTCAAAGGACTCTTGACTGTGCCAAAACTCGCATCTTTCTCCGCCCCCAAATAGCTCAATCGCCTAACAACTCTGGTATTAAATCAACTTTAAGACCCCGACATTCACTTTTTTTTTTAACCTGGGAGATTTTTACTAAATTGTAGCGCTCGCAACAACCAAGTAGAGCCAGTTGTGGTTACAAAACGTCTGTTACGAGATGTAAACGGAGAATTTGGGCTTCAAGTTACCCAACTGCTGCCGACTTGGTTGGTGCAAGTAAATTTTGCGCTTCCAACCGTAAATGCAAGCGGAATCTTTGTGGTTAAAAGCAGAGAGTTTGAGAGAAGTAATGCAAATTAAGGAGGCTAGCTTGAAACTTGGGCCTAATTGATGGCCCAATGGATTATGAATAGGGCCTGACCATACTGTAGATTTCTAACAAAATCAGCTGGTAGGAGTCAGCATTGCATAACACTAAGGGCATAAACCAAAGATTCCCATAAGAACCGTCTTTGACAAAACGCATTCTCAAACCCTAAACCCTGAACTCGGTGCGATTACAAGAGCAGGTTTAGTTTTATGTAGTACCTGCATACGAGGTCCTCGTCTTCGACGAACGCCTTCCTTTGCAGCGACGGCTTTCAGCTCTCGTTCTTGTGCAGTAACCGCCACTCCTGTGCTGCCATTGAGGTGCACGGTGTAGTTTTCAACTGAACCCTGCGGTGACAACACCAAGTTTAGGTCGAAATACTCAAGTCCTTCTTCACCTCCTCAGAAGCGCAGGAAATGCAACAATCGACCAGTACAAGAAAAACTGTCCGCATTGTCAAGTCCGTATTGATTAAAATGTCCAAATTGACAATAATTTGACAAAAACATGTCCAAATCAAGATGCCCAAATTGACAAAAAAAACAAATGTCCAAATTGACACTGCTCCCTTGTAGTCGGCCAATGTATGCAAACATTGCGCTTTGGGATCAGAGCTCAGAGCTCAGATGGCCTACTTTTCTGTCGTGCTTTCCCTTTTTCGTCCCTTCCAAGAGAATATCGGCCACATCTCGTGCAAGATCAGCTGAGTACTGCACGCAACGCAGCGGGAAGCCATCTCGAGCCGACATTACCCACATTGGCTGCAAACCCAACAATTGGCATTAGAATAGAAGCAGGTGAAGGCAGAGAAAATATCACTCGGTTCCTTGTCTCAAAACCCCAATCTAAACCCTAGCGACAGTGACAACATTCAACACAGCTTCTAGCATAAACCCTGCCAATAGTAACACCAGTTCTAAAGAGTACCCTGCCAATAAGGTTAAAGAATACTCTCTATGTCCCTCGAAAAACATCACACATTTAATGTACCACTAAAAAGCTCCCTTTTGCTGAATTCAAATGATGAGAAAGCGTTTGTCATTGAATGAGGGCAAGTTAATTAGAGAGCATTCCTCTCCTAGCAAGCTTGGCCTTGCCCATATGAGGTACCATTGTTGCTACCAATCTCTAAATCATCAATAACGAGGAGCTGTCGGCATGTACAAATATAGCAGTTTTTTGCATGAAATTTGGGTGCCCAAACAGCAACATTAAAGCTGGAGATTTTGCATACATTTGGTAAATGGTATATATTTTTATTTTAGAATGCATGAGTCACTAGCACAAAAACTAATTAAAACATTGTTCATCCTTTGCAAGGAAGCACTATTTGGACGTTTCTTTAGAGTGACAAAGGGAGTAGGTCGCAAATTTGGGGGAGGCGATGAGCTTACAGAAACGAGATGGAGATTGAGACCAATGTACTTGGAGATGGTTTCAGATTCACACACGACATGGGTGGCCTTGGACCAATTCTCCACGCAAGTCGCGCCCCACGATTCCGCCGCTTCTTGTGCCTGTGAGTTCCAAAACCCAAAAGCCTCGTGAGACAAAACCCTAATTTGGCTTTAGACAAAACCCCAATATGGCTTAGACAAAACCCCAATATGGCTTTAGACAAAACCCCAACTTGGCTTTAGACAAAACCCTAATTTGGCTTTTGGCGCTGTTTTGATGAGAGCAGTTATGTGACCGACCTTGAGTTGCAAGTCGTGAGGGAGGTCAGGGTCGATGTAGAAGCGAGCACCAGCAAGTGCATGGCACGATTTATCCGTGGCGAGTGAGGAATGCGGAGTGCGCGGCATGCTGGACGAGTTTCGCAATGATCCTCCGGAGCTGTTGGCGAAGGAGATGGGCCGCACTGCTGCTTCCAGATCCTGCTGGTCTGCGGATGGGAATCTCCGCCGGTTACTGCTGCCCACTGCTTCTGGCAATGGGTCATGACCACCGTCACGCGCATGCCCGTTGGCCCTGGGCACCATGTACATCGATTCATCCAACCGTGCTGGAAGGAAAAAAACCACGATTGCAACATCAGCTGTTACCCACAATTGTTTGAACCCTAAAACGACCAAGATATGGAGATTACCCATTCAAGATGGGCGCAACTTGTGTCGATTTTCATTGCTAGTGAAGAGCGTTGCGAGTGTTGTTGTAAAAAGGGAAAATTTCAGTTTGCAATATTTTCATACATACCCTTGCTTTTTCAGAAATATCACAAATACCCTTGGACCAAAAATTGATTGAAGGCGCTTGTTTTGTTGTGTTGGTCACTTCCTTCTCCCTTTGTGCGCACACTGCTTCTTTCTTGTTTATGCGTGCGTGCAAAGGAAGAAGGGAAGTGGCATGCACAACAGAACAATTACTCTAAAAGAGTCGGGTACTTTTGAAAATATTGCAAACTTCAGGGGTACCCATGAAGTTTTCCGTTGTAAAAACCATTCAAAAACTAGAAAATGGTTTTCGAATGACTCTCGATCACAAGCTAGGGATATACCCGGCTTACCGTTTTGCTTCACGCAATCCTCAAACCACGACATGGTGACGACTTGTAATCCTCTGTGCACGCCATGCTTCACCGCGTGCTCGTACTTGCGACCACTACAGTTGTGTGCAACGTCAAGGAATCGAAGTCATGAAACAAGACACTCCCCAACGCAAACAATGCAAGTAGTTGTATCGATGAACACGCACAATTGTAAAAGGATATTTGAACTACAAGATGAGTGCAGTTGACGTGAAGATCGCGACTGTATTGTCCGCCCATGCTCTCCACCGTGATCTGCACCTCGCGCCGCGCCTCTGCAAAATCCAACCAAAATCCACCACCAGGCTTCCATTCACAACTCTGTAGCAAATTCTGTGTAGCAAAAGTCTGTAGCAAATTCTATAGTGGTAAACGAGATATTAGGTAGACATGAAGTTATGCTACTATTTGTGGAGTGCTAACTATCATGTTTTCAAGCTGGTGTAATGTGCCATCGACCCTTTTTTTTTTCCATAATACTACAATCCACTCTTAAGCTTGTCATATTAAGCTTCTCATCATTTTGCTACAACAACTTCTAAATTTTTATCCTCCCAAAGTTGATTTTAAATAAAACTCCATAAAAAAGCGCATACTTTATATCTACCTAATACGGGGTTGGTAACACACAAATGGGAAAGTGGGAATCGGGTGTAAGAATTTCAGGGCAAGAGTGGTGACCTCGAGAGAAGCCGGTGACGCAGACAACGACGCCGAGGAACGGACTAGTGTCGGGGAACGACGACAGGTATCCAATGGGATTCTCCGAGAAGACGTCTGTCGACAAGCGAGCCAGCCCCTCCAGCGCAATGGATTTGCTTCGGCGCTCTACTCGACCAGCACCGGGTGCACTACTGTTCCGCAACAACGGCGACGGAGCACGCGCCACCGCCGGCGACGTCTTGGACTTCATGGCTCTCTCCGTCGTCGACTTCCTCACACCTCCATTCATCGGTCCTCACCAGTCACCACCTCTACACATTCTGCAACTCCGTTACCTCCATCCCCACACCTGTACCCAATCTAGTACTCGCAAGCTCAACACCAATCCCTGTCGATCCAAATCCCTCAAAGCCCCGCTCAAAGCTTCACCATACATGCTACGAACTCAAACGCAGCAAACTCAGTTCCTTCCATCGCAAAACCACTGAATCCAGATCAGGTCAGATCAGTCTAGACAATGGCTTGGCAACGATTGGGATGCGAGAGCAGCAAATGCAAGACGAAACGCTAGGATGGGACAGACTGGTGAGCAAGGAGGAGCGACAGGGGATCTAGCTAGGGGATCTGGTGGGCATGCAAAGGAGCCCGCGCGGGTGTCGAGGCCGGCGCACTGTAGCAAGCAGCTATATTTGTCGTGTGGGATACTAAATGCGGGCGACGAAAGACGGCTGCTTGCGCTACTGCTGCTGCATCAAAGTGATCGTGGCAAACTTTGTACTCTGTACACATGGTACTCCGGACTGCGGAATTGCGGATCAGTGGATGGGTGGCGGGATGGATGGCGGGATGGATGGCTTGGCTGGCGAGGGACGGCAGGAATCTCGGCGCTCCGGGCCCTGATGCTCATATTATACAATCGGTTAGAGGTGCTTGGTGATGGTGACTGCAGCCACGTTTCCCGACATTTATAGTGGTTATCTCGAGTGGAGACAAAAACGATTGTTTCGCACTGTTGCGTGATTGCGTCTGTTGCGAGTGTTGCGAACTTGCGACGCGCCTCCTTTTTCAATCCGTTTCCTGTCACTTCCTGCGCGCTTGCCGCTGCCGAGTCGCACGCCCTCAATTGTGGAGATGGTGGAATTTTTTTAGTTTTTAGTTTGGGTGAGGTGGTCTGCTTGTCGGGATGGTATTGGCAACTTCGAGATGAGACACCTTCGTGACAAGGTCGCTGGCTGGTGATGGAATGTGATGCCGGAGGGAGTGCCGGACAGGGTTAAATTTCGCCTAAATCTTACCTCGCAAGGCCTTTGGCGACCAGGACACTAGGAAAGTTGGATGAATTCGCCTGATCCTTACTTGAGCAGAAACTTGGTTCGCCAGATTTAGGATGAAAGTAGTTTATATTATTGTGTTTTGGATGAATTTCCACATATCATTCATTGTTTTCAATTTTAGGAAACTTTTCCTTACGTGCGGGCATCCTAGGGTGCAGGTCGCTCTACCTTGATAAAAACAAAAATTAAACCTTGGTGCCGGAGTGCCGTGGTTGATGTCCTCTCAGACCGGAGTGTCCTGCGACTGTGGCTACTCTAGCCTTTCCTACTGTAGTTGCATGCTTTCCTTATCATTTGTGTACCGAAATTGCAGACTAGGGCCCACTCTAAAGCCATAGATCCGTACATCCATAGACCTGTAGATTAATAGACCCGTAGAGTAGCACTAGATTGTAGACTTATCCGGCTGCCTAGAGCGCCTTGCTGAAATGATGCAATTTGGTTGGTTGGACCACTTGGACGTGCGATTGAGGATTATAACACCATATTAGGTAAATCGGGAAAAAAGGTGTCCCACTTTGTTTTTCTCCCAAACCCAAAAAAGTTAGATTTGAAGGTATTAGATTCAATCTGAGCCACTAAGATTTTTTCCCTTGCAAATCCCTCCTCTTAAATGAGGACACATGTGCTATGAGCTCGGTTTGAGGTGATCACCTCAAATTTTTGAAGGCGAATCTAAAAATCCCATATTATATGTTTTTCCCCACTTTATCTAATATGGTGTTTTATATAATTCTTGTGCATGGGTCAAATCATGGAACCTTGTGTAGGTTCATGATAGAATGGACGGAGTTGGAGGACGAGGTTGGACGGAGTTGGAGGACGAGGTTGGACGGAGTTGGAGGACGAGGTTGGACGGAGTTGGAGGACAAGGTTGGACGGAGTTGGAGGATGAGGTTGGAAAGAATTGGAAGGCAAGGTTGGACAGAATTGGAGGGCAAGGTTGGACAGAATTGGAGGGCAAGGTTGGACAGAATTGGAGGGCAAGGTTGGACAGAATTGGAGGGCAAGGTTGGACAGAATTGGAGGGCAAGGTTGGACAGAATTGGAGGGCAAGGTTGGACAAAATTGGAGGGCGAGGTTGGACAGAATTGGAGGGCAAGGTTGGACAGAATTGGAGGGCAAGGTTGGACAAAATTGGAGGGCAAGGTTGGACAAAATTGGAGGGCAAGGTTGGTCGGCCCCAATTATGTCTTACAAGTTAAAACCATTTGGTTGCTACTCCCTCTGTCCCATTATAAAACTCCAAAAAACTTCTCCATGAGGGATCTATGAGGGATCCATGAGGGGTTAATTGTATTTTTAGTCATTATGTTAGTGACACTCACAAATGCATTCTAGAATCAGTATACCACCTAGCTAATATTTGCAAAATCTCAAGATTTTATGTTGTCGTTTAGACACCCAAATTCCATGCAAAAAGTACCATAGTTGTGCATAGATTGTGAAGGTTGCCAGCTTCACATTTAGTATTTGTACTAATGACACATGCATTTTATAATCAATATACCATCTACCAAATGCGTGCAAAATCTCCAGCTTTGATGTTGCTGTTTGGGCACCCAAATTCCATGCAAAATATGCCATATTTGTACATGTTGCTAGCTCCTCATTATTGACAATTTAGAGATTGGTAGCAATAATGGTACCTCATATGGGCAAGGCCAAGCTTGTTAGGAGAGGAATGCTTTTTAATTACTTAACTTGCCCCCATGAGATCATTGGACATGACAAATGCTTCTCAACAATTGAAATGAACAAATGGGAGCTTTTTAGTGGGACAAGAACTATGCCTAATTTGGAGCTTTATATTGGGATAGAGGGAGTACATGACTTTGTTTGGTTATCAATTATCTAATGTTATATATCCATTGCCTTCTTGAAATGTGGAACCCCTGTTACATTGTTAAATTCCATCTCCTATTGACACTTGGGTCTTCTCGAATTTTTTAGTGATTTGAATTGAAATAAACCATAACTACTTGCTTCAGTAGAGACATGATTTTTGGAATTTCAATATGATGTTCAGAGAAAAACTGTTTGATGTCTATGTAAATATTGTATGATGTTTTGTAAGTTACCATCCTACGAGCGACTTCCGTGTAGCTCTATAAACCTCAGTACACTCCATGAAAGAATGGATTTTTAAAACAATTATTTCTTTTACCTTGGAGCTTAAGTGGAAACTCCGTAACCCTTCATTTTGTCGAGTCAAACTATCTCCTAGATGGAGTGCATTAAATTTAACTCATGTATTGGATGATATACATAATGTAATCATTTTTTATATTTTTAATAAGATGGTTTATGACTAGTTTGGCAACTTACTGAAAGATTCATGTATAGGGTTTGATTGGGTTGCTTGAAATTGAAGTGCGCATGAGGGTGTACTTTGAAGTGTAGACATAGAGTATTCAATTCAAGATTCTCTAACATCCTTTAGCCTTTTCGGAGAACTCGCCCTTCTCCATTGTAGATGGCACCCCAATAAATGTGGAAAAAAATGATGTAACATCATTTTATAAATTCGGAAAAACAGAGGTACTATTTTGTTCTCCACCTCAATCCAAAATAGTCACCTCAAACCAAATTCAAAAGTATCATATTGAGATTGAGCCACTAAGATTTTTTCCCTCACAAATTTCTCCTCTCAAGTGAGGACATGTGTACCCAAAAAAATGCTGGAGTTTGGTTTGGGGCTTGCTTTGGGGTGATCACCCAAAACCTTCAAAAGTCCCAAAATGACCGTTTTGGCCCAATTTAACGAATATTGCAATTGTTTGATAAGGTTGTTCTACATAGATTCCTAAACCAAATGAGTACTTCTACTAAGAAGACCACCGTTGGCAAGAGAGAACCTATAATGTTGAATATGTGATTGAACCACAAATTAAGAAAATTTTATTGGTGGGATTTTGGAAATGGCATTGTTTTTTGTCTAGTGAAAACACTTAAACATGTAGTAAGAAAGTAAAACTTACAACATGTGGTTTGTTATTGTTGTCACTAAATTGTTTCTAAAATCATGTTTTTGTGTGTGTTTAACTAAAATCTATTTTAAAGAATTTTTCTTTACTTGTTAACCCCTAAACGCCTAAGGGGGTAAGGGCAAAACATAGATGTATTGTAAAATAATACTTATGTAACTTTGATGACGTTTGCTTCAAAAGAGAAAACAAGAATCATGATGTTCAGTAATTATCCATATAGTCAAACATTCAAAAAAAGTTTTAGATTTTTATTTAATGAATTTAGAAGCATTTACCATTTAATATTCACCAAAATTACAAATTTTATTCATAGATTTTAAAATTTGGTATGATTGGTTAAAAACAAACATTCTATTGTAAACTTCAAAAAGGCAATGTTTTCAAAGGAGAGAACATCATTAGTTTCCCGAATAGTAAATTTTATAACACTAACAAATATTAAAGTGTTTTTCTTGAAAAATTCTCCTTGATAGAGTTTAACTTGGATTGACATGATTCAAGTTGGGTTGGAAAGTAGACTTAATTTTCTATTTAAGGATTCAATAAAAAAATTAAAATATATTTTTTAAATCTTGGGCAACCCGCGAAAAACGGGCAGCAACCAGAAAATGGTCGATTGAGCACTAGGATGAAATTTTTGAAAAGTCCTCAATTTTTAGACAATGTTGCTATACTCTGAATAAAACAAATGC
The DNA here is from genome assembly GCA_963920765.1 of Ulota crispa. Taxonomy (NCBI): domain Eukaryota; kingdom Viridiplantae; phylum Streptophyta; class Bryopsida; order Orthotrichales; family Orthotrichaceae; genus Ulota; species Ulota crispa. The sequence continues at coordinate 22,375,927 of OY987242.1, forward strand.
ATATACCACCATATTTGTTAATTTGGGAAAATTGGTACATTTTGAGACTTTCAAGGTTTTAGGAGATCTCCTAAAACCAAGCTCAACGTTTTTTTTTGTACACGTGCCCTCACCTAAGAGGAGGAATTTGCAAGGGAAAAAATATTAGTGGCTCAATCTAAATCTAATACCTTGGAATTTGGTTTAAGGTAACTTTTTGAGTTTAAGGTTGAGTAAAAAATGGTACCTCCGTTTTTCCCATATTAATAAATATGGTGTTATATGCTTTTTAACCAAGTGATGTTCATCTGTACTTTGTGTATTTCATCTAAAATTGTGGATGTAAATAGCTTCAATATTGAAGATGACAATTTGTAGTACTCAAAAAGGTGGAAATAAACTTCTTTATTGGAGACTAGTTGGTTGTCAAACTTTAAAAGACATGGATTTTCAACATACAAAAACAAATCAACCTAGGAGATTTGGTGAGGTATTTAAAGATTTAACAATGTTATTTTGCCATTGTATCCTACAACCCATCCAACTTAACAATTATTCTTATACAATCATGATTAAGAAAGGAGGTTCTAATTTGGAGTGGACATTTTGAATGGACCATGTAGAGGTCACAAAAATAGTGCAAAGTTCTTAAATGGGTCACATTTTTTACATTCAAAATTTGTACTTGTATATGCATTGTTTTAGGAACTCAAGAGAGTGACATGAGCCACTGTTGAGTGTGCTTATTGGTCACATTTGTGTTTAGATTTTTCTTTTAGTAAAATATAGATATATGTCATACTAAAATAAATGAAAACGTGTTCTCAATCACGATTTGAGCATTGGAATATGGAATGGGTGCTTGCACGTTTCAAGAGCCTTGTTGGAGCATTCTTGACTCTATGATGGTTGCTTTTGGGACTCATATGCTCCATTTACAAGCCACCTTTGCATAATGAATGCTACCACCTATAATTAAGAATAGCTACCTATGCACCTTCTGCTTTGATAAACTATAATTAATTCATACTAACTCAAAAAAATTCAAATTAAATGGCCACATGACTATCTCCTCTTTGACTTTCTATTGAAGATATTTCCATTCTACCAAGTTGCCCTAATTTTTCCACAGAAGCGCACTTTTGCTTAGATGATCCATTTACAAGCCTCCTACCTTAGCACTAGAGATTTTAGTTTGAACGGAACTCTTCCAGCTCCCAAACACAATATTTCTTAACAATAGAATTTGGGTGCATAAGAGCCCATGCAAAGAAAAGATAATTCCAGTTCTTGGTAAAGGTTCCATCTTTGTTTTGTATAACCACATGCCCTCAAAAATATTTTTTCCAACTTGTTGATAATCTTCACTTTTTTTCTTCTATGCTATATTCACTTGTAAAATTTAAACTTTTCTTCCTTGTTCGTATAAATTTAAACTCTTGACAACAATAAACTCCAAGTCTTGGATTTTGATGTGTAAGAATTTAAGCCTTCCTAATGTCATGAAATAAAAGCAGTGGTCTAAAGCCCCAAGGTTACTTTACACCAAAAGCCGAGGCCGTTAAGAAGCCCTTGCAAATCCCAAGTTTGGCCTCTCGATAGTTGATTATTTTTTGAAGATAGCTCCAAGACTTCTACAGTAGAAATGAAGACCAAACTTTCAAGACCTATCTGTCTATATAAAAGAATGTGATTTACTGCGTGGGTACATAAACTTGCTTGGGTGAAAAAATTGTATAATTAGGCAAAAATCTGCGAAAGAAAAAAATGTATAGGTAAAAAGATGTGTGTAAAAAAATCATGGATAAATAATAAAAATATAATAAAATTGTGTGAGAGTATATATATATATATATATATATATATATATATATATATATATATATATATATATATATATATATATATATAATTGGGTGAATAATTACTAAGTGGGTAAAATATTTGGGTAAAAGATTTGTGTAGGTAAAAAAATAGAAATTTTTTTTGCATGAGAAAACAATGACATTCTTTTTATTGCGTGGGTAAAAAACTCTATGGGTACGGAAAAAAATGTTTTATTGTTAAGGAATGTTTTGTAAACAAATACAAATGTTTTACTACATGAGTAAAGTGTGAAATTACAGTGTGCGGACAAAAAGTAAGAACTATTTTCTAGTGGGGAAAATGTTTTGCATAATTGAGCCTAAAATTATTTTGCATCTCGTCGGACCAATAGGTGCCTATACTAATATGTCAATATTAAAAAGACAAGATTGCACTAGGCTCCAACTTTGGAAATTGAGTCAATGAAAAACGAAAAGCATTTGAATGATAATAGGGCCTTTTTAGATTTCATAATTACATGATAATTTGAATAAAGATTATTTTTTTTACTATAGGATATACTAGTGTGGCTATGTGTTGTTGGCTCAATTTTCACCCCCCATGCTCAGATGCCCCCCATGCCAACTCTTCATGCCACTTGTGGTTAAACTTGTATTTTACTTCAGTTAAATTTTTCCTCTACTTTATTTTTAAGTGGACATCCAAATTTTACTTTAATTAAACTTGCACTCTACCTCATTTTTACACAAAACTTGTCTTTGGCCAATTGATTATTTTCTTAATTTTGGATCCATAAAAAACTTTGGAATTCAATAACTTTCTCACCATAAGCCCAGATGCCACAAAACCAAGCCCGTGATCCCCTCCTTGCCAAGAGCTTTTTGACGATACCAAGCACGTGACAGGCGGACACACAATCTGGAAGATCTCAATGTGACAAACAAATACACATCCAAACAACCTGATTTAATGTATAGATGGGAGCAAAATCAACAGCTCTACTTGATCTCTTTTTTTATCCCATTTCTTCTAGATTTTTCAAAATTTGCACTAACAACCTCAACTTTTTGACCTTAAGACCTTTACACATAAGAAAATCGGCCTCCATTATGTCCTTTAAGAAAATGGTTGCTTGGTGCTATCCTTGAAATCTTTTGAGTTGAAAGTTGGTTGAAATGGCCCCAACTTAGAGCGGCTTTACACTATGGCCGACCAAGTTGAGAGGATGTGGAGTTGAGTGGCCAAATTTTGTTGAGAGGTTAAAGAAAAAGGCTGAAATTAAATTTTTTTATTTTAAAATTGATACCTTTGGCCGGCCTTAGTGTGAAGCTTACAAATGTCAAGTCCAAATTCCAAACTCTTGGCAATGAACTCCCACTACCTCTCAACTTGAATGGCCATAGTGTAAAGCCTCCAAAGGCCAAGCCTAAAGTCCAAACCTAGGTCCAAATCAACATTTGTTTTGACCTTCCAACTTAATGGTTAAAATCTTATGAGTTTTGTATTACTATATGATGAAAAAAAACTGGCAACCTCTCAACCATAGCTTGTTTCTCCAATTTTACCTAATCCAAACTTCTTTTGAGAGGCCATTGCTTTGTATGAAAAAGTGATACTATGTAGGCAATTTGGAGGATGGATGATGAGCTTTGAACTTTGACCTCTAGTGTGAGGGTCAAGAGGCTAAAGTCTTGATTTCTTGCAACTGGATTGGTGGAAATTGACAACCTCTCAACCTTTTGCTATAGAATACATAAAGCAACCCTTTGAAGAGTCTGGACTCTACACTTCTTCCAAATCAACCTTCTGTAACAACTTACTAGATAATCAATCTTCAAGCCAAGTTGCTAAATGCAAAGAATCAAATGACAATTGACTAAAAGTATCTCCTACATGCTACAACCCTCTAATTACCAAGGTCCCTTCAAATAAAATTTGTCCATTCAAGAGGGGATGGTCACTTGTATCTCCAACCATGCAACTTGCTAAATATATTGCTAACCAATCACAAGTCAAGGAACTTCCAAAAGCAATAAATAAGCTATGATGACTTGCTAATCCCAAGAGAAAACATAGCTTGTAGAGGGTTTAGTGAGAGAATCTCTTGCAACCCTCCAAATGTCCACTCCCCTCTAATTTTGGATGATAAGCAATTAATTATAGAGCGTGTCAGCCTCTACCTTTACTTTCCCCCCTTCAAATATGGCTTATTTGAAAGGGTCACTAAACCCTATACAAGCTATATTTTCTCTTGGGATTGCAAGTCATCATAGCTTACTTATTGCTCTTGAAAGTTCCTTGACTTGTGATTGATTGATAGTATTCTTAGCAAGTTGCACCATTAGAGATACAAGTGGCCATCCCCTATGAAGTAGACAAATTTCAATTGAAGTGACCTTGATAATTGGAGGGTTGCAAGAGATGCTTTGGCTCTTTCAAATATGGCTTATTTGAAAGGGAAAAGTAAAGGTAGAGATCGACACACACTAGAATTGAATGCTTAACCCCTAAAGGCCCAAGCTCTTTTTTCTGTGAAAGTCACTCAAAATTGCCACTCTTGGGGGAATGAGTAGAAAGGTAGGAAAACATGTTTTTTTGGAAAATCCAACTGTAGGATCTTGCCCTAGACTATGGAGGGTACTTGTGGAAAAAAATCAGTTCTTTCTAAATGTGTAATAGTGAGATATTCATGTTTGAAGTCAGAAAAAAAATTCCCTGCTGCCCAAAAAATTCAGAAGCCTTCGACCTCTCCTATATCAAAAAATTTGCTCTATACAAAGTTGAAGTTTATTTTTCCCATGTAGAAGACCAAGTTAGGTAAGTGTGGGAGAATTTTCAAATGAATTGGAGGTGTGATACATACTTTGTAAAATCTTGCAATGCCAAAAGGTCATGAGATTTGCATACACACTAGGCAAAATTGGAGGATTTATGTAAAATTGAGAAATCTGAATAACTTTGATCCAAATGGTAAAAACCAAGGAATCTTAGTCTACTACAACCTAGAAAAAAAAGTCAAAAGAAAACTAAAGGATCAATTTTTACAAGGGGCAAAAGGAATGGAGGTTTGGGAATCCCATACCTACCTGCAAACCAAAACTTCTCACTCATAAATCAAAATTGAATGATTCAAAGCTTCCCACATTTGTAAAATTATAAAGAATCAATTTCAGATTTTTAATTTTGAAAAAATGAAATTTTTAAAGATTTTTTTTTGGGTTGCCCAGACTGCCTACGCTCCCCTGTTGTTCAAAAATTCATGCATGACTTCTTCAATAAATGTCAAAATGAAGAAAAAATTAGATGTGCACATACATCTTTGAATTCCCCACCATCCTCAAAAGTTTCAAAAAAATTACAAAAACTGGTTTAATCATAGGTACATGCGCAAGGTCCATTTGTTCCTCAAGGGGACATTTGGAATTTTAAGGGTTAACATCCAAAAATTAGAGGGGAGGGGACATTTGGAATTTTAAGGGTTAACATCCAAAAATTAGAGGGGAGGGGACATTTGGAGGGTTGCAGGATATGCTCTATAAATTTAGAGATTTCACAAGAATCAAGTCACTTGCTGAACCATCAACCATATCACTAAAGACATAGAAAGCCATTCAATGAAAGATACGGAGTTAGGGTAAAAGCCCCACCTCCCTACTTAAATCTCACTGCTGGGCTCAGTTTATTTTAGGCCATATTAAATGCGAGTGCAAACGAAAAGGATAATTTTAAGGTTGGCAATTATCCAGAAAGAATACACATGTTTTGCAAGGATATACATGCAGACCCTCTAGAATGAGTTCCTCCGGTACATCGAACCACAGCACAAACATTTATGAGTAAAATGCAACTTTTTGTATTGGAAGTGTCTATATTTATAATTATCGGATTTTTATACACTATTTTTATAGATACTGGGTTCAGAGATCTGTTCTTGGTTCTTCCTATGGTCGAGTGCCACGCACCCTAGAACGCATGCAGGTAATGAAAAAAAGAAGGAGGATAAAATCGTTTGAGTGTGCACTTTCATCCACAAAAGTAACTAAGGTAGTACGCTCAAAAATCGTTTGCTCATTTTGAACTATCTAATAGTTTGTTGTGAAATGGTGCAGTGGTGGTTCTTACATTAGCCTCTTACAACTCATTGAATGCATGGAAGAAAATTTGTTTTTAATTGCAAGAGCCAATCATTCTCCTTGTTTCCTCAAATCTCTTCACAACTTGCAAGTGAACGGTTCTTGGAAGGTTTAAGGTTATTAATAGGTACCTATGACTCATGCACTTTGAGAATTCAAAAGTAACTCAAAAATGCTTCAAAAATTATGAAACGACTTGTGTTGCATTCAGCATCTATTTCTCTTTGTCTGCAAAATGAACTGAAAATCCTTCCATTCACAGAAGACCATGAAAAAGAGGGATGAGCCCTTAGATGGGTGGTTTTCGAGCGTACTACTTTACTCCCACTATCGCAATATAAAGCTCCAAATTAGGCATAGTTCTTGTCCCACTAAAAAGCTCCCATTTGCTCATTTCAATTGTTGAGAAAGCATTTGTCATGTCCAATGAGCTCATGGGGGTAAGTTAAGTAATTAAAAAGCATTCCTCTCCTAACAAGCTTGGCCTTGCCCATATGAGGTACCATTATTGCTACTAATCTTTAAATCATCAATAATGAGGAGCTAGCAACATGTACAAATATGGTACTTTTTGCATGGAATTTGGGTGCCCAAACAGCAACATCAAAGCTGGAGATTTTGCACACATTTGGTAGATGGTATATTGGTTATAGAATGCATGTGTCGTTAGTACAAAGACAAAGTGTGGAACTAGCAACCTTCACAAACTATGCACAAATATGATATTTTTGCATGGAATTTGGGTGTCTAAACGACAACATAAAAATTTGAGATTTTGCAAATATTTGGTAGGTAGTACATTAAATTATAGAATGCATTTGTCACCAGCATAATGATTAAAAATACAGATAATCCCTCATGAAGAAGTTTTTGGAGCTTTATAATGGGACAGAGGGAGTATTTTATAACCATTCATCCACGTGTTGGCACACCTAATATTTTTTGAGAGGAGTTTGACAATTTCAATCAACTTTGGTCCAAAGTATGTGGTGTCAACGCAACAAGTGTCAACAAGGAGACATTGCTTTCAGAGAAAGTTGCCCAACTTAATTAGCAGATTGGGTTATCCCAAGGGAAAAAAGAATTGGTAATCTATCAAGGAGCTTTAAAACTTGGGAAAAAAAAAAGTTCCTCGAGGTGCTGTTTCTTGCAAAAGTGGAATTCTACTCTTGTAATATTGCGTTTTCTCATGAGATAACTCAATAGTTTTGCGCAGCTAGTGAGGTGTAGAAAAGTGCAAACGTGGGTTGTTTGGCACAAGAAAATGAGGAAATGTAACAAGGAATCAACTTTGTAAAGATTATGAGAATTTTTTATTTTTCTCTCTTGAAAAAAGGGTTCAAGGGAAAATCAAAATTTTAGCTCACAAATGTGCCTAGCTTTGAAACCCCTTGTTGGTTGAATGACACTCACCGTAGAATGCAAGCAAATAAGGAAAAAATGAATAGAATCATCCGTAAGTGCACGTTCATCCTTAAAGTCAGCTAATGTTTGTAACTTTCATGTAAATTAGCACCCACATAATGTTTATTTGAGAGAAATTTGACCATTTCATCCACCTTTTTATATCCAAATGGTTTTTGAGATTAACGTAAGAAGTGACAAAATGAGATAAATATGTGGCAAATGTTTGCCTTAACCTCTAAAGGTCCAAGTGTTTGTTCAACAGTCACTTGAAAACTTGGGTAGGGTCATATGGAGTTAATTTTTATTAAATGTTCTTAAAATTATTACATAAGGTGTAAATATGTATCCCTCATATGGAAATATAAATTTTTCCCCAATCAAATGCTCAGTTCAAAAATTATGATACCCAAAAGAATTTAGGCACCTAGGGCAGTTTGGGCATCTTCAGAGAATTTTATTCTAAAATTATCATCAACTTTTGAAATTTGGCAAGTAAGTAAATAAAAAGACATGGTGTACATTTGTCAAAATTAATAATAATTGAGGTCTCACATCACATTCTAAAAGGAGTCAAAATTTATTAACTATGTTTGGGTAGTTTCAAGAAAAAACGTTTTCCTCTAACTTCAAGGCCTATTATCTTTCAATCTATAAATCCAAAGCTCTTGAATTTGTTTTTCAAACATTCCAAATGTTTATCTCTAACATTTTAACTTTCAGATTTCAAATGAAAAATGTTGTCAGTGCACAAGAAATCATGAAAGAATGACAAATGTATTGTCAATTTACTTAACCTCCTTATACTACAAGGCAATTTAGAGTAAGCTAAATTCATAATTTGCTCTTGAAACTTTTCATGAATGTACCTAACAAGATTTAGATATCAGTGAGAAAAAAGCTTTAATTCGTGCCGATTAAAATTTTGCCTCCACAGAGGCTCAAAGTTTGGTGACCCATTTGGGCAAGGACAATTTTTTTAATATAAATTTTGAATGCTATAATCTTTCAATCCATATGATCAAATGGGCTGAGTTTTTTTTACTTTTACTACAAGTGGTTGAAGTTTCAAAAATAGTTTTCAAATTAAAATTCACATCAACATATTGAAAAAAACAAGAATTTTGACAGTTTATGGTGAAAACACCCCTTGGGCCTTTACGGGTTATAAATGAGACGTCCCTAGGTTGTTCTGGAGGGTTTCCAAATATCTGCAGATTCTCTGAGTTTGAGGGGTACAGATCAGTGGGCACTGTCCCCCTCACTCACATCAGGGAATCCTAAAGAAGACAGTTCTATTAAAACTTTAAACGGAATCAGGTACTGCGCACTGCAAGCTTGGTTTTATGTTGTTTGTGTACTGAAATGTGATACTGTACGTTGGGAGCAGATTCGGCAGGTCTCTGCCGAATCAATTATTTTTTGAGAAAAACCCAATTAGGGATTTGATTTCATCATAATTAACCCCTAAAGGACCAAGCCAAGTTTTTATCAAAAACTTTTCAAAACTGTCATTTTTAGAGCATCAACTAAATTTGAAAACAAAACATTTTTATGTACATGTGATCAAAGGATCTTGTAGAACAATGATTTTAGAAGATGTGGAAAAAATTTCAGAGTTTTCCACCATGTGGATTGGAAGTTAGAATGGTTTGAATATTCCAGAACGTCTTGTGAAAGACCGGGCAGCTACCCTTCAGAAGGTGAAATTCCTAAGGAAAAAAGGCCATGTGGGTGGTGCTTCTCTAAATTCCTTATTCCACCTAAGTAAAGTACATGTCAAAAAAGTTTCAAATCACTTGGAGTTGTATAACATATGGAAAAAAATTAGTAAGTAAAAAGAAGTAAAGAATGATTCAAAACATTAAATTGTTAAGAATATATTATGGAAGTGAAAATGCCAATCCCAATGGTCATAATCTTGCCATAAACAATTTTCATCTTTTGGTTTTGTTCTTTTTCCAAAATGTTGAAAATTGAGTAAAATAAAGGACTTCAAAGTTTATTTTGGAGTAGAGAATCCATAACTACTTGTAAACAAAAAATCCTCATAACTTTCATCTTGTTGATTCAGATGGAATGGTTCAAAGCTTCCTACATTCACATGAATCTCCTAAACCCATTTAAAATTTTTGTTTTTGAAAAAAGTAAATTTTTGAAATCTGCCCAAGCTGCCCGCCGAACATAAAAAGCAACATATTAAGCCATAACTTTTTACTCATAATTCCAAATGTCATGAAATTTAGTGCGTACGAAAGACAAACCTTGTCCCCACATTCTATTAAAATTTCAGCCTAAAATATGAAAAACTCCAATCACAGGTACCTGCCCAAAATTGCTATGTTTCTAAAAAAGGGGGTCTGGTCCTTTAGGGGTTAAACAAGATTAGGCACTTTCAAAAAAAATTATCATTGTTTGGCATTCAACTATTTTTTTTAGTAGAGTTAAGCCTTTTTCTAAGCATTTTTCATTTTCTAAAATTAGACCTTGGTATAAAATTTGCAATAGATTGAGCCTTCTTGGAATCAACCTTGACCTTCTATTGTTAGTAAGCTTAATGACTTTTGTTATATTTGACATTTCAATTTTTTGATTTGTTTGACATTGGGCACTTTTGGAGAATAATTTTATGCTGAATCTGCTATCAACCTACAATATTCATACAGGAATCCATGTAAACAAAAAAGTCAAATATTTCCAATCCTATTTTGGTACAATTATGATTATTGAAGGGTAATTAAGGGGCGGTTCACATTATGTCCCATATCCCGAGTCATCCCAAGTTCTACTGAAATTTGAGAATCTCATTCAATAGTTGGGACTTGGCACTTCACACTAAGTCTCAAGTCCCATGTACCGGTTACTTACATAGCAGCATTTTATGGAAGTTTGGGCGTTAACCCCTAAGCACCCCAAGGACAATAATGTCGCCTCTCAAAATCAAACTGTAAAAAAAATATAGTCCAAATCAAGGGTGTACAGCCCAAAAATTGTGCTTGCACGAGGGTATGGTGCTCCTCTCATGGGACAAAGTGGGCAATGGGGGTGAGGGACTAAGGGCCGCTTTACATATGGAGGCCGGGCCAATTCAACTTGGGGCCAATTGCCTCAAATTTCAGCCCACATTTTGCTTAAGGTCAGCCTCCACTACTAATTAAAATAAGATTGTTGTGGGGGCCAATTGTCTCATATGTAAAGGCCTTAAGGCCAAGGAATCGGGCCAATTCAATAGAGTTAAGCCATCTTTACACTAGAGGTGAGAAGTTGTGACAAAAATCTCTTATAGGCCATGGCTTGTTTTCAAAAAGCTAGCCTTTGGAGATAGTGGCTTCGTGTTGCAATGTAAAGTGAGAATATGCCACAATATTTTTCAAATGAATTAATTTCTTTATTTTTTACTATTTACTTTTTATTTTTTAGATTGAAACAATGACATGATGATAGACACCAAAAGAATAGAATTGGACAGGGGGGGGACGTTGCCAAAATGTGCATGAACCCTAAACATGAAGATTGAAACAAACTCTTAAGTTTTTTGTTTACATTATCAAGGTATATTATACCAATTGCTTTCATTTATTTTCTTTTTATCAACCACAAAACAATTATATTATTTTTGCCTATTAATTAGTTCTTCCAAAAATCAAGTTTTATGCAGATAGTATTTAGTAGAATAAATACTATGAGTTATAGATCATCAAGAGTATCTTGCATAAAAGATGATAGAAAAAAAATCAACATATTAACATATACAAGGTTTACATAAAGACTTCATGAGAAGCATAGAAGGTAAAAAATGATTTGCAAATAGATACAAAATATACAAGCCTAGTGTTTTTCATACACATAAGAATTAGTTTAGCAAGCTAAACACCCCATGCCCCCCATGCCCCCCCATGCCCCATCCCCCTAGCTTCTCTTGTGCCCCCTGGATTTTGATTTTCTATTGGAGAAAAAAAATTATGATTTTTTTTTTTAATGAAACTTGACATTAGCCCCAAGGCCATGAATTGGCCTTCCACTTTGGGTGCACCCAATTTAGTGAGCTCGGGCCTTGTCAAATCTTGTCTTTGTCGAATAGAATATTCATTCCACCAAATTGGCCCAAACTCTAGGTCTAAAGGGATTGGGAGTGATTTGAGTTTTGTATCCAATCACAAGAGAGGATTTGTGGCCTCTAACACACTGAATTGGCCTGGCGAGTAGGTGTAAAGCGGCCCTAATACACATGTGGATTGTGGGGAATCAATCTTGTGAGTATGTTAGAATATTGTTTACTCTGACTCAGGTGAGGTCACAATCCTACTCGTTCTCATTTTGTTGTCCGGCATGCCCTATGACCCTTGCAACTTCAACCCTTTACAAAAGTACCTTTTGGATGTCAAAACATCACTAAAAAGGCATTACGCAAAATACTTGTAAACCACACCTTCTGCCTAAATTTCATCAAAAGGGACCTTGCCTGAAGCACAGATTCCTACGTCCAAAGCCCCGGACCCCCTCAAAAAATGGCTGATTGCCACATAGTCAACTATACTTTGATTATTATAATTTACAAAATGGTGTTGTCAAAAGTTATGCAAATTCTTGGAGATGTGCTTCATGCATCCTTTTTGCTATTTAAATGGTGAATCCACCCCAATCTAAGTTCCTAGCTTGGGACGTACAATGTTTTCACGTGTGGTCTGCCAAGACCGATTTCCTCAATTCAACTCAGGGCACTTAGGGGTTAAAGAAAGTGGGGTTCCACTCAAGGTTTGGGTCCACCTAAACCCAACTTTCAGCCCAAGTTTCACCAATATTTTTATACAAAATACTCATTACTTTTTTTTATTACTTTTTTTGCTATTAAAAGCTCAACTAAGTTAGGATATAGCATTGGGGTGGGATTGGCAAAGCTTGGGTGTGGGACATAACATGAACTGCCCCTAAATGGTGTATAATTAGAGCTTGTAATTACAATTAGTGGAACGGCATTGTTTGTTGTGCAAATTCCACAATTTTCCTTCTTTAAACATGGTTTGGTGTGACACACTTTGTTTTTGTTGGCTTCTAGCTTGCTTTCAATGGGTTTCATGTTGATTGTACAATTTCCAAATCTAATTTCTATTTTGGCCAGTTAAATTATTTGTTTGATTCCCCTCTATTGATAATAATCACAGCATTTAACTTTAAACTAAACAAAAAATAGTAACACATCTACTTTGTTGTTTTGTGCGTTCCATTGATGATGTTCTAAAGGGTGATTTACATCATATCTCACGTCCCATTTTTGCAAGTCTCACCTCAACGCCAAGTCCCAACTAAGGTGGGTTATTAAGAGCAAAAAGAAGTCCTAAAAATATTATGAATATTCTATTCAAAAAAATATGGTGAGACTTGGGCTAAAAGTTGGGTTGAGCAAAATAGTTTAGTTGTATCTTGAGCAAAGTCCCACCTTCTTGGCACCAAAACTTCCAAAAACATCAACCACACAAACAAAATGCAATAAACTATGACGAGGAACTTAGGACATGATATGAATTGTCAAACACAACATTTGACTCTTGACTCATCAAATTCTTAGATTTCACTAGAACTTGGAACATGCTGTGAATAGCCCTTAAATGAAGCTTGTGTATAGCCCATGAACTAGTTCCATATAGTTTTTAGGGAAAATTTGATGGATACTTGTAAAAATTTGCAATATTTTGTGTAGATAACCTTGATTTTTTCAGAAATTACACAAATAGTATTATTAGACCATCAATTTTAAGCGTTCATTCTATTGTGCACGTCACTTTCTTCTCCCTTTGTGCCCTGCTTCTTTTCTATTATGTTGCACTCCTTGTTTTAACAGTGGTCATGAAGGAAGTGACATAAACAACAAAACAAACACTTAAAAAAATATTGTCCAAAGGTGTTTTTGCAGTTTCTGAAAAACTAGGGACATCCATACATATATAGCAAACTTCAGGAGTATCCATCAAAATTTCCCCTAGGTTTTTATATAGAAATGTCTTCCATGGCGTTTCCTGGTGCATTGGTAGGTGCCACCTAGTTTTTCATAAAGCTTACGAAGTCTAGTGACATTCTCACGGTTTTTGGGAGGGTTGGTGGGGGAGTTACACAAATTCAATGTGTTGTGAGTGTGCCAAGGGGGTACAATTCCATGATATAATTACTTCTATGTCATAGCATTCCTTGGCAGTGTTTAGGGGTTTGTTGAAGCTCTTTCTAGAAATTTGGTGTTTCCTCGGTGGTCACAGGTTTCATCTTCTCAACTCCAAAGTCTTTTAATTTTTTTCCAACAAAATCATCCGTACTCTAGTTCATCACCCTCAAATTAAATACCGTGTTGGCTACAATCCTACAATCTCTCAAAATAGTAAATTCAAACCGAAAAGTTGTACTTTTGTTACGTCCTTCATAGGAATTGAATGCAAAATACTCTCCACAGTCGTAACAAAGGTAAGGATATGTACAGTCGGGTACCGGCTGTTTACGAATAGCTGATTTGAGCCAGGTTTTTTTTTTTTTTTTCATTTTTTAAGAAGTGCCAACATGGCAATTTAAAATGTTACAGTTGTGTTCCAAATTTCATAGTCATCCACATATTGGATAGAAAATATCACATTAGTACATAATATATGTTTATAATTTGGTGATTTCATCCAAGTTTTTTTAAAAACTTGAAGCTTTTTGGCAATTTCATCCAAATAATCATGTTTTTTTTTCTAAAGGCTTGGTGCCAGTCAAAAAAAATTGGTGCTTTCTTGCTCCAAAATGTCAAAAAAAAAATCATTGATTTGAGCTAGTCATCTTTTTTTGTTAAAACATGGAGTATAATTGGTCCATTTTAGTAGGAAAAATTATCATTGCATCCTTGTGCAATAAAAAGCAAGTATACTACATTTCAGTTCCTAAAAATCAAAACTCCAATCTTGGTGAATTGGTTTGTAAGAAATTAACATTTTTAAATGGTAATTTATTGAAAAATATTGGTGATGAATTATTGAGATTTGATCCCATAGATATGTAGGAAACATCCATATGCACATCTTCCATGCTGAAAAATACCCCCGTAACCCCTAAGTGCCCATAGTTGAAACAAAAAAAGCTTGACTTGTGTGTAATCAAAGTGCCCTTGTGGATTGAAAAATACGATCCACAAGATTGGACCATATGAATTGTTGGTGGAAAGCGTCTTCATCATGCTGGACTAGATTGGAAGTAGTTTCACCAAAAGTGCAATGAGATTATATTGGTCAAAACTAAATTGACCCAGCTTTTTGAGAGATATCATAATGTCTCTCGAGCGCTCACGGGTTAAGTAACAAAAACTTTACCAACAAAAGTTTGTGATAGGCCCAAATTTTGTAAAATACATATTTTTCTATGAAAATAAAGTTTTATTGTTTGACTTAAATACTCTAACTAAGTTTGTATCTCTAAACATCACATTTTGTTTACTTGATGAAAAGCTAGTTAAAAAACAAAAATGTACATTTTACAAAATTTGGGCCTATCACAAGTTTCATTGAAACTTTTGTTGGTAAAGTTTTTGTTACTTAAGGGGGTATTTTTTAGCATGGAAGATGTGCATGTGGATGTTTCTTATTTGTCTATGGAATCAAATCTCAAAAATTTATCACCTATATTTTTCAATAAATTACCATGTAAAACCATAAATTTCTTACAAAACAATTCACCAAGAATGGAGTTTTGATTTTTAGGAACTAAAATTTGGTATACTTGCTTTTTATTGCATAAGGATGCACTGATAATTTTTCCTACTAAAATGGACCAATTATACTCCATGTTTTAACAAAAAAAGGTGACTGGCTCAAATTGGCCATTTGTAAACAGCCGGTACCCGACTGTACATACTACTAAAGTATAGGTATTTGTTGTGCAAGTATATTCATGTAGTTGTTTACCATCGTACTACTAAAATCACAAGCACCTCTATAATATCATATATTCCTCTTTGTAATATCATAACTCCAATCTTTGTGATACAGTTTGAAGACTCACTAATTTCTTTTTTTCCATTCTATTTAACATATGAAAATCCTAATAAATTTCTAATGGTGAATGCATAGCGTATCAAGCCCCAAACGCTAGTAACTGTTGATATTTTACTTTGTTGAAGAAGAGCTAACAAGTAACTATCATGTATGGTACTTGGGATGCTAGAAGATTTACCAACACTTTTCTTTTTATGGTCATTTTTGTTGACAAACTTTCTAATAGAAGGTTGACATTTCTAGACATTGTTCCTTGAAATATCACAAATTGATTATGAAGTAGAAGGGTAGTTCAAAAAGGAAATCACTTTCCTAAGTATGACAAATGAACAACAAAAGAATTTGCTACCCCTAGTAATTGGTCTTAAACTCTTTAAATGCACTAGATGCATATCATATGTCTTTAGAAGATAATTGGTTTGTTTGGACGGTGTAATGCTATTCAATTCATTCATAATTGCAAAAAAAACCATGTTAGTTAACAGTGAAGTGAATGTACTCATTGTATCTCACAAGGAAGAAGCAACAAAGTTGGAATTAGAGGCACAAGTCATATTTGAATAAGACCCCAGAACTTCAAGAAACAAGTTATTGTGCAACTTCAAGTTCATCATAACCCTCTCCTATCACTTCCACTACCACATGACACATGACAATTAACCCCTAAGCGTCTTGCTAAGAAAATTCAGCATACCTCCAACATGAAACCTTCAACACATTCCTCAAGTTTTTGGAAAGTTGAACAAGTAATCACATAATTTGAACTGGTCATTCTATACCCAACTATAAATTAAATGTTTTAAACCGATTTGATTTCATATCCAAGTAAATCTGCAAAATCCCCGCCATTGAAAATCTCATGTTTTCCAATTTGGGCAACAGTTCAAAATCTAAATTTTGGACTTCCAAGTAATGTTTTCTCAAAAAAAAGATTCACCTAATGGTTGATCTCATGAGATTGTGTCTTGCTATACTTGATGGAAAAAAAACTCCACAAATGGATAAAAATTCCAAAAGATATGGTAACTCAAAGTAGCTAGATTTCACTAGCTCCTTACTTTAGAGCTATAGAAACCTTGCCCAAATCAAGAAAAAAAAAGTGACACATCACCAAACTTCTCCCTTGTACAATACAAGACATGAGAGCACCCATCCCATCTGCTCTCTAAACCGCTCCTTTTGTTTGCCTAAAGACACTCTTTTAATTGTTGAAAAATAGAATATTTCCATATTCCATGTAGAATCTAGAGCAAAGGAGGCGCTTCAAGGAACAACAAGCCAATCAAAAAAAATTCTTGAACTAACAACTCCATTTGGACTTGAGTGGCAGACCAAAATTTGAGCTATAACTGTCTCTTTTGTATACTCACACCTCCCAACACCCCCTTTGGCCATATTGGGCTGTTTGGTCCTTTAGGGGTTAAAAAGAGGAATGATGATAAAGAGTCACTCACAACCTCTCTTCCATTTACTTTTTGGGAGAATCATAAATCTCCAAGATTACATGGTATTGGTCAAGTTTATCCAAGGAGATCATGTCCCACAACTTATGTCCCACAACTGGCTTGCCGCTAAGAGGGCTGAATTGGTCAAAATCAACTAGAGTATCAGAGCTGCTGACTACTGGTGTGCTTTGTCTTCCATTGCGCAGTAGCACGAATAAAATTCACAATCACAAGTAAAGAAATATGTACAAAGAAGCATCAAAGCTGTTTGTTTCCATTCAATAAGATGTTTTAGATTTACGCAAATCTCATTGAAAATTCTGTGATGGCAGCACGGAATCTGCTGCTGATTTGCTATAGGTAGATTTGGGGAACAGATGACAGTAACCGGTTAAATGCCTTCGCTACTTGGTACATATATACATACGAAAGTGCAGAATTTTGAAGGTAAAACCTCTCCAACAAAATTCAAACTATGCCCCCAAATCCCAACTTTGCAAGTCCCAGATGAACGTGAATATGATATCCAACTTTGCTCAGTCATACGCGGAAAAAGTAAACTCTAAAGAAAAATTAACAAAGCTATTTAGTGAAGGTTGACTTCAAATTTAGGGTTCCATTTTTGCTCAAGAAAGCTTCACCTATTTGGTATCAAACCTTCTGGGACTATACATAGTGAATTTTGTGAAATAAGTCCCAATTTTCAACTCGTGACCAATTAGGTTATGAGATTTCAATAATACTTGGGACATACTCTGAACCGCCCCTATGAAAGCTGGCTACCAGACCGCGAAAGAATTAGTATCACCACTTTTCAACAAGAGAAGGGATTACAGACGTGCACACCTGTGACTAACTCAGCTACTGAATAGGTCATCCAGGAATCCTTGCAAACTCAGAAGTTAATACATGACGCACACGGACAATAACCAAATAGAAGTGCCTCAACTTTCAAGCAGGCTGTAGCGTGTCAACATTCCAATATAATACTCCCACATCCGGAAATGCAATAACCAGATATAGCATGAAAGTAAGTGTAGTTTAACAAAAAAACAAATGAGATTGTTCTGACGGTAAAGCAACAAGGGAACACCACAGTTGGTGTCATTCCTACATATTGAACAGGATGTTAGGTCAATATAAAAAATTCACGGTTTCAAGATCAGGAAAAAAAACATATTTAAAAGTATAACCGGTTAATCACTTGAAATGGAATGGACGGTTTACATTCGCAAAGGATATCCACCACTCTTACGTACGCGTGTCACACTTAACCATGCACCCTTCAATGTTACTAACCCTAGATTGATTGCATTTCTAAGCTATAAACTTGGCAAGCATTATGCTACTCCATACAGCTCATTCCAATGCTTACTAATGGGAATGTTGAAAACCAGCATACAAACTCTAGCAAAACATTTGATAGTAGGGAAAATTTCATGGATACCCCTGAAGTTTGCAATACTTTCATAGATATCCCTGCTTTTTCAGAAAAATCACAAATACCCTTGGACCAAAAAAATTCAAGCATTTGTTTTGTTGTGCATGCCACTTCCTTTCTTCCTTTACGCGCACACTGCTTCTTTTTTTTGTTTCATTACATTCCCTTCTTCAACATTGGTCATAAAGGAAGTACAAGCCCAACAAATAAATGCCTACAAATCATGGTCCAAGGGTACTTATGAAATTCCTGAAAAAGCAGGGGTATCTATGAAAATATCGCAAACATTAGGGGTATCCATGAAATTTTCCCTTGATATAATATCAGGAGAATGGATTCACATTTTACAGTATATCAGAGGCATTCTAAAAAACGTTACACGACTAACCCAGTGCTTTGACCTTAAAACAGTTGCAACAAGGAAATTGACAATTTAAATGAAGCAACCCTAACAAGCAACTCAGGTTACAAACCTCCGCAGAAATGGATTAGTTTAAGCAAGGCGGAATGACAAAGCTACCCTAAGCAAAAAACTTAAGTAACAAACACTCATTAAAAAACTTATTCAGATGTCCACAATTGCAAAATGAACGAAAAGAATGGCTTACCGAATCAACACTCAAAGATATACCCGCTAGGTCGAGTTTATGAATAAATAGTGCTTGGCCCTGACACTAGGGTTTGCACAAAGAAATACTCAAGCTCCTCGATTCCTCCAGAATCCAAAAAAGAGCCGCAGCAGCACTCACCGAGTGTGAGTGAGTGTCTCTACTGATCAGTGGGCATGGAGCGGATGATGTCGGAATCACCGGGGTCGGTGATGCTCAAAGTGCAGACACGGAAGTACTTGCCACACGCGGTGCCCAAGTCGACGTTGTTGCCGGTGTAGTGGTGAACGCCCGTCTTGGAAAGCATGGCGTAGTACTCGATCTCGGACTTGCGGAGAGGCGGGCAGTTGTTGGCGATGATGACGAGCTTGCCCTTCCCCCCTCGAAGCGACTTCAACGTGGTGGTGTAGCCCAGCGTGTATTTCCCGGACTTCATGACCAGCGCCAGCCGGTTGTTGATGGACTCCTGCGCCTTCTTGGTCTTCTTGGTGGCCACCATGTTGATGGACTGCGAGGACGGGATAGCGTTGTCGTCGTCGTCGAGCCGGGGCGCAGCTCAAGCTCGGTGCTGCAGGAGAGACACGCAAAAGGGCCGACTCCTACGAGACCCTTGCGATTTGGCCAAACCCTAAAACCCCCGAAACCCTAATCGCCCTTTCGTATGACGCCACTGGTTACACTGATGACACTTTTTGGAGGGCGATTCACACTACACTGAATATTGCATTTACACTGAATATTGCATTTAGGTTGCCTTGACAATTAGGTTGATTTACCTTGGTAAGTTACTTCATGACTCATCACTTGATCACTCAAAGACGCATGTAACTTTCTTTATATTTAGATTTCACATGATTTATGACTTGGGAGCCGCTAGTTTGTTTCTCTGTAGCTTTATTGTTGTTCATAAGCCCTTTGAAAATTGTTTATTGAAGTCATTTTTCATGAAAGCTACTGTAGTAGCAGTAAATATTTATATAGTGTGGAATGTCAAGAAATTAGTGTGGGGCAACCTAAACGCTATATTTAGTGTAAGGTAAGGTAGGTGTACCCAAATTTGTCACTGTGTATCCAATTTTGTCACTATGTACATATGGTAGTCATCTCAATTCTAAGATGACCACCTTGGGTACATAGTGATGGAATTGGGTAAATGGTTGGGAATGGGTGTACCTACCTTACTTCAAGTCTTATCAAGTTCTTGAGATTTAGGGAAAATCTCATGGATACCTGTGAAGTTTGCCATATTCACATAGGTATCCTTGGTTTTTCAAAAATTACACAAATACCCTTGGTCCATAATTTTTAGGAATTTGCATTGTTGTGCATGCCACTTCTTTCTCCTTTGTGTGCACATTGCTGCTTCTCCGTTCTATTGCAATCCTTGTTTTAGCATTGGTCATGAATGAAAGAAGTAGCGTGCATAACAAAATAAATGTTGAAAATTATGGACCAAGGCTATTTGTGTATTTTTTGAAAAACCAAGAGTATTTATGTGAGTATGGCAAACTTCAAGGGTATCCATGAAATTTTCCCTAGAAATTTATTGGTTGAGGGGTTGAAAATTGGAATTTGAATTGGGACTTGGAGGCGGTTCACACTATGTTTGTCCCACATTTCACTTGTGCAAGTTCCACCTTAACACAAGATCCCAGTTTTGTTGAGTCATTGATGACAAACACAAGTATTCCAAATATCATTAATATTTTACACAAAAAATTTGATGGCACTTGGATTGAAAGTTGGGCTGAACAAAATGATTGACCCAAACTGTGAGCAAAATTTCATTTTTTTAGCACCAAAACTTCCAAAAAATGTTGCCATGTAAGCAAAATTCAATAAATTGGGACATGGAACTTCGGACCTTGTGCAAATTGCCAAGTTCCATGTTTTTGCTCTCAACCAACCAAGAAATTTGAATTTTTAATTGAATGTGGAACGCAAGGCATAGTGTGAGCAGCCCCTTATAGTTTCACATTATCTCCAAAGTCCGGGGTCACTAGTAATGTTTACATAATAGCTTTTTTTAAAATAAGATGAGGTGTCAAAAATCTAGGACTTTACTAAGACTTAGCTCTAAGAATAAAAGGTAGCAAAAATAAAAATCTAACTTAGAATTAATCCCTGAGTGTCCAAGCAACAATATACTATTGCTAGAATTTTAAATGCTTATTTTAAGAACTGGATTTAAATTTTTGATTTTCCTATACATTATAATTATGAAGGCATTCAAGTTGTACATGCTAATGGAGTAATGGCAAGGAAAGTCAAATGTTGTACTAGCGCTCCAAGAGATATGATTAGGTGCAACACCGTACGGGGCATGGTGGCAAGCATTGTTTTATAGGTCGCAACCAGTCAAAATTCCTTCCAAGCTTCCTTGTGTGTGCTTTGTGGTAGCAGGAAAGTTGTTGGCAAGGATTCAAGCATATTCTAGACCCTTATTATAGCAGCCGTCACCGATTGTGCCAATCATTGTTTTCCGTGCAATAGCAATTTGAAGTCCTAAAACTAACATAAAAAGAAGTGCAATCTTTGGTAATTTACAAGTGTGTGCATTCACATCTAATCTTGCTATTCACAAAATTTGAGATGAATCAGGGGCTTATAGAATTTTGTAAAAATCAATAAGTAGCAATTACCTGCCAAAAAATGAGATTTTGCCATCACGTGTTGTTTGATCAAATGTTATAATATCTCATCTCCTACGGTCAATTGTTCCCAAAATTTGCAAGCCCTTTTCCAAGTAGGTGTTCCATTGTTTTCAATGGTCAATTTTTGTGGATCATCCAATTGACTGAGATATAATGTATCAAAGTTGTGGGTCTCCAAAAACCCTCATATTGGTGAAAAAACTCTGGCGCTCAAGGGTTAACCCTTTAACCCCTAAACGCCCAATCGACTATTTTTGCAAAAAGAAAAAAAGAACGTTTTTTGAAAAAACAAGAAATATTTTCATATAGGAAAGCAAGTCTACTTTCTAACCCAATTTGAATCATGTCAATCCAAGTTAAACTCCATCAAGGAGAATTTTTCAAAAACAAACACTCCAATATTTGCTAGTGTTACAAAATTTACTATTTTGGGAAACTAATGATGTTCTCTCCATCAAAAATATTGCGTTTTTGAACTTTCAAATAGAATGTCTATTTTTAACCAATCGTACTAAATTTTATGTTCCATGAATAAAATTTATAATTTTGATGAATATTGAATGATTAATGCTTCTAAATTCATTTAATAAGAGTACAAAACTTTTTTTGAGTATTTGACTAGACAGGTAATTTCTAAACATCATGATTCTTGTTTTCTCTTTTGAAACAAACTTCATTGAAATTACACAAGTATTTTTTTTGAACTCATTTATGTTTTACCCTTACCCCCTTGGGCATTTAGGGGTTAAGGACCACACCCATTTTCACAAAATCCACTAAAAACAAGGGATGTAAGCTTAGATGTGCAATTGACTCAAATATGGACCCATTTTTAGTAATCCAATTGTACAAATGGGAAGTACACCTTATTTGTTGTAAAGCACCAAAATTTCAGCTAGATTTACCATTGGAGGTAAAACATTATAATGATTGAATGAGCTGTATGCAAAAAATCTATACTGTTTCATGCTTGTGTGGTTTTGAATGTTAACGCTTCATGCAAGCTTTGATTGAAAAGAGCCTTGCATTTCTAGAAAGCACGGTTTCCCACCTTTACAATAAGACCGTTTTCACACAAAATGGATAAAAATAACAATCACAAGGTGTAGCTAAGTGGACAAAAAGGGTTTAAAAACCCACTTTCTTTGCTACCCTAAAACGGTTCTACAAGAAATTTGATAATTATTCTAGAAAATCCAATTGGTGATAACAATCAAGAATAGGCCTTAAATGTAGGATGACAAATTTTAAAGCCAAATTGACAACACCATTTTAGTAAATCTTCAAATATTACAATTAGACTACTACCATATAGGAAAACAATACAAGCACATTTCTTAAGCAATTTGAAATTTTTTAAGTTTGTGCAATTGAGATTTGACATTCTTCTTGCATACTTGATGTATTGTGTTGTTGCTTTGATCCATCTTTGACAAAAAATGGATACGTATTTTGAAGCCATACGATATAAACACTATTATTTATCAACTCACATACCCAATTACATTGTTATTTTTTTAGATGGATGCAAAATTCTTGTGATCACAAGCGTTCTTCAAAACCAAATTCCAAATTATTGAGCAATTTCAACCTACAAGCCAAAAACCACCCCAGCGACCAAAGGATGGTCGCGTGGTCCTTAAAAGGTTAAGTACCATCAAGCTCCTTGTACAAAATACGTTATTTTCAGGACATGGTTAGCATATAAAATAAATAAATGCTCTCATAATCTTAGCTTACCCAAACATTGATTAGTGTTTGAAGAGAAATTTTAACTTTGTTGGTTAAAAACTAGCATTTCCCATTTTCAACCGATTTTTCATGGACATGCACCAGTTATCTTCTAATTATTCTTTTATGTTTAACTTGTAAAATATTATCATTACTTTTTTTCTAGACAAAATTGACTAGACTAAATAGTGCATTTAGGTTGCCTCACATTAATTTCTCAACATTCTACACTACATAAATACGTACTAGTGCTACAATAATTTTCATCAATTTTTTTTGCAACAATTTTCTTTTGAAGGGTTTGGTAACATCAATTAAGTTGTAGTAAAGCAAACATCTAGGTTGTAAATCTTGTGAAATCTTAACATCTAAACTAAACATTCTACACTATAAAAATAATTACTCTTGCTTCAATAATTTTCATCAATAATTATTGTAATAAACAAACTTTAAAGATCTTGACAACAACAATTATGTTGCGGAAAAATAAATTAGTAACATCCACATTGTAAACCATGTGAAATTGTAAAATTTAAAGAGTTGCATGTGCCTCCAAGTGGCCAAACAATGAGTCATGAGATAGCCTTTCAAGATAAGGCAACTTGGTTGTAGAGGCAACCTAAATGCAGTATTTGATGTACACCAGATAGTGCATTTAGGATGCCTCAACAATTAGGTTGCCTTACCATGGAAATTTACCTCATGACCCACCACTTGCTCACTTGGAAATGCATATAACTCTTTAATAACTAAAATTTCACTTGGTTTACAACATGAATGTTGTTAGTTCGTGTTTCTATAGCTTTGTCACAATTGTCAAATCTTTTAAAATCGATTTATCACAACAATTATTGATAAAAGCTACTGTAGTAACAGTAAGTATTCAAATAGTGTGAAATGTCAAGAAATTAGTATGGGGCAACCTAAATGCACTATTTGGTGTAGAGAATATGCACCTCCAAGTGGTTAAGCAATGACTCATGAGGTAACTTTCCAAGGTAAGGCAACCTAAATGCCCTATTCAATGTACACTAAATATTGTGTTTAGGTTGCCTTGGCAATTAGGTTGCCTTACCACAATAAGTTACCTCATGACTCATCACTTGACCACTTAGAGGCGCATGCAACCCACTAAATATTTAGATTTCACATAGTCTGTGACTTGGAAGCCACTAGTTTGTCTTTTTGTTACTTCATTGCTGTCGATAGACTATCTAAAAATGGTTTGTTGCACTAATTTTTGATGAAAGATACTGTAGCAGTGGTAAATATTTATATAGTGTAAAATGTTAAGAAATTAGTAAATATTTATATAGTGTAAAATGTCAAGAAATTAGTGTGGGGCAACCTAAACGCAATATTCAGTGTAGCCATCTTTTAAACTTTCCTTTTCAGCCTTTTCAGCAGGTGATTTCAACATATGGCTTTTATTGAAGGTCGGTGGGACAAGTAAGGTCTCGAAAGTCAAGGAGTTGACAATGAAAGGCGTAGTCGTATCATTCCACTGGCATGCAAAACGGAGATTCCATCACGTTCCCCCATGTGTAAATGTGATAGTGACGGTGTTTAATTCCTACATGTTTGAGGCTACTTTTCTTTTCTTGGTTCATGAAGGTTATTTGGAAGTTTTTGAATTATCATTGTAAGATCATTATTAAACATTGAATGGAAATTGTAATCATAAGATCTTTAAGGTTTCTAATTGCCAAAAAAATTCAAAAAGTTACACAAATAATAAGATTTTTGTGACTCAAGATGAGTATGAAATTTATTGTTTTTTTTGCAGGAGCCCAAATTTGTTATGCCAAAATGGTAATCTTTGTATACAAAGTTGAGAAACAACCACTCATGATAATTTAGTACTTAGTGTTGTTATTTGAAAACCAATAAGTCCCCTTACAAGTCCATGACTTCCATTTTACAAATGAAGCTACCATCTAATACAAAGAAGATTTTTAGTTTCAATTGTTGCCCAAAAATCATAATGAGCAAAGAGAATTCAATGGTGGATGAAGTCTAATTTATATAACAAAGACACCTTAAGTGAAATTAGTGAAAAAAACAAGTTTGAATTTTATTGCACAATGAATTTTCAATAGAAAGGCCCTAAGTGCATAGGGAGAGATCTTGACTTTATTCTTGACTTGCTGCCTGTTTTTCCAAAGTGGCAGCTTCTCATATGCTCTTCAATGACCATTTTCAACACACTTTTTAGTGTATAGCAAGCATTCTTGTAGTTTAGCTTCCACCAAAATTAATTGGAATGTAATATGGAGGAAAATCAAATTGAACATTAAAACTAACTTCAAATTGCAACTTCTCCAAAAAAAATCAACGTTCAAATCTCTGCCTTTGGCAAGATCTCAAAATTTTCTTAAATACCAAAATTTGATACCTTAAGCATTTATGGGTTAAGTGTCTATGGGCATCTGCAATTGAAACCAAACATATAGGCACAATACCATTGTTAAGAAGGACTATCTCCAAGCCTTGCAAAATGCAGTTGTTTTCCTAGGCCCATGCAACTCAATGGATCGGTAGTAGCACAAACCTTTACGGTATTCCATTTGGGAAAGATTGATTGATTGTGCACGTTCCTTGTTATTTGAGAAGTTTTCTTTTCTCCTAAGGGAAGTCATTGCCATGACAAACACAAAATCTTTGCATGGAAAAGGAAGTCATTATCATGACAAATACAAAATCTTTGCTTGAAAACGAGCTTGACAAAGCAAGAATATCATGTGCAAAAGTTCCACACCTGGGAGGAAACTTGCCAATGTCACAAATATGCAAGGGCTGAAACCAATGTCATTGAGCCTAGTTTTGACACGTTTTCCTTGTTTTCACTAGCACATTCACTAGGAAAAAAGTTGTCTTAAATGATTGGTTCGCAGCAGTTACAAATACCCCCAAACAACTATATAATGAGCCAATTATAGTCATCTAGGACATTTGCAACTGTTTAGAAGGGCCATTTATTTATTACACGCCTTTCTTCTAGTGATTATTGTTGGTGTACGTTAGTAAGTGAGTACGTTGCAAATGCTCTACAATATTGTTGTAATTGTTAGTTTGAGCAATGAAAAATGGAGTATCAATACAACGTCATCTTGAAGTTACCACATAAAAAATGGCTAAATTAATTCTAGTGTTTTTCCAATGTGAACGTGAAAAATATCCGGAACATCTCGAGCGGCACATGCCTATGAAAAGCCGGTCAAGAATGAGAAATGCCGGGTTTTAGCTAGCAAAGCTCAAATTTCTTCCCTAACGCTGAGTTTGAGATCATAATGCTCACCCATTGCCAAGACATATTCTCTTGCAATGTGTTTGTTCACAATAGGGCGGAAGAAACTTTAAAAGTCAAAGGTCCCAATACTTTCTCCTTGAGGCCATATTAAACCTTGCTTAAAACACTAAATTACTTTCTAAAATCATGAATTTTTTAGCCATAACCAGACTATGACTGATTTGTTTTCTCAGAAATTTCAGCTACGCCAAATAAATACTCCAAAGTTCAAGCTTGAATACGAGTTGCCAAAACAGCAGGGAAAATTTTCTTGGCAAAAATTTGCCTTAACCCCTAGAGGACCAACTGTTTGTTCAATGGACAAATGGGATTTTGGGCATGTACCTATGATCAAACTACTTTGCATGATTTTTTGAAACTTTTATTGAAGATGGGGAATTCAAAAATTTGCATGGGCATCTAATTTTTATTCCAATTGATGCCGTGGAGCAAAAGTTATGCCCCAATAAGCACAAATTTGGGGACTCTAAGCACCAAAAAAATTCTCATAAAAACTTGACAAAAAAAATTGGATTTTTTTTCTCATAGATTATATCTTTTGTCTACATCTGAAGCTTTGATTCATTCCATTTGGATTAGTTATGAGAAAGTTATGGACAATCTTGTTTTTTGGGCAATTCAATCATCTTCTTGAAAA
The DNA here is from genome assembly GCA_963920765.1 of Ulota crispa. Taxonomy (NCBI): domain Eukaryota; kingdom Viridiplantae; phylum Streptophyta; class Bryopsida; order Orthotrichales; family Orthotrichaceae; genus Ulota; species Ulota crispa. Next base: position 22,403,105 of record OY987242.1, read on the forward strand.
AATAACTTATAAACTTCATTTTTGAATGCAATTTTAACATTTTTTCAAAAAAAATTGTTGGAGAGGTTGAAGTTTGCTTTCTAGAACAAACTCACCATTGGGATCATTGCATTTCAATTCCATTGTAGGGTTATTAGCAACTTAAGTTTTTGTTCAATCTCATACCTTCTTCTGCCTAATGTTTTTTTTAAAGAATGAAAATTAATTTTTTTTTGTTTGCTTTTTCCCAAGATTACCAACTCAACTTCCCACCATGCAAAAATAGAATTTCAAACTCTATGGTGCAAAAATTTGAAGTTAAAAAAGTTCAAAGTTAAATAATCTAGTCATGCAAGGTGCAAAAAAAAGTTTTTTTTACTTTTTAAATGCAAATATCTTCCAACTTGTTCGGTTAAAGTTCTTGAGTTTTATATGACACATTCTTATAGTAGTCTAGTACAAGATCCTACGGTTAGATATGCAAAAAGACCAATTTTCAATCTTTTTTACTCTTTGCCATAGAGGTGACAATTTTGAGTGTCTTTTGACAAAATAAAGGCCAAGGTCCTTTAGGGGTTAGTCTTACCTCAAATGCTACCTGACCACTAATGCACTAAAAAAATTTGGGGAAAAAAATGGAGGACATTGCTAAAACCCTCCTCAAGTAAGCATCATGTTTGCCAAAATTTGGATAAAAGATACTAATATTAGAAGATATGATGGATGAATGTGCACACATTATTAATTCTGTCCAACTCTGTCCAATTCTGTCCAAAGTTTCCTTACTTGCTTGCATTGTGGGGTGCGTGTTGCTCTATCGGAGAAAATACAAAAAGTAAACCCTGCAAAACAATACAACCATTATGCTTGCAATCACCCCTTTCCACATTCGCATTATAGGACTATGAATTTATGTATGTGTATTTGGTCAATATTTTTAGCTTGCCATCCAAAATTGGAAAAATACATATTTTTCACTAATTGCTCAATTGAACATTGTGACTTTCATTTCAAAATCTGAAATGGAACAAATGTCTGTTTCAATATGCTAGCACCATTCTTTGTTCCAGAATTTGCAACATCCACCTTCACGAAGTCAGAACTAGGAGTGCCATATATTTACATTTTAGGTCACTTGCCCGAAAACTAACGTCATGAATTTCTGCCAATGTAATTAAATTTTTATAGTAAGGTAGAAGCACCTTTTATGGACATTTTTGTGAAATCAATTCGGGAGGAAGGTGCACTGAAAGATTTTGGTTAGTAAATGGACACAGATGGTCAGAAAATTGCCCTCATATTATTCTGCAATTTTATGAATACAATACAAATTTTTGAAGATGAGGTTGTAGATACACCTATTGTGGCCCCTAGACTTGCTGTAAATTGGTCATGAATATTGGGAAAACAAACATGAAGAAGACCTAGAAATGAGTGAACATGAGAGTCTAAGAAAAAATCACTTTAACCCTTTAGTGTTTGTTAACCATTAGGGGGGCACCTTGAATTTTCACTATACGGTTTGCAAAACACACTCAAGGACAAAATTTGTGTTTCTAAAATCAGATCAGACCGGACATATCAAAGCTATAAACTTTGGCTACATGAATAATTATTTTTTTTGATCTATCGGAATGATTCCACATGAGGATTGTGAGAAGCTTGATGATCCAAAAAAACTTCTTGTGCAAAAATGTGAGACACTCTAACTAATTAGTGTAAATCAAAAAATTGAAGCTTTTGATAGTGGTGGGATTCGTAGAGGTTATTGCACCATTCTAGGTTACTGCACTTCTATAAGAGCATTGAAAGATTATGAACATGGCCACACATATATGGTTGAATACAACATGCATGAAACATGTTTCCACAAAATGTGATTGGTCAATATCATCTATATTGGGTGTCATTTGAGGTACAAGGTCCCACATTTAGCATTGCAAACCTTTGGAGCCTAAGATTTCATGGAATACGCAATGTTGTAGTTGAAATACGCCATACATAGAACTTCTAAATAAACCATGCATCTTTTGCACAACTACTAGAGAGTTAGCACCGGATACTTTGGGTGCAGTATGTGGGCTTTGGGGTTACATTACAATTGCACTGAATTAGTATTTCATTTGTTACACCCGTATGAGATTCCCAGCTTCATATGTAAAATATGCATAGCTACCGTGTTTCTTTATGCCTTGCTTTGAAATTTGTTCTAGAAGGAGCACAAGCTAAACCCCCAACTCCAATACGTTCTGTGTTTTTGCAATTTAAATAGAACAAAGATGACAAGAACCACGGAGTACCAAAATCAACCCAAAAATGGTCAACCGGGCACTAAAGGGTTAATACTTAAAATGATCACTGCAACTTGAATATAGAACAACATTTGTCTCATTTGCCTAGCTACAACAAGGGTCTATTTGCTTGCAACAAGGGTTTGATTTGGGTACAGCTAGGGTTTGCTTTGTGGGGAATTGTACAGGTCCAAAAACGGTTGGTGTCTATACAAGGTGCGTCTACCTTAGTTCTTCTTCTAGCATCCATATGGTAAAGGACTCAATGTCTTCCATTGAAAAGCTTAAAGACATATATTTCAGAAAAATCACAAAAAACGATTTGCACTAGAATCTTGGAAACACTTGTATAAGGGCATCCTTAGTTAAAACACATGTATAACCTCTATACATGGTAAAAGGAGGGCCATGCCGTTATGTGTGCAACAATTCTAAATTGCACCCTCCTTGAGTTTTTTCTCTTCACCTTTGGAGGAAAAGAATGGATATGAAGAAGACTTAGCATATGAAGTTTTTACCCATGGGTGATGTGTCTTTTTTCCATCTAGCTCTTTTTGCTTTCACTCTCCTTTACTTGTAATATATTGGAGATCTTAGTTGACTGTTTAGGTATGTGAAAGCAACTTACTTTCTTACCGCATCACCATTTCTAGGTAAATTAATTATCCATTCTCCACCGACCACAAAAGGGGAGTTACACCTTCTTTAAGGGGAAATGCTCCCATTCACTCTTATTTTCACTTTGGACACAAACTTCTCATTCCTCATAAAAGTTTCATTCTTGGAGAAGGTGTGAATACTCAAGTGTAAACTGTAAAGGGGTCCTTATCATAGAATACACCATACAGTGAAACATCTCTTATTGCATGGAAACGGTGGGGAGTGTAATTTAATAATATGCACACAAAGAGGTTCAAGTGCCATAAGTCATTTATATCAACATGTGCATGATGATGATGACGTACAAATGACTAGGTTGTCCCCGTCATGTCAAGTCATGACGGACGGATGATCGATAGGACGTCAAGATTCACCTCCAAAGTCCATCAGGATGTGTCCGTCAACAGAACCGTTGACAGCAGATGAGAACAGCCTCTAGACGGACGTTCTGTGGTCCGCGGTGGACAATTTTGATAAACAAAATACCTCAATGGATGGCCTGAGTCAACGAACTTCATCCATGGCTTGGATGGACCGTCAGTTTAGGGGACGGATTGTGATGGGTCAGGATGCGTCATGACATCTCGACATGAAAAGCCCACGTCACGTCAATTTTTTGACAACCCTGACAAATGGTAGGTGGCTCATCTAAAAAATTCAGTTATAGATGACTGCTTTCCATTAACACTAATTGGTAAAAAGAAAAGACACCAATGAGAGTACATTATATTTTGCAAGTGGTCCCACTGTGACAAAAATAACTCCATCCGTGCTTATTGCAACACACTTTATGCACATAGGGAGTATGCATTTTAAGAAGTACACTTTATTATGCAAATAGGGAATTTGCATTATGGGAGGTCTCACTATATTAGGTAAATTGGGGAAAATAGTACATTATGGACCTTTCACTATTTTTGCCATTATGTACGTATTAGCATATCACAAAAAAATAAGCATGAATTTTCTTGTATAATAGTGAAGTCTTAGTGATTGCCTCCAAGAATTTTGATAATTACAACTTTTGAGCAATAGCTATGCCTACATTTACTGATGTGAAGTTAAGGTGGAGTAGAAAATGGTCCCTCCGTTTTTCCCAATTTACCTAATATGGTGGTTAACCCCTGAATGCCCAAGGCACCCAATTTAAGTGTTTGCAAAACTTTGAAGACAAATAAAATCTTCTCAAATTACTATTTTTGGTATTTTCTTTTGAACACAAGTTTGTTTTGAAGTCTATTTTTAGTATCAAAATCTGATTTTGAAAATGAATGTTCATGATTTTTCTATTCAAGATTTTGTACAAGGGTGTCCACTGCAATCTTGAGTTTTTTAGTGTTGGAAGATCTTGAAAATGAGCCTCAAATACACTAGAGCTTGGAGAAAAATCCGCATTAGAAATCTATATAAAAAAATACAGAAGTAAATTTTGAAAGTTGTAGATTGGTTGAGGTTAAACATTTAATGACCTTAAACCTTATATTTTTTTGATGACCAACTTTTTAGGTTTGACATGTGAAATGAGGATTAGAAAACTTCAAGTCACTTTTGTAGTTTTAACACCCTCATGTTCAAATGTTATAATCTTTCAAACTATAAGTGATATTGATGTGTTTTCTTTTTCCATGTAATCTCTAACATGTCAAGTTTAAATTATTGTACGGTTACAGTTTAAAAAAACTTGATGAGATTTATGAAAAGATTGGTTGATTGTTCACTTTCCTAAAAATGCCCAGAAGTTCAAAAAAGCCTTGGACATTTAGGGGTTAAGCATTTAGGGGTTAAAGCCGTTGACCGTGGTCCCGGCCCCTGAGGGAGGCCATGAGGCGTCACTGCACCCTGACCGGCACAGAGCTAATTCTGAAGCTCAAATTTGGCGTTACACAGCTCACGAGCGACATGCTGGTTCAAGTTTAGAACCGGGATTCATTGTACATGAACTGCCAACAGTGCCCAACACCATATGTCATTACGTTTCCAGAACAAACTAATCTTTATATACTAAAAAAAGCAAGGCGTCTTAATAAAGAGTCTCAGAAAATCGTGTAATCTCATGTGCCTTGATAAGATCGACAAGTCCACAGTCCACTATCCTTCGGGAAGTCCAATCACGAGTAGGTATCAGAACTTTGGGCTCCAGGCCTCCAGCTACGGTGCCCAACTGTCCATATGGGCTTGGACACCAAGTTCTGAACATCTGACAGTGTAGCTTGGTAATTAGGACCTTATTTTTTGCTAATGAATGTCACAGACCAAATTTAAAAGATAAACCCAATAAAATTTACAGCAATCCACATCGCTAGCTAGGTCCTGCCGGGTTTAATTTCTTAGCAAAATTTTGCCTAAATTTTACCTCAAAAACTTGCAAGCGACCGTCACCGTGTGAAAATATGGATGAAATTGTCAAAATTCTTCCTGGAAGAAATCCCAATGCACCAAATTTTGGATGGAAGTAGCTTATATTAGCATGTTTTGGATGAACTTTCATATACCATTCATTTGTACTAATTTTAGATAAATTTTCCTTACCCCTGCATTATGGGGTGCGGGCCGTGCTTTTTGTTGCACCTACCACACGCCACATGCCCTCACACAAATGGAGAATTTTGAGAGGGAGAGAGAAACATTGATCCAATTTATGACATGGTGACCTCATGAGGCCCAAAAAAAAAAACACTGGGTGCGGGTCTCTCTACGTTGACAAAAACAAAAATTAAACCCTGACATGCGGTCTAGCAAAGTAGAGTACTGCGCTCGCAAGCCCAAAACACGTGGGCCGAGCTTCACTCCCATGCTAGCCAGGTGCCCCTGATCGCTATCTCTCTCTCGCTCAACTATTTGTAGGCTTCAGCTGCGTAAGAGGAAGTTCATTTGTGGTGTAGTCTCGTTCCTGGAGTTGCAGCGATGGCGACCTCGGCTTTTCAGCTCTGCCTGGTGACTTTGCTGCTGTTCGGATCTGCAGTTGTGGCGAGAGTTATCGGTGATAACACGGAGCTTGATCGACACCACCGTCATGTTGAAGTGATCATCATCGGTGCCGGCATGTCTGGTACGTCGATATCGTTACAATAGGTTCAAGTCTACGTCGACGTCAGTGATAGTGAAGTGGGTTGAAGATCGAGGAAGGCCTACTCGCTCTACACAATCACATTCTGTCAATGCGTTTGTGTAAAAAGTTTAGTGCGGAAAAGTTTCAAGGAACTGTGCTTTCCCATAATCCAAGGACAATATTACAGTAACAGAGGTTTCCCCAGATGGATATGATGGGGTTCTGGAATATTCACGCACTTCATTTTTTGTTTCTTATCTTTCATGCTCACAATCAATTCTTTCAAACGATTCTCGGCATTAAGAAAGAAAATGCAGGAGACGTGAATGAATCGGTGGTGCCAATGGGGGCCAGATGATGAGCAGTACTCACCTCGGAAGAGAGCTCTGATTCTGGGTTGTCGGTGATCAGTGTGCACTGTTTGTTTGTGTGACTGATTGACTGTGGCGACGTGGATGTCCTGTTTGGTACAATGTACGGGGAGTACCGGCATTTAGTTATTTAGATACAAGCTTAGCCGGTTGATTTTAAGAACTACCGAATTGAATTGAAAAGTTTAAGAAAAAAATCGACCCTTTAGGAGGAAGAAAAGAGAAATATATATTTTATTTCTTTAGGCTTAACTGGGAGTATACTCTAGACAATTGAGTGTAGGATATTGGCCGGTTAAGTTAAAAAAACTCTCCGGACTGTGGTGCGGTGTTGCAGGTATCAATGCAGGAAAACGTCTGTCGGAGAAAGGCATCCGGGACTTCGTGATTCTTGAGGCTAGAAAGGAGATTGGCGGGAGGATGATGACGCACAACTTTGGCGGACTCACTATCGAGAAGGGTGCAAACTGGATTGAAGGTGTTGGTGGGAAGAAGGTTAACCCAATTCTTCCCATCGCTAAGAAGATTAACCTCAAGAATGCCCGGTCGGACTTTGATAACATCACCAACAACATCTATGGTTGCAAGTGAGCGAACTCATTCCTGATTGCACATCACACCATATTAGCTAAATTGGGAAAACTCGAGGGACCATTTTGGTTCTTTTTGTCCTCCACCTTCATTTTACACACAATAAATGTAAACAAAGTTATAACTCAAAGTTGTAATTATTTGAAAATCTTGGAGGTGATCACTGAGACTTCACTATTGTACAAGAAAATGCATGCTTGTTCTTTTGTAATATACTAAATTGTACATAATGATAAAAATAGTGAATGTCTCAAAATGTATTATATATCCCAATTTATCTAATATGATGTTAGTTGTCAACCTTCACAATTTGTTAGAAAAAATTTGCAAATGTGGGAGCACTGTTTTATTTTTGGGCCTCGTGAAGCCACCTTGTCAGAGATTAGACCGATGCTCTTCTCCCCCTCTCGAAATTCTCCGAAGGCATGTGGCCTGTGGTAGGTGAAAAAAAAAACAGTGTGGGAGTTCGAGATTGGGTTATCATATTCTAACGTACCTTGTAATTTGCTCCAGTGGCACTGTTGATGGTGACGTCAGCGCCGCTGCAAGCACGCGCATCGGAGAGCTCTACGAATCCACCGAGACGCTTGCTCTGTCTCTGGCGAACTCGAACGAGACCGACGTGAATGTACTCACGGCACAGCGGTTCTTCACCGGGTACGTTGCAGCACCGGGATATCCCATATAACCAGTCATTCCTCGTATTGTCCGCTTCTAAGATCGACATTTGTGGGAAAATAACAAAAATGGTTCAATCAGTGGTATATATCCATCGTTAAGGTCGAACTCACAGCAATCCTATATTTGTTAATTTGGGAAAAATACTTTCCCAAAACAGATTGTGAGATATTGAATTTTGTATTTGTGAGAATATTATTGTGATTTAACCCCTTAACAACCAAGCAAGTTGAAGCAACCATAGGAAATAATATGTATAGTGCTGTATAATTGACATTTGCTACCAACAAAAAGTTTTAATTTGCGATCTTGACTATCTCACTAGAATAGCGTTGATCTATGTTCTAACTTCTTTGTTGATTTCAAATGTAATGAAGATATAGATGTATTTCAAATACAAGAAGAATACAACGTATTGTATTACCTACTACGATTACTTAGACATTTCAGAGCTAAAGTGAGATTTTTTATGATTCCTTCAAGATATTCCATCATTGATGTAAGGTCTTGAAGAAATCATCATGAAATTCACTCCAACTCACCTAAAAACGGTTAAAATTAAAATTTCAGAAGTCCCAAAATTGGGATTTTTTCAAACATGAACTAAGATTGTGTTCGGCGTTATGTAATCGTTTTTCTGCAAGCTGTAAGGTTGATTTGACAGGGCTGTTGACGATGTGAGGTGGTATTGATTGCAGAATCCCGAGCAATCCTGTGGAAATGGCAGTGGACTACTACCACAACGATTACGAGTTCGCAGGTTCGATGATGTACCTGATCGTTTCTGCAGTGGCTTTTATGTACGTTTAGATTAAAAAGTATGTCGCCTTTAACGTCATATTCGTTAATTTGGGAAAACGATGGGTACCATTTTGTACCTCACTTTAATCCAAACTAGCCACTTTAATTTAATTAAAGAGGTCACCTTAAACCTAGTTAATGAATCTCTATCCTAATTTTCAAAGTTAATGAGTTTTTTTGTTGAAAAGAGCGTACTTCTGAAAGATTTATATCTCATTTGATTGAATAATAGTCAACGGATTCCCAATTCAATGAATATGACATTATCTAGAAAAAAAAACTAGAAGTCTCACTTCGTATGCTTTTTCCCAAATCAACGAATTTAAAATAACGTTTAAGTTGATTACCGTCAAGCTGTGAAACATTCCGGTGCTAATTGAGTGGCAACTGGATAAATTTCACAGAGCCTCCACGTGTGACGAGTTTGAAAAGCACGCAGCCGCTCTCCACTTTTGAGGATTTTGGAGAAGAATTGTACTTTGTGAGCGATCCTCGTGGATACAAGTCTGTTGTCCATGAACTCGCCAACTCGTACCTGAAGAACAAGAATGGAAACATCACCGATCACCGGTTGAAGTTGAACAAGGTATAAACTGCTCGTCTTCCTTGGAATGAAAAATGTTTGAGCCCTTCAGAACATCTAACACAGTATTTGTTAATTTGGGAAAAAAACACAATTTTGGAACTTTTGGATTTTAAGTTTTTGACTTCTTCAAGCCGTACATCAATGATGAAATACCTTGAAAATGTTATAAAAGAACTCACTCTAAATCATCAAAAAATATTTTTAAAAATGCGAAATTCAGTATCCCCGAAATCCATTTTGGGAAGGACTCTTATCCAAATTAACTAATATGGTATGATTCTGCAAAATCGACCAATGTGATGACCACTTGACTATGAAATGAACTTTAAGCATCTGTTGTGAGTACAGTTGCGGTGAACAATTCGGATAATATCTAGTTATTCGTTAATTTGAGAAAATGCATATAAAATGGGACTTTTGGTTTTTTTTTTTTTTTTTTTCTTTCAGAAAATGTCATACTTATTGAATTGGGAATTTATTGACTATTTTTCAATGAAATGAGAATGATACATATCTTCTAGAAATATGCTCTTTTTGGACAGAAAGTTCATTAACTTTTAAATTTTTTGACAAAAGTTCATTAACTAGGTTTAAGGTGATCTCTTGAATTTAAATTAAGGTGACTATTTTGGATTAAGGTGAGGCACAAAATGGCACCCATCGTTTTCCCAAATTAATGAATAAGAAGATAAATTTATCTTCTTGCAGACTGTTCGAATGGTGGAGTTTACCAAGTCTGCAGTGCGAGTGACGACTGAGGATGGATCGGTGTACACATCTGACAGCGCCATTGTGTCCGTCAGCATCGGAGTGCTTCAGAGCCCTCTCATCGACTTCGTGCCTGATCTGCCAGTAAGTGCACCGTCACGAACACATTTCACACATTACAATGCTAAGGAAATCTCAATTATGAATACCACACTCACCGTTACTATTCAGCCTCACTGCGACCAATTCTCGCTCGAGGCCGGTTTTCTGACTGATTGCTACTTTCCTGCAGTTCTGGAAGCTCAAGGCTATCTACTCATTCAACATGGCCGTGTACATGAAGATCTTTCTCAAGTTTCCTTCATGTTTCTGGGATACTAACCCGGGGGCGAAATTCTTTTTGTACTCCGATGAACGCCGCGGTTATTATCCAGTTTGGGAGGTAAGTCAGTTGCCGTTTGCAAAATCACTCCAATGTCTTCGTCATCAAAGTTTCTCTGTTTCACAACTGCTGCAGATACTCCAAGGATTAAATTAGAAGTTTCTTCTGTCTTTAAGCCTGTTTATGGTTTGAAAGTATACGACTAATATTTTTCTAGTTTATAGACACTCTTCTATATCTTTATCTGATTAGTCATCAATATTTGTAGTTTTTCAATGTTAAAAGTAAGGAACTGATATATGCACACCAGGGGTTGATATTTGCACACCCCCTGGGATAAGTTTTAGATTTCTACCATCAAAAAGCTGAATTGGAGAACTTAGAGACCTTGATTTTGTCTAAATTCACAAAAAGGGTTGCAATTGAACAACACCCAATGAAAAAGCTTAAGTAAGGGAAAATGTTTTATTTTTATTTTGTTTGTAAAAAAATATAAGCTTTTTCATTGGGTGTAGTTCAATTGCAACTTCTTTTGTGGTTCTAGACTAAATCATAATCTCCAAGTCCAAATTTGAATTCAAATTTTTCAAATTTAGCTTTTTGATGATGGAAATTTATAATTAACACCATATTAGATAAATTGGGAAAAATAGGGGTTCCATTTTGTACTCCACCTTCAACCCAAAAAATCACTTTAAACCAGATTCAAAAGTATCATATTCAGTTTGAGCCACTAAGATTTTTTCCCTCCCAAATTCCTCCTCTCAGGTGAGGGCACGTGTACCAAAAAAATTGTTGGAGCTTGAATTAAGTTGATCATCTTAATCCTCAGAAGTCCCAAAATGTACTGTTTTTCCTAATTTGTTTTTCCTAATTTATCTAATATGATGTTAATTTGCCTCCCAGGGGTGTGCATATATCAAACCCCGGTGTGCACATATTAACTCCCTGTTTATTGTTAACAGTAATGTGCTGTAGTAAAAATTCAATTCTGTATCTACGTAATAAAAACACTCGACAATTGAAGCTGTAATCAACAATCTACGAATAAGGACCTATTTTGGAATTACAGTACAATTTTTGTGAGAATGGTGAACTTACGGTAATGATTTGCATTGGATTTGGTATGCAGAACCTTGACGAGGAGTTCCCGGGAAAGAATGTGCTCATGGTGACGGTCACGGACGAGGAGGCTCGTCGCATCGAGCAGCAGCCAGACAGCGAAACCCTAGACGAGATCATGCTAGTGCTCCGCAACATGTTCCCTGGAAAAGAAGTCCCTACAGCGGACAACATCTTCGTGCCGAAATGGTTTACTGATCCCCTTTTCCGAGGGTCCTTCTCGAACTGGCCTATCGGTGTCGACGACCTCGTCTTCAAGCGCCTTCAGGTTTGCATTTGAATTTGAATTTCATGGCCCTCTTTCTGATCGTTTGTCCCGCCAGTTTTTTTGGGAGCGACTAGGTGGACACCCATTGAGATTATTATTATTTCAAAATATGAAATAAAATCAAAGCAATACTTTAGCGTACATTTGCGTTTTACAAGTGCTGCAAACATACAACAAATTTGTCTCATTTGTGACATGGTCAGGAGTCAAACTAGTTGCTTCATTCATTTAGTAATTTGACTCCTAACTGTGTCACAAATGAGGCAAATTTGTTGTATGTTTGTAGCGCTTGTAAACACAAATGTATGCTAAAATATTTCTTTGGTTTTATTTCATATTTTTACATAATAATAATCTCAAATTTAATAGATTTGGTTATGGGGGTGTTTGCGTAGCAATTGGGGGGTGTCCACCTAGTCGGTCCCTTTCTTTTTGAAATGCAATATTTGTAAATTTGGAAAAAAACCCCACTTTTTGGACTTTTGAATTTTTCATTTCTAAGAATTTTTAGGTGATTTGAAGTGCATTTTATGATGATTTCTTCAAGGCCTTACATTATTGATGAAACATCTTGAAGGAATAATCAAAAATTCACTTTGAATCACCAAAATATTCTCACGAACTCAAAATCCAATATCCTCAAAATCCGTTTTAGGAATTTTTCTTTCCCAAATTAACGAGTATCATGTGTTTATGGCTTACGAACGGGTGTTTTTCTGCTTGGCAGGCGCCAATTTCGTCGGTGTACTTCACTGGAGAGCATACAAGCCCCAAGTACAATGGCTACGTCCACGGAGCTTACCTTCAAGGTGCCTATAGAAAAGTCTTGGGGAAATCACAAATAGGGGCACAATTTCAAAAGAACAATTTGAAAATTTCAGGATATAATTTTGGTTTGGACTTAGTACATTTAAATACATTACATGAAATGTTAGCTAAATTCCAAAAAACTTAGAAGCCTCTCCAAACCTAAATAAGGAAAATTTAATAATGGGGTCTTGAAATTCTACCCCTATTTGTAAATAGTTTGAACCTATGTCCCTGTTTGTAATGTTTTTCATTTTTGTGCCCCTTTTTGTAATTTCCCCAAAATTCTTACTCACACTATCTTCATTGTTTTGCATGATCTGCGATTGTGGAGGACATGACTATTAGTAGAATGGTAGGACTGTCTCGTTTTCTGATGCGATTATATGTTTTGGTCGTGCAGGTATCTCTACCGCAGATGCTTTGTGGAAATGCAAGCACCGTGGCAAGTGTGCTAAGACCATCCAAGCAGAGTTGAACCTTGAAGAGGAATTTGGAAGCATTCTTGATTTGGTAAGAGATTTTGCAGCGCCGCTAATTTGTTGTTCTTGTCGTTGGTTTCCTCCGGCTCAATCAATGAAAGTATGAAACTGTTTCTTATAAGGGAAAATTTCATGAATACCCCTGAAGTTTGCAGTATTTTCATAGATACCTTTGCTTTTCAGAAATTTGACAAATACCCTTGGACCAAAAATTCTAAGCGTTTGTTTTGTTGTGCATGTCACTTCTGTTCTTCCTTTATGGGCACATTGCTTCATTTTTGTTTCATCACATTCCCTTCTTCAACATTGGTTATGAAGAAAGTACAAGCACAACAAATAAATGCCTGAAAATTTTGGTCCAAGGGTATTTGTGAAATGCACAGGGGTATATATGAAAATATGGCAAACTTCAGGGGTATCCATGAAATTTTCCCTTGTTACAATTTACAGATAAAGTATCGGAGATGTTTAAACTAACAGTAACTTTCCACTCAAGTCGGGTGTTCACTTTCGTTGCTATTGATTGTCACATTGAATAGTCAATTATCAAGAGCAGGAAGTCTTAAGGAGATTATTTAACTTATTGTGAAGTTGATCCAAAGAATTTTGATGTTCAGAATAATCATGTGAATATTTTTTTCAACCACTGTCTCGTATCATTGAAAGTTATACTGATCACTAGTTTAACTTTTGCCATACCAAGGAAAGAGGCACTGCCACAACTGCCTTAGTTATGAATGTTTGTACTTGTCTTGCATGAAAACGACGGTGTTGATTTTGTCTAGATTTGGAGAAGAATGTGATCTCTAATAATTATTGTTGCTTCTAATGAAATGCAGGAACGAGAGAAACATGATCAGAAATGGAGCCATGTACTTAGCAAGCTTGAAGCAGAGTTAGAGGTAGCTAAGAGACAGGTTTAAATGGTTATTCGCAGCCTTGTTATTGTGAGGACACGTAAGCCTATTTGTCCAAATGACTAGTTCTGTATAGGATATCTGTTTTCATGTTTGAAGGCAATGTCGGTTTTATTGAAACCAAAGCTGCGTTGTAGGGTTTGTGAGGAATGGGGCTATGGTTCCTTCGAATTCTATGCTAGTTCTGTGGAATGGATGCTGTTGATAATGTGAATGGTTTTTTGATGAAAATCTTTGTCCAGCTTATCAATGCTTGAACTAAAGAATTAAAAAATTTGTTTAGGTTTGCTAATTTTTTTTACTACGTGCTGTAGAAACTCAGGCGTCATATCCAGTGCGTTGAGTTAAAACTATATGCACCATGTTGTGTCTTAAACTTATATCCATCGATAGAATTGTGCTGAAATTTTATATGTCCTCCGTAGTAAGTAAAACTCAGAGTAAAGTAGTAAAGGGTCATTGCAAGAAAGATCTGTCAATTTTGTCTCAAACAATCTTGGAAAGCCTTAGTAGTGGTAGTACTATAAGCTTTTGGAATAATTTTTTTAAAATAAAATAAAATATGGATAATTTGTAAAGCACTTAAAGTAGATCATTTATGAAAATTAAAACTTTGAAAAAAATAAAATAAAAAATATGCACAAAAATAGAGAGACCAAAAACACCAAGAAAAAGTACATTTTGTTTTTTGTTTTTTAGAAAATAGTAAAAAATTCAAAAAAATAAACTAAAAATTGGCCGTTTTTCCTAACTTGAAGATGGTTCTTTTCCATCAAATTCATTTTTGGGGAAATATAAATAGTGTTCTGTGCAATTGCGCAAAAGTAGTGCACTTTGAGCACACATAGAAGGTGGATATTTTAATATTTTTGAAAAAACTTTTGTAGGATTGTGTAACTTTAATACAAGAACTTCTTTGTGAATTTTTGTTTTCATATTTTCATTTTAGGGTCAAAAATAGTACTCAACCCCCAAAATGGCCAAAGTAGATACCTAATTGGGGGTTATCTAAAAATAGCAAACTAATTTTATAAATATTCAAAAAATCACTGAACATTTGTGACTATTATATGTACCTTCTATTCAAATTTCAATAAGAAAAAGTTTATGATGCAAAAGTAATAGCCCAAAAACCACTTGCCAAAGACCAAGGGGATAAAAAATAGTACAAGTGTTTCTTGCAATCACCCTAAAAATAAATTTCACTCAAGTTTGGATAGTTAGATGATGAAAATTCAATTTAATTATGGTCTGAAGACTATAATTTTTAAACTCTATATGTCATACTAGTGGACCCGTGCACCCTTCGGACCCACTTCAAACTAGGGTTTGGGGAGAAATTTTAGCTTCACGAGTTGAAATCCAGCATTGTCTAGTTTCAACCGGATTTTCACTAACATGGACCGGTTATTTTTTGTAAAAATTCTAAATTTCTATTGTAAAAGTACTATATTTAGATTGTTTTGAAAAACGGACCGGATTTTTAGCCACTGGTTTCAAGTTTCAACCGGATTTTTTGCAATTTCAAGCTACTGCCACCCCATGCATGCCCCCCCATGGCATGCTCCATGCATGTCCCATGCATGCCTCCCATGCATGTCCCCCTGGCATGCCCCTCATGCATGTCCCCCTAGCATGCCCTCCATGGCATGCCCCATGCATGCCTCCCATCTATATATATAATAGAACTGGGTGTCTGTCGCCATGCTGGAAAAACATGCTTGACCGACAGACACCAATTCTATTATATATGTCATATTTAACTCTTTTTGACAGGACAAAAATGAGAGACAGAAATCACAGTACCAAAATGTAAGGTGAAGAAAATTGAAAGTGCCTAAACAATTTGTTGACTTTGCAAAATGCATGATGAAATCCTTTGATAGGGGCTAGACCAGCCTAGGAGGATTTGGTTGCAAAAGACGTTAACAGCATTGCTACATCTCTTGTTTAACCCTTAAACGTCAGGCTCATCCCTGTGGCCGCCCGCTACAGTGACTTTTACACTGTTTTTCAAAGATTTCAGAACTGTGATTGGTGTAACTAGTGCCCAGCTAACTGCAAAAGTGAATAGTACAAGCTGACCTCACAAATATTGTAGGAAGGGCAGTATGGATCTTCTCGCAATTTGGATTGTTTAAAAATATGAGTGTATTTGATGAAGTTATTTTTACCTTCCATGATGGAGCATGTGTTTATGATCACTTCTGGAAAAAAATTAGATGAAAATTTGCATACTTCTGCCATCCAAAATGTTTTTCTAGAGGCAAAGGACGGAAAATGTCCTTTTGGACATTTAGGGATTAACATGGTTTAGTTCAATCTAGATTAGCTCTTATAGTCTGCAATTAAATCAACATTTTACACTTTTTGGAACCAGAACCCGGGGAGAAATTTTAGCATTAAGGTAGGCTCACCCATAAGCGTGGAAATAAGGGTTTTGGAGTAGGTAAAATAATTGACTAATTTTGAAAAAAATACTGTATGTTAGGAAATGGAAACCAAAAATATTGGCATCAATTTCAAGGTTCCAATTGCAAGCATTTGTTTGCAAAGATTTTTCAAAGTCCAAAATCACTAAAATTGTAAGAATCATGTGTAAGAGATGCTAATCATAAGGCTTGTTGGTTCTTAAACAGTGAGATGGGTACTCAAAACCTCATGCTAGTCACCCACAACCATCACTTCATCACCCATAACCATCACTCACTCACCCACAACCATTTTTTTATTTATTAATTAGCCCTGCCACTGTCAGGTGACGGGCATGGGGACGCAACACTTGTGGATGCTACTACCTTAGTCACTAAAAATCATTTCTATCCAAACTAGCTACAAGATAGTTTTTGTCGGTGCCTTTGCCAAAGAGGTTTGATGGAGACTAAAAAAAACTTACCAATCCTTGCTATGGACAGTGAACTTTGCTTATAGTTTTGTTTATTCTTAGATACTATATCAAAAGCGGATGTGTTTGGTACTGTCATAAGTTCATAACATTGTTAACCGGGTTTGGAGCTACCCCTCCACGTGGAGGTATAATTCCCCCTAGATACCTGGAGGAATAAATTATAAATCAAGGCCATTGAGTGGCTAAGTTGTTTGTGCCCAGCCACTCATGCCCTATTCTCATTGGCAAGTTCACAGACAGATCCGTCCAGGGTGAACATTGTTAATAGATGAGTAACCAGAAACCTCATTCTCATTGGCAATATAAGTCAAAGGAATAAATGTGAATAGAAAACTATAAATAAAATGGAAAGCACAAAAAGTTTTAGAAACCCCACACTTTAAAAGGTCCCACTTGATTACTCCCTTCTTTTGAGGTAACAAGGCATCATCCCATTGGCTGCTGAAAAGGGGGGAATGTGTCATGAGAGAAAACGTCTTTCACTCACATTCTCTCAAATGTTTGAGGGAAGCATCTTAAGGCATTTATGTGGACCCACGTTAAGGAAGATGACAAAATCTCTCTCACCAAAACACCTTGGATTGGCTGGTGAGAACAGGGCTTCTGTGACCATGATTTATGATTTATTCCCCCTAGGTATCTAGGGGGAATTATACCTCCATGGGGAGGGGTAGCTCCAGACCCGGTTAACAATGTTATGTGTTCTTTCTCTTCTTTTCTTTTTGTACTTATTCTTTATACTACACCATCATTAGGAAAAATATAGGGCCCCAATAAAGCCTTGAGTTTGGGAGGGTCCCTAGACATGGGAACCCGGTTCCCAATAAAATCATGCGCAAGCTGAGGTGGCATCATTGATGCCACCTTAACTTTTTTGAATTTTTTTATTTAAAAAAAATCAAAAGATCAAAAAAGTTTCTTATTTTTTTCTAAAATTCTTTTTATTTTTATTTTTGTGATTTATCAGATTTTTTTGATTAATTTTTTCTGACCTTTTGCAGGAGCTCGTTCCCCACATCAAGAACAAAACATATGGAAGGCTAGATTCATTTATAAAGGCCTTATGAACCCCCATATTTTTCCTAATGTGACAAGTTACAGCTCGTTATCAGAATTAGCTGAGCATTGTTTTTTTGTTTAGTTAATTTGCCAGTGTTGAATAGCATAAGCACCAACATAATTTTGCTAGCAAAAATAAATACATCTTTCTGATACTGTATTAGGAGCCGTTGACACTGTATCCCAAGTCCCACTAAAGTCTTAAACTATTATGAGTTGAGAGCTAAAAGTTGGGACTTCGCAATTCATGCTAAGGTAGGGGGCTCATAAATCGACCATCTAAGGGTTGAAACTGAATTTTGGGGAGGTGGAACTTCTTGAAATAGTTTTCAGTAAGTTTTACTTGAAAGACAAGAGGAATTGGCATCTAACCCAAGTTTTCATATTTTCTGGAGCTCTATGGAATTAGTTATAAAATTTTGAAGTGGAAAGGCCATAGGGCTTTAAAACCACCCACCTCCTCAAATGTACGTCCGCTGTACATTATTGAAAGGCTATGAATAAGAATATGTATTGACAGAGTCCATTTGGGGAGGTGAGTGGCTTGAATGCCCTAATTGAGTTCGAGCCTCCTCCTTTATGTCCCAAGTCTGGTATTTTGGTTCATTGGATGCATTTTGGTTCATTGGACTTTGTTTACTTGACAAGATATTTAGGAAGTTTTAGGGCCAAGAAGGTGGGATTTGGGGTGGAACTTGCATAGATGGGACATAGGGTGTAATGTAAACAACCCCTTAGATGAACAATAACAATTTTTCCCTTGCACATGTTGTTCTCCCAAAGAAGAAATATAAAGTAAAAGATAAAGATAAAGAATATGGAAGAATGTAATTTATGGGATGTTTTGTTAAGAACATTGATAATATAGATAAGCATGGTTTATGAGTTTCCTATGTGCTTACAAATAATTAGTTTGGTTATTGCAAATTGTTTTTGCATCTAGCCATCTTTTTGAAATGCCGTAACCAAAGAAACTATGAGTTTGAATCTTTATCCCCCCTAATCCCTCAAGGATCAAGCGTTATTGACTCATTTCTAATAACATAACAATGATATTGAAAATGCAATATAGACTAATTATTACTTAAGTGACTAATTATAAGCCCTCGTTTTGGGTTACAACTGGTTGACCATGTTTATTGTGGATCAATCATTAAGTTCACCAATGTTAATTAACACCTAAATGACCAAACAACGTTTCTTTTGCCAAATGGCAATTTTGGGCAGGCTAGGGTCAAGGTTTTTTTTTTTGGCATTTAAACGTCAGTCGTCAGATTTGCAGTAGACAAATTCAATATTAACAAATGCATTGCTATCTCTTAGAAAATGCTCCTCACCGTAGTGGGCACGTAGCGATGCTACATTACAAAAAAATTGTTGGCTAGTACTAGAAAACATTATTTTGTGAGCTTAGTGTTTCACATTTTTGCATACAAAAAATTAGTGATACAAGTTTTGTAATGATAAACTTACATATGTGAATCTTGATTGGAGGATTATGAAGCACTTTTGCAAAGTCAACCAAAAACAAGGTTGGACTAGATTGGAGGTATAGTAGTGTGTGTCAGTTGTCACTATTGCAAATAGCCCCAAACTCCACCCAGCAATGACTATGGTAGGAGGCTCAAAAACTGCCTAAGTATTTTGAACCACCATATAGATTGTAGTGAAATGGATATGAGGTGGTTCTTATATTAACCGCTTATAGTCATTGAATGCATGGAAAAAAAGTTATTTTTAATTGCAAAGAGCCAATAATTATCCTTGCTTCCCCAAATCTCTTCACAACTTGCAAGTGCACAGTTTTTGGAAGGTCTTGGATCATGAAAGATACAAACTTAGTCACAGTATTTGAGTCAAACAATGAAACTTGATTTTCATAAAATAAAATAAAAATTCAAGATTTGGGCCTATCACAAGTTTCATTGAATCTTGTATTGATTAAATTTTTGTTACTTAAGGGGGTTTATTTTAGCATGGAAGATGTGCATGTGGATGTTTCCTTTGTATCCATGAAATCAAATCTCAAAAAGTCATCACCAATCGTTTTTAATAAAATACCTTGTAAAACCATGAATTTTTGCTTTAAAATTTCACCACAAATGAAGTTATGCTTTTTTGAAATTGATATTTGGTATGCTTGATTGGGGTTACATGAGAATGCAATGATAAATTTTTGGACAAAAATATACTAGTTGTACTCCACATTTCATTAAAAAATCTGAACGCCTCAAAAAAGCAATTTATAAGATCCATGGACCCGACTGTACATAGTATTTTATTAGTTACATACATGCCAAGTTTTAGAAGTTGATGAGAGTTTTAGCATAAGATTCTCCAAAGATGCCCAAATTGCCCAAGGTGCCCAAATTCTTTTGGGTAGTATAACTTTTTACTCAAGCATCCAATCAGAGATTATTATTTTTCCCCACAAAGGTGTTCATAGTGTGCACCTTGTCTCCAAATTTTAGAAACATTCGCCAAAAATTGACTTCACAGAAACCTACCTGAACTTTTGACCGACTGTTGAACAAACTTTTGTGGTTTAGGGGTTAAAATCTAATTATAATACAAGTATGTTAGAAATATCTGGCGCGTGCACAAAAATAAAAAATGTATGATTTTTACCAAGGAAGCTCAAAATCTCTCTTGACAATGGCTCCGTTCTTTTTATGATTCAAAATAGCAAAACGAACTACTACGGAGAAGGCAGATTTTTGGACATTTACATATTTTGGATAAAAATCATTGACTCAACCTTGTTGTATTACTTTCACATAAATCAAGCAAATTTGTCCAATACTTTATCAGAAACAAGAGTTTATCTAATAACACAGTCCCATTATTTGGTTTGTTTATGGTTAAATTACATTTCATTGGAACAATTCATCACAACAAGAAAGGATTCTCAAATGGGCCTTGAGTTTTTTTTCCTGATTATTCACTCCAAAGCCTTGTCCAAAGCCAATGAAGAGACTGCCAAGTGCCAACCCATTGATGTTTTATTGTTTTATGTGAGGTGAAGGAAAAAAGCATTTTAATAACTTCTTTGGACAAAGTAGGGACTTTGCATAAAAACAAGATCCATAACCATATCGTGAGTATTTTCTTTGCCTTAAAAAATCCTGGTTCTTAATAACAACTAGCAAGCACATCCCAACTTTTGTCAAAAATGTCCTGCAGCTTACTTTGGGTACATGTTCGAATTAAGTTAGTACTTGACTGATCCTCACATGAAACGGCCTTGACATCATCACTGGAGCATGCACTTAATGTGAGTATTTGGTACAACAGCAGCAATTGCAGCTAAAAACACCAAAGTCCCATGGATCGTGATACCGACCATTCAGCTTCCAAATCTACCCCCTTAGGCCTTAACACCTAAAGGATCAAGGGTGTTTTTTGAGAAAAAATCTCAAAAACTATCGACTTTTTAGTGTATTGCACAAAATCAAAAATGATTTTTTTTCTCAATTTCAACCGTACAAAAGTTTGTAAAACCAGTAAACCAACGTGTGCAAAAAATTTCAGCCTAATTGACCGTGCGGATTGTAAGATTATAACGTTTGAAGTAAGAAAAACAACTTTTATTCATTCTTGCAAAACAAGGTCAACAGGCTTTGAGCCTTCCTAGAGTAAAATTTTTAAACTACACAAATTTGAGCTTTTTGACCATTCACAAGTATATGATGTTAGGTTCACTCATGAAAGTTTTCAGATGCAAATATAGAGTCTAGTTTAT
This sequence comes from Ulota crispa, assembly GCA_963920765.1. Taxonomy (NCBI): domain Eukaryota; kingdom Viridiplantae; phylum Streptophyta; class Bryopsida; order Orthotrichales; family Orthotrichaceae; genus Ulota; species Ulota crispa. Next base: position 22,424,506 of record OY987242.1, read on the forward strand.
TCTAAATCACCCTCCAATGCAAGGAGGTTTAGTGAATTGGCAATACACTAGTCATTATTTTATGACTTCTTGTGCATTGTGGAAGTTTTTTATTTGAAATCCAAATGGTAAAAAGCTAGAGACAAACATTTGGAATATGTGAAAAAAAATTTCAAGAGCTTTGGATTTATAAATTGAAAGATAATAGGGCTTGAAGTTAGAGGAATTTATTTTTCTTGAAACTGCCCGAACATAGTTAACAAAGTTTGACTCCCTTCAAAATGTGATGTGAGAGCTCATTTTTTTTGTTTTCTTTGACAATTGTACACCATATTTTTTTAGTTACATATTTGCCAAATTTCAAAAGTTGATGAGAGTTTTAGCATAAGATTCTCCAAAGATGTCCAAGCTGCCTGAGTTGCCCAAATTCTTTTGGGTAACATAACTTTTGAACCGGGCATCTGATTGGGGAAAAATTTACATCTCCACTTACAAGATACATATTTGCACCTTGTATAACAATATTGAGAACATCCAATAAAAGTTGACTTCATATGACCCTACCCAAGTTCTCAAGTGGCTGTTGAATAGCCACTTGGTCCTTTAGGGGTTAACCCTTATACGCACAAGCAGTGTGCAAAAGCTTTGATAAGAGCATTGCCACCACAAACAAAAAGGCACATTTAACCTATACCTTTGTGGGAGAACCTCAAGTTTGGGCTTTCACCCGAGAACCGCTACCAATTTCCAAAGAACATGGAGAGGTGGTACAAGTTTCCGTTCATGTCATTGTTGAGGTCTTTCTTGTTCACGTTAGAGATCATGGAAGGCCTAGAATAGCTTAAATACTGTTGAAAAGTGCTAGAGAGAAGAAGCGGAAAGGGTGTTGGCCATAGCAAAAGGCAAGAGGTTAGCATGAGTGCAATTGGAATGTTTAGGAAATGGTGGAGCTGCTATTGCAATTGACCCACTTTGTGGCTCTCCAAAACACTTGTCGCGTTCTCTTTCCACTCAAATGGGTGGAGCTGCTCTAAGTTTTATCAACTTAAAAAAATTGTATTAACATATCTTAAGCCCTCTGAGGCAAGAAGGCGTGGAGAGAAAAATTTAGCCAATGAAAACTGCATATATGAAGAGACCAAGGATTGCCACTGCATATATGACAATTTCTATCAAAAGTTGCTTTTGCAATTAGCTTGTATGCAAAAGTTTAACTTTCATACAAACTTTTATAGCTCTAATTTGCTGGATATTGATTCAATCATGTAAACTCTTAACGAGACTCTTAACCCAAACAAATTCACAATATTAGGGTATACAATTTAACGTTACTATTCTTTGCAACAAAGCACAATGAGCTACTTGCGGCAATATTAATCTTCCCTTTGTACAATTGGAGCTAGTATTAAATTATGTGATTGTCAATGGCTTCTATCATATAAAAAAGATTGTGCAAACTTTCAAAATCTTTTGCTAATATTTCAAAAATGATCTCACTTAATATTATAATAAAAAAACATTAGAAATGTGTCTTCATCATTCTTCATTTTTTCACAATGTCTAAAATTGTACAATTTATATTCTTAACTAAATACTAGTGTGGCCCTATGCCATTGGCTCAATTTTCATCCAAATGCCACAAAATCAAACTTGTGCACCCCTTCTCGGCAAGAGTTTTCCAATGATACCAAAAACACCACCAAAATATAAGTAAAAGTAATTTTCTAAGTTTTTAATCCATAATTTTTTTGAAATTCATCAACTTTCCTATGCCAAATGCCACAAAATCAAGCATGTGCACCCCTACTTGCCAAGAGCTTTCCAACAATATCAAGCAAGTGACAAGAGGACACATGGTCTAAGAGATCTCAATGTGACATACAAACAAACAAACAAACATCCTCTTTCAAGGTATTTGATTTACACTTGCTCATGTCCACCTTCCATACCAAGTCTAATTATAGAAATTGCTACTATTTTCTTTATGGTTTTTTTTGTTTTTTTGTTTTTTGTTTTTCAAAAACAAATTTAAATTATTACATGAAATTTGAAAAGTAGAAAGAGAGATAGAAGACCTTTTCTAAACATTTTCAATGCATAAGATCCTAATAAAAAGCAATCAATAGAAATAGAGTACCTTTCAAAGCTCCACATCTTGTAATCATTTTGTGTAAACTTTCAAGATAAATACTAAAAATTGCAAGTTTATCCATTCAATTTGTAAAATTAGTGTTTATGTGTTGATAACTTAATATATAACCACATAATAACACCAATACAACACTATTATCCGACAACAAGCCTTTCTTTCCTATTTTCCACAATGTTAAAATATCACGAACCAAAGCAAAAATAAAAGGAGAAAAGAGAAAAAAAGAAGGGAGCAAAATAGAGAATACTTATGATTTTGGGAGAGGAAGAAGATGGTTGCGGTAGAAAAGGTTTTCAAGTTGTGCGCTGTCCTTTATTACAAAACATGTTGAAAAAATAGACTTCAACTTTGTGGTCCCTTTTCATTTTATATTACAACCAAAAGCCATTACCTAATAAAGCAAGCCATTCAAAGACTACCATGGCCCTTGAAATATTTTCTTCATTGCTTCTCATCTCTAGAGTGAAGAGGACTTTAAACTAGACGTGTTGCAAGGTTACACAAGAAATTAAAACACAACAATATCACATATGGATTATGTGATTATAACGTTTGTGATCACAAGGGGTTCAAAATTGCAAAAGTGATATATAGTCTTTAATTTTCTTTTTCATATATCAAAAATTTTAAGGTTAAGACCACTATAAACTTTAAAAGTGAAGGACATAATAAGGATAGCCACAATCAATTTATGTCATTTCAACATCTACTTGTTTAGAAAATTGGCAGTGTGATTTTTTTTCTGAAAATTTAGTGTATTTGAAGCCCATCTTCAAAATTGTTCAATATTAGAAAACCAAATTTTGCAATGGAAATCTTGGCCATAGCATCCATGTTCAATGATGCTAAAATGGACTCAAAGGAGTATTTACCTAGAAAATAGAATTTGAAAAACATTATTTTTATAAGGATATGCATAACTCCAAGATTTTGTCGACACTAAAATATGGTGCTTTGGGCAATTAGGAGTTAGACATCATGAGCAGTTTAACTTTTCAAAAGATGTGAAAGATGCTATATAACACACAAAGTAACATAATGCAAAACCTGCTAGTAGAAATCCCGCTTGTAGAACCTACGCTTTGATTATAGGAGAGTTAGGAGGTGTGGGGTGTATCCATGGGTGGGGTTAAACTGACTAACCACATAATTGGATGTCACAATTTCTATGACAAATAAAAAAAGAATTTGGTTGAGGAAGGGTCATTTTCTTTTGTTATGTCAAACAATCTAATCCACTAATGATTCTTCAACAAAAAAAAATTGACTGTGATTTATAGATTGGATACATACAGTTGAAATTATCAATACACTTAACACTACATATGAATTAAAGCTTGAAACAATTGAATTCAAAATACATTCTAAAATGATCAAGTAGTGAAAACTAATTTTTTTTACAATAAATTTTTAATATGTTTATTATGTTTGGTCTTGATTCAGTTGATTGTGGTGTCGTTTTAAGGTTTTTTTAATTTTAATTTTAATTTTTAATTTTTTTATTACACTAATTCTTCAATTTTTTTTGGATTGCTGGTTTATAAATTGGAAAACAATGTTCTTGACATGAAATTTGTTTTTATTGCTTTGAACCATGATGAGAGTTCTTTGGAGAAACGTTTTGGGAACCTATACCAAAGATATAAATGGAAGAAAAGTAACAAAATATCATGAATCATATGGACAAATAAAATTTCAAGTTCATGCATGAATGGGACCCGTTTACATTGGTTCATTGTTCAAAATTGGAATCATGCATGATCCTCAAGATAACTAACCCTATACCGCCCAAGAGGACGGAATGTGGCCGCTGTGCATTTTAATTTGAATTTTTCTAAATTTTTATTGAAGATTGATTTAAGTGGTTATTCTTAAACTATTCTTATTAAAGTCTTGTTTTAGTATCAAATATCCAATTTTGAAAATGAATGACTATGATTTGTCTATTCAAGATTTTGTGCAAGGGTGTCCATTGCAAATCTTCACTTTCTAGTGTTGAGAGCTTTTGGAGATGAGTCTCAAGTACACTAGAACTTGGAGAAACAATCACATTAAAAGTTTAATTTAAAAAGTTGTAGAGTAGATTTTAAGAAACCGTAAATTGATTAGGGTTTTGCATGTTGTACTTTACATACTCATATATTTTTTGACATCCTCAATTTTAAATTTGAGATGTAAAAAGAGGATTGAAAGACTTCAAATCACTTTCACAGTTTTAGCACCCTCTTAATCAAATGTTATAAATTTTCAATCCATAACTAATATTGTTGTGTTTTCTTTTCCTATGTGATCTCTAACATATCTTGTTTGAATTTGTACAGTTACAATTTACATAAAAAATGATGTAACTTATCAAAGTGTTGCCATTCTGTTCATCCAAGAGCACACTCTGAGATACTGGAAAACGTCCATGGGCGGTCTAGGGCTAAGGTAGAAATGTATGCAACATTGGAACCTCATTTTTGGGCGGCCCTTGGGGGGCACAAAAATGAGAATTTATCCAAACCCGCTTTGAGAATTTTTAGGATTAACAGTCAAGAATGAATCAGATACATGGGCAGTTAAACTCACTGTCATTGGTTTGTTTCTCCTAAAGGAGTACAAAACAAGTATGGGTGTATGGAACCTCATGCTTGAAGTTCAGTCTCTTGGCACGACTAATTATGTGATAACTTGTCAATTTGTCAGGAGTTGGTTCAAATGAGTGTTATGTTTATCAAAGTGGCATAAATTCACAACGAAGGTATTTTCCAAAAAAGATGGATTAGAACATAAGTATGTACTTGCCTTAGTTTAGTTTTATAGCTTTGTGTAAAAGAATGTCACAATTTTAGAGGTCAAAATCATACCAATTATATAAAATTAACAGTGTGAGGTTTGATTTTAAATATGATTAGAGATGGTACTTGTTTTGAACCCATGCAAGGTAATTTAATTACAACAAAGATCACTTTTATTGGTTTGAAGGATGCATGTTGGAGCAATTTTGGGTCTCTTTTGGAAATGGATATGTAGCAATAGCATTAGATAGCGTTAGGCCACAAATAGTTAAGATGGGCCATATATGCCAAGATTTGTTGCAAGAGCTTTTTTAATATTTTTTATTACAATTTTTTTCCCATATTATTGGATATAATTAGTATAATCACTAGCAAATTGAATAAACTTCATCCAACCTTTTGATAATATTATATAATCATATTAAGTAGTGAATTTGTAAGAGTCATTTATTAGTTGTTTACAAGCTTGCAAAATCCTGCAAAGTAAGCAAGATGAGCCAAATAAGGTAGGAGGTTCTAATTCCGCTTAGTTTCTAATTGAGTTTGCGGTTTACGAATGTGTAACATCTTTCTTTGAATATCTATGAGTGCCATTGATGAGTTAGGTTGGCTTAAATGGTCAATTATGAACCTCCTACCTTAGAGTACTATGGATCACTGACTCACGAGCAACAATTGGTGCTAAGAAACAAATTAACATGTCACATTCAATTTTATGTTGTCCAAACCCTAATTCATGACCAGTTGTGTAGGTGACAATTGTTGCAAAGTAATATTCTCTTTGCGTATTTGTTGGCTTTGACTACTAGGGAAGAGACTTTGCATCAAGAAAAGCTGAGGAAGTTTGAGTAAGTACCTTACTAAAAACAACTAGCTAGCCAAGGATACATGAACAAAACCTCTCATAGCATAAATGCTTGTTTTTGCAAAAGGTTGATTACCAATTCTAACTAAATGCTCCTAAATAAATGTTTATATGATGGAAGACAACATAAAGCAACAAAAACTTAACAATCATATGAGCTGTCTATTTCACTACTCACTATTGTCACTTGAAACTCTTTTTAATTATAAATAGGGAGATTTTAGGATAAAAGTTACAAAAACAAATTGGAACTACTACTTTCCAATTTTTTTATCAACATTCAAAGTTAGCAATTATTTGACATTTTTGGCCAAAAATATGTTGGTTTAACCCATGAGCGTCTTGGCCATTTTCACCAAAATCTAGGTTTTGGGAGACCTACGACTTTGATGCATTGTATCTCAGTCAATAAGATGATCCACAAAACTGACCATTGAAAATAGTGGAACACCTACTTAGAAAATGGCTTGCAAAATTTGGGAACAATTGACCGTGGGAAATGGGAGATTACAACAATTGATCAAACAACTTGTGATGGCAAAATCTCAATTTTTGGTAGGTACTTGCTATTTAATAATTTTTACAAAATTTGATAAGTCCTGGATTCATCTCAATTTTTGTGAGTAGCAAGATTAGATGTGAATGCACACACTTGCAAACTATCGATGATTTTACTTTTTTTTATGTCAAGTTTTAGGGCTTCAAATTGCTATTGAGTGGAAAACAATGACCAACACAATCAGTGAGGTTTGCCACAATAAGGGTTTAGAACATGTTTGAACCCTTGCCAAGAGATTTCCCATCACCACAAAGCACACACAAGGAAGCTTGCAAGGGATATTTATTGGTTGCAACTTGTAAAATGTTGTTTGCCACCACGCCATGTATGAAGTTTCACCCAATCAATCTCTTGAGGCCCCTGTACAACATTTGGCTTGCCTCACCATTAGTCCTTTGGCATGGACAATTTGAATACCTTCATAATTGTAATTTATAGAAAGACCAAAAAATTATATCCAAAACCTCAAACAAGCATTTGAAAAATCATGCGAGGACACCTTCGGTCCTTTGGGGCGATTGGGCGTTAATCCTTGAGCGCCCTAGAGACTGTATACTGTTTTTGGTGATTTCAAGAGCTTATTTGAGGAATTGGATCTAATTTTTTGATCTTGCTATAAACTGCAATTATGAAGGTATTCAAGTTGTCCATGCTAATGGAGTAATGGCAAGGAAAGTTAAATGTTGTACAAGTGATGCAATATTTGATTAGGTGAAACACCACACAGGGTGTGGTGGCAAACATCATTTTACAAGCTGCAATTGGTCATTATCCCTTGCAAGCTTCCTTGTGTGTGCTTTGTGGTAGCAAGAAAGTTGTTGGCAAGGGTTCAAGCATGTTCTAGACCCTTATTATGGCAACTGCCACCAACTGTGCCTATCATTGTTTTCCGTGCAATAGCAATTTGAAGCCCTAAAACTTGATAAAAAGAAGTAAAATCTTCAATAGTTTGCAAGTGTGTGCATTCACATCTAATCTTGCTGCTCACAAAAATTGAGATGAATCCGGGACTTATCAAATTTTGTAAAATTTGTTAAATAGCAAGTACCTACCAAAAAATGAAATTTTGCCATCACAAGTTGTTTGATTTAAGTATTATAATCTCCCATCTCCCATGGTCAGTTGTTCCCAAAATTTGCAAACCATTTTCTAAGTGTTCCACTATTTTCAATGGTCACTTTTTGTGAATCATCATATTGATTGAGATACAATGCATCAAAGTTGCCGGTCTCCAAAAACCCTGATTTTGGTGGAAACGGCCTGGGCCCTCAGGGGTTAAGGTATCGTGCACTATGAGAGAGAGCGGCATATTAGAAAGCTCTAAGGAAGAACCAACTATGACTTTTGTTTTTATTTTTCCCGAAGTTCTTTTTTGCTCTTTTGACACTTTCATGAGTTCATATACTTCTCCGTCCTTCCAAGACCCGCCCCTCCGCCCCTCCGCCCCTTTTGTTTTTGGAATGGTAAAGACAACCAGTATCATACCAACATTCGGTAAAGATTTTAGCAAAATGTCGCCATAAAGGCTGCAGCTCAACTGTTGCTCGACTGAACCAAATGCACAACACGGCAGTGAAAGTGTTTTCCATTGCAGTATCGGCAAACACCTCTCGAGCTTTAGCAAAACTGATAGTTATTACAGATTGATTGCTAATTGTTCATTGCTGATTGTTGATAGTTGATTGTGGCTTTACTGTAGCTTGACTGTTGCTTGTGGATTGATTTGCTAATTAAATCGTTACAAAATTGCTTCTCCGCTCGGGAAGCTTGGTAAGATTTTTAGCAAAATATCGCCATAAAGGCTGCGCACTGCAGCTCAACTGGTACTCGGCTGAACCAAATGCACGGCTCGGAACTCGGCAAACACCTCTTGTGTTTTAGCAAAGCTGATAGTTATTACAGATTGATTGCTAATTGTTGATTGTTGCTTGTTGCTTGACTGTTGCTTGTGGATTGATTTGCTGATTAAGTTGTTGCAAAATTGCTTTTCCGCTCGGGAAGCTTGGAAAGATTTTTAGCAAAATGTCGCCATAAAGGCTGCGCACTGCAGCTCAACTGTTACTCGACTAAACCAAATGCACAACACGGAAGTGAAAGTGTTTTCCATTATCGGCAAACACCTCTCGTGCTTTAGCAAAGCTGATAGTTAAGCTTACAGATTGATTGCTAATTGCTGATTGTTGAATGTTCATAGTTGCTTGTGGATCGATTTGCTGATTAATTCGTTACAAAATTGCTGTTCCGCTCGGGAAGTTAATCAGAGAACGGGCTGAGTTGCAGAGGATTGGACGAGGGGAAACAGAGTGAGCAGCCGAAATGCGAGGTTAAGTTGCTGTTAACAAATATTCCGGATCTTTGCAAATTGTTACAAAAATTGCTTTTCCGCTCGGGAAACTTATCAGAGAGCGGGTGGAGCTTGCAGAGGATTGGACGAGAAGAAACAGAGTAAGCGGCCGGAATGCGAGGTTAAGTTTTCGTTAACAAATATTCCTGATCTTTGCATATACGCCGAATGTTTATTCTACGAATCAGCGAGGCTATGATCAACCGCGGTGGCCGGGAGAACTGAGGCACAGGAATCGCCTGATTTGATTCCGCCTGTCTCCGAAAAAATAAAATCGTCTTTGTTATTTTGATTAGAGTCATTAGAGCTCTCCCTTGAAATTTTCGTCGCCGTATAAGCAGCGTCGCGATCAAAAGCGTTTGCGAAATTCGGAAACGAAACCTGCAGAAATTGCGCATTGATTACTTGATTTTTGTCCTCGTGCATATTTCTTTTCGTTCTCAGCTTTATCAGAAGTAGTGTCGCCTCGCTTTAGCGGCCGCTGGACATTCTCCGGGCTAAGTAGTGTCTACTTGTAGGGATAAGTAGTGTCTACTTGTAGGGAAAGAAGATTCTGTGTAATAGGCATCAGAGTCGCCGGCATTGACCAGCAATAAAAGGAGCTCCTCGGCCGTCTGCTTAAGTGCTCCATTCTACACTTACAACTGCTCCTGCTTTTCTTAAACCTCACGACCTGCGGAAGAGCAACAATATTGTTTATTGAATATTAATTGCTTAGAGGATCTTCGGAGGTGATCGGTTGAATTGAAGTATTAATTGTCCCGTCGTCTGCTTAAGGAGATTCCGGTACTGGCCGGCGGAGTTAATAGTGGCATTTCGCTCTGCGAGCTGATTCACGTGCATTCGAGAGAACAATTTGTCCAGAGGTCTATTCAGCGCTTGTTGTGTGATAACGTCGGTTGATACTGTTCGTGTTAAGAATTGTCACGACCTACATAAGTTGTCTACTGCATTGTCGTTTGGCCATACCTGGATGCCAGCAGGTGGTCCATTTTGTGGAGTGACTTTGAGGTTTCTTGGATTGAGCGGTACCTGTCACAGCTGAACAATAGTGTCACATCAGTGATCCGCCAATTTCTGATTGTGTCGAGGAAGTTTATTTTACGAAGTCGATTCGGAGATTCTTGGTCATTGAAGGCCAGCTGAAACTCGTGAAGGTCGATTGGCGTGACACCGAATCTGGCTGAGTGTTTAATTCCGAGAAATTGCATGGAATTTGCAGAGTACTGGAAAATCGCATCCTTGTTACAATAAAGGAAGTTAACAGTCGGTTTTGAAGAAAAAGAATAACAGCTTTCGAGCTTCGGAATTGAGAAGGAACGTGGTTCAAGGAGAGCAGATGACGATGGGAACGGCCAAGGGAAACTATTACAATTCAAGGATGCTGCCGATTTTTCTTCTCAGTCTGTTCCTGACACCAAGTGCTCGGCTATGCCAAGCACAGACGTCCGAGAATGGTAAGATGTACAAATTCTTCAACAATCACGGCTCGTTATTCATTTCAGCTTATTTGCCTGTGTTTCTCAAATGATTGATTGATTCTCTCGTAAAATTGATCAAGGGATCACCAATTGCGCTTCCCTGAGAGAAATCATAAATCTGACTTGCTACCACAGGGATGATTCAGGGATACGAGAATGAAAATCATTGGAATTTTGACGTCTGAGCATTAGTTTCATGAAAATCAATTAAACGATTGAAGTTACTCAAGCGCTTACAAATTTTGGCTATTTTGCTTTAAATTGCAGCTGGATATGCACAGCAATCACTCACTATGGGCATCAACTACGGAACACTGGGCGACAACCTTCCCAGCCCAGTCGAAGCAGTCGCAGCAATCCAAGCGATGAAGATTGGGAGAGTGAAGTTATTCAATCCGAATGCAGATATCCTGAAAGCGCTCGCAAACACCGGCACGGATGTGGTGGTGACAGTTCCAAACGAAGAAATTGTTAACGTTGGAGCCAGCGCGGCCGCCGGCGATTCGTGGATTGAGCAGAACGTGGCGACCTATTACCCTGCAACAAACATCGTGGTCATCCTGGTTGGAAACGAGATTTTCACCGGCACGGCGTTTCAGTCGACATGGACATCTCTCGTCCCCGCAATACAAAACCTGTATGCTTCTTTGGAGAGCCGCGGTTGGTCAGGCAAAATCAAGGTATCCACAGCTGTAGCACTCGATGTTCTGGCAACATCATATCCACCTTCGACCGGGACGTTCCGCTCCGACATTGCGACGCCCGTCATGCAACCGTTGCTGTCATTTCTCACCACGACAAGCTCCTACTTGTTCGTGAATGTGTACCCGTTCTTAACGTACTCAATCAATACCGACATCAGCATCGGCTATGCAATGTTTGATGCAAACACCGCCAACGACGTGGTGGATGGCAGCCTCACGTACACAAATTTGCTGGACGCTCAACTGGATGCAGTTTACGCGGCTTCGACTAAGCTCGGGTTTGCGAATATGCGTATCTCCGTCGGAGAGACAGGGTGGCCCTCTGCCGGCGACGCCGATCAACCCGGTGCTACCATCGAAAACGCTGCTGCTTATAACCGGCGATTGGTGAGAAAAGCGCTCTCCACGTCGACTTCTGCCACTCCGATGCGGCCCGGCATTCACATCCCCACCTACATTTTTGCCTTGTTCAATGAAAATTTGAAGCCTGGAGCGGGCTCCGAGCGCAATTGGGGTCTTCTATACCCCAATTTAACTCAACTGTACGCCATTGACCTAACTGGACAAACGGCGGACAGCGCATACACTCCCATCGACGATCCTTCACCAATTCTTGCGACTCCGCCCCTCAGTGCTGCATCTCCCCTTAGTGCTGCATCTGGAACGTGGTGTGTCAGCAATGCAGCGGCTGATGCAACGGCTCTGGAGAATAGTTTGAACTTTGCTTGCGGATTAGACACAAATTTTTGCACGGCCATTCAACCTAATCAGAGCTGCTACCTTCCAAGCACGGTTGCCAACCATGCTTCTTGGGCTTTCAATAATTACTGGCAAACGTACAAGGGTGCAGGAGGTAGCTGCTCTTTCGATGGCGCTGGCCATTTGACCTCCACCGATCCAAGTATGGGACCCTATCATTTCCCTAAATCACACGTCGTTGAGCTGCTTTCCAGATTTTGAGTATTTCTTTGATTGGTATAGTGCATGACACTTATAACCAACAACTATTGGCCAAACAAGAAATACTAAAGCACAACACATACATTCATTAGCTCAAAAATAATTACACCATCAAGAGGGATAAACCCTAAGCTTCATCTTGGTGGACTTGAATATTTTATACTTTTTTGACAAAGCCTTAGCCTAACCACTTGAATTGGGAGTTGTTGGTTATAAGTGTCATGCACCGTAGGATGAGTGGTGTAACTTCTTTTTTTTATAATTTTAACCTGATCGTGGTAACTTTGAACTGCACAGGTTTTGGGGCTTGTGTGTTCCCGCACTAATTCCACTCTAGGCTACGGGAGATGCATAAGTAAGAGCTGCTGCGCAAGCGCCGACTCTTCGAAGCATCAAACAGACGAGAGGAGTATATTGAGCTCGCTCAAGACAGATATGGACTCTCTTTTCTATGAAATATTTACATAGTTGAGAACGTTGCCCTTGCTTTGGGACACGTTCAAGGATTTCGATGGAGTCCCTTTTGCAGGTCGAGAAATTATCAGGAGCATAGATATGGGAAGCAAAGACATCTAAACCGATTTGACTGGTACGGTTTGTCGATCGTCCACTGTCGTTCGGAAGGGATTTGGTCTTCTCAGTAGTGGGTTTGTGCGAAGTAGTTTTTTTGACGATTTTGATTGGTTATTAAGATTTGATTGCCATTTTTCAAGATATAGAAGAAAGGAAAGGATTGTGTAGCATGCAAGCTCCAGCCTCTAGCAAGTGCTGGCAGTGCTTTTACAATACATGTGATTCCCCCTCATCCTAGACTCTTATGTAGCAAGAGCTTTGACATATTGCTCGCAACAAGTGGTTCGGGATTGGATGTTTGCTATATTCAGTACTGTTCTGATAATGTATGTTAAAGAGCATCCGGTTTTGGTTTCAGTCAAACATTGGGATCAGTGTAGGAGCGTCTAATTGTGATTCTCGTAAGATAGCAGTCGAAGAGGAAAAGACACACCCTTTTCCTGTTTTTGTTAAAAATTTATTACAGGTATCATCTGCATTGCAATGAATGACATCACTCACTGAAGCCCAGCCGATACCATCCGGCCTGAGGTAGAACCCATACCCAAGCGTTTAACCCCTGAGCGGACAGAGTTATTTTAAGATTTAGGAGAAAATGGGGTTTAATGGCCACCATAGCTTGAAAAATTACATTTAGAAAAATCGATTGCAGGATTTGAAAAAGGACTACCTTCTTTGTTGATGTGAATCAACCATGACTGTTTTCACTGTACAAATTAAGAGAAAAAATGAGACAAAGTTTGTGGGCCCATCGATAGTATATTGTCGGTTGGGCGCTCAGGGGTTAACCCTTAAAGGATGGATGAATCACCGTGGCTTGCCTTGCATGTAGCATTTTACAATGTTTTGCACATGGGCACCAGTAGTATTGCTTCAAAAAGTTGGAAAAGTAAACAATGCATGGTGCCCTCATGAAGATTGCAAGAAGGGCAGCTCAAGAACAAACACCATGTATCACAATTTGGGTTACAAAACAAAATGAATGTATCTCAAGAGGTAATTTTTTGCCTTCCATGATGCACTATGCATTTATGATCACTTTTGAAAAAAAATTAGATCAAAATTAGTCTTTTTTGGGATACAGAATCTTTTTTTGAAGGCAAAGGACGTTTTTTGTCCGTGCCAACGTTTAGGGGTTAAGGGTTTGGGGCCGTGTGTTTTTTTTGGCCTCATGAGGCCACCTTGTCAGAAATTGGACCAATGTTTCTCTCTCCCTCTCAAAATTCTCCATTCCTGGGAGGGCATGTGGCATGTTGTAGGTGAAAAAAAAATGCTAGTTTGGGGTATTCCAAGGTCTCAAAAAATTCAGGAAAAAAATCTGTAGGGATAGCCTTTCAACAAGCTATCATGGAATGTAATTTTTGTGGAAAAAAATATTATAGATTATTTTATATTAACCCCTAAGTGTCTTGCTAAGAAAATTTAGCATACCTCCAAAATGGAACCTTCAACACCTTCCCTTAATTTTTAGAAAGTTGAACAAGTATTCACACAATCCAAACCTATCATTCTATACCCAACTGTAAATCAAAAGTTTAAGGCTAGTTTGATTTCAAATCCAAGTAAATCTGCAAAATCCCCACCGTTGAGAATCTCATATTTGTTAATTTGAGTAGTAGATCACAATATGGATTTTGGACTTTGATGTGATTTTTTCCCAAAAAAATAATTACCTAATGGTTGATCCCATGAGACTGTGTCTAGCTATACTTGATGGGAAAAAAATCCTCAAATGGGAAAAGGCTCCAAAACTTATGGTCATTCAAAGTAAGTGGATCTAGCTGGCTTACTACTTTAGAGCTACAAAAACATTGCCCAATTGAGAGAAAAGAAGTGACACATCACCAACCTTCTCCCCTATACATGGGAGTGTGGGCTTTCAACCCATCCCATCCAAAATTCCTCCATCCACAATGCAATGTACAATGCCTACAAACACTCCCACTAATAGTTTTAATATTAGAAATAGTAAATTCAAATGTTTGGGTGCAAAATCTAGAGGCCTCAAGGAACAACAAGCCAATTCAAAAGTTTTGTTGGACTTTTAGCTCCATTTGGACTTAAGTGGCAAACCAAAACTTGGGCATGCAATGCCTTTTTTGTCTACTTTTACACCTCCAAGAACCCCATTTGGCCATATTGGGCTCTTTGGTCCTTTAGGGGTTAAAGGGCAAAGTTGCAACTCATAGGGTCCCTATTAGCAACTCTAAACTAACCTTGAAAGTTCTAAGATGTGTTTCTATAATGGCACTTGACCGTCCCAATCCCAACCCTCCCAAACTAGTCTAGCAATTGACATGTGACAGAATTTGCTTGTGCAAGTAGAGTTCAATGCTCCACTATAAGTTCAACAATGTATGGTAAAACCCTCAAAAATAGGGTGCAGAATTGGGGACCAATCGGGAAAATGGGCGTGTCTATGGTTGTGGTAACACTGGGATTGCTAAGAACCTTGCAACAGCGGCCTTCGTGGGACCAAGGCCCAGAAAATGCCCTCCTAGGCAAATGGCTCAGATTTTACAGTTTCCTAGGGAATTAATTCCCAGAAATGATATTCCAGAATCCTGAACCGTCCGTTCTTCTACGCAGATGTCATTTCTGTGCAAACTTTGGTATTGGACAACTTGCTAAACTAGCCGGTTAGCTGTAAACTTATAATCTGCTCTTGTTGGTTCTGTCATAGACTGGAAGTGATAGTATAGCACAGAGTCTCCCTCCAAAGAGAGGCAGAGCTTTCTTCCATAGCTTGGTGAGATTTACATAGTATGCTACACATATTGTTTCAGGTGTTGGAGAGATTCCTTTTATAGTCGAACTCCTCTAAATTGATATGATTGGGAGTAAGTTATTAGTTAATTACCTTGAGGTTAGTGTTGGGATACCACCAAGGAGTATTACTACTATTGAATTAATTACTTTGATTTTATGATTGATGTATAGTCTAACATTGAGATTTGTGTTATACATTAGTTTACAAAGCATATTGGCTTACAAGAGTTCTACTGTATAGCTGTAATCTTATGCCCTTTGGAGTGCATTTTTAATTGGAAATCTTTAATAATTACAGTATAGATGATAAAGATTTCAGTTTCAATACACCTCAACTCATTAGTCATCACATGTGATCATATAGACTATATCAACATTACATTGGATGTGCAAATTATTATGTTTCCACACTAGGTTATGGGTGCAGAGTTGAGATTGTAAGTGTGCTCCTTATTGTGGTATTAAGGGGCCATCAAGATTGGAATTTTTGGTAGAAGATTGAAAAAGCAAATTTTCAAAAGTAGATCTAAAATCTAGACTAATAAACTAAGGATATGTTCAAACTTGGTGTTAAGAGGGGTGTTAGCAATATGAATGCAATCTAAAGGTGTGCTCAAATGCATCTAATTTTCCTTGGTTACTACCACTCAAAATACCAAATGTGAACATACCCTAAGTCAATGAAGATACCTTCCTCTAATTATGTTCTAATTATGTTGAAAAGTTAGGACAGGTTGGATTTTGAGAATCTCTGGGATATTTGGAAACTTTATTGTTGAGCCTCTCCCCTTGTCATTCAAAAGAGAAACTTTCATGTAGCTATAAAATGGCCATCAAAGTTCTTTTTCTTCCTTCAACGCGCCATCTGATAATCCTCCAGCTCAAAGGTTCTATGCAAAGTTCGTCTTTACACCCGCTATTGTTCAGTACTGTGCATACTGTATCATGCTCTTTTGGTTGAACCGAAAGCGACTGTCAATGGTAGGATTCTGTTGGCTTCTTATTCATCCCAAAACTTCCTACATATTTCTTTTCGTTGTGCTCGGAGTTTCTGGTCTTCTGAATTATTACTTTATGTCACAATTTGTCCTCATCGTAGCAATCGTCTACCAAAAAGACCCACTGTGTCCGTGAAACGATATTACAAAGTGCCATACAAACTATACGCTAGGTATTCTCTCTTAAAATGAACAAATTTGTGCACAGCATAATAAAAAAACAGTAACATGTCTCACGGTTGTAATAGAATGGAAAATACTTCTCTGTAAGATACTTGAACATACCTTGATTTTGTTTTTATCAGTAACTCATCATATAGACTCGTTTGTTCATATATTCTTGACAACCAGGGATCTTCTCAGCACTCCTCGATTCTTGTCCTTGTAATGATTAAGTCTTGTAAGGCATCAGAATTTAAACCTGGGCTTTTCATCTTCAAGCAAGGTATGTCAAATCAACAATAGAAAGCCTAAACCAAAAATATAATCTTCACACCTACTAGTTGTTAACATTAGAGTTTAGTATATCTGCCCCCATAGTAGAGAACACTAATTGTAGTTCATGAAATCTAATGCGCATATTGCTACGAGAAAGATAAAGTCTCGAGGTGTATATTAACATAGTGCACTCGTATTACTATGACAAAAGGTAAAAACAAGTTAAGCGAGAGAAAATAAATAGTCGAGACATCAGAACCAGCCGAACCAGCCAATATATGCGGAGATATGGTCAGATCGTTTGAAAATAGGAAATGATCCATTCTCACAATTCTAATAAGGTACAAGATTCTACGTTCTCCTAGCTCCAAACTTCAATATGCAAGATTCGCAATAATAAAAAAATCAATCTAGGTCAAATTCTACTTTTGGACAAATATTGTAATCTACTGCAAGCCAAAGAAGAGAAAAGCACCAATTGCGGCGGCTCCAAGGACAACTCCAATGAGCACAGGAACAGGGGTATTCTGTCCTCCAATGGTTCTTCCAGTTTCGGGGTCGTAACGAGCAAATCTTTTCTTTGGAGCCTGACACTGAGGACATTGGAAACCTTCGGGCTGCATGCAAAACAAGAAAATCAGACAACGCAAATACTACATAGCTTACTACTGTACATCCTGATGTGGAGAGAAACAACAAAATACCACTATCGGAATCAGATTCTGTGGTTCATCCACAGAAGCAACAGAAGAGACGGAATGAATTGTGGACAACTTAGATGCATAAAATGTGCATGTAGTAGAAAATCTGTTTTGTAAGGGGGAACCAACTGAAGAACTTTAGTACTGTGATTACCTGGTCATCAAATGATTTGGAGATGGTGTAGATATAACCGCAGTCAAGACACACATGCGTTGCTCGCGACTGCATTAAAGTTCACAAGCCGAGTTAGTTCTTCTGATCCAGGATATCGGACCAATAATTTAATCACCATGTATATGGAAGCATTAGTAGTAGGATTATCAATTAACTTCCTGCTTCACCTTTTGAGCTTCAGTCAACTTCCTTCCGAACCGTGGAGGTGCTGGTCTTTTTGGAAGTCTCTTCACATCCACGTCAGCTCCTCTGCATAATTAAGCAAATAGATTCAGTCAGATGCAGTTACATGTGTGATTCTCGTTACAGACGTCCTTCAAGAATACATTTGGACCTTTGTCAGTTTTTTGCTACATAATAATTTCAGTCATGTTAAACTGCCCAATTATAAATAGAAAATAAACTGAATTTTAATACAGAGATTGAACGAGGTTCTATTGGTCTGTAATGAAGTAGAGTGTCGAGCTTTCACCTGGCTACAACAAAATAGACAGAGTCCAACTTTGCGTTAATAGCAGTCTTGGTGAAACCGAGTTTATCAGCCGGCCAGAGTTCATCACCAAAGAAGCTGCTCGTATAGATCACTTGATCCCCTACCTTCAAGCCTGCCCTTTTAGCATTCCCTCCATTATCTACTTTCTGAAAGATATACAAAGAAAACACATTCAAGATTTGAGGGAGTAGTGAGGACGATGGGTGAATTTTGAGAATCATTATTTCTAGATTCCCCGTTAGACATTCGACTGCTGAAACGTCCTCTATGCAAAACTTTGAGATTATTTCAAATTCTCTCAAGGTATCTGTATATACGATGCACCAGGGTTTGGTGATTTTCCACCAAACACGAGTAGAATTGCGCACGCTTACACATGCAGGTTGCAAGCTAACAAAGGAAATGGCCGACAATCACATTCGGAGCCATAGTAAGCTACTCGGCAGCATCAAAAGTTATTCCGTCCAAGTTCCTAATGCACTACCCAATAGTGCGCACTCTCCACTTACCGTGACAAGAACGCGACCACCAGGGCTCTGACCAAGAACAAGACCCAGAGGCTTATCAACCTCTGTCTCGTATTGTGTCGCAGTTCCAGCAGTTTTTGCCGTCACCTGATAAAAGAAAAGTAACTCTTAACAAAATTACTTCATGACAAGAGACAAATTCAGAACTAAACTCACCAAACAATATAAACACCATATTCGTTATAATGAGAGAATGAGGACCTCTCAAAATAAACATTAAATGAGAGTTTTCAGCTCAAGTTGAGCTGAATTGACATAAAACCTTTCAATTTCAGATCAAATCTGAAAGTTTTTATGTCAATTCAACTCAATTGACCTAAAACTTTTTGTCTAATTGCTATAAAACTTTTGAATTTCAGGTTGTATTTCCTTTAAATTACTCTCATTTCACTGGAAAACACTCATTATAACGAATATGGTGTTTATAGGACTCGTAACGACGCAGACACTACGTGTTAGGAGTTATGCAATTTTTTGAACAGATCATTATTGGTAACAAACCGGTGCAGTTCACTAGGACATCACTAAGAACTGAAATTACGGAATGAAATAAGAAAACAATGAACATGTAAACGAAAGGATGCTACTCTGACTGTTTAGAACATGAGGACTCATCACACTGTAAACTCCGATCATATCCCAAACTAAAAAATCTGGACTGATGGCGAACCTCCAAACGAAGTCGGGGTGCTTGTCTACGACTAGCAGTAGGACGAATGCTTCGGAGCTCATTTCTGTTGCCGAGGGAGCTAGACACGCCTAATCCAAAAATCTGTCAAGAAGCAAGAAAGTAAACAATCCTTTTTGATTACTCAGTACAAGAACGAGAGATTGACACCAGCAGCAGTAATTACAAAGGCGACAACCGCCTTTAGAAGGCCATTGCTTCCTTGCTTACAATTCACATATATGCATGCACCTTGCAAGTGCTAGGCTCAACCTTCGGCAAAGAATCCGATCAGCAAGAGAAAAATCATCAAACTCTCGTCAACACCGTCCCTCCTTTAGTGCATTCTTAGTTTGCAAAACCATACGCACGGCAAACAGCCTAATAAGTGTTAAATGTTAAATTAAGCACGACAAAGACAAAATTGCAGAATCTCGCGTCCAGTTTATCGACTGACTGAGTAGTTAGACATAATTTAATGCGCCATAATTGTGAAATTCTGTTGAACAAAAACCTATAACTAAGACTGCAAGAGATCTGAAGTTGCAGAAAGGCGTCTGGAAAAGTGTGAATTTCTTGAATCTTCGCTACTTCAATGAAGCAGAAAAGTAAACAAAAAAAATACAACACGCCAATTGTCTCACGTCAACCAGCTTCACAAAAACTACATCAAAGGAAAAGAAGAAGAAAAAGAACGCACAATCACGCAATCCATTGTAAAAAACTCGAAAGCATAGTACATCGAAACCTTCTCTCGTCAGTCAGCGTATACAAACGTCAATTTAATGTTAAGGAACAAGAGGAACGCACACAATCAAGCGTACATTGTAAGCATTGCAGAAAAAGATCTTATCGCAAATATAACTCAGAGATTGCATTGCCAGAAAAATTTACCTCGCCAGATGACAATGCAGCAGGCTTTCGAAAAGTGGCGGAGCTCCTTCTCTCATCTTTGAGAGCTTGAGCGAGCGGGACCTGAGCAGAGAAGACAGCCTTCGAGGCAGAGATGCTTGCAGTAGCCATTTTTTCTTACTCGCGAGGAGCTCAGCAGCAACAATTAAAAGGAGCAGTAATAATTCCAAGGAGCAGCAATGTTATCAAGGCGCAGCAACAATTTCAAGGAGAAGTAATGTTATAAAGTTGCAGCAACAATTTCAAGGAGCGGCAACAATTCTAAGGAGCAAAAAACAATTCTAAGGAGCAGCAACAATTTTAAAGGAGCAGCAATATTATCAAGGAGCAGCAACAATTCCAAAGAGCAGCAACAATTCCAAAGGAGCAGCAACAATTACAGAGAGCAGCAACAATTTCAAAGGAGCAGCAACAATTTCAAGGAGCAGTGATAATTTTAAGGAGCAGCAACGAGTTCAGATTTGCTAATGCACAATTTCTTTGGAGGAGTGTCGCCATATCCATGCCTTTGGAGGGTGACGAAAGGTGACAACTGCGGTTGGGACACTTTCTAACCGTGGTTGGATTCCGAGGTTGTTTAGGAATCAATCGCAGCGGCTGAGAGGCGGCCACATCCGAAAGAGATTGTATGTGCAGTGTGAACGGGGATCAGTGGGCTTCGCTCTGATTGGTGGAGTGTGTGTGGAACACTTCGGGAGGTGACGTGGCGATCTCCCTGGTGTTTGGGGGCTGGCGAAAAAGCTGGTGGTTGAATGCTTGAAGTCCTCTCTCCCTCACTTTGAGGTCATTAGGGGGCTTCAGACTTAAACTTTTTCAGGTGATTTATGTCGCGATTCACCTTTGTGAATTCATTAGTCAATCGTGACGTGGCTCATTTCTAGACTTCACTCCTAACGTGGTTCACATGAGGAGTGAATTTCAGAAACGCACTTTTGTGGCTTCCGGGACTCATGCACTTGCGTCCTCAAACTTCAAAACTTCTTTCACAGAAACTTCCACAAACTCACAGGTGTCTCAGACTTTGCACGTGCAAGGGAACAAAAAAAATTCACTAGTGAGCAAAGATCCGTGAGGTGGGAAGTTCAAAGGCCAGATTTCATGTTTGAAGCCCCCTATTAGGGGGTTTCAAACATCAACATTTTTAGGTGACTCACGTTACGATTCACCTGTGTGAATTCACTTGTGAACCGCGAGGTGACTCACCTCTGGACTTCACTCCTAACATGATTCATGTGAGGAGTGAACTTCAAAAACTCACCTTCATGGCTTCTTGAGGTTCATTCACTTGCGTTCTCAAACTCCAAAACTTCTCTCGTAGAAACTTCTGCAAACTTACGGGTGTCTCAAACTTTGCGCGTGCAAGGGAACAAAAACAATTCACTAGTGAGCGGAGATCTTGTGAGGTGAGAAGATTGAAGACCAGATTTTATGTTGAAATCCCCTATTGATCCCATATGTACCTTTCATTGTTAGCTCAAGTGGCTAAATAACTTTGCTAAACATCGCAAAATACAAATTTTTTATCACATCTGATATTCATATTTTGGTAGGTATTAAAAACTTGATAAATAAATGTTAACTAGATTTAGCTAGATTTGTGAACATCTATACCTTGAATCAGGCTGTTTGTTTGTTTGGATATTTTGATGTTTGTTTGTTACAATGAGATCTCCTGGATTGTGTGTCCCCTTGTTACTTGCTAGGTATTGTTGGAAAGCTCTTGGTAAGGAGGGGTGCACCGGCTTGATTTCATGGCATTAAAGCCTACAATGGGAAAGTTATTGAATTTCAAAAAAAATATGGGTTAAAATTTAAGAAAATTATTAATTGACTAAAGACAAGTTATATATAAAAATAGGATAGAGTACAAGTTTAATTGAAGTATAGTACAACTTTAACCACGGATGGCATGAGTAGATGACCCGGGGGACATGGAGGGGTGAAAATAGGGCCATTGGCACAGGGCCACAGTAGTTGTTCATGAAGATGACAATTTTGACTAGTTACTTTCTATGTGTTTATTAGAGGTTACAAAGCTTGGTTGATTTTTGAGCAAAATTTATCTTTCTCTTTGTCCATTTTGCAAGAGGAGAATCTTGGTTCTCACAATGGTTTTGAGGTAAGGTAGTGTTTTTGTTTGTTTTCACAATTATCCATGCAAGAGAGCCCATGCTTGCACTCTTTTGCATCTTGTTAGGTACACACAATATTTTTATTTTCATAAAAAAAGCACAATTCTGCATAAAAACTATTTTTTTCTAAGGTAAAAAAGCCTCAAGAAATTTTTGATTCCTTAACCCCTGAGCATCCAGAGTTATTTTAAGATTTAGGAGAAAATGGGGGGTTTAATGGCCACCACAGCTTGGAAAATTACATCTAGAAAAATTGATGGTAAGATTTGAAAAAGGATTACCTTCTTTGCTAATGGGGATCAACCATGACTGTTTTCACCGTACAAATTAAGAGAAAAAATGAGATAAAGTTTGTGGGCCCATCGACAGCATAATGTCAACTGGGCGCTTAGGGGCTAAGGCTCAAAACCTAACATTGGGTCCACATTGTAAAATATGTCCCTTCCATTGGATTGGAGTTGTTTTGATGTTGTGTAGGGTCCTTTTTGTTGTTGCACAAGAGAAAAGCTACCAAGTCTAAGTGCACATACAATAGAACTCCTCTAAACTGATATGGTTGGGACCCCAAGAACTATATTAATTTAAGTAAATTATTAGTTAATTACCTTGAGGTTAGTGCAAGGATACCACCAAGGAGTATTACTACTATTGAATCAATTACTTTGGTTTATGATTGACGTATGGTCTGACATTGAGATTTGTGTTATACATTAGTTTACAAAGCATATTAGCTTACAAGATATTAGCTTATAGGAGTTCTAATGTAGAATGCATTGCAAGGGATTTGGACCCCCAAAGAGACTGTGAGTTTTTCTGTTCCCAATGTTGGGAACCAGCCCTTGCTAGTCGTCAAAAAAGTTAATTAAAAAAAAATAAAAAATAAAAAAATCTTAGAAAAAATATGAATTTTTTTGAATTTTTTTTAAAACTTTTTTTTTGAAAAATAATAAAATAATAAAATAATAAAATAATACAAGCTCACGTGGTTGACGTAGTGCTAGCCTGGCCAGCACACTGCCCACAGGAAGGTGTTCCCAAAGCTCCCATGGATTTGGGAGAAGGGGCCTCTTTGGGGGTCCAAATCCCTTGTAATGGATAATCTCCTTACTCATGTACAATAGTGCCTGGATACGATGAAGGTATCCGGATAGAATATTCCTTTCACGTAAGGAAAACATTCATTATAACTAGACAAGCTTTTGTAGCTCTCCAACCATCAGGGACAGTCATCTACTTCATCTTAGCCAAGCATTTTTCCTTATAAATGTTCATCTTAGGCACTACTGCAACATAGTCTCAGGCTTCAATATCTACTAGAAAACTAGCTTGGTAAAGAAGATTTGTTGTTGAGAACAAGGTCTTCAACTACTCTTCATTAGATTAATTTTGCTATGTTTAAACAACAACTAAGTATACCAACAAGCACTTCAAAACTTTAATCAGTAATTATACAGTCATCACGTGTACCACGAGAAAGCAATTCTGCTCAAAATTCCCAAAACGCAGGGGATGAAGCTAAGCTTACTGAAAATCTCTTTACAGAAGTAAACTCAGAATCTCAAGAGAATTCACAGTGCACTGATAATGGTATTTGGTGTTATGGTATCAATAGTGTTACTTGCACTTTAGCTTCACTCATTCTAAATTTCAACTAGTTTGCATTTAGAGTTGCCTTCTTTTTGTGCACACCACTCTTTGTTGCCTCCTCCAAACAATGAGAACTTTGGGAACATCTTGGGGAACTTTGGGAACATCACATGAGAACTTTGGGAACTCCATTGGGAACATTGGGAACATCATATGAGAACCTTGGGAAAATCATTGGGAACTTTGGGAACGCCATATGGGAACAACATTTGGGAACGTTGAGAACTTCATTGAGATTGTGGGAACATCATATGGGAACTTTGGGAACATTATATTGTAACATTAAATGAAAATTTTAACTTTTTTCTGAACAAAAAAAGTTATGACATTTTTTAAGAAATTATAACAATTTTTGTTTTTATTTTTTTATTTTTTGTTTTCATATTTTTGGATGTTTGGATTTATTGGATTATTTTTATCATTTTTCATCAATGAACAATGACAATGATTTTAATGTACAAACTCAATCCAACCCAAGTTTGTAGTTTGTGCCAAATAGTTGTCTAGATATTAACTCACAAATTTAATTTATATTTTTTTGTTGTAATAAAAATGAACCGATTTCTAACACTAAATGTAAACCTAAAAAAAAAAATTACTCCCAAAAATTACAATAATTGACAAATAGTGTATAGGTTGACATTTAGTGTTGGTAACATTAAGGAGATTGTTGATATTTAGTGTTAGGGTTTGTAATTAGTGTTGCCAACACTAAATACCATTATTAGTGTAGTGAACTCAATATTTTAGTAATTAAAAAGTAATGATCATTAAGGTAGGAACACTCACAAGCGTGAGTTTAAGCATTATAGGGTATATACCCTAATCAAACAAGCTTGAAAGTAATATTGCTAGATTAGCAAGAAAGAATGAAAAATATTGGGATCAATTTCAAAGTCCCAATTGCAAGCATTTGTTCACGAAGATTTTTTAAAATCCAAAATCATTAAAAATCCATGGTCGTGAATAGGAGATGCTAAAAACAACAAGATGGGATTCTCTAAACCATCATGCAAACCACTTACAACCATCACTTTGTCACCCATAACCATCACTTAAATTTCCATAACCACCAAATTTATTAATTTTAAATAACAACTTGTGTCAGATGTAGGCCACGGCCACGGCCAGGGTACACTCGCGGTTATGAGTGTTCCTACCTTAAGCTCGGATGTGATGAAGCTGCTGCTCACCGAAGGTAAGTATTCAACATGTACGGGTTATAACATCTGCAGTGACCCTTTCATCGCCATACAAGTGGCACCTGTGGCAATACTCCACACATCGATTAAAATTTAGAAACCCACAGTGAAGCTGCAGAAACTTTTCTTAAATCTTCGAAGTTATGAACCAGAACTTCATTTTAGAAAGCGTTTTGCCTTAAAAGGCTTGACCCTTAAAGGATAGTAAATACACTACCGTATAATTGGCATTTGCTACCAAAAAGAAGTTTTAATTTGGGATGTCCAATAGCTCACTAGAACGGCTTTGATCTTTTCTCTAACTTCTTTGTTCATCTCAAATGTAGTAAAGGTGTGAATCTAGTCCAAATACAAAAAAACAACTCATATTCTACTGGTCGCAGCTGCACGCTGTGTCTTTAGGGGCTAATTCTAAAGAATTTGAACGTATTGTTGCAACTCTGGATCCATTAATGCCAACCACACAGAAAGAACAGAGAACATAAACCCTAAGGAGCAAATTAGTGGCGTCAGCAGTCAAAGCCCCTGCCAATCAATATTTTATACAATTCACCTCACCTGATCTACGGAATTGCACCTCTGTGACTAAACCCAACCCACTACACCAGACAGTTTCCTTACGATCCTGCTGTGCGACTACACCAAGAAACAATTCATTTCAAAAATGAAAATACAGTGATAAGAAACCGAGAATGAACTGAAAATTGGTAAAACGTTAAAAAACTACCTCGAACCCTAACACACTGTACCTGAATGAAAAAAAAATAACATAAGAGCCCTTCCTCATAGACCAGAACTAATTGGATTAAACGATGTTCGGCTACTTTGCCGAACCCACCAACCGGCGGCCACAGCAACGGCCAAAGACGTCAGAGAAATCACCAAAGCGACAGTACCGAGTGTGCTCCCCGCTTTGCCAATACTTGAAGAGCTTGCTGCTGCGGGAACGACATTGAGCTGTAACCAATCACAACTTGCTGAATAGTGTTGATAAGGTTCCCACATTGCCCCGGCAATAGGGAACCAAAAGGCAGCTGCCATGCCGTGTGTTGAACCGATGGTGAATTGAGCATCCTGTTAGAGTAAGAGGAGGATAAGTTGCAAGCACAGCATAGTGGAATATGGATAAGCACAAGCACTTGAACAATCTTGATTAAGCATCAGTGTTTAAGGTATGTACACCCATAAGCGTCAAACTACGGATTTTGGAGTACAAAATTTAATTGATGAACTTTGAAAACAATATTGTCAAGTTAGGAAGAGGAAACCAAAAATATTGGCATCAATTTCAAAGTTCCAATTCCAAGCATTTGTTCACAAAAAAAAAACTTAAAGTCCAAAATCACTAAAATTGTATTGTTGTGTGTAAGAGATGCTAAAAACAATGCTTATTGGTTCTTAAATAGCGAGATGAGGCACTCAAAATTATGTTAGTCACCCAAAACCACCACTTTGTTACCCATAACCATCACTCCCTCACCCACAACCATCACTTCCGCACCCATAAGCATCTGATTTTATATTTTTTAATCCCTGACATGGCAGGTGACGCCCATGGGGACACTGGCGCTTATGGGTGTACATAACTTACATATGATTTCTTAGAAATGTGGAAACGACATGAAAATCAAACAAAAGAAGGGTCTGAACCTGTTGAAGGACATCGTTAGTACGCAACGGCCTTGCAAATTCAAATGTGTATGTCCCGGCACCATCAAGAGCCCCGTATGGGCTGTCGAGGGCGACTAGACCTGCGTGAGATCAGTATCAAACGGTGAGCTCCAATCAAGAATATGAAGTACAAAGGAATATTCCGGATTCAGCTACAAACTCTTTTACAAGCTAAACTTACTCCGAGCACGTAGCAGGTACAGCATGAATGCGTCGCTGAAGTATGAGAGAATATTTCAGTACTCCAATGACCTAGACTTGAAGCCGAGACATCAAGTTCATATGACACGTTGCAACGTGAAAATTTGTTTTGCAATTCAGGCTTACCATATTTTGTATCCATTGTGCTGTGAGTCCAAGATCCACGCCAGTTGTTCCGGCCACCAACGGTTACTTCCCCTGGAAACGAAGCCCAGGTTGTCAGAAAGGTCTGATTATGCAATAATCATATATAGCCAAATTCATCACATTCTGAGCCGCTTCTGTACAAATTCTCTCTTTTAATGAATAATCTTGAGCGGTAGCGTATTGGAAGTATTAAATTAAGCAACACTAGTCAAATGTCTGGATGACAAAGCCGCAAGTCGATTATGCATAACTTTTAACAGCAATTGAAAGCAGCATTCGGTTCAAAAAATGTAGGAACCGCACCATTAGGAGTCATGCCATTCACAGCTTGACAATGGGGATTAAAAGCATAGCCATCATCCAAATTGCCAAAGCTGCAACATCACCCGCATCATCTAGAGTCAATACAAGACAAACATGCAAAAAACAGCACCCCTGACCCCTTATTTATCCCATCAAAAGTAGGTAGTAATCAACCGTTAAGTATAAGTTTTAGCATGTATAGCAAAGCATACCGATCTGCTCCGGTGCCATTGACGCTGTCAACAATGTTTGCACCGTACAAGCGACCTGGAATTGCGTTATTCAGTTCAAAATGCACGAGATCCACCTCATGCCCGCCGCAATTTGTGGCATTGCAAACTCCAGGGGCTTCAGGACACCCGCCCATCTGCAGGAATCAACGGTGGAAGCTATCTAATGGTCAGTCAACATCCGTAACGTGCATTTATTCAGAGAACTGCGTATTCACATCTTCTCTAGAATTGTTCCAAAGTTGGGAAAATAGCTGTACATTATGGTAGGTGGCATCATCTCCGATTGGGAACATCAAGGCAATTGCTGCCATATTCTGCTCACTGCAATCAACAGACATATAATAGGAGGTTACTTATTTTTCTGCAAGCTTTGCAAATACAGGGATATATAAATACAGGCAAACAGAAATTGAAAATTATAAGCAACTACGGCAATCCTTGTCAGTTGTGAACAATGTGAAATATAATATGTACATGTGTTCAGGAATAAAAGAGTCATAGGTATATACTTGGTATTGAACACGTAGGCTCCAGGGACTTGAAGCAGGAAAAAAATATCATGCCCATTGTGAGCCACCTGCATGAGCACCACGTCAAGTCTTGAGTTATAATTCCGAACACTAAAATTAGCTGAGATTTTTAGGGCATTGGTATTGAGACCCGCCGTGCAGACCCGGCGCTCTATAGGGTACCAAAGGGGCAATAGAGTCCATAGTATAAAGCACCCTCTGTCAAGTATTCACGAACAAAAGTTCAATGCGGTACAATACTTGACTTTCTCAATATTATGAAGTCTGCATTAAAAAAATGTTATGCAAAATTTTATAAATTATTTATACAGTCAATTTTAAAATATATCTTTATAAACCTTTATCAAATCAATAGAAAAGCATTTCGTTCCAAAATTCTCCAAAAATGCAACATTCAGTTTTTAGTACTTGAAATCTGGTAAGATTGGCTAAAACTATGAGGTCATCAACATAGTATATACAAACACTAATTTTCTTATAGCTTGTATTCAAAGAATTGAAATGCCTTTTAGAGTGACATGTAAAATTTAAAAAATTGAAACTTTGATAGATATAAATTATTTCATGTAGTATTTACACACATTAAGGAACTATCAACACATTATGGTATATAACTTCCAAGTAAATTCATCAATATCACCTTCTTAGAAAACGGAGCTAATAATCATTCTTGCCTTATAAAAATCCCTACTTGCTCCACGCCATATGATTTATCATAACCTCTGAATAGCATTTTCGTTGAACCTTGAGGAAGAAACCTTATGGTAAACTATGGTACAAACTTGACGCTGAATTTTATTTTAGGGAATTAATATGTGCACACCCGGGGTTTGATATATGCACACCCCACGGCGGGGTAAATTTTAGATTTTTACCATCAAAAAGTTAATTTGAAAATTTTGAATTCAGATGGACTTAGAGACCTTCATTTAGTCTAAACCATAAAGGAAGTTACAATTGAACAACACCTAATGAAAAAGCTTACCTTTTTTTACAAATAAAAGTAAAAGTAATAGTTTGCACCCTACCTAAGCTTTTTCATTGGGTGTTGTTCAATTCTAACTTTCTTTGTGTTTCTAGACTGAATGAAGGTCTGTAAGTCCAAATCTGAATTCAAACTTTTCAAATTCAACTTTTCGATGGTAAAAATCTAAAATTTATCCAGCGGGGCTGGGGGGCACATATTAATTCCCTTATTTTAATGCAGAACATTAAGCTTTTGATAAAAGAAGAAGACATAATTCTGCTTAGTTCAACAGCATTAACCCTAAAAGACCAAGATATTATTGACTTACAAAGGTTAAATTGAAACGGCTCATCAGAATCCACTCTACACAGCAGGCTTCCTTATAAACAAATTCCGTGACTCCAGCGATAGATCCATACAACACACCTAGACGGAAAACCTAACTTCGCTCTCCACCGACAGAGTACTGACAAAAATTGAGCTATATTGACTATTCCACGTTTCCACAGAAATACAGAGCCGAACTCTTCAAAAATCCTCTCAAAGTAA
Source organism: Ulota crispa (assembly GCA_963920765.1). Lineage (NCBI taxonomy): Eukaryota > Viridiplantae > Streptophyta > Bryopsida > Orthotrichales > Orthotrichaceae > Ulota > Ulota crispa. The sequence continues at coordinate 22,454,165 of OY987242.1, forward strand.
CAGGACGAGAAAAATGGCTACAGGTCCTTGATTACCAAATTTTCAATCTGAGCTGAAAGTGCAACAACAGCGAGCGATTTGAATTCCGTGAGCTGAATACTTTAACCGATTCAGTACTGGTTCGCAATCCACGAACAATAAAAAAATGAGCAAGACGTTCTTCATTAACGGCGACTGTGAAGACATTAATAATGGCAAATTCAATGCAGGCAGAGAGAGCGTACCTTGATTTGCAAGGATCCGCCAGGGTAGGCATTCTTCGGATCGTCCGTCAAGGCGGGATACAAGTCGAACGAGGTGCCAGTGACGGAGCTCCAGTCAGTGGCCACGCCGTCGACGGTGAGGCTGCCGGGCACGAAAGACGCCGTCAGCGTAACGTCGGCATTGCGCAGGCAGGTGGCGCCTGTGGAGCCCGTGTCGCCGTGGCTGTGCACGGGCAAGCAGACGGAGGCGAGGGCGGGCAACGCCGCCAGGAGGAGGCGTCGCAGCAGTAGCGCCATCGCTAGGGTCGGACCTCCGCAAGAGGCAGTGGGATCGTGGCCTTGTGGAGACAACTGGGCTGGTGAAGACGACCATTTTTATTATTGTCACTGGGGATGGAGCTGATTGAGGGGCCTGGCCCCATTGCCGCTACGTGCGTCGCCAGCGTTGCACTTCAAGACTTGACATTTTGACATTTTAAGACATTAGGCCCGGTTCAGACCAGTGTTTTTTTTTCACTTACTACACGCCATGTGCCCTTCCAGAAATGGATAATTCTGAGAGAGAGAGGCGCATTGGTTTAATTTTTGACAAGGTATCCTCATGAGGCCCAAAAAAAAAATATTGGTTCAGACTAACCAACCAGTTGAGACACTAAAATCGGCACTAGACATGGTGTTTTGCTTGATAAAAAAATTTCCATGTAATTATATGTCATCCAAGAGTGTGTTTCTGCTAGACAAGTTTGGTACCACCCTTGGAGCAAACCCCAAAACTTCACTATTTTGGCCGCTAACGTTGTCTTGATGGAAAGTGTTCCATCATGTAGATATTCATAGCTTTATTAAATATGTTTGATTTTCAATAGGTGATACGTTTTGTTTTTGAATTAAATGAATTTGCTAAAAGAAATGGATTGGATTTGGAAAGCGAGAGAAGTTAAGAGGATAAAACAATAAGAATCTGGAGTAGAAGGTAAGCATGGGTTAGAGGATGGGCTAACGTGCGTCCTACTTTAGAAAGGGTGGGAAAGTAAAGGAAAGTTTTCTTTTTAGCAAGTGGGAGTTGAATGTGAGTGGCAGTTAGTTGTTAGTAGAAAAAGCTGAACCTTGCACAAATGATAGATCCTAAGTATTGTATCTTTTGTTTGTGAAGTTTTGAGTGCTTGTTTCTGGAGAAGAGACGTTTCTGAATTGTGTTTGCAATTTTTATTTGGAATTAGGATGCAATAGTTATGGTTGCTTGAACTTGGGGATAGCCAAGCCATTTGAGGTAGAAAGGCTGAAACTTTGAACAAGCTTTAGCTGATGTTTAGGTCATTACATTGCTACAAAATTTGGAGGGTGTGTTTTTCTTGGTCTTAGTTTTCTAGAAAAATATTGCACTTGACATTTGGAGCTTTGAGGAGGGAGTTGTAAAGGTGCAAAGGCTTGGAGGTTGATTGTCTTTAGTGAGAAGGAGGCCGCAACTTTGAAGAGCTATAAGTTTTGGTTGGTTTTGTATTTTGTTTTGAAACTTTTACAAATGATAGCTTAAAATATTAGCTTTTTAAATTGCTATCATTTGTGTTGTTTGAAGCATTATTGAGAGAGTTATGGTTTGCAGAAATTGAGAGGTTAGGTGTCTTCTTCAATTAAGATATCCAAACTTTGATCGGCTATAACTTTTGGATAGAGTCTTAATTTTTGTTGAATTTCATACATATTGTACTTGTTAGTATTAGCTTTTTGATTTGTTATCACACTTGTGTTTTGAAGCTATAACACAAAAGTTATAGAGCTTCAAAGAGTCGGTGATTGGTGTGCTTAAGAGGGAGATGAAACCCCACTTTATTTTCTTTCTATTTTTGATAATAGATTAGAATGAAGTGAGAATTGAGGATTTGAGTAAATTTAGAGGTTTGATAGATTTGAGAATTTGAGGGATTTAGAGAATTGAGTAGAAGCCCATTATGAAGAGCATGTGCTTTTTGGAGTTCTTTTTTTTGATTCATAATAGACAAAAACCATTTTGCGGGGCAGTTACTCTCCAAAATTGCGGAGCATGTGCTCTCTAGAATTTCATCTAGAGTTTGTAATAGAGAAGCTCATTCTGCTCAGCAAGTGCTCTATAGAATTTTGTTTTGAGATTACGACAAAATATTAGATCTGCAGCACACACACTTGCAGCCAAACACTTTGCATATTTCCAATGCGTGCTCCTCTCAATCCAATAATGTGCCTATATTGGTTGGTGAAGATGGATGTGAAAGTATCGAACAAACTCACTGTTTGAACCCAATAGCGGAGAAAAGCCAAATTTCAACTAATCACGTTTAAGAAATTTTTAGTCAGTCGCTAGTCTGAATTGGACCTTATTATTGTTATTGGAGGTGTAGCTAATTGACGGGCCTTGCCCCAATGCCGTTGCATTGCAAACTTGACATTTCTAGATATTACATTTATTTTTGAAGAGCACTTGTTCTTTACCTTTGCTCTTAAAAAGTGCCCCTAGCACTTCAAATGTGTTCCACATCATGGCCTTGTGAGGTCAACTGAGTTGGTGAAGTCAACCATTTTATTATTTGTTACTGAGGATGTAGCTGATTGAGGGGCTTGGCCCCATTTCCGCTAAGGTAGGAAGCTCATGAATGGACCATCTAAGGGCTGAAACTTGATTTTGGGGAGGTGAGACTTCTTAAAATATTTTTTGGTAAATTTTCTTTGAAAGACAAGAGGGATTGGTATCTAACCTAAGTTGTTTCATATTTTTTGGAGCTTTGTGAACTTAGCTATGAATTTTTGAAGTGGAAATGTCATAGGTGCTCTAATGTGGTGTACTTCCTTAATTGTACATCACTTGTACATTGTTGAAGGGCTATGAAAACAACATGTATCAGCTGAGCACATTTGAGGAGATGCGTAGTGATGATGCCCTAATAGAGTTTGAGCCAACTACCTTAGACATACCCTTACCTAGGTTAATCATCTCCACCAGCCCAACTACAATGATTCTACAATGACTCTATAGTGATTCTACACTAATTTTCTGTGGTGTCACTGCCTCACTAATGTGGCAAGTGTCCAATAGTTATAATATTGTTTCCAAAAGTTGCAAAAGTCAATCGTACATGCTAACCTCCTAAAAATTACAATTTGGGCAATATGGGACCTAAGACCATGTCTATGAATCTTCTCACAGTGTAGGTTACCTAAAATTATGAGATATTTAATGAGGGCGTTTTTTGCTTTCCATGATGTGCCATGTATTTATGATCACTTTTGAAAAAAAATCAAATGAGAAACTACTTTTTATTGGTTGCTAAAAAGTTTTTTCAAAGCCGGAGGACAAAAAACGTCCTCCTAGGCGTCTAAGGGTTAAGGGTTTGGGATACCACAAGGTCTTAGAAAATTCAAGAAAAAATCCGTAGGATTAGCCTTCCAACAAGCTATCATGGAATATTATTTTTGTGGAAAAAGTATTGTAGATTATTTTATATGAAGGGGCAAAGTTAGAGCTCATATGACCCTCAAAGCAACTATAGACTAACCTCGAAATTGCTTGGATGTGTTCCTAAGCATGTGCTTAACGGTGCCAATCCCAACCCTCTCAAATTAGCTACTAAGCTAACATGTGGCAAGATTTGCTTGTGTAAGTGGCATTCAATGCTCCGCTTTGTGTTCACCAATGCATGGAGAACACCTCCAATGTAGAGTGCAGAAATGGGGCCAAGTCAAGAATGGGTTGTCCTACTTTAACCCCTAAAGGACCAAGGGTGTTTTTTGAGAAAAAAATTCAAAAACTAACAACTTTTAGTGCATTGCTCAAAATCAGAAATAAAAACCTTTTTTCTCAACTTCAACCGTACAAAAGTTTGTAAAACCAATAAAAAAACATATGCAAAAAAATTCAGCCCATTTGACTGCACGGATTGTAAGATTATAATGTTTGAAGTGAGAATAAACAACTTTTCTTCATTCCTGCAAAACAAGGTTAATAGACTTTGAACCTTCCTAGAGTAAATTTTACTCTACACAAATTTGAGCTTTTTGATCATTCACAAGTATATGATGTTAGGTTCACTCATGAAAATTTTTAGATGCAAATAGAGAGTCTAGCTTACTCTAAGTCACCCTGCAATGCAAGGAAGTTTAGTGACTTGACAATACATCAGTCATTCTTTCATGATTTCTTGTGCAATGTGGAAGTTTTTTATTTGAAATCCAAATGGTAAAAAGTTGGAGACAAACATTTGGAATATGTGAAAAAAAGTTTCACGAGCTTTGGATCTATAGATTGAAAGATAATAGGGCTTGAAATTAGAGGATTTTTTTTTTATTGAAACTACATGAACATAGTTAACAAAATTGGACTCCCTTCAAAATGTGATGTGAGAGCTTCTTTTTTCTTTTTATGACAATTGTACACTATGTTTTTTTAATTACATACTTGCCAAATTTCAAAAGTTAATGAGAGCTTTAGCATAAGATTCTCCAAAGATGCTCAAACAGCCCAAAGTGTCCAAATTTCTTTGGACAACATAACTTCTGAATCAGACATCCAAGTGGGGAAAAAATTACATTTCCATTTGGGGATACATATTTGCACCTTATGTATCAATTTTGAGAACATCCAATAAAAATTGACTTCATATGACCCTACCCAAGTTCTGAAGTGGCTGTTGAACAGCCACTTGGCCCTTTAGGGGTTAATGCTAAAACTGAAATCATGTGTAAATTATACTGTTGGACATCAGAATACTAACCAAAAGCGCTGTAATACTAACCAAACGTCCGTCCAATTCAACATTCAAAAACGCTGTCCTCAGGTCTCAACTTCACGATGCTTGAAACTATGAATTTTTCCCCAAAACAAAATATTTTAATACAAAGTAGAAACGAGAATTTCCCATTGTTTTGCGCCTTCAGCTCAAAAATCGAAGACAAATAAAACTCACAATGAATGTCAAATGCAAGTTTCAAGAACAAATAGCCAAAAGTACTAAAATACATTACATGGGTAAGCCATCATACTGAAACAAACTCATATAAACCAAAAAACATCCAAGGACTTGAACTGAACTTAATGATGAGGATAGATCATTAACAAAACTTAACAAAAAACTGGATGAAAATCAACCACTTCTCGTTATAAAAATTGTGGTCATTCATCAGTCATTCAAAAAAGACTAATGGAATTAAAAATGTAGTTCCCAATTAAATCGATGTCTCTTCAGAAAGCTTCAATACACTCAACACAGTAGAGCTTCTGGCAAGATAACTCTGCATATAAAAAGAAAAAGCTGCATACCACAAGCTCATCCAGCAAACTCTTCAATGGTCGCAACAAAGTTCCCACCACAACACGTGAACCCTGGCATGATCATGTCCTTGATATTCTTACTTTTTCCCAGCATTCTAACAACCAGAAAGATGCAGTCAGGGATCACTTTCTACGGTACAATATAAGCTTGAATACTATTACAGTAATACGGGAACCTCTCCGCTCATGTCTGTTCATACTATCATGACATTTCACTACAGGACATCAGTATTCCAGGGTACATACGATACTGTATCACTTTACATTGACTCACTCTAGAGACCATGGCCTGCTCTAAAGACAAAGCTGAGGAACTAAAAAACCTGCCAGCAAAACTTCAAATCAAAACCTGCTAGAATGGTTCAGATTCATCCTAACAGTATGGATAATATGTACAGAAAACTGTTGCCTGTTTTATGAATATGAGAGAATAGAAAAGCTCTCACCTATATTTCATAATTGTGCAAGACTCAAGAGCATGCTAACATCTGGGCATGATGTGACAAGACACTAACTTAGCCGGCTTCACTTGTTTGTACCTCCCCTTCTTCATCGGATTCCTCGTCGTGCACTTCTTGCACACCTTTCACTTCGGGAACGTAATGCATCAGCATATTCTCAATACCAGATTTCAAAGTGACAGCAGAACTCGGACAGCCACTGCACGCACCTTGCATCTTCAAAGAAACAATCCCGCTCTCCGGATCAAACCCTCGGTACTCAATGTCGCCGCCATCGTCTTGCACAGCAGGACGAATGCGAGTTTCCAGCAACTCCTTGATCATCTGCACAGTTTCATCGTCGTCCTCGTTGATAGCAGTGTCAGACGCTTGCTGCGACTGCGCATCATAAAACAACGGCTGCTTCGTGGAGTAAAAATCCATGATCGCCGCAAAGATTTCAGGTTTCAAGATATCCCACGAGATCTCATCAGATTTTGTCACGGTCACGAAATCTGCACCGAAGAAGACACGCACCACGCCGTCCACGACGAAGATCGCCTTCGCTAAGGGCGACGACATGGCCGTGCGCGCGTTCGGGAAATCCGAGCTCCCGAATTCCATCACTGGTTTGCCGGGGTAGAACATGAGCGACTGCGGATTCGGCGTCGACTCGACTTGAATGAACATGCCTCGTCGTTGCACTCCTCGTTGCGACGACGACGACGACATTAACAACGAATCAAGCCCGTTGCGATCCGAAAACGACCATCCCTGATGCATCACTCCGACCGCGCCTACTCCCGCATTGCCATCCTTGCTTGCGGACTTCGAAATCAGCCTCCGCGCGGCCACTCGCTCGCCTTCTTGTACCACTGGCCGCACTGCGACTCTCCGCCCTAGCACCTGCACAGCTCGTATCCATGTCGCCATAGCCGCGATGCCAACAACAACAACAACGAAAACTTGCAAACAAACACCGCTTGTAACCCTAATTCAGCAAAAATTCAATAGGAAGTGAGGAATTGGTGCACTAAGAGGCCTGAGGGATGCTGTGAAGAATGCTTTGTAACCCTAATTCTACTGAGATGGAATGGCTTGGGCTTCGACAAATTGAGAGAGTGCGGGATTTGGAGCGTGGATTTCGAGGCAACGAGGAAATTATGGCTGTAGCGGAACGTGAGATGCTGCTACTGAAACACCAGAGTCGTAGAGATGGAGCATCGGACGGCGGACGAGGGTTTTTGGGTGAATGGACTGGACTAATGGCTGACTGGCATGGTTGCCACGTGGCATCTCTCCGAATGAGGAGTTGGGGACCGGGGCCGGAGGTGGGGGCTGATGAAGGTGTTGCCAACGAAGTTTACGGTTGTAGACCAAGGTAGGTAGCTCAAAAAGCGATACTTTACGGGCTGATCTGCTTTTTCATGGGTTTTTCGAGACTAAGAAGATATTTATCTAATTTGAGGTGAAGAGAAATGGATGCCAAAGGTAACATAATTTTTTTCATATTTTTTGAAGCTGAGGTAGTCATGGTTGGTATGAGATTGAGATTTTCTTAAAGATTGAGAAATGGTTGAGTGAAAGTAGGAGCCAATGGGAGCAATTCTCCATGGAAAGAGGTGTGACACCTTTTTTGGTGATGGAAGATGGAGAAATGGAGAATGTTTTACTTAGAATAAACCACATTCACATTTGAAAGAGCATGTAACAACAATGGGAGCAACAACTGCAAGGAGAGGAAGGTGCAACGTGGTAAAAGTTCTCTTGCAAAAACCTCCGTCTTGCACATTTCTTCACGCTCGGGCAACCATTAAAAACAATTCTTAGTCTTTACAAAAAATGGCTTGCGCCAGTTGCGGGCCAATCGCCACGGTAGTTTTCTATGAAGATTGAGAATGCAAAAATTGAACCGTGACTACCCCTATTATTGAACTGTTGATGACTTTTCAAAGTTTTTTTTATAGGAAGCACCTATTTGTGATTCTAGGTCTCCCATAAACTGTCCCCTACAATTGGTAAAGAGGTGAGGTGAAATCAATGAGTGTGATTCGCTCTTGTAATAGAATACACCTTTTCTTCTATAACTAGAGAGGGTTCATTCAAAAACCACCTCATATCCATTCTTGAGTTGCCTGTGGAATGCTTTAAAAGAGAGAGGTTGCAACTTGAGCTACCTACCTTACCCTCTTGTAATTTTGTAAGAAATTTGTTTTAACCCCTAAGTGCCAAAGGAGACAATTTTCATCTAGTAGTCATAAAAAAACACTTTGTAGGACCAAAAAGGCCTTTTTTTCTTGTGAATTTATTTGAAGTGACCATAGACACATGATGCATCATGGAAGGTAAGAAATAATCTCATCAAACGTACTCATATTTTTAGGTCACTCAACTTGAAAGAAGATTTAAAGACACAATTTTCAGTCTCATATTGCTCCTTATACAATTTTCATGAGGTTACTATGCACTATCAACTTTTACACCTTTTAAAAAGAATATTATAATGGGTGGGCACTTGCCACACCGTTGTAGAGCAATGTAGAGCTATTGTAGAAGGGTAGGATTAGGAATAGCATTAGGAGAAAAAAATTAGATCTGGCTAAAATTCAACATTTTTTATATTCAACCGGGTTTTTCACTAGCATGCAGTGAATATTTCCTATATTTCTATGCTAATAGACTATGAGTTTAAAAAAAACTGAAGTCCTACTTTTTATATGGCGGTTTCAAACTCAATCTAGTTTTATAGCAATTCAACTGCCAAAAGTTCCCAAGGATCTTCATGTTCATAAGGTGTGATGCAGTTTTTTAATATATATTAGCTGTTAGTTCTCCTCAAGCCCCAACTCCTTATCAAAGACTCTCGCAATTAGGGCAATAATGTTGTACCAAAATTGGCTACACATTTTTACCTTTAGAAACCTAATTACCTATAAAACTTGTTTGCTTCTTGTTTTAAATTTGTTGGGACACCTTTTCTAATTCTAGCATTTTTTTGTCACACTATTATGATTAGGTTCATGGCTTGAATAGCTCCATTGCTAGTTCGTTGTTTTTGCAATTGTTTGATTGCTGAGTGCAACATGCAAGTTGGCTTTTAGTTTTAGTAGTTAGTAAGCATGTAAGTCACTTAGTAGTACAAGTTTTTTATTTTATTTCTGTAGCTTTATTTGTTGAAACTATGTAAGTTTTTCTGTTGGGGGCAAAATGACAAGTTTGAGTGAATTTATTTAATTCGTATGAAAGTATGGCATGTCTCCCATTCATGTTCTCTACATAGAATTAGGGCACGGTTATTAAACGTTTCTTCAAATCCATCATGTTGTATACGTGTACTATCAGATGTCGAGCAATGAAGTTGATAATACATGTTTAAGCAACAGAGCATACAGAAATTGAACAGTCTTGTAGTGGATAGTTAGAGAGGGTTAGATATAATAACAATGAAACTTATATAAAAGTGTACTTAAAATGAATACATGACACTTTACATTTGAGAAATGTGTTGACATAAAGAGTAGTTTTTCATATCATTCAAATGTCCTATATTATTCGTATAGCATGACAACTTTCAGTAATTTTTTTCGTGCTGTGTTCAAAAACTTTCTTTGCCAACATCATGCAAGAACATACTTTTTCCGTTCCTCCGTTACTTGAAGAACAACAATATTTCATCTAAAGCACTTAGTTTACGGAATAATTCAACTTCGTAGTTTAGTAGAAGACAGTATTACAATTAGAATACTACTTTAGAATAACCTCATCTTCGCCAATGTATGAACGGCAGACTATGTCAAGGAAGAATAGAAGCACGTGAAAGTAAAAAGTTCAAATAATTTACAAAAAGAATTTAAAACATGTATCTCGTTCTTGGAGCCCAGCAGGTCCACTGGGCAAGTCCCTTATTTTTCTATGTCCTGCCATTCTTGGCCTTCTTCTTCCAAAATTAAGTCCATTCCTGCCTGTCCAGGGTTAGCTTCACGTATGTCCTTCATATCATAAAAGAAGCTACTGCTGCTATATAACGTATGATATATAAAGTAAAACAGATGCAGAGATCGGACATCTGGCAGCTTGGTTGCAGAAATCCTCGCAGTCGCTGCAATGGGGTCTTCAAATCACTGTATCGTCTTTAATAACAGAGTTCTTCCCAACTATCACAATACCAGAGCGAATGTAAAACCCGAATTCTGCCCTATCCGCTTCAAAAATAGTCTGCACGAAAATAAAAAATTAGGGTTATTCCACATGTTACAGTGAAAGAATTTAGAAAACAAAAATACCCAACGCAAAACTATCTCGGCACTCTCTCGCTGTCACTCAAAAGAGTTTTGCATATAAATATGATAACAAGGGGAGCAACAGTTATGTAGGGGGGATCTAGACCAACTCTCCTTGCTCCTACCACTAGGAGCATCTATTTAATGTCACTTATAATAGTAGCACTACTGATTGCTCTAATAGTAACATGTATTTTCGAAACACCTAGGTTATGACACAAGCAGATTCTGTGTACATACGAGAAAAGAACGGTAATATGATATATATAATCCCAGCCCAGCGTGCAAAAGCCAAAGGACAAAACAGTATCAAAATGACAATTATACAATGACGGATCACATACATCTTTGTTGGATATAACCACGTTCCTCCCAATCTTTGCATTCTTGTCAATAATACAATTCCTGCAAACCACCAAGCGATTAGCTTTCCTCGTCAATTACACTATAAAAGCTTTAAAAAGAATCCAACACTGAAGTAAGTATCACAGCAATGTAACAACAAACAACTTTATACAGTAGTCGAAAGATTCTAAAAACAAGTCGCTCGTGAGCTTTGAAATATTCAGCTCACAACGTTGACTTTAGTGGTTTTGAATGTAGCAGTTCGTTTAAAATGAGAACCTGATTTTTGAGTTTTCACCAATTCCCATTGGCACCTTTCCAGCAGCAATCAAGGCAGCTCGCTCCTCATCGGTTTCGTAGTAATCGGATCCTAGCATCATAGTGTCCTGCACAATCCCAAGTTCGGTTGCGTGAATACTTTTCGGAGATTGAACATTGCTAGAGATAACCCAAACGGTAAGTTCTGCATCAATATCTAGTGCTAATATTGAATGAATGAACGATTTGAAGTATCAAAAATCAAATTCTTGAAGTGTCACAAACAGGCTTTTTATTACCCTCTGGATTTTGACTTGCAATTGCAAAAAAACAGTATACCTGAAAGTGCGCATGGAAATAGAATTCGTATACATATCAAGAGAAATGGCGCTCTTCTTACCTTGACCTCAACACCAGATTCAAGCCGGGATCGCAGTCCAATCAAAGAATGTTCTATTGAACAATCCCGCAAAAAGCAACCATGCGACACAATCGAGTCTATGATCTGCATCACAATAAACTTTTTAGCATCCCGACTAAGAACTGGCCATCAACTACGATCGCCCTTTTTCAATCGTCCAATCTATAGTTAGTCCATAACCAGAATCACGCCCAGAAGGTACTTTAGAACTCACGCAGTCACCATCATTGTTTCAGTAACATTAAGTCCAACAATAGGGACATAAGACCCCGACAAAAGATATAATGCTATTCAATAAACTTACACCTTGCTCTAATTGAGATTTATCCGCAATTGAAAGTAGACAAATGTCATGATAAGGAAGCATATGGTTCGCGAGGAAGTAGATTACCCTGCATTTCTCCACTTTGGTTGGCGGAAGGTAGCGTGGAGATGTGAAAATTGGTTTCTGTGCATCATAAAATTTGAACTTCGGAGGCTGCCAAGTCAAAAACCACAGAAAGTTATCATCATTTAAACGAAAAACTGCGAAAAGACTGAAAAAAAGGAAATCCTCTGAGACATATGCTTTAAAGTTTTAATCACCCAGTACAGTGGTGCCTGGCTAAGATGAAGGTATTCGGATTTCATTTTAGGAAAGCATTCATTGTAGCCAAACAGCCCTTGTAGCTCCCCAACCAACAGGGACAGTCATCTTACGCAAGCCTTTTTCTTACAAAGGTTAATCGTACAGAGGCACTACTATACAAGGACTAGTACAACACTAGATTGGAAGGAATGGGCTTAAAAATCCCTTAACGCGGAAATTAATTTCTCAATGTACTCAGAGTTATACCTGAGCTGCAAGTGCCAGGTTAGCGTCGAAAAAGGATTTGATCGTTCCAATGTCCTCCCAATAATCATTGAACAAATACGCCTGCCAAAAGATCAACATAGATGAGCATGACAATTTCAAATACTAACTACATAAAGGCACAACCGTTCTCGTGGTTTATATCACTATTCTTATGATATAAAATTTAATCCCTAAAAGGCCAAGAAGCCCAAAGTACGCATCATATCACTCTCCTTAACTGAGTTTGGTGATACAAAATCTTAACCGTACCTCAGTTAGATTATGCATGATATGATCTCTAGAATTTGCCTTTTTTGAATCTTGCATACTTCGTGTTTAAAGGAATGAAAACCGTAATATATTAATACCAGCCGCCTAGAAAAAGTTCCAGTTCAATTGAAGAGTTGCTCAGGGCAAACCTGAACATTATATTCTTTCGCTGCTGCAGGAATAATTTCTGAGCCAAAATCGTTGGACGTCGGATAGCGCCATCTAACCACATTCCGTCATGTTAACTACTGAGAACATGCTTCAGCCTTCATACACAGTTACAAAAAACGAAACAGACAATAGAAGGGGCATGATATCTTACACTCACTTCAAGAGCTTCAGCAGAATATCTTTCTTGAAAACATATATACCCATGGAAGCGATGTAGGGCATCTTCTTGGCCTCTTCAGGTGACAGACCCAACACAGATGTGTCCACTTGCTGCAACTCGATAACCACCAAAGTTAATTCGACGCGCTCAACTGATGAAAAATCATCTCCACAACTCTTCTTCGTGAACGATACTAACAAAAATACTTCCTACAGTTGCTCCAGGCAGACCTCTGCCCGCACGTGAATACAGTGGATAAAACTCTGGTTTAATGGATATTTACGTCTCAAAGAAAAATCTACCTCATTATATCTGAGGACTGAAACATCACAAAGTTTTAAAAGTCTCTGGAAAATCAGTCTATACGCCAAAGTGAGCGACTACTAGAGAATCAAGGTACACCAGACATACCATAGACTCGAGGTCTGCTCCTCTAGGCTTCTCATTAAAGTACAGGACTCGGCCCTTGTCATCAATCTTCATCAATCCGTAATCTGACGCACGGCTGCAAGAAAATCACCGTATTTTAGCATAAATCTTTTTCCACTTTTGAAGATACTCAATAACTGAAAGGCAGCCAATAATAGAAGCAATTGTAATGATGATGTACACAAGAGAGTAAGAGCATGCACCTTTCATCCATTGGTACGCATGATATAGTAATATCTGCTCCGCTATCCTTGTGCTTCTGTTATTCACAAAAAGAATTACAACTTTAAATTGCTGAGTATGGATTGAAAGGTTTAGTGGGACCCATTCTCCTTCCTACTGCACCAATTTCTTGGCAGCAGATTAATATTAGTGGTACGTATGGAATTATAGATTGCAACAACAGCAATCATAATTTCGCAACGTTAAAGCTAACCTGAATGAAGTCCATGTAATCCATACGGTACAAATGGTCTCCAGAAAGAATGAGAACATGCTCCACTTGTTTGTTTTTGGCATCCTATCCCAATCCACAGAACAAAACATAAATATATTGATCACGTAAATCAATAGATGGTCAATATTGAGCCCTACTCCAAATCCACCTCCAGAAACAAGTACACCTGTCCTGAGATGACAATCAATTATAACTTATCGTGTACTGAGACACAGAGCTCATGCACGCAAATCAATACATACTATGTACCTCAAAAAGCCACGTAAACTGCCGGACAGCATCAGCCGTGCCCTGGAACCAATTCATACCAGCTTCTCCAGGTGTCTGCGTGGCTGCTAATACCTGCAATAGGACAAGCCCAACTCAAATCCTCTTACAAAAACATGGAGGCCAGTTTGGATTGTTCGGTCTCAACAAAGCATGATTTTCAATGAACCACATTCACGACAAGGAACCATTAATACCGTGCTCATCCACTACAAGCACTGTGAGCAATTTTCTTTTCAAAAAGGTTATTATATTTACCTCGACAAATCCATCTCCAAAATTCACCCCATTTCCGAAAGTGTAGGTTCGAGCTATATGTCGGTTCAACGAAGCGGAATTGAACTGAGTGAAAATAAAGATTTTGTTGAGACCACTGTTTATACAGTTACTCATTGGGACATCAATCAGCCGATATCCTCCTCCAATCGGCACCTGCATACAAATTGTGCAGGAGTCATAGAATGTTCAAGGCAAGAATAGCAAGATGGTCCAAGAACAGGCGTAGCACACGACGTGAATGTGAATTAAAAATAAGGTAGACGATATTAAATCAGATAGAGCTTAATCCCGTTTCCTACACTGACCCCTGTTACTAACAACAACTCGTTTCTTCATACATTTGTGAGAATTGTAACAAGTGGTGGAAACATGACTGCACCAAATGCCTAAGACCGCTGGAAAAGGTACGTTGTCTCTAAAACTTACAGTAGTACACAACCTCCCACTTCCAAAACGCGAACGGAATTCAGAAAAAGTTCCGAAAGTATAATTTCATGCATTATTTCAACAGCTATGGCTCGTGCACCCAAAGATCTTTCACACCTATAGTGGCGTTCAGAAATCTACACTTCTAAACAAACTAATCCAAGGCAAATAGTAACGCGTATAATGATAGATACACGGCACAAGAAAAAGGCAGGAACACTTACAGCTGGTTTGGCTCTTCTATGGGTTAGAGGGAAAAGCCTAGTTCCTGCTCCGCCTCCGAGGATGAGTGACACTACTGTGCGAGCTTCCACACGAGCCTTCTCAGTAGTGGGCGATTCCTGCAGCTCCACATACATGTTTCATTAATTATAATTATCTAGATCCACACGAATATTTTAGAAACTCTGTAAAAGAAGCTCTCACAACAGCGATTGTAGTTATTACAAAGCAACCACGTTAATGAATACTAATCTGAAAAATATACCTTATTTTGCATGAGCGTTAATAGTAACTCAATTGATACTCTTGGCGTTGACGTAGAATTCTTCAATGCTTAGCCCAATACTAAAGATCTAGTGTACGCTACTGGTTAGCCACTAGTACCAAAACTTGCTGCTTTTCCAGCAGAAAGAAACAGATTATGGATTGGTTCAGTCAAACCCGGGAATTTGTGATCTCATGAAGGCATTATCGAGTGAAAAGATGAATAAACCTTTGACGAAAATATCTGCAAGAATACGACTAGAAACCAAAGACTCAGACAAATTTTACTATGAGCTACTTCCGACCTTCCAAAGGAGGAAGCAACAGCTTTGCAAACTGGAAGCATTGCATTGTCGATGATCACTATTTGCAGCATAGCTGAAGAGCATTACCAAATAGACTTTCAGTTCTTTCAAAAGGAATTGAACCTGTTTTGATCTTGTTCTCTACAAGATACCCAGCACTCCTAAAGACGACGGATTCATAACTTCAAACTAACAAATTCAATTGATCATTCTGTGAAGAATAAAATTAAAATGAGACCAGATTTTAAATCAGTAAAACAAATAGAAAATCGTTTCATTTGTTGGTCGAAAAAACAAATTTGGATTGAAGAAAGTTTATCCTAAAACGATTCAAGCACGCAAAACAAGAAAGCAAGAAGGCCTACTTCGGGCCTCTTGGTCATACACAAGGTTGACTGAAATGCATATGGTTCAGAAAAATTGACACCGACAGCTGCTTTCGACTCTTTGTCACAGTTCATAAGATCAGACGTGCGCTGGATAGAGAGGAAGATCAACCCCTAAATGCCGAAATGCTTAAATAGCCAAAATTGGCCGCTCGTAAAGTTTGAAATAGTTCAATTAGGAGGATTCGAAGGGATGTAATACAATACGTCATTTTGACCAAGACAAATACAATAGAGACTATGATTTGAAGAGAGGTTATCAAAAGTTGTTAGTTTCCACACTGGAATTCCTTTAAATTGACTGGACACCTCGGGGTTCGATACAATCTTACATACCACTATTATTTTAAATATGAGTACTGAACGCTTAACAAAAAAACTTTAAAAGAGATGTGATCAGATTATAATCACACCGCAATCGTCAACACCAAAACTTCCACGTTACCGCATCCTAAACAAATGAGGTTCTCAAACTCAGGAGCGGCTTCCAAAAACCGCACAGAACCATGCATGACCTCAATTGACACAACGGAGATAAGCCGCAAAGGAGTCAAACAAATTGAGCTGAGTCGTTTTTATTGTTAAGCACCTACGTCATAAAAGGTATGGAAACAACGACACGATCGAGAATATTAAGACAAAATATGTGGAAATAAAAAACACTATAAAGGTAATTATAATCAAGAGGTGCTTTCTAAAAAAATCATGTCCAAGAGAGAACTCTTCGTACTCGCTTTGTGAGCAATTGAGTGCACGAGGACGGAAAAGGTGGCATACCACATTCTCCTCAGCAAGGTCCGCCAAGACGGACTCTACTTGAACCCCGGCCTTCGAAAAGCGGCGTCGCGGCGCCACAGAAGAGCGAGTATTCCGAACTCGTAGCGGGCTACTAATTCCCGCATGAAGGAAAGGCGACACTGCGTCCCCGGAAAACGAACTAGACGGCATTGCAAGCTGCTGTTGCTGCGACCTGCTGCTGCTACTGCACGATAACGATGACGAACTTCGTACCAACGCCCCTGCGATTGCACACTGAGACGACGACGAAGAAATGCACGCCGCTCCCGCCATTGGAAATCCAATTCAATTTCGGGATTCAAATTTCCCCGTCACACCGGTGCAACGAAGCCAAGTTCAAACTCCCTGTCCTCCTAAGTCTCTACCTCCGCGAACCTGATTACCTCTTAGCGAAATTCTCTTCTCTTTATTGCAACTTCTCTCTAGAATTTCACCAAAGCATTAATCAATCTCGTATCGCAGATTCCAAACAACTACCCCGCCTCCGTTTCTCTATCGGCCAAACACCTCTGCGATTAACCAAATGTATTCTCGACAAATCGAAACTGGAGACTCAAACTCCAAAATGCGGAGCAAACCTTAAATCCAACGGCGAATTGCTCAGATGCAAATCAATCCTCACGACAGCGAGCTTCCAACATGAACAAACGAAATGCACTCCCTCGTTACTCGACCGTTCTACTCCAACTCAAGCGACAAATCGAAACTGGAGACTCAAACTCCGGAATGCGGAGCAAACCTTGAATCCAACGGCGAATTGCTCCAACGGAAATCAATCCTCAAGACAGCGAGCTTCCAAGATGAACAAACGGAATGCACTCCCTCGCTCTCTCTCTTCCTCGTTTCTCCACCGTTCTACTCCAATTCAAGGTCGATGCGCTTCTCAAAGCAAGCTCTCGCTGAAAATTCTGCTCTCCAAAAGCTCCAAATGCTCCAAAAGCCTCAACTGGAGCCTGTCTTTGTGGCTGTGGCGACTGCCACTGCTGTTGTGGTACGAAGAGCGCTCCGGGATGACAACAGGCATGCTCGGGTTCCCGTGGCGCGTTCCCAAAGCCGTCATCGCCCGATATCGCATATCGCACGCGTTCTCTTAGGTTCTTATTTTCGTTCCCCGAGGCTGCAGCAGTTCCCCTGTTTGGGGATGCACCTGGCGCCCGTTGGAAGGCGCCATGTGGACAGCCCGTCGCAATCCGGTGTACGTGGCAAGTTTTTGTCGCGTTCTGCCACCTTGGAAAGTTTTCAAATATCTTTCCAAGCTTGTCCACAGACCCACCATTCGTACAAGGAGGAGAGTTGCCATATGGCAAGCGTTTTCTGTAACCCTCCGGGCATTCCATCATGAGGTTTCATCAGTAGGTTTCATCAGTGCTGCTTGTGCTTCCTTTTAGGGAACTTTTTATGGACAAATTCTCCCCAGAATCTTACCTCATTTTATCAGTCACGGTTCGACTTTTGTTTTTCTCAATCTTCACAGAAACTGATGTGGCGGCTTGTCCGCAATTGGCGTTTGAGGTTTTATGTGGAGATTGAGAAAAAAACTTATCCTCCCCCAGGTATGGAGAAATGGCGTCCTTCAAATTTTCGCGAGAGAACTTTTACTTCTTGTAATCTTGTGTTCATCTTGTATTGCTGCTCCCATCGTATTGGCTCGTACTTTCACTTTGCCTTTTCTCAATCTTCACAGAAATCTGAATCTCACACCAACCATGACTACCACTACTGGCTATCTTGAAACTAAAAAAAATTACACTGAATATTGCATTTTGGTTGCCCCACACTAATTTCTTGACATTCTACACTATTTAAATATTTACTGCTGCTACAGTAATCTTCATCAATATTTCAATAAAAAAATTTCAAGGTCTAATAACAACAACAAAGTTCCAAGACAACAAATTAGTGACTTCTAAGTTGTAAACAATGTGAAAATCAAATTTTTAGAGACCTGAATGCCCCTCCAAATGGTCAAGTGATGAGTCATGAGGTGATTTTCCAAAATAAAGCAACCTAATTGTCAAGGCAACTTAAACTCAATATTTTGTGGAGTTGAAATGGCAAAAAGATATTTTCAATCAAAAACTCCCTGGATAAAAAAACACGTTCTCCTCATTACTTTTATTTTAGTAGATTATATCATAATTATATCAAACACACAATATCTATCTTTGAAATTTTGATGGAAATTGGGGAAGGTTGGACTTTAATTGGTGAAGCTCAAAATTCTCTCCAATGTTGGTCCTTGTAGCATTGAGTAATGTTTCACATAACGTACCTACCTCAGGTAGCTTTTTTTCAATGCAAAACCTCCTCCATTGTAGTCCAAAATCAATAAAAATATGTAAATATTAGCCAATTATATGAATAAACAATCACACACTAATAATCCCTTGACACTCAAAGGAAGATGGATGAAAATGTGGGTGCAATTACTAAATCCCTCTTTAGACGGGCAACATTAATTAGGGCATCGGTTTGAGATTGGGAAATGGGTGCTCTTGCGTAGCTCCTTGTCTCGTAAGTTTGCAATCTCTTTCACTAAATAGATCCTCTCAACCTTGACGTAGTTCCCATCTCAAATCTAGGCATTGGAGAAGTCACTTGCAAATACTTGTAAGTTGTTGCCGAGAAGTTGCGAGCTATTGCAAGCAACGTGTCATCCCAGCACCAAAAGCAGTGGAAATCTTGTGACACTAGGAAACAAGCAACAAGCAAATTTACCGTTTACATATGTAGTTTTGATGGGACCATCTCTTGAGTATGCGTTACCGTGGTTGTGTTGGAGCCCTAAAAGTACCTCATTCTCCCACACAACTAACCCCACCAAGAGAAATGAAACTATAGCCTCATTCAATGTCTTGGGTTGATGATGCTCTTAGAATCTTAGGCACAACAATTTGGATAAAATTATCAATATTAGCCAATGTTATAGATGAACAAACATAAACAAATGATCTCATCCATTGATTCCCTGCGCGCATTCGAGGGTGCGTGTCGCTCGACCAATGAGAAAATTAAGAGAAAAGAATCCCTGCTTCCTTGCATATTTCTATCAGTGTTTTGATTGCACAAGATTTGGCTTTCCAAAAGCAGGCATATCCATGCATAACATGTGGCGGATTTCTATAGGGAGGTCTCATAATAGAAACCTAGTTCTTTGGGGCTTTTTTGTGGTAGGTCTGTCTCATGAAAGGGCATCTGAAAGTTTTGAACGGAAGGTCCCCTATGAAGATTCCTTTGGGTCTAGAATTATTTGGCAATGCAAATTAGGCTTGAGGGAGGTGGTGCTTTTTTATGCTTTCTCTGTGTGTATTGATGATGCATAACGAATGTGGTGGGCCACTTGTTATCAATCAATGATCAAGGAAACCCGCCGTTAACACATGAAAATGATCAATAGTTGATTGGGTTCGTAAAGGACAATGGTTCAAATCCTCCAAACAAAGGGAATTGCTAAATCCACCATATTTTTTTTGCTGAATATACCACATTGCACCATGTTTAACTCCTAAATGCCCAATTTAAGGCCTCTATGAGTTTCTTAGAATTTTCGTGAAACCAAAAAATTAACCAACCTTTTTATAAACTTCTTCAAGTTTTTTCAACTGTAACCATACAAATTTAAACTAAACATGTTAGATATTACATGGGAAAAGGAAACATAATAATATCACTTATAGTTTGAAAAATTATAATGTTTGAACATGAGGGTATTTAAGTTGCAAAAGTGGCTTGAGGTCTTCTAATCCTTATTTCACATGTCAAATCTAAAAAATTGGTCACCAAAAAAATATGAGATTTAAGGTCATTACAATCTAATTTTAATCATGTTCGTTTGCTCCTCACTTTTCTTAGGTTTGCTTGTTTCATGCTCTTCAATGTCAAGTTTGTTTGCTCCTCACTTTTCTTAAATTTGCTTGCTTAGCGCTTTTTTCAAATTTGTTTGCTTTGCGCACTTGTTAAAGTTTGTTGGCTCTGTGCACTTGTCAAGATTTGTGGGCTCCATACACTTCTTTGATTTTGTTGGCTCTATGTTCTTTGCACGTTTGTTCACTTTGCACACTTTTCAAGGTTTGTTGGCTTTTTGCGCTACAACATTGTAACTCACTTTTAGGTTGTGCTTTCAGTGTTTGTATGAAATTGCAAGCGTGTGCAAAAGATGTTGACTGGGTTTAGAAAGCAATGTGTGGGATAGTTTGTGAGTGCTAAATAAGCATTGGATACACTTTGAGGTTTTGAAAGCCTTGAACCATATATCTAAATTTTACGTAGAGTCTGCATTGTATTGTGACTAAATAGCAATTGTGAATCGACCGGATCGTGATTGCATGGCGATTGTTCCTTGACTGCATTGCAACTGAATTGTGATTATATCATAATTGTAATGGGACTTCATAAGGAATGTATAATGATTGTATTGTGACTATAACCTAATATCACTTTGACTGTATGATTAAACTACATTGTGACGTTGTTATGTCTAAATGGTGTTTGCATTTGTGATTAGTTTGTGATTGAATCTTGTATGCTTCTGTGAATGGTTGGTGATTGTATTATGCTTGAGGAGTTACTGCATTGTAAACCTCAAACCTCATGTGACTATATGACAACTATGTTGTCACTTCAAGTTTGCTTTAGCGCCACTCTATAATGACCTGGTTGAGACTGCTTATAATAATTAAACCGCCAACATTGGAACTAAAAATGACAACTATGTGGTGACTAATATAGAACTATCCGCTACCATTACAAATAAACCGTACTATTTCTGCACAACATGCAATTACCCTAAATTCTAAACGCCCAAAACCAAACAGGAATCAACTTAAGAACAACTAAAATATGACTAAGTAGAATGCATAAACGACCATGTTAGTTTAGCACAACTTACTATTTCCTAAATCCAAACAATGTAATACAACTAGAAAACAACTAACCGAGCACTATAAAATGAATGTATGTGCGTGTTAGAGCATTGTGACACCTTGATTCAAAACTAACAAACAACTAATACATGACTAATGAAAGTCATGTGGTCACTTATCCGTTACCAATACATGACTAAATGAGAACTATGTGGCCACTTATCCGTTACTGATACATGACTAAATGAGGACTATGTTGTCACTTATCCGTTACTGAATGTGGATTGACGTTTTGATAACAAGTGTGGATTTTATAAAGCAATTATTGAGATCAAGACACGTTGCACATGATAGTTTGATTCTGTTAGTGGAAACATAATGGCACCCTTGGGAACTAGGAAATTTTAAATGCCCTTAGGAAAGAAGGGGTAGCTGGGTTCAAAAAAGAGAGAACAATTCTTTCTCTTTGATAAAGACAAAGGCATACATGACTAAATGAGGACTATGTTGTCACTTATCCGTTACTGAATGTGGATTGACGTTTTGATAACAAGTGTGGATTTTATAAAGCAATTATTGAGATCAAGACACGTTGCACATGATAGTTTGATTCTGTTAGTGGAAACATAATGGCACCCTTGGGAACTAGGAAATTTTAAATGCCCTTAGGAAAGAAGGGGTAGCTGGGTTCAAAAAAGAGAGAACAATTCTTTCTCTTTGATAAAGACAAAGGCCACATGACGTAAAGGATGAGATATTGTAATGTCATAAATGACTGAATGACAAAAACTACTAAACAACTAAAAAATGACTAAATCGCGACCAAAGGAGACTAGTCATGATACAATCATTCAACAAGAAATGACTCATTTCTTAGTCATTTGTAGCAATCATATAGGACCCTGTCTTTTACTTGTGACAATGCTCAAAATTATAGGCTGAAATCATAATTCATTAAAAATTAAATAGCAAGACAAAAAATCACTTAACTTATGTGGTTAGTTATATGTACACTAAGTGATCTCCCCAAGATGGCAATTCTAAAATAAGATGGGAATTGGGGACAAAAACGTCCGCTTAGGCAATGAGAAGTTGACAATGTATAAGGACTTGGAGAACCTCAATTAGATGGAGCACCATACAAGGCAAGGTAGCAAACAATGTCTTATAGGGTGCAGGCAATTAGTACTTGTTGCAAGTTTGCTTGCATGTACTTTGTGGTAGCAAGAGAATAGCAAACATGGGTTTGAGCATGTTCCAAACCTATGTTATGTCAACCCTCACTAATTGTGCTGATGTGAAGCCTCAAAACCTAACATCCCCTGAAACAAGACCAAACATTTGCAAGTGTGTGCATTTGCATCTAATCTTGATACTCATTGAATTTGAGGTGAAATAAGGGTCTTCATAATTTTGTAGAAATGAACAGCCATCAACTACATGCCCAAAAATGAGATTTTGCCATCACATGATATTTGATCAAATGTTATGATCTCACATCTCCCTTGGTTTATTGTCTCCAAATTTTGCAAACCACTTTTTAAGGAGGTGTTCCAATGTTTTCAACTATTACTTTTTGCAAAAAAGCATCCTAATGGCCAAGATATGATGCATCACAGATGAATGTCTCCCCAAATCTTTATTTTGGTGAAAAGATATGGGTACTTTAGGGATTAAGGGCAAAAAAGATTATGAAAGAAAGCCATGAATATTTTGTATTGGTGGAACTTGGAATGAAAGTTGAATTTAGTAAGATTGTAAATTCAAACTTTGAGTAATGTTCCACCTTCTTTGGCTCTAAAACCTCCATAAAATGTTGCCATATAAGCAAATTACAACGTATTAAGAAATGGGACTTGAGACATAGTGTGAAGAGCCAAGTCCCAACATTGACTTTACACCAATTAGATTCTCAAATTTGAGTGGGATGTGGAACATGGGACAAAGTGTGAACTAATCCTAATAGTCATTTCTTCTTGATATCTGTAACTCAAGCTCAATTTTTAGCACTTATAAGATGTTCAATAGTCTTTTAAAATTTTTATCATACAAACAAAAGTTCTTTAAACATTTTGATAAAAAGGAACTCATTCCTCTTCATTGACACTATAGGTAGGAGGTTCTAATATGGTGCATGCTCTAAAACGATGCATCTCCTCAAATGTACTTGGTTTGAACATGTTAATTTCCATAGCCCTTCAACAATGTACAAGTCATGTACATTTGAGGAGGTGCACCTTTTTAAAGACCTATGACCTTTTCACTTCAAAATTTCATAACTAATTCCACAAAGCTCCAAAACATATGAAACAACTTGGGTTAGATGCCAATTCTTCTTGTCTTTCACAAAAAATCTATTGAAAAATATATCAATAAGTCTCACCTCCCCAAAAGTCAGTTTCATCCTTTAAAAGCTCCATTTTAGAACCTCCTACCTTACCTCTTGAGCAAATGGACCTCCAACTGTTTGCATGCAATATTACAATTTCATAGGTTACATTAGATGTTAACTAATCAAATGTATACATAACTTGGCAAAATTTTAGAACAAACATAGGATATGCAATTCTACAGGACAAACTATGTATTGAGACTTCATTGGCAACATTAGTAGAAAGTACTTAAAGAACTAACTTCAGCATTTCATGATTTTTGATGAAAAAGTGCCCATTTAATTCTAGAACATACCATTAAATTATTTTGCTTAGCACTTCTAGTGACTTATAAAAGCTATTGTGTTCTATAACTAGCAAGACATGTAAATAAACAATGGCTTTTTATTATTTTTGATTGTGCATACAAAGAGGTTTCCAAACCTGACACAATTTTGAATCCAAGAGCAATTCCTTTTTAACGTGAATGAAATTTTTATTCCCTTAGAGCATTGCCACAGCACACGGAAAGGTACACGTAACCTGAATCTTTGCAGGGGCCTCCAATATTAGCCTCCACTGCATAGCCGCTATAGATGTCTAGAGAACACATAGAGACTCTACAAACCTTTGTCCACGCCATTATGTAAGTCTTTGGAGTTCATGGTAGAGCTCACTAAAGATTTGAATCCTCTAATTATAATTGAAATGTGCTGGAGAGAAGAAGCTAGAAGGTTTTGACAAGAACAAAGATAGTGCAAGTGCAATGGGAAGGGTTCAAAAATTGTGAAGCCGCTATTGCAATAGAGCTCACTAAAGACTTGAATCCTCTAATTATTTTTTTAAGTGCTGGAGAGAAGAAGTTGGAAGATTTTGGCAGAACAAAGTTAGTGCAAGTGCAATGAGAAGGGTTCAAAAATTGTGAAGCCGCTATTGCAATCGACCCGCTTAGTCGCTTTCCAATCTCTGGTCAAGTTTATTGTTGCAAGAAAGGTTTGGAGCCATAGTCTGAGAAGTTTTTTCAGCTTAATTGGCCAATATCCTACATTCTCTTGGACCAACCGGTTGTCCAGAATATACTCCTAGTTAAGCCTATAGAGATAAAGAATATTCTCCTTTTTTTTCCTCTTAAATAGTCGGTTTTTATCCTAAATTCTTGAATTCAATTAGACAATTCTCAAAATGAACCGGCTAGCTTGTAACTAAATGCCGGTACTTCCCGGACATTGCCTTGGAGCTGCTCTTAGTGAAAATGCACTGATGCAACCTTTACTAAAACAATATTTTGAAGTATCTCGCACACTTGTCACACTCTCATCAAATGTAACACAAAAATAGTCTATCCATATCAGTCGTTTCCTGCTGGGTACCCTGCATAGTCATATTAAAAGAGGCCAAGAATGAACTGAAGAGGTCAACATCACAGACATCACTGACATGGAAACTAAAATAGTTTCAAACCTTTAGATAGCTATACAGATGGCAACCAGCCCGGATTCCTCTGCAATCATACTTGGACATCTGTGTTCCAGATTAAGCGCTGTCACAAAATATATCCAAATCCCAATGCTGCAAACGTTACGGAAAAAAAGAAGTTTTAAAACCACAAAGTTGCCACTTCCACCAACTGTGTGATGACAACAAAGTTGCCAAAAAGTGTGCAAACCGTGCAGTAAAAAACCAAAAAATATCCTCAGAAACAATCCCCAACCATAGGAGTGAGACAACTTAATTGTATCTCCGTCACCCACCAAACTACGACCTAGATATCTCTCGACTTATTAGTGAATATGTTGGGACTACTAAGTGCATTGTGTAGGTACTAGTGGAGCGGCTTTCTTATCTTTGAGATACCAATGTCCTAATGTCCTATGGTGCTCTAGCTATCTCAAAGTCTATAGACTTCAAGATAATTAAGTTGATATTAGGTAACTTGATGCCAACACTGCCATATATCTAAACGCAAATAGTACATCCCAACCTATAGTATATACCAACTACTAAAGCCCTGCTTATCAATCTAATTGCATCTTCTACAACTCTACAATGATTTGAATCACCCTGTTGAATCCTCTCGTAAGTGCAAACCAAAAAATCTATACATGCTGAGGACTGAAGAAGTAATGTGCTCAACATTACTCAAACATCAGTTTACTGTACAATCGATGTACTCTGGATGATGGAGCTGCTCGTTTCATGAATATTTTGTAACCGCATTCCAACATTTGTCGGAGCTTCATTACTGAAGTTGTATCACGGAGTGACCCTGAACATAGTAAATATAAGAAAACATCGGAATCCACAAACGTGGAAGATCGATATGCACCAGTTGAACATTCGCTTAAAGCATATTATATTAGGTGTAACGTAAATGACTTGAAGAAGAGCGCACAATAGGAAATAGTAGACGAGTGTAAGTTGATTTAACATTATCGAGAAAACGTTTACCTGATTTTGGAGTAGTAAAATATTATCACTTGAACCCTTCGAGTAGAAGCTAGTCAAGCCGAATCTACAAGTGAGACACTCAATGAGCAGTCGTCTTTACGTTTGGACACAACAATTTAAAAGAAATTTTGCTTAATATGTCAAATATCACGTCTAATTGAAAAGAAAGCACCTGCATAATGCAGTGACTGCTCACTACAAAAACATATACCAGATGTATAATAAGGGGATTGATATGTTTACCACACCTTTCAGCTATTCTATCACACCCAGAGGTAAATTTTAGATTTCTATCATCAAATAGTTGAATTTGAGAATTTAGACTTGGGGCCGGTTCAGACCAGGACGTCCACAGCGTCTGGACAAAAGACGGTGTCCAATCTTTTGTCCGGCCAGTTTTGGAGGGAAATTGAAAGAGCGCTTTCTCCTGTGCACAAGTTTGAGGTCACCTCTTGAGGTCACCTCTTGAGGTGACCTCAAACTTGTCCGCAACCACTGCTTGTTTCATCGACAATTTTGCCGGGAGTGGTTGCTGATGTGGACTTTTGCTCCACTAGACGTCCCTTTGGTGTGAATGCCATATTGAACAAAACTCTGGGATAGACCAATGAGAGTGCTTACGGTTTTCTCGGTTGTGGACGTCCTGGTCTGAAACGGCCCTTAGAGACTTTAATTTTGTCTAGAACCATTAAAAAAAAATTGTAATTGAACAACACCCAATGAAAAAGCTTAGCTTGGGGGAAAAGTACTACTTTTACTTTTGTTTATAAAAAGATAAGCTTTTTCATTGGGTGTTGTTCAATTAGAACCTTTCTGTGATTCTGGACTAAAATCACGATCTCTAAGTCCAAATCTGAATTCCAAATTCTCAAATTTGACTGTTTGATGGTAGAAATCTAAACTTACCTAGGGGTGTGGTAGACATGTCAATCATTAGACTGCTAAGAGGATATAATTTACTGGACGATGTTTGTAGCAGGGAACTTTTTCTAGGCGAATTTTTGGAAGAATTTATCCTCAAGCCCAGCTGGGCTACCTTAATACCAAAAAAATTGGGGGGAAAATGAATGAAATTTCCAAGTCACTCTCAAAGAAACAATAAGTGTGCCAAAATTTGGAAATTACTAATATTAGCGTATTTCATGGATGGAGATGCACATATGGATGGTTTGTCCACTTTTTCCTTACCTGCATGCATTCTTAAGTGCACGTCGCTCGATCAATGAAGAAACAAAACAAAGTTTCCTGGTTTAGAGTTCCCGAAATTGTTTAATTAGAACGAGTTTTGACCCAGATATACAGTCAGAACATGCTCATGAAACACTTCTACAAGGGATATATATGCGGAACCCTTCCCTAAGAAGTTGAGTGTCCCTCAATCAGTGTCACCTTCAAAGGGCTGAAGTAGAAATGCACGGCAAAGGAAAAAGTTGAATGTTCGCGACATAGAGAAAAGCAGAGAAAGGGCTGTGGAGGCTTACAGATACTTTCAAATGAGGGCATGTCGGGAGCTGTTGTTAAGGCTCTGGAAAGGCTTCCCCACGAGGAGCAGCATCTCCACCAGATTTTGCATCCATCTTCGCATTGACAAGGTCGATAACAATACCCCTGAGAGTATCCAACGGTAAAGCGCCCAGAGACCGGTTTGTAGAATCAAAATCGCCTGCAGTGCTACCTGACTGCCTCAATGACCAAAATATAGTATGTGATCGGACACTTGGAGACGCAACAAGGGAAACATCCTCGTAGTCATCCAATTCAAAGGTAATGCTCAGCAAATCATGGCGAGTTTCCACTCCCAGGCCTGATGCCTCCCCATGCAGCCAGGCCACCAAATGAGCTCCAAGCTGCCAGAGAACAATCAACTGTAAATCTTCAGAAAGAAAAAAAAAAAAAAAGAGAAGCCAAACTACGCAGAATAGCATCCTCACATAACAGAGCCGAACTTTAAAATTTCTCTTTACAAATCTAGTACAACTACCACCGAGTCCTGCAAGAAATTCGTGAAATTTAGAAGACTCTTGCTTTGCAAGGACACAATTGGGTTGAAATGAATTCAAACTAGCAGGCGTTGACAAACTTGCTTAAGTCAAGAGCAGTGTCCACAAATGTGGCTGAGTTTTGCTAAAAACTTCTACATAAAAAACTATACTACCATAATATGGATAGCACATAGTTAAATTTGATTATTTAGCTCATTTATCAGTGTTTTTAGCAACTTGAGCTAATTATGAAGAAGAAAATAATTGGAACCGCGGTCAAGTATGAAATAAAATGGGGTAGAAGACGATGAGTTACCTGAAAGAGAAGGAAAGGTGAAAGTTCTGACAAAGGACATGCTACTGAAGTCAATTTCTCGTTATCGTCCCCAGCTGGCAGTCCTGCAATGGTCAAAGCATCCTCTCTCAACACTATGCTGGCCTGCCACCTCCCCACCGAGGTTGAATCTGGAATATCCAACCAGAGGTTCCAGGTGGACACCTGCGCGTGCCATGTGGGATGTGACAGAAGTCGAAGCTCAGGAATCCCATGAACCTATATCATTGAGAAACATTAATGAGAACATCCCGAGAAAATATGAACAGAATCAAGCAATTCAACCTTAGCATGACCAATGCATCATAAGGAGCAGTGCAAGATCATGGTACTTAAACCCTAAACCCCAGGATTTGGGTTACTGAGATAAACAACCAAAGGCTTCTCAACAGGATATGATGAACATGGGTGTAGTAAGTGCAACGTCAGTTTCTTCAGCAAATTACGGTAGTTCGTATAAAGATTTATCTGAGGCACTGACCTGTTTCTCGAGAACTTGAATAATTCTGTCACATGCAACACGGTGTCGCATGATAGCTGAGACGTGTTTAACCAATCCAGCTGCCTCACTCTGTACATCCTTGGCTTTCACGGTTTCCTTCTGATCCTGCCTCCCGTGCAAAAAGTGTTGATAAGCCTGCTGTAAGCAGATACCGAGACTTCTCTCGTTTGGGAGTATTCTCATGCGATCTGGCGTTTGAGGTGCAAGAATAGTTAAGTCCGTATCTGAACCTTCAGCTAGAGAAGCCATAGGAATGAGATGTACGTTGAGATTGGTGCCAGTGCCAAGACTCAGCTGAAGGCAAGTGTCACTCATGCCAGTCACGTTGATGTGTGGCGATAATGACAGTGCCTGCCGTCCAACCCACTCAAACACCTGCCAGAGCAGAGTTGACAAAGACAGAAAATTGTGAGATATTTGAGAAGTAAACGTAGAAATTAAACTTGTAGCTTAAACACTCTAGCAGAGAAGTTTATACAGCAATTCAAGGTACCTTCATATGGATAAAAAGGTACAATAAATAGCGGATTCCAAACCTGAGCTTCGAAGTTGGCTGTCTGAATTTGCCGAAGTATGGCTTGAGTGCTTGTGGCACCCCTGTCTACACCTGGTCCTGCACCCTTCTCTCCCGGCTTGCCCAGTTCCGGTGCCATTGTAGTATCAGGCTTCTGCTCTACGGTAGACGCTGGAAAACGCTCTGTCTCTTTCCCAAATTTGAACGCGGTTTGCTTCGAGTGGAGGGTGACGTGCAGAGAGGAAAGGGAAAGCCCAGATGGAAGGTGGGCGGTTAACAAGCCTGATGAGGCTTGCTCTAGGGTTATGATACAAGGAACACTTTCAGAAGTTCCTACGTCAATAGAGAAGCCTGCACTGCCAGCTGGACCCGCCGCTACTCCACGTTGCCGCTTCACTTTCCAGTTGCGTTGGAGTCTGGCATTAGCATTTGTACAACACAATCATCAGAAGTCATGAACAGCGACTGACTAGTATCTGAACTCAAGTGCACTCAAACTTTTCGACTCAGACAAAATCAAAGTAAAAAATAACAGAGAAGAAACGTGATCTTTAGTTATTAGAACTGGACGAGAATCAGGAAACTTAGTTGCTTGTTCATGTTATCGAAAGATGTTGAGATCGCTTGACCTGGTTATGTACTCCATGTTCTTCCCCTCTGCCATGGAGCTCTCTTATTTCGCTGATGTGTTAATTGAGAATAAGAGTTTACAATGTTGCTTCATTTTTCTTCCATCTCGTTTAAAAAGTTGTTTACTCCACCTAGAAACAGACCACGTTTACTACTTTCCTGCATGCCCGAAACCTATGGATCTTATCCTAATTGTTCCTTCCAATATGCTGCAGTATCAGCAAGATTCTTATATTGCAACAAAGACAAAAGGATTGTTATGAGGCTAAATACATGACTACTGATGAATCATGTGCCGTTCATGTAATAGAAATTTGCAAGGACTTGTGATGGTACCAGCGTTGACTTCAGGAGACTACATTTCCCATAGACAATGGTCAAAAACGAAAGAGAAAATTACTTCATAAGAGCTCCATAGAACACTGCTTCCCTCTCAACCTGTTGCTCCAATGCTTGTGCTGACCGCTTCAAATATTTTCCCACGTTCTGGATACATGACCAGGGCCACAATTAGCTAGATAAACACAACTTTCAACAGAGATTCACATGCTTCAACTACGTTACCCATTCCATATGTTCATACCTCAAGAAAATAACCATCACACGACTATCTAAAATCACCTCAATTAACAAAACAGAAGACCATATTTGCCTTGTTATAGCAAGGTTCTAACATGTTATGAACAGTATTGAGCCTGAAGTGCCTAAATGGTCAAAAGTGGCTGCTTCCGGAGTTGAAATCAATCATTTAGGAAGCTGTAACAAAATGTACCTAAAGAAAGAAGAAACCAAGTCCTCCATTTTTCAATAGCAGAAGGATATATGACCATTACTACAATCAAATATAGCCAAATATTAGCTTTCAAAACGGGCTTCATGATTATAGCTTGGGGGCACTTAGGGGTCAAGAGAGAAAGAGAATGGTTAACTTACACGAAAGTGATGGAGCTTAGAGGCGGCTCGCAAAGCGTAATCTGAGCATATCTCCTGTGGCTGTAGCTTTGGCCTCTCCATCCTTGCCACAGTCACTGCTTCGCTTGCCTCCACCTGATCAGTCAGTCAATCATTCAGCTGTTGTGAGACTATTGTCTTTTGAAATCCTAATATAAAATCGAGAACAAAGGAAAGTATGGAAATATTTGAGAGAAACGAACTTGAGTAATCATGTCGAGAATGATCGCCAATTCTTGATGTGCCTGCTGTAAATGGTCCACAAGTCCTTGCCATGGCCACACTTGCACGATCTCCTTCTCTTTCTCCTCTCTCTTGCTCCCGTCTTCCTCTTTCTTTAATTTCTTAAACTCTTGGCCGAAGTCAATTCGACCTAGCAATGCGAGAGATTTCTCCTCTTGGCTTAACTCCCTACGCAACCAAAGAAACACAATATATTTAGAAAAAAAAGGTACATGACACAGCAACTCCATAAGATTGATCTCTCTTACTTAGTTTAAAGAGCTACTTCCTGACATCAAATTAGGTCAACGCTTCTAAACAAGCGTCTCTATCCGAGGTAATCACTGCGTATAATCCTTAGTACAATACTTCTTTTGCAAATCTCGAAATAAAAAACGAAAAACTCAAATATCTGATTTGATAATCTAAAAGTGTCATTGCTCCTACAACCACATGCCACAACTCTACTAAACACAAGAGAACTAATAAATCCATGATACATGTTTATTTCATCCAACTGATCGATCTTGTTCAAAGGATTCCATATCGTAAATCTCGATTCCAAAAAAAGAATTCTCGTTCCTATCACCGACTCTCAAAGAACTACCAGCTCCCTGTAATCCGTGCTTTACAAAACTGCCAAGAGAGGCCAGAACGAAACCCTAAAATACAAGCAACCTGTAGAAATAAGCCCTAAAGATTTAAGCTCAAGCTTGAATAAACAAGCAGTTCCCGCTTGACGTAAATTCCTTAGATTGAGAACTGTGCAAACATGGCATTTAACGAAAAAACGACGAGAAAAATCCCTGGTAACTACAATGTGGATAAAAATATTAAACAATAAGTCATTTTAAAAGCTATTGCAATAGCAACGCGTCGCAGAGCATTGATTCGCTTGAATGCCTATTCTACTCTGGCCACCTCAAATTTCAGTAACAAATTCACTCATCCACATTATGAATGCGTGTCGGAAACTGCAGCAAAATGCGAAAGCACTGAAATAAAAAGAACAGAAAGAAATGGACGATCGTGTAATAACACTCACGGTGGAAGATGCTCGGTGCCGTTCTCCTCCATTGCCAGCACCCGCTTCAGGGGGAGGGAGTCGAGAGAGACCTCCATTGATGAGAGTGGTCGCAGCACTCGATTACTGAATGAATTGCTTTGTTTGTTTGTTCTGGAGAAGTGAAGTGAAGTGAAGAAAATCGTCACCAGAAACCGCAAACTGTAGCAATGCTTTGGATCGTTTGGTGATGAGCAGAGAGGTAAGCTATTCCATGACGAGTGAGGTTTTGGTTTTGCTGGAACGCTGGCTTTTGTTGCTCTCGCTTCTACGACGACGACTCTGGTCTGGTGCGAAGCTCGAAACCCTAAGTTTCGCTTATGTATGGATTGGAGGGAGAGAGTATCGAAATAAAATTTATATTATAAAGTTTCCAAGTGTCAGTCATGCAATATAATTCTCTAAAGCTCCTTCTGCACCCAGCACTAAGGTAGCTGCCCCCATAAGCGTGAGTCTAAGCACTTCAGCATGGTTAGGGTAGTTGGATAAGGGCAAAAATTATATCATTAGATTGGAAACAGAGAACAAAAAATATTAGTTTAGTTTGGGAAATTATCCACATAATTATGTGCGTGGGTATTTTTCAAAATGCTAGATCACTGAAATTGTAAGAACCCCATGTGTAAGAGATGCTAAAAACAAGACTTGTTGATTCTTAAATAGTGAGATGGGCACTTAAAACCGTCATACCAGTCAGTTACAGCTATCACTTTGTCACTCATAACCATCACTTAATTCACTCATAAGCATTTGATTTTTTAATTATGATGTCAGTGACGCCCATGGGGATTGTCACGTTGATGGATGCAGCTACCTTATGGAAAATGCAGTGTTGACACTATTATTGGTGAGCTTAAAAAACCTAGTTTGTATTCACATTGTTTTGATTTTGAAACGAAATATTTTGAGAGATTTTTTGTTTCAAGTTCACACTAGAGTTTTACATGATACAATAGCAATGTTAACAGCTGTTGTGATAGAGCTACAAACTCTAGAGAAAGAGTTGGGAATAGAAAACACAACAAGGACATAAAAGAAATATATCAAAGTATGCAAGGAGAAGAAGTAACAAGTGTAATAATCCAAGTAGGGTTTGCCTACTATATACAATGAAAGACCAAAGATAGAAAGTAAAAGTCCTTCTCTACTATTGGTCCATGGGATCCCTTTACTAAAGTAAACTCCAATGAACTCTAGTTAACTATGTATAGAGCGTATTTATAGAATACTTATCTCAACACTCTTCCTCGCTTGACAAATAATTGTATGTAAACCTAAACAACAATATTCTATATGATAATTCCCGTAATCTTGTAAGATATACAGTTGTTGCTTCATTAAAACCTTATTTGGAAAAACCTTGTTAATGATCAAGGATAAAACCATGAATGAAGGAAAAAGAGTACAATACCTTCAAGAATCCATTCAAATGGTAAAACCCAATGGGAAAAATCTATGGAAGGATAGCAAAGGTTCAAGAATATAACTCACCGAGGAATTAACTCATGAAGTAACCTCATCTTGGCCTCTTGCACTAGTCTCTTGTGTGTGTAGGCTGGGAGAGCTTTAGTCAATATATCAGCTATATTGTAGGTTGAATCAATTTTCTTGACCTCAATTTGTCCACCTTGTATAAGATCTTGAGTAAATCCAAATATTTGAAGGCAGATATGCTTGACTTGGTCGATCTTGATGAATCTAGCTCCTACTTGTGCAATGCATGCAACATTATCTTCAAAGATAACCATTGTTTTGTTGTCTTGGGTGAGCCCACATTGCTCCATGATTACCTTATACATATTGCATAACCACACTGCTTCCCTGGTAGCTTCATGAAAGGCAATTAGCTCTAAATGGTTGGCAAAAGTGGCCATGACGATTTGCTTCACAGACTTCCATGAGATTGGTGCATTATTTTTGAGGAAGATATAGTCAATTTAGGACTTCCCAGAATTTTCATCAGATTTGAAATCAACATCAATGTACCCAATGATTTCTAGAGTTCCACCCTTGGTGTAGTGTAGGCCCAAGTCTTCAGTGCCTCTAAGATATCAGAGTACATGCTTGACTCCATTCCAGTGACGCACTCTGGGCTTTTGGCTATGTTTGGCAAGCACACTTGTGGCAAAATAAACATCCGAGCGTGTGTATGTAGATAAGTATAAAAGAGCTCCTACGGCTGCGAGGTACCCATTCTTGTCATAGAACTCATCCTCATCCTCCTTGCAAGAACGGTAGGAATCATCAAATGTTCTACTTTGTCCATCATGAGGGCAGAAAGTGAATTAGTTTGATTCATATGGAATCTTTTTAATAAGTTTTGAATGTAAGTGGTTTGATGGAGAAAAATACTCCCATCAGGTAAATAAGCCACTTGAAGTCCTAGGCAAAAAGTAGTCTTACCTAGTAACTTCATCTCAAATTGAGTGGTAAATAAGCTCATGGCATGCTTACAAGTACCCGGAGTGCTTACAAGGTTAAGGTCATCCACATATACTGCAATAATTACAAAACCGGTAGTCTCATTCAAAGTAAAGAGATAGGGTAAAGTTTGATCATGTTGGAATTTGAGGTGGAGCAAGAAGTCACGTAAGTGTTTATACCACATCCTACCGGCTTGTTTTAGACCATAAAGGGTTTTCTAGAGTTTGAGTCTAGAATAGGATCCTTGAGTGTCCTTTAGAGGGGTCTCCAAGAGGAAGTCAGGTAGAGGCTTAATACATATGTCAGCATCTAAGGGACCATAAAGGTAGGTAGTAACAACATCAAGGAATTGGGTTTCTAAAGAGTATTGTACATCCATACCTAACAAGTAGCAAAAAATGTCCGAGTCCATAACAAGAGAATACGTGAAGTTATAATCCTTTACATGTCATTGAGTGAATCCTTGGGCAACTAAATGGACTTTGTACCAAACAACATTCCCTTGGGCATTTTGTTTCTTGGTAAAAATAAGTTTGAAACCAATAGGCTTACTAGAAAGGTTAGTGACTAAGGGACCAAAGATACCATATTTCCTAAGGAAAGAATACTCAGCATTCAAGGCTTCTAACTATTGGAGCTAGTTGGAACTTGCTTTGGGGTCATTTATTGTAACAAGATCAGAACCAAAGGTAGTAATCCGATTGACATAGATGAGCACAAAGTTAGTTTTGGCTGGGGTACAGATGAAGGATTGATCATGGTCAAAAAAAACAAGAGATCACTATGAAGGCTGTGAGGGTCAATTTCTCGTACTTTGGAAGAATGTAGGATTGAGTCTGGATCAAGGCTATGCTTCTTAGGCAAAACAGTGACAAGTGAAGGACCAATACTGGAGAGTGGATTGCTAGTGACCCTAGTGGTATTACTGAAACCATCAGGCAATTTATCAACAAGGGACTTGAGCTGCAGAAGCTTAGAAACTTTTGAATCAGCAAGGGCAATTCAAAGATCAGAGTTCAGAGTGAAGGTCTTTAGAGCCCAAAATTCCAAACTTGGACTAAGTTTAGAGATTACTATGGATGGAAACTGGATTTCCTCAAATTGACAATTTTGGAGTCAAGTTCTTTGAAGAGTTCTAACTAAGGGAATGACATAGCAAATAATGCTAGGGGAATCAAAGCCTACATATATATCCTCTTGACGGTGACTACCAATTGTCTTCCTATGAGGCTCTGCTACGAGGATCCAAACACGGCACCCAAAGGTTCTCAAATGAAGAACATTAGGAACTTGTCTTGATGTTAGCTCTAAGGGATAATGATCAGTGAGCAAAGTAGGACGGAACTTAAGGAGAGTAGCTGCATGGAGCACTGTATGGCTCCAAAAGTTAGAAGGTAGTTTGGCATATATAAAAAGAGGTTGATTAATATGCTGAATTTTTTTAATAAAAGCTTCAGCTAGACCATTTTGAGAATGCTCATGAGGAATAGAATTAGTTAAAGTAATACTTGATGCTACACAATAGTCTTCAAATTTTTGAGACCCAAATTCCTTAGCTTTACCTATTCTTAGGACTTTCACAGGGCTATCAGGATAATAAGTTTGAAATTTAAATAGCATAGCTAATAACTTTGGAAGAACCATGTTCCTAGTACTCAAAAGCGAGACCTCAAAATGCATTTTAGAAGCATCAACAAGGACAAAAAAGTACCTGAAAGGTCCTGATGAAGGATTGATGGGTCCACAAACATCACCTTGCAGTCTTTGAAGTCTTGGCGGTAACTCCGTTGGTAGTTTCTACCACAATGGTCTCTGGATCAGCTTTCCTTGAGAGAAGCCGCACTATTGCCCACCTTGTTGGCATTGCTGGGGCAAACTTCATGTCCTATGAGTATTGGTAGCATGCGTTGGAACATTGTGGTTCTGGGATGCCCCAGCTTGCCATGCAACATCCCAATCTTGGTTGGGGAAATCACAGAGAAAACAAATCCTTTAGAATGTTTACCTGTGAGTGGACTGTCATCAGTAGGGCTTGTAGCACTACTTGAGATCTTCAGTCCGTACAAACCATTGGCACCCGCACGTGTGGTGGCAAGAAATCGCGGCCCTTACCTGAGCTTTAAGACTTCTTCACCATTCATCACCTCTATGTGGACGTGGATCCGATTAGTTCTAAGATTCTAATAGCTAATCAGACTCTGAGGAGCTTTGAGAGAGTACATTGCGTGTGTACATTTGAGGGGGTCCTCCAAGGCAATACTATAATTGCTTGACCCTCACGGAATTGAAAATTCCATCTTTTAGCAATTGTAATAACATCACAGTTTTGTCAGGCTTCAGCTACGTGGCTGGGAAATGTGAAGTACTTTGGATCTCACAAGATTGTATGAGTGGTGGCGTTGTTGTGATGTAAATCACAACATGTAGTGAATTTATGAATTTTGACTAAATTATAGTTTATGTGAAGTGTTGTACTCTTTTCCCTTTACTTGCAATTTTACCCTTGATTAACAAGGTTTTGATGAGGTAACAACCGTTTAAAAGTGCTAGTTAACTGAAGTTACTAAAGTTTATTTTAGAAAAATAATTCAAGAACCAATAGTATCAAAGGACTTTTACTTTATATTTTCTCTTTTTAATATATAAATGAAACCCTATTTGGAAGAGGGTGTCTTATTTTGTCTTATCATATTTTGAGACCAATTTTTATTATTCTATATATATCTTGTATTTTGAGACCATTATTCTTAGAAACCAATTATTATTTGATATATATTTGTGTTTGTTGAAACCATATTATATTTTCCTATACCTTGATTTATATTTTAATTGATTCTGTTCTCTTATATTTTGATCATCTTGGAGAGTTATTTTAATAGTAATTGTGTGCATACTATTTCTCACTAGTTTCTTTGAAACAGTCGCAGCCAGACACCATGCGTGTTTCCAAAGCGCGCTCCTCTCTACCCGACAACGCTGTCCAACAAGGCAATATCACATTATTCCTCAAACTTATCCATGCTCACCATATAATTTTTGAGATCTACACTATCTAGTGATGGAGCATCTAGTGTATGACTTTCCCTATTCTTGGACTTAAACCGTTGTAACTTTTCATACATTTTTACAAAGTATTCTGGAGTTCTACAGTCCTTAACTAAGTGTCCAGGCCTAGCACAATTATGACAATCACAAGTGTCACGCTGTGACTTAGACTTACCACTTTTAATATTTTCAAAGTTAGGTTTTTCAGATGACTTATCTTTAGATTTTGAGGAAGACTGTCGAGTTTGATTTGTGCTTTGATTGATGTTTTCTTGTGCTACGTGGTTTTTGTCTTGCCATCTCCACAGTATGCGCTTCCTTCACAGGTTTGGACTCAGCGTTCTTCAATAAAAGCAGCTCGATGTACTGGTGGAAGGAGATATCCAGGTATCTCCTCAGAATGAGGACTGCCTTCCACTGCAAGGATGTTGGAAGGTTTATTGGTGTTGCTGACTTCAACGTAGCATCCAATTCTTCCGTAGAAAGGTATGCCATCACATCAATGCTCCATTTGAGGTAATTGTTTCCATCAGCTTTCAGAGCTTCAAATAAGAAAGGTTGCACTCGTGCATTATTGCCCTTAGTCCTCTTCGGTGTAGGCGCAACCATGTTGAGTGATAATGTAAAACAAGGTAAGAGGCTATATAGAGATATATACAACTTTGTGCTGATAATGTGTTGTGATAGAGCTACAAACTTTAGAGGAAGAGTTGGGAATAGAAAACACAACAAGGACATAAAAGAAATATATCAAAGTATGCAAGGAGAAGAAGTAACAAGTGTAATAATCCAAGTAGGGTTTGCCTACTATATATAAGGAAAGACCAAAGATAGAAAGTAAAAGTCCTTCTCTACTATTGGTCCTTGGAATCCCTTTACTAAAGTAAACTCCAATGAACTCTAGTTAACTATGTATAGAGCGTATTTATGGAATATTTATCTCAACAACAGCTACCTTAACCATGTGACTCCTCCTCACCTCCATAACACTCCCTCAACTGTCCTAAGATCTATATTTTTGTAAGTTGTTACAACATCGTAACACTGCCTCTAACACCCAATAGTTGTGAGTGTTAAAAGATGCCACCATGGACTCCACATTATTTTTAGTGCTCCATAGTACTCCAAGTGTGAATGCTAAGGCTCATAGCACCCTTTTTGACTCTCTAGTTTGCTCCATAACACTAGGTGTGAAAGGGCCATAACTCCACCATTTCAATAGTCTCTAAGGTAGTGTGCTCATAAATCGTCCATTTAAAGGTTGAAACTGAATTTTGGGAAGGTGAAACTTCTTGAACTATTTTTCAATGAATTTTCCTTAAAAAACAAGAAGAATTGACATCTAACCAAACTTATTTCATAATTTTTGGAGCTTTGTGGAATTAGGTGTGAAATTTTGAAGTGGAAAGGCCATAGGTCTCGAAAACCGCCCACCTCCTCAAATGTACACTCCTTGTACATTTTGAAAACCTATAAACAAAACATGTGCAACAAGGGAACATTTGAGAAAGTGGGCGGTTTTAATGCCTAGACGGTTTATGAGCAGACACCTTATTATAAATCATTTTGTTTATCCTTGACCCAAAATTTGATGTCTCTTTGTCACACAAAATCTAAAATTCAAATAAGGGGAATTGAGAGGAAAAGGCAAGGAAAGGGAGGGTGAAAGTCATCTAAAAAATCACTTCAAATAAAGAAGAACACAATACAAAGCACTTGCAAGGCATAAGATAGGAGCACCCAATACGAGCAGTATACCTAATGGCTTCACTCTCTACACAAGGTGGTCACTCTAGAACTTAAATCTAGGTGCACCTTAAATAGCTTATCATTTTGGTTAACAACAATAAGCTATTTATGACTTACCTAGATTTAAGTTCTAGAATGACCTTTGTGTGAATCTTATGATTACTTAAAGTTAGTACATAACATCATTTATAAAAAGAAAGCACCTGTCTTTTGAATCTAGTTGCAACATCCAAAAACCTTTGTTCAGTATGCTACCACTCTTCTCTTTGATTTTTTTATTTTGGAAAATGTTGAATTTGTGAATGCTAGTTTGTTTTTCATACTTGACTATTTTATTGAATTTTCAACGAACAATAAAGTCAAAACATAGTGCCACTTGATTTTTAATATAAACAACTTCTTAGCCTTGTGATTTCTTTTGAAAATACCCACACCCAACCTCAACAAAATGTTCACCTCTACTTTTGGATGTAAAAGGGAGTTGGAGACCTTTTTGGACAATGAATGGATCCATCTTTGATAAAGGTGCTAACTTTTATAAAGAGAACTTTTTTATTGTAATTTCTTTCCATTTAACATTTTTTACTAAACCTTTTTTGTATGTCTTTATGTATAATGCATTTTGAAATCACCTAGATTGCACTTTTGCCCTTCCATAACCTTCACCTTTTAAAAATTTATAACTAATTTATTGTGCTTTGAAGTTTCACATAAAGATTTGCAACATTTGCAAATGTGCAAAATTTCTCTTGTATGCCAAATGTCACAAAGTATTACTTAGAGCTTGTAGGGTTGGTTTGATTTGTTTTAGGCAAAGTTGCTCTAAAATTAATGCCATATTAAGGTAGCAACACTTATGAGCATGAAACTAAGAATTTTTTGAAGTGGGAAAATCAATTGATGAACTTTGAAAAAACATTGTTAAGTAAGCAAGAGGAAACCAAAAATATTGGCATCAATATTAAAATTCCAATTGCAAGCATTTGTTCACAAAGATTTTCAAAGTCCAAAATCATTAGTTACTTGTAGGAGATGCTAAAAAAGATGCTTACTAAAGTCTTCACTGTGTTTGTACGCTCATAATACTAGCTAAGGGTATGTTCACACTTTGTGTTATGAGAGATATTAGCATTATGACTGTAATCTAAAGATATGTCCCAATACATCTAATTTTCCTTTGCTATTACCTCTCTTAACACCAAGTGTGAACATACCCTTAAATAGTTAGATAGGGCACCTAAAATCATCATGAAAGGTGACAAAATACTAGACTTAGGCCATCTCCTTGCGCCCACTAGCTTGGCTTTGCAGCTCCAGCCAGGCAAAGTGCGGGAGTTTGCCCTCTCCCACCTGGCGCCGCTAACGCCAAGTCGGGGGAGTGGGTTGGTGGCTGAGGGGCTAGCAGACGGGCAATTTTCTTTGTTTTGGCGGGCGGAGATGGGAAATGCTGAGCAAGAATCTCAATCATTTTGTGACATGTGTCAGCGGGTGGTAATAGTAGTTGAGAGACTAAGCAAGGTAGCGGCTTGAGGTTCCGGCCGGGGTAGGTTGCGCAAGCCACCCCACTGCCCCACGATGGTTCTCCACCCGGCTGCTTGCCGGGTTGTAGTACCCGGCCTGACGGCCGGGGTGGAGATGCTCTTAGGGTACTTGGATGGTGTCTTTCACCTCCTTTATTTATTTACTCATGGTATTACAAAACTCTTTAACCCTTAAAGGCTGTGGGGTCACCGTGATACATGGCCCCTGTGTATGCAACGAGGACAAAAATTGTTCCCGTGGTCCTTTAGGTGTTAACACCATTCACTAAACTTATTTCCATACCCACTGGCACTCAAATGAGATGCACTTGTTACCCAAAACCAATTTCTTTTTGTATTTGTCATCGGACCAAAAAACATAGATAAGGTCGGAGGTCGTAATTAGGACTGCTTACCTTATGGGTGCAAATTTAGGTCACGCCCCATGGAGACCTCACGTTTATGGGTGCTGCTACCTTATGTGCTTTTGTGAAGTTTTCTTTCTCAACGACAACAGGACCTCAGTCCACCAGCAAAAACGTGCCAGTAAAAATTAGGGTTTAAGCTTCGCTGCATCGCCACCACCACAGCATACACACCAAATCACGCGATCACGCGATGCTTTGCAACCACCGGAACACCTCAACCTCGACAACAACGATGGAGATCATCTTCTAGCTCCACCTCCATCCCCACCCCTTTTCCATGACCCTCGCAATGGCTTCCTGGCTTTCCTGCCTCTCACTGCTCGCTCTCCTCCTCCGAGTCGAGTCCTACGGATACGGCTACGGCTTAGAAGCCGCGATCTCACGAGCCACCGAGGATCCTCTCGCAGAAGACGACCCCTTCGCATCCCTCACTCCGTCTCTACTCCGCCTACTCTCTCACCCAGTCGGATTCGACGTTGAGAAGAAGAAAGAGGAGATACTAGCTCTCGAGTCCACGACTCTGTTACGAGTGAGATTGGTAGGGTTTAGTGAAGACCGTCGTCGACTAGCTCTGTTGCAATCACAGCTGTCGAAGTATGTCGATGCTGTGAACCCTGACATTTATGCTAATGTTATTGGACATGAGCCGCACCGCATGTTGGCCAAGACGAGGATTTCGGTGGAGGTGGAGCGGATTCAAGGTGACCTCGGTGAGAAGATTCATGGCGCTATCGGCCAGTTCATCAGCCAGGTTTGCCCCTAGCTCACACCTTTTGCTGTTTTCCCTTCTAAGCCTAAATTTGACCTCGTGAGTCGTGAAATCGATAATACTATGGATTCTTAGTGTTTTATAGGTTAATTTAGCAATAAGCGGAGGATGTCTTTGGAGAGAATTCCTCATCGTGTACAATGTAGTAGGCAATTTTATCAACTTTGATTTCGAGCGACAGGTTTGATTGAGGATTTTGTTAAGACTATGCTGTGAAGAAAATCTATGTGGATTGAGGATTTTTTGTAGATTATGCTGTAAAGAAAATATATGTGGATTGTTTGTGATTAGTGTTTGGTTCTGCCTATCAACAGCTCACACCTTCTTTTTTGCTGTTTTTTCTTCTGATTAGTCCTAAATTTGACCTCGAGTGTTGAAACCGATAATATTATGGATTCTTAGTGTTTCATAGGTTAATTTAGCAACAAACGGAGGATGTTGTTGGACAGAATTCCTCGTCGTGTACAATGTAATAGGCAGTTTGTCAAGCCTGATTTGGAGCGACAGGTTTGATTGAGGATTTTGTTAAGATTTTGCTGTGAAGAAAATGTATGTGGAATGTTAGTGATTGGTGTTTGGTTCTGCCTATTAACAGCTCCCAACTTTTTATTTTGCTGTTTTCCCTTCTGATTAGTCCTAAATTTGACCTCGTGAGTTGTGAAATCGATAATACCATGGATTCTTAGTGTTTTATAGGTTAATTTAGCAATAAGCGGAGGATGTCTTTGGAGAAAATTCCTTATCGTGTACAATGTGATAGACATTTTGTCAACCTTGATTTTGTCCGACACGTTTGATTGAGGATTTTTTTTATTATGCTGTGAAGAAGATATATGTGGATTGTTTGTGGTCGGTGTGCTCATGACCATTTAAATTAAGCTCCCTTTAACCGTAAAAATCAGGATTTGACATATGTGAGCACCAAATTTCGAGACTTCTTGGATGTTGCCCGGTGAAACGGGAAAAAAACGATAGTTGTTTCGTAGGTTTTGGAGTTTTACTGAATTATTTTCGACAATTCTAGTCGTTATGGTGTTCTTTCTAGGGAAAATTTCATGGATACCCCTGAAGTTTGCAATATTTGCATAGATAGCCTTGCTTTTTCAGAAATTGCACAAATACCCTTAGACCAAAATTTTCAAGCGTTTGTTTTGTTGTGCATGCCACTTCCCTTCTTCTTTTGTGCGCACTTTGCTTCTTTTTTGTTTCATTACATTCCCTTCTTCAACATTGGTCATGAAGGAAGTACAAGCACAACAAATAAATGCCTAAAATTTATGGTCCAAGGGTATTTTTGCAATTTCTGAAAAAGCAGGGGTATCTATGCAAGTATCGCAAACCTCAGGGGTATCCATGAAAGTTTTCCTTCTTTCTAATACCACTTAGTAGATTGTGCTTAGTTTGACGTTCCTAGTATTTTACACGAGAAGGCTAATATCAAAACAGTTCGTACTCATGGAATGATTTTTTTCATTGTTTTAAATTTCCAGTTGAACGACATACAGATTTATGAGCCGGTGGAAACGGGAGCATTTACCTTAGCTTTCTGCAAGTTTGAACTTGAGAGTGTTTGGATTGATTGCTGAGGTTTTAGGTTTTTGTACATGCAGAATACTGCAATGCGAACTTATTTCCAGCATCATGAAGTATCGTATGAAGTTGTTGATAACTTGATCCGAGCACAACTGGAAGACCCTCTTCCAGCTTACACGATTTACCTTCTCAATCTGAAACCTCAAACAAAAGGCAAGTATGGTTATTATTATGGTGAGAACAGTGGCTCTCTCCATCATACGACATGTCTCGGCACTTTATGGGCCGGCAAGAAGCGGTACATGTGGGTAGATCTTGCTGCTGGACCTCTGGAGTACGGCCCTGCTAGTTCTGGAGAAGGCTATGTGAAAGGGGAGATGCTGCCACTCGCTTCCTCTTACGGACTTGGCCAGGAGAATGCATTTGCAGCGGATTTAGCTTCGTTGGTGTGGAGTGCTGCTCGGATGCTCTTGGCTCCGTCTGTGCGCATTCCTGTGGTTTTTGAAGAGCATTTGGAGGTAACACCTGATCCCTTGAAGTTGAAGATGTCATTTGTGTCACATTTAAAATAAAAATTAGTATATGTAGGAGGGTTTTTTGGATTATCACTGTTGAGCTGCGGAGAGATCACTTCGGGTACAAGAGCCAAACTCTACTGAGATCAAATTGGTTTTTTTCACAATGCAAGAATTCTGTATGCGTTCATTCATTATGCGACAGCCCAGTTGTCCATGGCCACTCAAGGATGAGTGGCCATAGGTTAGGAGAGTTCCAAAACTCTCTTGGTCTCGCAGCCAAATCTGTTTTTTTCGAGCAAGGTTTTCTCCGTTCTTTTTCGCAGGAGCAGAATTCTTGTTTCTCACGGTGGTTTCTAAGTTAGAAATTTTATTTTGAATTGGTTGTGTCCCGTCTCTTCCTCAAATTCTCACTCGATCCTCCAA
The DNA here is from genome assembly GCA_963920765.1 of Ulota crispa. Lineage (NCBI taxonomy): Eukaryota > Viridiplantae > Streptophyta > Bryopsida > Orthotrichales > Orthotrichaceae > Ulota > Ulota crispa. Next base: position 22,498,969 of record OY987242.1, read on the forward strand.
ATTCTCACTCGATCCCCCGAATTCTCACACGAATTTGCTCCGGTGAAGTTTTCTGCTCCTCGTGATGTGCAGAGTTTTCTCGTGAGAAAGATGCGAATTTGCGTGAGAAAACTTGTGTTTTGTTTTCTATTCAGAAAACTGTTAAGTCTCCTTGCAGAAAGCCTTTTGAGGTTTTGAGAAAATTCTATTTTCCTCGATCTAGAAACCTCCTCTTCAACCACAACTGTATAGATAGATCAGCCGCTGTTGGGAACGGGGATCGAGTTCCCTATGGTTCTAGCATCGTCTACCATATTCACTTGGTTTGTCAGCGCGTTTTTCACTACTGTATGCAATCGTTGTGACTAATTCAAGTGGCTGTTGTGGTGCGCAGGTGCACTTTGTGCACATAATTGGAGGCAATGAATCGCATAACGATCCGTATGGTCTGGACTTCAAAGCCATTGAAGATCAGTTTTTGGAAGAAAACCAAGCGTTGCTCTTCTCGCGGCAGAGCATGACGTTCAAGCGTGCGAAGGTCAAGCTCTCTGAGTGCTCCGAGTGTTCAGCTGCTTTCTCCCGTGCTATTCGAACTTACACGTCACGCATCCACCTTGAAAGTTACGGCCTTTTTCTAGACGAGTACCTCGATTCAAAAGAACTCCACCAGTTTCTGTCGGACTATGGAGAAGTGCTGGCGGAGGAAGGTGGTTTACACCGACCACAGTCACTGAATGTCAAAGTCCTTCCTGTGTACGTGTGGGATTTGGATGCCGAAAGACAACTGCTCTTGGACCGCTTTCACCAAGTAAGTACTCTGGCACTGGGTTTCTCCACACTGTAGCATATTTGCTGCCATAGTTTTGAACGCAAAATTTGTTAATTTGGGAAAAAAACGCAATTTTGAGACTTTTGGATTTTATTTTTTTAAGAGATTTCTAATGATTTAAAGCGAATTTTATGATGGTTTCTTCAAGATCCTACATCAGTGACAAAATATCTTAAGGAAGTATCAAAAAACTCACTTCAAATCACCAAAAATTCACACAGATACAAAATTTGATAACCCCAAGATTGGTTTTGGGAAAGAGTTTTTCCAAATTAACAAATATCATGTTTTTGTCTCTGGTAACTCGGTCCTTACTCATGCTCATTTGTACAACCGAGTATCAATACCATAGACCCACATCCCAGAGACCAGTCTACAGTCCAAGCTGCCGAAATGTCCTAGAGAGCTACAAATATCTTCCCAGGAGTTGCTAAATTTTGTCCATATTCGCAACAATGGCCCTTGTGCTAGTTTCAGCCTTCATTCCCCTTCAGTTCTTTTCCTAAGGTAGGAGGTCCTAAAAGAGTGCAGGCTTTAAAATGGTGCACCTTCTCAAGTGTACTCTATTTGTACATGTTATTTTTCATAGCCCTTCAACAATGTACAGGTAATGTACATTTGAGGAGGTGCACCCTTTTAGTGCCCTATGGCCTTTCCACTTCAAAATTTCGTAACTAATTCCGTAAAGTTTCAAAAAATATGAAACAACTTGAGTTAGATGCCAATCCCGCTTATCTTTCAAGAAATGTTTACTGAGAAATATTCCAAGAGGTTTGACCTCTCCAAAATTCAGTTTCAGCCCTTAGATGCTCCATTCATGAGCCTCCTACCTTAGTTCAGGCACACTCGGATGTGCCAGACGATAAATCTTTGTCTGTTTTACGAACTTCATTCCCTTCTCCTTTCTTTGGCAGTAAATATTTGCTTGTGCCAAGCGTGATTCCGTCTAGTTCTTCTCTAGTTCAGGCACATTCGGATGTGCCAGGTGATAAAACAATGGCCCTTATGCTAGTTTCAGCCTTCATTCTCCTTCAGTACTTCCTTAGTTCAGGCACACTCGGATGTGCCAGGCGATCAAATCTCCACAGTTGAAACTCTTCATCTGTTTTACGAACTTCATTCCCTTCTCCTTTTTTTGGCAGTAATATTTGCTTGTGCCAAGCGTGGATCCTTCTAGTTTTTTCCTATAGTGCATGACATTTATAACCAACAACTATTGCCTCAACAAGAAATACTAAAGCACAACACACATACCCATCAACTCAAAAGTAAATCCACCACCAAGCGGGATAAATCTTAAGCTTCATCTTGGTGGTCTCAAAGTTTTGATACCTTTTTTTTTTGACAAAGCCTTTGGCTAGCCACTTGAATTGGGAGTTGTTGGTTATAAATGTCATGCGTCATGCGTCAGGCAGTAAAATTTGACCTGTTTGGATGCATTATATTCAGGTTATGCCATTCCGGGATATGGTGATAGCCGTGAGAACCATAGTGGCGCAAGCGGTGATAGAATACAGCTGCAACGGGGAGCAACTCTTAATTTCAACACGGCATCTCGAGAGACCATTAACTGGCGCGCTTCTACAAAGTCTTTTCGGAGTGGCTCCCACACATCTCTCGTGGAGTTCCAAGCACAACAGCACCATGGTGGACTACCGGTGGGGCATTGGCCATACTCCTTTCGGACCGTTTTCGGAGAGCTCCAGTATGTCATTCGCCCAGCGAGACGCGGCACGCAGGAACACCATCCTGACCATGTTGAACGCCACCATGACGAGTGCGTTGGCGACTCTGCAGTCGATCAAAAACTACGGCGGAGAAAAGGAGCTTCTGGGCATGAAGTATCACATGGAGTACACGCAGAGGTGGAACTTGCTTGTGTACAAGTTGAGCAAGGTCATGACTGCGCTCTCGCATTTTGATTTTGACAGTGCTTTGTATTTCGTCAAGTCCACGGAGCATGAGATGCATGCCCTTCATGGTATTACGTTTCTGGCGTCTGCTGACTTTGTGGCTTCGTTGAAGTGTTTTGAAGACCCTCCTGTCCCTTGGACTCCTGTCTTCCTTGGGCTCGGCGTTGCCGGTCTGTTGGTTTATGTCTGGAACATGCGGCACAAATTTTTTGTGAATAAGAAAAAGCGTTTTTGATAGTAAAAGTGGACTCTTCTTCTTTTTGTTTCACTTGTTTTGGTTTGGTTTGGTTTGGGTTGGTGTTGTGCATCCCGTTGAAAGAGGAGATCAAGCACTTCCGTTCTGCGAATGTTTGCCAACTCAGTAAAATTTTGATCAAATTTGAGTTATTCCTACAGAACTACAGTGGCAATTGGTATCGTTAGCGGTGTGGTGTTTCTTAGTCAGCGTAATTCCTTGCCAAAATGAAACACCACGCCTTCACTTACAGATGGTTTGCAACCACCTAGGGTCAGTAGGTTTTGTAACAAATTCCATTTCTCGAATTTCTCAAGGAACACTTGGAGTCATTGGAGCCAGTAAGGGAATGTTCACACTTGGTGTTAGGAGGGGTATTAGCAGTATGAATGCAATCTAAAGGTGTGTTCCAATGCATTTATTTATTTTTGTTACTATAGTAGGGACTCCTCTAAAATGATATCACCTAAACTAATATCTTGCATTCCCAACACTACCCACTCCCTTCTCACCCCATTGTGTAACAAACAACCTCTAGTCCCAAGTATATTAGTCTAGAGGAGTTCTAATATACCACTCTTAGCACCAAGTGTGAACATACTCTAACAAGTAGAATGTTTATTGCATACATAAAGTTTTTTTTTAATAACAATGCAAAATACTAAGGAATGGTATTCTAGACTTTTTCAATGATAGCTAACATTCAAATCATGAATAATTTAATTGAGCCTATTTGTATGTTTGGCTAAAACCTTGGATTCTTGATTTTTTTAGTCATGTTCCCAATAGAGCTTTACTTCTTTGGTTGCTATTCTAAAAAAGTAAAAAGATTTAAGCATGTGCAAAATCTCCAAACTTACAACCTACCAATTTGCCTACCAATTCATGTATATTTTCTCATGAAACACCGTTAAACCTTTGGGATTAACCCCTAAAGGACAAGGCAACCCTTTGCGACCAGTACAATACGATGTATTTTTTGTATATTTGGAATGCATCCACACCTTTATTACATTTGAGATCAACAAAGAAGTTGGGGAATAGGTCCATGTGGTCATAGTGAGCTATTTGAGATCCCAAATTACAACCTTTTGTTGGTAGCACATGCCCATTATATGGCAATGTATATACGGTGCCCTCTTGTCGTTTAAGGGTAGAGTTGGAGATCAAAAGGCAAGATTTCTTGAACAAATATCAATGAGACACGTCTTTTTAAAAGGCAAAGAGTTTTTGAAATTATGACAAACTTGATGAATAATATAAATAAATATAGTGCATAGAGATGAAAAGTTAAACCGGTTCAACTCCTTATTAGTGCATATAATATTATTATTTGCTATACAATTCCTCAACTCAAATCCAAACAAACTAGGATAGCTGTTTTTTTTTCATAAAACTTATCAATCTAGCAAACTCTTGCAATGAAAAAAGTGTATTGAATGTCAATTCTAATTACATTAATATGAAGCTTATAAGCAATGTTGCAACTAAGTTTATCATTGAAAAGTTGTATTCTTTACACAAATTAAAGTTGTTACATGATTATGAGCAATACAATGATGAAACTAAATTATGAAAAGTAAAAACTTTTATATAGAAGAGAAAAAATCAAATGGTTTTAGAATGATAAGTCAAAAATTGCATTAGTTTCAAAATGTGTCATAAGTTTTTTTAAACTTTTTTCCAAAAAAAGGTTCTTTTTGTAAGCATTGAATGTAATGCTTTGATCAATTACGGAGTGCATAACATATGATATTTGTAACTAAGTCAAAACTTCAAAATTATGAATAAATCTTGTCAAAACTATTGTTTGAATCTTGCTCAACAAAATTTTGAGCCAATTTTAATTGTTGTAAGGTGTAGATTTATATACTTGAATAGAAATTTAAAATACTTGCAACTTATTGCAAACTTTTTTGATCACAAGTGGAGTAATTCATACAAGAGTCTAGTTCCAGTACTACGTGGTTGAAAATCCTTGGCCTTCTTAGATTACGTTTGATACATAGTGAATTTCAAAATGGGTCCAGTAGAAAAAAATCTAAAAAGGTTTGAGAGCATTCAACCAATCATTCCTCCAGAGGTTCTTGAAGAACAAAGAGTATACAAAGAGCAAAAAACTGCTCGACTATCTACAGAAGCTGTCTTTTATGAAAAAGAGAGAAAAGAAGAACGTCGCTATGAAAAGAGGTGGCGAAGCGAGAAGGCTACAGAAAAGAGGCGGGATCGAGAAAAAGGTCGAGCTAGAGATAGGCGACGAGAACGAGCCTTCCAACGTGAAAAAATGCGAGATGTTGAAAGATACAGAGAAGAAGAAGTAGCATTTACACTTGAAAGGCAACGTGGCCGAGATTTACAGAGAGGTAAGAATGCTGAAAGAGAGCGAGAGAGATCATTAGAAAGAGCTCGTGAGCGAGCTCTAGAAAAAGACAGAAATCAAATACAAGACGAGTATGGAGCAGATGATTTAGAAAGAGTGGAAATAAGAAAGCGATGGAGACTTGCTGAACGAAGGCGAGAGAAAGAAAGGGAAAGAGTTCGGCAAGAAGAACGGAGAGTAGAACTTGAAGAAAAAGCAAAGTGGAACACGGAGAGGCAACAAGACAAAGATCGGAAATATCAAATGTACAAAGAAAGAGAAACTGACCGTGGTGCTGAACGAGCTGATTTGAGACTTCAAGGCGAAGAAACTTGGAATGAAGGACGTCGAGAAAGACTTCGAGCTAAAGACCATGAAATTGATTGCCATAGTCAAAGAAAATTAGATGCACAACATCGTCATGAAACATGGAAACATCATAAACGAATCTATGAAAAAGATAAAGCTGAATTCCAAGAAAACCTTGCGTTGGCAGCCTTGAAAATGAAGAATCGACACCTTGCAAACCAAGCTTGGGATGATACGTGCGGAGACAAAAGGGATTGGGAAAAAGAGCAAGAACAAGATAAATTGAATCGTGAAGAATGGCAAGCTCGTCTCAAGCGCATGTTCTTTAGATTTAAAAATCCTTGGTATAATTTTGAATATTTGTAATGGGAATTTTGATGCTTGTGTTTTGTAAATATTTGATATGGATTTTTCACACTTGATGAAATGAGAGCAAGCTGATTTTTGTTAATGAAGTTGCAAGTTAATATTGCAAGTTGAAATATTTCATTGTCATATTTTATTTATGTATCAATTAAAGAGGCTAAATCTTTTTATTTATAGCTATAAGGATAAAATGTCCATGCCAAATAGATTTGGTTTAAAGTTACTTAAAACAATACTTTTTATCTAGCGAACCTTTTATTTGTCGTTGTTTTGTTTTTGTTTGGTCTTGGTTGGTTGCTATTTATGCATTGTGGATTTCCAATGTTCTTTTGATAAAAAAAAAGCTTAAATTTGTAATAGAAAAAGTGTACTATTTTAAAATTTTGACTTAAAAGTAGGAATTGGTTTTGGTTTAAATGAGTGCTAGGTTCATTTGCTAATTTTTGCACAATTATTTGTTCCTGTTTAAGATAAAAGTGCATGACATTCCTATGAAGCAATATTATAAATTTTTTTATTTATTTAATGTAACACAAGCTTTGTTTTGATTTTTTTGAATGATTTAGCATTTGTTCATTTGCCATTCACCTCCATCTGTTCTTTCAAAGTTAAAGAACTTTTTTGTAATTACATTTTCATATACTACCTAATAAACATCTTGCACATTAGAACACTTACTCAATATATAAGATTTTTTTTTGAAAAACTAAGAAAATTGCAATTTGTGTGTTATTTATAATATTTAAATCAAAAGTTGCTTATTGTTTAACACAAACTTAAGAAACACACAAGAATAAAATAAAAGAAATTACAACAAAAAAAATCAAAAATTAAAAATAAGTCTATTTATCACTATAAAAGTTTGTACACTTTCTAATGAAAACATTGGTCAATGAGCACAAAATTCTATACAATAGAAAAGGAGGGGCATAAACAAAAAGATAAAAAACCTTTGATTGGATGGATTTTATTTACTATCTCCACTTATTGCTACCATTGTTACTTTTTATAACATTCTCATGTTTCTTATCATTTTGATTTCCAATCTATATACAAAGTATTTTTAGAAAACACAAAAAAAATCTTTCAAAAAATCATAAACAAGAATTATTTTATGTTGAATGATTTTATAATCAAGAATGTTGTTCATGATTGTCACTACAGTTGAAAAACTCAGATTCTAAAATTATTTAGTTGTTTTGAAGCTTCAAAATAGTATTTACAAGGTATGGTTAGGATATTCATATGTTGATAAATTATATTGATTTCAATAATAGGATCTTTTATTCAATTTGTTTAACCCCTAAAGGCCCAAGGGCCCTTTTGGGGGACAAATGGAATTTTGGGCATGTACCTATGGCTAAACTACTTTTGTGTGATTTTGTGAAACTTTTATTGAAGGTGAGGAATTCAAAGATCTATGTGGGAATATAAAAAAATCTTCATTCTAACATTTATTAAAGACGTTGAAAATGAATAATTGAAAAATAGGGGACTCTGGGCAATCCAAAAACTTTTGTAAAAATTGTTTTTTTTCAAATAAAAATCTGAAACAGGTTCTTTAGACTTATTTAGACGTGGAGAGCTTTGAATCATTCAAATCCAATAGATGAGATGAAAGTTATGAGAAGTTTTAGTTTGCATGTAGGTGTGATTTTGAGAGAAACCACACCTACCCGCAAACTAAAACTTCTCATAACTTTCATCTCATCTATTAGAATTGAATGATTCAAAGCTCCCCATGTCTATATAAGTCTAAAGAACCTATTTCAGGTTTTTATTTGAAAAAAAACGCAGTTTTAACAGAAGTTTTTGGGTTGCCCAAAGTCCCCTATTTTTTAGTTATTCATTTTTAACTTCTTCAATAAATGTTGGAATGAAGATTTTTTTATATTCCCACATAGATCTTTGAATTCCTCGCCTTCAATAAAAGTTTCATTTTGAACTTCTTCAATAAATGTCGGAATGAAGATTTTTTTATATTCCCACATAGAATTTTGAATTTCTCGCCTTCAATAAAAGTTTCACAAAATCACACAAAGTAGTTTAGCCAGAGGTACATGCCCAAAATTCCATTTGTCCCCCAAAGGGACAATGGGCCTTTAGGAGTTAAGTGTGCCCTTTTAAGAAAATTAATATAGAAACCTCCCTTAGCAAGATTGTTTAACCAATTTTCCAACATTGGTATTTTGTAGGCCTTATAATAGAAATAAGTTAGCTTTTTCATTTGTGTTTTTAAAAGAACTTGATTTAATTTTCTTTTAAGTTCTCTAGCTAGTTTCTTTTGTTATTTTGAATGAATGCATTTTATTCCCAAAAACTACTGTGGAAGATAAAATCTTAATCCACAATTGATTCACAAATGACCAAAGTTGCTTCAATGCCAAGTGCATACATACCTATAATCAACTTCTATTTGTGAAGAAGGTGGTTGATTCAAGAGAAATTTTTATGGATGCCCTTGAAGTTTGTCATAGATGTATAGATACCCTTGCTTTTTCAGAAATTGCACATATACTCTTGGACCATAATTATCAAGCATTTGTTCTATTATGCATGTCATTTCTTTCTCCCTTTTGCTTACATTGCTTCTTTTCTATTCTATTGCACTCCTTGCTTTAACATTGGTCATGAAAGAAGCTATGTGCATAACAAAACACACACTTGAAACTATGGTCCAATGGTATTTGTGCAATTTTTGAAAAAGCATGGGTATCTATACATATATGGCAAACTTCAAGGGTATCCATAAGATTTTCCCTTGACTCAAAAGCATGTACAATGCAAAACCATAATAACAAAATTCTTTTACAAAAAAAGAGAGTTTAAACGCTTGTTTTTTGGGAAAGATTGAAATCGTTTTTTTTGTATGTATTGGTTTTTTTCCTTCTTAACCCTTAAACAACCATAGCGCATAGTATATACGTTGACGTATAATTGTCATTTGCTACCAATAAGAAATTTTAATCTGAGATCTCAAGTAGCCCACTAAAACCGCATTGATCTATTTTCCAACTTCTTTGTTGATCTCAAATGTAGTAGAGGTGTGGATCCATTCCAGATATAAAAAAAATACCCCGTACTGTACCGGTTGCAAAGGGTCTTTCAATCGTTTAAGGGTTAAGAGTGTCATCTACTACAACTATGATTTAGATGCAAAATTTTGCAAAATACGAACTCCATACTTTTTAAAACAAATCTTCGAATTTCTATTTTTCATGAAAACAATCCTTTCATTTTTCAAGTTTCTCCTTCTACTTTTTGAGTTAACTTTTTCGCAACAAACGTCTTTTCCAGTCTATGCATGCGTTCACATTCGTTCCCGAACACAAAGTGCGGTGCAAATGGAACATTCACGAAACCACCGAAGTTTGCTTGCGGTATACGTCTGACCACCGGTCCACCGCTCCCCACGGCCCAACCCCGCATTGCAAAGCCAAAACTCCAGTCGCCGACCTTCGGTCGAACGCCAGTACTGCTCCGACGTCTTTCCAATTGGCAGTACGCAGTAACGGCGGTGAAACAGTAGAATCCTCCACCGGCCGGAGCTCCCATTCCAAGAGCGGCGGGACTGATGCAGAGCACAGCAAGAATATCATATATTCTAACATATGGTTACAGATTTTGCGTTTCGGAGAGAATTGTTGTGAATTTTCGGATTAAGAGCGGCGGAGCGGATGCAGAGCTCAGCAAGAATCTCATAAATTTCAATCTCTGGTTACCGAGTTTGCGTTCCGAAGAGAATTGTCGTTGATACTCGGATTACAAGCAGAGCAGTGGTTGATCATGTCTCCTGCAGTAGTCGTAGCGCAGCCTCTTGGTTTGTCGACTCTGGCACTTGCCACCGCTCGAAGCGCAGGCTGTGTGTCCGTGAAACCTGTCAAACTCGGATTACAGTCTCCTTCGAGAACTCCGTTGTCACTGGCGACTGGTAGCGGCTTGAGAGTCGGACGACATTCGGGAGTAATCGGTTCTGTTAGACACGGTGAGAGTTGCTTCGGTGCTATGGACTTGGTTTTGCGCATGTATAAAGTCTTCTTGCGTAATGAGGCTTTGAATATGCGTATGTTCTTTTTAAGTATCTCCATCTGTTGATTGTCGTAGACTTACTGTTATGAAGCGTTGATTGCCTGTCTGGTTGCGCCAATTAGGCAGCCCTAGGAATTTGAATTTTTCCTAATTTTTTGTTTACTTGTGTTTGCAGAATATGGATACCATGAGCTGGTAGCGAGTCTTGTAGCGCAATCTGGAAATGGCGGATCTGCTGGTGGAGCGTTAGCCTCTGAGATGAACATCTTCGACCGAATTGCTCGAATAGTCAGAGTATGTTGCATTTCGCCTCTTTCTCAGAGACTTGCTTCACCTTTCGTTATCTCTGTTTCCGAATCTTTGCTCAATATTGAATGGCGATGGTATGAGGATTCCGCAAGATCAGCTCATTAGTCTACTTTCTGGTAGCTTAGCCCTTCCAATGCCTATGAAGAGCCAAGTCTTCCTTCGAGGCTCACACTAGAGTCATGAGAACAATATTTAGTGTTTTGACGACCTAAACGTTGTTTGTGCAGTCATATGTAGAACAATTCGTAGGCTCAGGGGAAGATCCTGAGAGAATAATCGACCAAGCGGTCGAGGAAATGAACACCGACCTCGTCAAGCTGCGGCAAACAGCTGCTCAGGTAATCCTTGTTTATAAGCCTCAGTTCTCATTTTTCAAGGCCTTTTTTTTGTAATCTGAAATGAAACCAAATTTGAATTTCGTCATACTATAGACTTGACCTTCCATTTTTGGTCAGAAATCAGATTCTGGTAGTCTCAAATTCCTTTTGAAGAGTTCAAAAATTGAATGCTTGTTTGGCTTTGCGAGGTTCCAAATATTGTATATCATGCCGTCATCTGTGTCTGGATAGTACGATTTCCATTTATTATTGTTTTTATGTTCGTTTCCTTAGCGGTTTACTAAGAAGATCGAGATATACTGTATAGGTTGTGGCAGCCAAGCGAATCTTAGAGAACAAGTACACGACAACTCAACAGGCTAGCGATGAATGGTGAGTATGCTATGTGTACGTCTTTCTTTTATTTAATCAAGTATTGATGCAGAACCATGAGATCGTCAAGGAAACTGCAGCTATTTGGTTTTTTCAACTCCTGCTAGAATTGACAGTGGTGCTTTCACAGGTACAAGAGGGCGGCTAGAGCATTGGAAAGGGGGGACGAATCATTAGCCAAGGAAGCATTGAAACGCCGGAAAGCCTTTTCAGTATGACAAATTTCCATTGTCTGTTTAAAAAAAAATTCGTTGGGTATACTGGTTCTTTTGAAATTGCTAAGTAGAGCTAGATCATTAGGCAGCCTTTAACCCTATGTGTTGCAATGTCCATTTTTTATACAGGATAGTGCAAAATCTTTGAAATCTCAGCTGGATCAGCAAGTGTCGGTGTCTAACCGCATATTGTCAAGCACTCGTGTTCTGGAAAGTAAAATTTACGAGGCACGGAATAAGAAGGACCTTTTGAAGGCGAGGGCACAAAGTGCCAGAACTAGTAAAGAAGTGAATGAGGTGTTGGGGTCAGTAGATGCCACAAGTGCGCTCTCAGCTTACAAGCGCATGGAAGAGAAAGGTACGATTCACAGGATTTGCACACTTTGCAAACAGCACATACTCATTTTATTATATTGTTGAATGAATTCATTGAGGAAGCTTCAAGAATGGTAAAAAATCGTACCAATAGAAAGAAAGAAGAAATCGTACCCTGCGGTATGTGAACAAAAGAGCTACGTTTTCTGGAAAGTTGCTACAATCAGTTGTTACTTTTCAAAGAGGAGGTTTTCTATTCTTAGTTTGGGCTTGAGGGGTTGACACCATTGTTGATTACGTAATCCTAACCGTGCAATGTACTTGTTAATGTGACAGTGGAAAGACTAGAGGCAGAGGCAGATGCTGTAACCCAAATGGCATCTGATGATCTTGGATCTAAGGTACATGTCTCAAACCTAGTTTATGCAAATGAAGCAGAGTTGTGGGACAAGCCTGGGGTACTGTTTGCTCCAATTTTCAACATAGGTAGGGTTGTGATCTCTGTTTTATTTATAGAGCTATAGAGAGAAATCTGGGTAAAAGAGCCAGCTTTGCTGATGTTGGTATATTACCACCAGGTATAACTTTTTCGTGTAATTTCAATGTGGGAGGTTATGGATCGCTTTATTGAGAGAACGCTTAGTACAGTACAATAGATAGATGAGGTTCCTGATGTGTTTTCTGCTTTTTGAGATCAGTGTGATTTTTTAAATTTTCCAATATTTTATGACATTTTTAATGATAAATATATTTGCTTCTGATTAAACTAATGTGAAAGATTTTTTTTCTGTTGGGGATCCAGTTTGCGCAATTGGAAATGGACGTTGATGTGGATGACGATTTGAAGTCATTGAAGAGGGATTTGCTTGGATCGTCCAGCTCTACTGCAAAGGTTTGCTTCCACCTGTTTTTTCTATTGTACTTGCAAATTTTGAGGGAATGTCTAATACTTGTCGAAAGTACTTTTCAAATATCTGCACTGCGTCAAGGGATTGTGTGAATTACAAGGTTTTTTTTTTGCTTTGTTCGTGATGCAGTTAAGGGGAGAGCTTCCACCGTGGGAGAGGGAAGCTGTCAAAACAGAGAGATTACGAGAGCCTGAAAGTTACAGGCAATTTTGAAGTGGAGTCTCGGTTTTATAATGGAGGCATCAAGGGCAAGTCTTATTTTTCAGGTCCATGAGCTTCAAGCCTTCAATTGGTTCTTTATTCTCACTAATCTTAGAGGGCTAGCGTTTATCTTCTTCCGTTCATTTGACCTTAATTGAGTATGAAACGCAGGATTTTCAGCATCTTATTTGTATGCTTTCTGTTGTATGCTACTTTGAGGAAGTAGCAGCTCGTAGGGTAAACCATGTACAAAACCTGTTTATAAGGAATTTTCGGATTGCAGAACAAGCTCAACCATTTTTCAAGTAGTATTTTTATTTGTGGTTACCTGGGCAAAGCTAATGAAAATGTTCGAAAATGACTTATCTAGAGTTACGTATTTTTCTTTGTAGTAGTCAGGAGTGGAGTGAAGCATGTACTCTTATCAATAAAGAAAAAAAGAGATGCCCGCAAGACTCAGAAATTGTTTTACTATTTTGGTGCTGGTTTGTCTCATGATTTGTTTTGAAATGTTAAGAAATGGTATGTTTTGCAGTATCTGCAACCTTGACATAGAGAAATGCTTCAAAACTAACTGAATAAGGATTGCTCAAACTCAAAAAAATCGACTCTTGGTTCGTACTCATCTTAAAAAAGACTACATACTTGTGCTTGCTCGTTCATTCATGCATGAATTGGTCCAAATATGGGAATTTGTGACGTTCTTAAGTAGTTTTGATATGCGAGTATGACTAGAAGCCATATGAACACGACATTGACATAAATCTGGTATCTTTGCATTGTGCTTATAATTACGCACTTGGTCCTTGTATGATTGAAAAGACAAAAAATGACAATTTTCAAAGATTTTCTTATAGGAATTATGAACCACAAGGTAAAATATATTAGACGTAGAAATAACAAAAAAACATTGGTTCTTTTCATCACTTTTCAAAACCACGTTCTTTTGTGCAAAGCTGTAATGCAAACTGCACTTGGCCAAGTGCAAAATTAGGGAATTGGATTAGTGTTGGTACTCTCAAACTTATTTAGTAATACTATTTTTGTTTATTTTCAAGTACTTGTAGGCATTTTAATGTAAACCAAGACTTGGGACTTGCAAAGTTGCAAGCCCCAAATTTCAAGCATAAAGTGCATGATACCTACTAGGCTTCAATCTTGGTGGTCTCCAGTTTTTGAATGCACGTTGTCAAAGCAGATTGGCCACACAAATTCGGGAGTGGTTGGTTATAAGTGTCATGCATTGTATGACCAATCTCGTCGTGAGAATTCAGTGGGATTTGCTACTTGGGAAATACTGTGAACCGTCCTTGAATTTTAGGAAACGTTATTTTACATTAAAGAAAAGCATCATGTTCAATATAACTCAAATAAAGATGGCCCACACCTGAACTTTCTGATTGATCCAAGGGCTCAGAATGAGTAGAAAAGTTAAGGAATAAAACCTTTGTGTCACCGACCAACAAGAGAGTGCCCCCAAACGCCTCAAAACACACTTGGCAACATGAAATATAACAAGTAACATCATACAAGCACGCCTTCAGAAAAAGGCACACAATTAAGATACACCTGATATTGAAAATCGGAAGCTTGTGTACAGTACAGTAACAGAGCCTCTCCATTTTCAACGAGAAACAATCCTTCATCAAACCTCTCCCAAATCTAAAGAGGCTAACAAAAAGAAAGACCAATCCTTCATCACCATGAACCATATGTTGAAAAGATGAAATATTGTTTGGAAAGGGAAAAAAAAAAACTGTGCATCACAAACTAAAGCCCATAAGAGCATCTCCACCAGTGACTCCAACACGCTCAAAGTGGATGAAAAATGTTGAGGTCCTTCTCAAAACCCTCTCATGGACACTTTGTCCTACCATGTCTATCAAGGGCCCTTCAAGCCACTATTCATCCACCGTTAATGATCCTAAGTTTTGTGAACTTTATCCTCTACTTTTCCTTGATAAGTGGTCAACTGATTATTTATGGGGCATGTTGGAGTGCAAGATCACCTTTTTGAAGAGCATGGGAGGAGATCAAGGGGCTTGAAGGCCAGCCAAAACAAATGGAAAACTTTGAAAGAGCCCGGGGGACTGGTGGAGATGCTCTAAGGTAAACGTATCGTTCACCGAGCATCACCCAATACCAACCCCTAGTTTTGAGGTGTGCACCACTCACTGTTGAACCCATAGTGGAGCCGTGAATGCCACTTGCACAAGCAAATCCTGCCACATGTCAACTTAGAAGCTAGTTTGGGAAGGTTGGGATTGGGACTGTCAAGCACATGTATAGGAACTCATCCAAACAGTTTCAAGAGTAGTTTAGCGTTACTAATAGGGACCCTATGAGCTGTAACTTTGTCCTTTAATATAAAATAATCTACTATACAGGCTAACCCTACGGATTTTTTTCTGGAATTTTCCAAAAACTTGAGGTCCCCCAAACCCTTAAACGCTCGGGTATAGGTACGTTTACCTTAAGCACACCAAAGGGAGAATCTCTCTACAGGCTCAAACCACGGTGACAAACACACAACAATAATTGAGTGTTTCTTTTTCAAACGTGGCCGGCTTGCCCAAACGACCCCTGTCGAATACTTTGCACAACCAAGTAAGCGTTTAAGGTACCAATGATGACAGCGATGATCCATGCAGCGATTGTAGCAACCCAGCAGTTGACAAAGCTGCCCATTTTGGCACGGGAGCTCGTGAAATGCACCAGTGGCACAACAGCAAAGATGAGCGTGAAGGACAAAATGACCTGACTCAACACCAGCAGACGCCCTGCGCCGTTGTTGCCACCAATTGCAGCCACAATCGCTGCTGGGATGATAGCTATGGAGCGAGTGATAAAACGCCTGAGCCATGGCTTGATCTTCATCTTCAGAAAACCCTCCATCACCACCTGGTCCAGCCAAACAGCATCATACAAACTGGTAAAAAAAAACAGGGAAAATTTCATGGATACCCCTGAAGTTTGCCATATTTATACATAGAAACCCCTGGAGTTTGCCATAATTACATAGAAACCCCTGGTTTTTCAGGAACTACACAAATACACTTGGTCCATAGTTTTCAGGCGTTTGTTTCGTTATGCAGGTTACTTCTTTCATGATTAATGTTAAAGCAAGGAGTGCTATAGATAACGGAAAAGAAGCAGTGTGCACACAAGGGAGAAAGAAGTGGCATGCAAAATATAACAGACGTCTGAAAATCATGGACCAAGGGTATTTGTGTAATTTCTGAAAAACCAGGGGCATTTTGTTATGCAGGTTACTTCTTTCATGACTAATGTTAAAGCAAGGACTGCAATAGAACAGAAAAGAAGCAGCGTGCACACAAGGGAGAAAGAAGTGGCATGCACAATTATAACAAACGTCTGAAAATTATGGATCAAGGGTACTTGTGTAATTTCTGAAAAACCAGGGCATCTGTGTAAATATGGCAAACTTCAGGGGTATCCGTGTAAACATAGCAAACATCAAGGGTATCCATGAAACTGTCCCTGAAAAAAATTGCTTCAAAGGTGTTGAAGAATTTGGAAGACTCAAAGAAAATGGGTTAAAAAACCAGGGGTATTTATGGCCAACTTCAGGGGTATCCATGAAATTGTCCCTAAAAAGAATTGCTTCAAAGGTGTTGAAGAATTTAGAGAACTTTGGGAAAATGGATTGTCACTGACCTGGCCTGACAAGGTGCCGATGATGGTGGAGTTCTGGCCGCTGGCGAGGAGGCCAACGCCGAAGAGGATTCTGGCAGCTTTATCACCCAGAGCAGGCGCGAGCAGCTTATAAGCGTCGCTGATGTTGGCGAGCTTATGGTCAGCATTCGGGCCATAATGGAAAGCAGCAGCAGCGAGGATGAGAATAGAAGCATTGACGAAGAAAGCAAGCATAAGTGAAAGGCAGGAGTCCCAGGTACCGTACTTCACCGCCATCTTCTGCCCTTCTTTGGTACGCGGATAAGCCCTGGTCTGAATGATGCTAGAATGCAAAAACAAGCTGTGCGGCATGCAGGTCGCACCAAGGATACCAATAGCATTAAACAGAATCTCAGAGTTGGTGAGAATCTCCGGTTTGGGGTACAGTCCTCCAGCCACTTTGATCCACTCAGGTTTCACAGCGATGAGCTCGTACACAAACACCCCAGCGATGAGCAAGCACAACGTGAACACCACGACTTCCAAGCTACGGAAGCTCCGGGATCCAAAAACAAGAATGAAAAGTGTGTCAATAGCGGTGATGAGAACCCCGGCCCAGAGAGGCAACCCGAACAGCAGATTCATAGCCACCGCGGATCCAATCACCTCTGCCAAATCCGTCGCGGCTATGGCGACCTCCATCATGATCCACAAGATGTACACCACGGGTTTCGGATACGCGTCACGACAGGCTTGCGCCAGGTCGCGGTCCGCCACGATCCCGAGCTTGAGCGCGAGTGACTGCAGAAAAATGGCGGTGAAATTCGAGAGGAGGATTACCGAGAGGAGTGTGTACCCGAACGCCGCGCCTCCGCTCAGATCTGTGGCCCAGTTCCCTGGATCCATGTACGCCACGCTCACCATGAATCCCAGTCCTGCGAATGCGAAGGCTTTCTTGTACCACGATCCCTCCGGGACTGAGATGGAAGAGTTCACCTCTTGTAATGACGCCACTTCGTTATGTCTACGCCATCCTGATAAGAGTGCCTCTCGTTCGAACGCAACATCGACAACGCCGCAAGCCTTTGGTTCCACCGGTTCCATGACCACCACATGGCCTGATGCCGTGTCTTGTTGTTGTTGCCCGCTCTCAATGTTGAACGCCTCCCTCGGCGGCGACGTCGCCACCTCCACCTCGCTCGACGGCAAATCCTTCACATCCTTCGTCATCGCGCGCACCTAATCGAAGAATCACAACACACTCATGAATGCATAATTGCCTCAAAACCTAAAGGCATTCTCCTGCGTTGCTTATCGTTTCAATTGCCGGGAATTTGGAGCTCCGTCTATGACCAATGTAATACATACACCGATACCACTACGACGAGGTTTTCGAGCAAATCTTTCACATCCTTCGTCATCGCGTGCACCTAATCGAAGAATCACAACATACCTAAAGAAATTCTCCTACATTGCTTTATCTTTTCAATTGCCGAGAATTTGGAGCTCCGTTATACATACACCGATACCACTACGACGAGTTTTTCGAGCAAATCTTTCACATCCTCCGTCATCGCCCGAATCACAACATACTCATGAAACTTCGAAACCTAAGGCATTCTCCTACATTGCTTATCGTTTCAATTGCCGAGAATTTGGAGCTCCGTCTACGACCAATGTAATATATACACCGATACCACCACGACGAGGTTTTCGAGCAAATCTTTCACATCCTTCGTCATCGCGCACCTAATCGCCGAATCACAACACACTCATGAATGCACAATTACCTCAAAACCAAAATGCATTCTCCTGCATTGCTTTATCGTTTCAATTGCCGGGAATTAATTGGAGCTCCATCTACGACCAATGTAATACATACACCAATACCTCCACGACGAGGTTTTCGAGCAACGACGAATACAGAGTAGGGTTCAAGAAACACACCTCTGTCTCTCCCCCCGCGAATTTCTCCCGGATAATTTCCGGCTAAAATATCAGAGAACAGCGATGCTTTTGTGCGCAATTCGCAGGGACATACAGCTCGCTTCTGTCGCAATTCTCACGTCCCGCACAGAAAGTCCTACACAAAGAGAAAAACGGCAAAATCAGCCCAAACTTAGAGGAATTGCGACAACGCTTGCAATTTGTGTGAGGAGTGGTTAAGTTAAGATGTAATTACCTGCTCACATAGCGGACGAGAGATTGGGTGTTGTCAGCGCGAGTCGCTGTCAGGTTCCTCCAAAAGAGACAACATTTTCCACGAGAATCCAGCCAGAGAACGGATCAACGGAGTTGTAATGACAGGCGCAATCCACAAGAAAATCACGCTGGGTTTCGAAATCAAGGCGGCTTGCTCTGTCCTTTGTGAAAGCGTGATCACTGAGAGAGAGCGGCATGCATGCAGGTGCTTGGTGCGAGACGTACATGTACAGTGAGAAGTCCTTTGGCATCTGTGAATCTGTAACCTCCGGTATCATCCAGCAGGGTTGTGAGTATTTCTGAAACCCCCGACGCCCGTTGTCAGTCGTCACTCGCAGCTCGCAGCTCGCAAGTGTGGCGCGCACACTCTCGCAACTGCTCTTGTTACAAATCATGTGAAGATAGCCGCTGTTTATTCGCGAATCGCGATGCTCGCGGTGGTCGCGGTGTTCGGGGTGGTCGTGGTGTTGGTGGTGGGCTCGTCGTTTGCGTCGTCGTCAGTTAAAGCTTCAAGCATGTGCAGTCAGTGATGAACCCAACTCCCAAAACTCATTAGAAAAAATCAAAGAAAAAGTGCGTGAAAAAGGAAAGAGAAAGGGAAAGAAAAAAAAAGAGAAGGAGGGAGAGGGGAATGTTATACCGTGAGCAGTGTTTTCTGAGTCATGAGCTGGGAGCTTAGACTTTCTTTTTTGTTAAAATATTAAATTTTCATCTATGATTGTGTACGTAAGGTCATATAATTGTGAAAATTTTGTCAACTTTAGGGTTTTTAATTGATTTTGAGTTTGAATTCGGTTTCTTGCTCACAAAAATGGCTCATTGCTCATGGCTCACTGTTTTACACTCACATAATAGCATCATTCAAAGGGAGAGAGAAGTGATTTTGTGGGGAACGGATGATTTTTATAGAGGATGGGTGTGTGGGAGTTGTGAGATTTGCAAGAATGGGTGGATTTCCATGTGTGGGTCAATTTTGGCAAATGACATAGATTTTCAATTTCTTTTATAAGGTTCTATGCATAGAGGTGTGCAAACTTTGAGGAAAACAATTGGAGAATTTGATTGGTAGATTTTATGGGCTTCCCACATAAAGATCAGAGCAAGGATGTTTTGAAAATTGATTAATTCTATAAATGTGGCCCCAAAAGGCTCTAAGCATGAGTGCGTAAAATTTAAGGAACAAAAATTTAAAAAATCGGCAAGTGGAATCAGAGTTGCTCCATATAGAAGAGCAAGCACGCCTTGTAAATTGATTGATTTTGGGAATGTGACCCTTATCTTGAACCTGCCACTTGTTTTTTCCTCCCTAGTCACATTGAAGTGACATGTAGTTCATTTGGTTGTCAATGTTGGCAACTATCCAAATGTTTCTCAAATAAAGGTTGATCTTATCCAAGCATCATTGTATATTGCTCCACAATAAAAGTGTGTCTACAACATTACTAGCCACTAACAAAAATGTTCTTGCACATCAAAAACATGTCATTTGCTCTAAAATAGTCTAGAGTCAAAAAAATAAATCTTGAGATTCAACTTGAAATTTGTCTAATTGCTTTATAGAAACACACCATATTCTACTAGCATATTCAATAGATAGACACTCATTCTTAGCCTTGAAAGTATCACTTGGCATCACATGATTGAAAATAGAAAAATCTGCCCCTAACTTGTAGTGGTTGATTTTACCTAATTTTACCCATTGAACTAATTGAGGGTCTCAAAATCTAAGTAGGAATTCAACATTTCCATATTTAACTTGTGGAAATTCTGAAAATTCATGTAGGACCACTTGAAGGAAACGAAGGGATTTGGGAAAGATGGAAATGAGTCTTGCTTGTTTACTTTTTAAAAAAAAGACTTACCTACCAGTAGTTTCTAGTAGGCGGCTAAGTACCCAGCTTAGTGCTTTGCAGAGAACATGCTTTAATTATGGATGGGTACCTCAAAAACTGTCTGTTTTTTTTGTTTGTTTTTTAATATTCTTGAGACAGTTTGTCTAACCATGTGGTTGAGCATGTGGTGTTGAAGGCTATCGGTTCTCATTTCCACAAAAGTGTTCCTGAATTCCATGAATGCATGTTTATCATAGGACGCTTTTTTTACCTGATGTTCAAACTTTCGTTCAATAAGAGGTGCAAGAGGTAGGAAGTATTTGAAGGGTCCGTTTAACCCTGAGTGCATATTCAATGCACAAACCAAGTGCACACACTACAAGTGAGCTGTCTTACTAAAATTGTTGCTTGAAAATAAGATGTTCTGGTTTAAGTGCATTGTGTTCTAATGTAAACGGAATAAAAGGAGTGGAAAAGGTAATTTTTATCACTGTAGTAAGCTCCTTCTCCTTATTCAAGGAGAAATTATTTCATGTGTGCCCTTGAATTCTTTTTGACATTATCATGTGGAATTGACAAAACCTTTTTCTGCAGCATATAGGATTTTAACCCTTAAAGGACGGATGGATCACCTTGGCTTGCCTTGCTTGTAGCATTCGATAGTGTTTAGCACATGGGCACTAGTAGTATTGCTTCAAAAAGCTAGAAAAGTCAACAGTGCATGGTGCTCTTATGAAAATTGCAAGATGGGCAGCTCAAGAGCTAATACCATGTTTTTGAATCCTATCACAATTTGGGTTACAAAAAAAAATGAGTGCATCTTAAGAGTTGATTTTTTATCTTCCATGATGGACCATGTGTTTATGGTCACTTCTAAAAAAAATCAAATGAAATACAACTTTTTTAAGAATCACAGAATCTTTTTCAGAACCGGAGGACATTTTTTGTCCTCCTCAACGTTTAAGGGTTAACAAAATGTAAAATATTTTGTAAGGGAGAAGAAGTTTGTAGGGCACAATACTAAGAAAACAACTCTACAACATAATGGAAATTTAATAACTCTTAGTTATGATTGTCACGAGTCATTTAGAATAAAAAATGATTCATAATAGTCATGACTCATAGTCATAAAATGCCTATTTTGTTGTAGTTCAAGTAGGGCCATGTATTGGACTAGCATTCCCAACTCCCATGGCCCATTGGCGTCACTTTCTCTAAGGAATCAATTAAATATCTTAGAATGTTACCAATGGCTTCTAATATCTTATGTTTACTCCTTTGCATGTTAAGGTATTTCACAAAGTCTTTATTAAAGGTTAGTGAGCAGGACCTCATCAAGTTTTACCCTTGCAACATGAAAGCGGTTTCACTACAAGAAAAAAGTGTCCTAAATGATTGATTTGCAGTAATTGCAAATATTCATAATGACTAAGATTGAGTCATCTAATAGTCATGGTAAACATTCACATGTATTGTGAACTAGTCATTTAGGACACTTTTTTCTTGTAGTGTATTCAAAAAAAATTGCAATAGTTTTCATATTTCATGATTTTATAGGACAAAGGGCATCAATTGTCCTTCACCACCAAGGTAAGTTACATATTAGACCACTTGACCAATAGCTTTGTTGCAGTATTTCAAAACCACCCTTCACCTAAGTACATATTTTGGGTGAGGTACTCATTGAATGGGTCTCATGCAGTGTTCCTATTTTGTTTGGGCAATAATCCGCAATATTTAGCTCAGAAGCTG
Organism: Ulota crispa; assembly: GCA_963920765.1. NCBI lineage: Eukaryota > Viridiplantae > Streptophyta > Bryopsida > Orthotrichales > Orthotrichaceae > Ulota > Ulota crispa. The sequence goes on from OY987242.1 coordinate 22,521,068, forward strand.
AAACCTTTTCCTTGAGAGAGTGTTTGGCAATATAATTTTCAAATTCTTAATAAATGAAACGGCTGAAATGTTCCAATAACTTGGGATGATTATGCTCTTTGTGGATGAATGCTGCAATGAAAAATTGCCTCAAAATATAATAAGAAAAACATATTTAACCCCTAAAGGACCAAGTCCTTTTTTCTGTCAAAATCACTAAAAACTGTCATTTCTAAGAGGTTTAGAAAAAGGAATTTCATGTTTTGTTTTTGGGAAATCCAACCGTAGGATCTTGCCCTAGATTAGAAGAGGTACTTGTGGGAAAAAATTCAGCTTATTCCAAAGGGAGAGGACATCTAAAGTGAAAAAAAAAGTGTTTTTCCATGCTGTCCAAAAATTTTAGAAGCCTTTGACCACTCTTATAACAAAAAGATTACTCTACCCAAAGTTGATTTTTATTTTTTCCATGTAGGAGATCATGTTAGGTATGTATGGGAGAATTTTCAAATCAATTGGAACTATACAACACATGGGAAAAATTAGTAAGTAAAAAGAAGCAGAGAATGAGTCAAAACACTAAATTTTTAAGAATCAAATTATGGAAATGAAAATTGCAAATCCCAATGGTGATAATGTTGTGATAAACAATCTAGTTCCTTTGGTTTAGTTTCCTTTCCAAAATATTGAAAATTGAGTAAAATAAAGGACTTCAAAGTTTATTTTAGAGTAGAGATTCCATAACTGCCCGCAAACAAAAACCCCTCATAACTTTCATGTCATTGATCGGGATTGAATGATTCAAAGCTTCTCATGAATAAAAAAACTTAAAGAACCAATTTCAAATTTGAGTTTTTAAAAAAAGTGATTTTTGAAGAAGTTTTTGGGCTGCGTGGATGGGCAATCCTCCCCAAATTTTCTGAAATTCATGCATAACATCTTCGTCAAATGTTGGAATGAAGAAAAATTTAGATGCCCACATAAATTTTTGAATTCCCCATCATCCATAAAAGTTTCAAAAAATCACACAAAGTAGTTTAGCCACAAGTACATGCTCGAAATCTGATTTGTCCCCTGAAGGGACAATGGTCCTTTAGGGGTTAACAATAACAATTCTTTGAGCTCATTTAGGAGGAAAATCTATTGCTACTAATAGGTAAAGGGTGTGGCTTCAATCTATGTACAAGATTTTTTTACTTTTGATTGGTTTTCTTTTGAGAGTTTTTACCCTATAGTATTACAATACTGAAGGGACTATTTGACAGTAATTTCCACATTGCAAAGTCCACCAATTCTCTAAAATACTCCCATATTTGGAGATGATATTGTAGTATTTTGGGTGAATATACACATGTATATGTATATATGTATATATATGTTTATGTACACGCATATATGTTTACATATGTTTACATATGTTTGAATGAATAATTGGTATTCCATCTATGTCATAGGTCAAAGTAATACTTATCACTTCATTGAAGATTACAATTTTTTAAGATTGGGAGATTTTTTTGGCACGCGCATTCTAAAAATGTTACAAATTGTACCAGACAGGGACTTAGGCCTCCACAAGAGGATATCTAAGTACTCTTTATTATGACTTTGCCATGACAATGCTTGTACAAATTACTGTCACCCCATAAAGCAAGCACATTGACTAAGCCTTGACTCAGCTTTGACTCAGCCTTCAACGTCGTGCTCCAAATACTAATCGAAGGTACAAGAAAGAAATCCATGCAAATGAGATAAAAAGACTCACACGTTTCTCTTACCAGATTTACAAAAATAGACCTGTGAAGGTTGAAGATTGAGTGCCCAACATTGAACGATTCGTTGCCGAGACCACGAATTACAATGCATATATTGTATTTGACATTATTACAAACTACTGCAACCAAAGACCGGCTTTTGGTGCCTAAATGACTGGAACAATCACAAATTGTTTCTTGCTCCAACCAAAAGGGCAGCTATGAAAATCTTGTACCAAATGGCACCTGTAGATCAACATGCACAAGCTACAAATCGACTTTCTTTTTCTGCTATGAACATTTAGGACAATCTCAACTTCTTTGCCAACTAAATGTGCTGCACAAAAAGAATTTATGCATGAAAGTTATTCTAAAAACCTGTACACAACACTCTCTTTTTGGTTTTCGGGTTCAATCCAATGCCAAGGAAACTCGATTACTAAAAACTATAGAACATTCTGGAACAATGTTAATGACTCCTTTTCATTATCATTGGCGGTAAGCCTATGACATGGCTGAGCACGAATGATTTCATTCTGGACCTAATGATATGAAAGGACTTAAACGAAAGGAAGAAGTCAAAGAACCAGGGATACCTTCATTCATCCTTAGATTACGAGTTTGATATTAAAGACGTTCACGGCTCCTTTCACGGAAGTTATGTAGTTGAGTGTCCTTTCAAGAGCTTGCATGGCCTGGTGTCAAATCAGGAGGTCTAGGGATGTTCTGCCACCCTGCAATATTGGACACTTTCTTTTTCAGGGCATCATCGGCGCGCTCAAGGCTCCAAGTGGGATAGAAGCTCTCAGCTCGGAAGACTTGCTCTGGGTGCTGTTGGTGCCCTTGAGCACCTTTCAAAAGCACGTCTCCTTCCGACCGGATACTGCCCGACGCTTCATGATCTTTGTCACCAGCCTGAAATTGTGATTATAAAAAAGGTAGTTATACAATCATGGCCAGTACGGAAGTTCCTTATTAACAGTCACCCGTAAAAGGCTTTCTACGTCCAGTTTCAATAAATGTAAAGGTTTCTCAGATATGATCCTGATATAATTGGTGATCAATACAATTTTGGAAGGAGATCGAGTATGCAAATATAACTAAGAAATTGCCTGAATAAAGAAGACCACGCTACAGAGAGTTTATTACAAAAGGAAAGTGAGTGCGACAATTACCTTCTCAGTGTAATATTCAAAAGCTTTTAACTTGCTGCCAGCTTCATAAATGCAACCCTGGGACAAAATCTGCATAGAAAGAAAAATCCAGAAGTGAAACATCACTGGAGAAAGGACGCTCTTCAAAAATATATATGCTGCCAACATAGAACATGGGAAACAATGTTTGAACCTTAACCGGCATAACTAGCATTTGATTTGATTGGCCATGGAATACAGCTGACCATGTAAGGCAGCTGCTCTTATAGTTATGATTCAAAGAAAATCAATAATGCACAAACATTGCACGACAAACATTCTCACGTTGCGTCATATGAAAACACTTCAATACTCAGGTCTACAATTTCCAGAATTCAGGAAGTCAAGCAGAACAGATAAAGTGTAGAATGTATACCTGAGCCTCAACACTGGCGCAAATAGCATAAACTGTCCATCCTCGAGTGTAGTTATTGTAGAGGTGCACTTTCCCGAAGCGCAATCGTGGATGTCGTTGCTTTGTTCCATCAAAGAAACAATGATGGATTGTAACCCGAATGCAGCGGTCACCCACGTGCTTTGGATCGGCCCCTATCAGCATTGTCTTATCATGCTGAGTGAAATGACATCTGCTATAGCACAGTTCCTCATCAGGCTCTGACCAATTTTACCAAAAAAGAATCAAACGACATCCTACCAGAGATGAACTTCTAACAAAGATCGATTACGGTCCTGTCAAGGAAGAGATAACAAATAAATAATCTTTACAACAGCAATTACTTAATTCTCTTGATCCGTACAACCAGTCAACAATCAGTAAGGTATGTACACTAGATGTATCCAAATAAGCAGTTGAGCATGGTTCGTGGTATTAGACTACGTTAATTTGTTGGCAACTGGAAGAGGATTCCAATGCAACTTAATATGTGTTCTTTTGAAGACATAATTTTTCAAGTGTTGATTATGAATATACGTAAGCTATCATGTTCAGATCCGTACGTTGTAGGCGAGAATCTTCAGGGGTTAAATTTAGTTCAGGGTCATAAGTAGAGTAGTTACCGTAGTAAAGACTACATGGTCGTATTCCCTGCACCTAGCTTGAACTTAAAAAACGAATTCATCCCACTCTAGAAATAAGCAAGTGTAGAGCAGATGCACGCAATTTACATTGCAGAACTTCAAGCATTTCTGGAAAGTAAGCTAGATCGCGTTACCTTGAAACGGTGATTTCAGTGGAAGCACGAGTGATGTCAATACAGCCATCGTCAAAATCTGAGATGGAGCATCGGTCCACCCAGACGTGCTTCACGTTGGGCTTCATCTGTATGCCATCAACATCATGACCTCGGCCGCCATACAAAATCAGGTTGCAGATGATGACATGCTCGCATTCCTTCAGTTGCAGACCCTTGCCTGTAATCCTTACGCACTGACCTCGGCCGTCAATCGTCTTGTATGAATGAACCCGGCAGAATGACGAAAGTGTTATGGTGCCAGATACCTCGAACACAATCCAAAGTGGCTCTTTCTTCCGGCATCCTTCGCGTAAGGTGCCCGGGCCATCATCTGCAGGTCGTCAAGCATTTCCACCACCACGTTAAGCTTGGTCCACCAGAATGTAAAGAATAAGAATCAATATCAGTCAAACACGCTTCGGTGTACTACCGAATTGCGAAGAAAAAAAACTTTTAACAGTAGTATGTTCCACATCTCCTGAACACTTTCTCAGTGAGGTCAGAAATTGAGCAAGTACAATTGTGAAACATAGTCCAAAATCCTAGTCAGGATAATATGTTTATTAGCTCTAACCCCATTAAAGTCACTGGCATTGTCGAGACTATGATGTTTGAGTAAAATGCACGGTAGAAAGAAAGAATCTTGACACCATTCATAAAGAGATTTATTAAGAGAATTTCCTGCAATTGGACTTAATTCACACCCTACGTCTATGAACACAATTCCTACCTAATACAGTGGTTCCATTTCATATCTCACCTCTTCTTATACAAAGGTCTAATATGTGCCACAAAGCACAATGAATGTTATCCAGGACTACGCAATTCATACTCCATAATGCTTTTTGAATTAGAGAGCATTTTGAGCATACACTATATGGCTTAGTCAAGAATAAAGACCTTATCGAATAAGTACATGCCATTTTCTTGAGAAAAATGATGTGAAAAATTTATGATTCTTGTATCATGTCAAGGTGGAAAGATACAAATATTATAGAAAGACCCTCCCTCATGTATCGTAAGTATGTCACTTACCGTACACAGCCATTTACCATGCAAAGGTCCATATTATGCATAACCACTTACTATTACACTTTTAATCTTGGCCATTAAAACAACTCACATGCAATCTCAAGAGTTTCATGCTTCTCAAACTCAATCGCATCAATGACCTAAAACGTTACAATCAATTGGTGACAAGTCACGTGACAAAACTTCATTAATTTCCTATGCTAACAAAGAAGAAGACAACATTTGTAACTCCTATAGTGAGAACTATCATGCACGGTTAGTGGATGGCACATTGATCACAAATTAGTGTATGTACTTGTGAACTTGATTGTAGAAAGGTTACAACTTTTCAAATAAAATTGTCATTCCATTTTCTCACAGTACTTTTCATCTCATTTACCAATTACAATAAATATAAAAATTAGTAAAAAAATGGTACCCACTTTGTTAGAAACTGTTCGAAACCCAAATGTGCACCGGTGAGTAGCATGTCTACGATACATGCTTGCATAAGCCGATATACTGGCAACTTTTTAAGGACATTGAGGAAGGAACACTCACCAGCCAAAGAGGTGACGTGGTAGATTTTTCCATTCAAACCTCCGATCGAGCTATGGCCAAAACCTTCAGCAGCACCAGCTAATCCACGAAGGTAGGTGTCCACCCCCGCGTATGGCCCCGGTGCTGCCATGGTCCCAACACCGTGTTGCTGCGTTTCCAATGGAGGAGTAGGGAACAGGGGACGTGAACCACGTCGCCCTAGCCCACACAGCCAACACATCCGTATTTACACTTGCGTCTCTTTGAAATACTGACCCTCTTAGTGCTCAGATTGCCCTGTCAAAAAATAATAATAGCATGTCATAGACTTTAGTTATTCCCATCCTCTCAAAATGAGATCTTAAAACAAGACAAATCTTCTTCAAGAAACTAAACCTCCAACGCGTGCCTTACACCTCTAAAATCACACAGATTGTACGTATTCTTAAAAAGAGGTACACCATCTTAACCCCTGAACGGCCCTCGCGAGCTGAGCTACGGGGACCATATTTTTTGAAAATACCCTCGCAATTGAACTGCTGAACAACGCCAGGTGGACATAAGTCACAGAGGGCGTTTGGGATGTTTAAGAGTTAACATATGATCTAATGTTGGATTAAGGCCATCTACTACTTAACCCCTATGTTGTGACCAGTACAATACGGGGTATTTTTCTTGTATTTGAAATGGATCCACACCTCTACTACATTTGAGATCAACAAAGAAGTTGGAAAATAAATCAAAGCAGTTCTAGTGAGCTGCTTGAGATCCCAAATTAAAACTTCTTACTGGTAGCAAATACCGATTATACGGCAGTGTATATACTATGCCCTATGGTCCTTTAAGGGTTAAACTGTGAACCTCATAACTTCTGCATATGGTGTGCAAATGATACATTCTTTACTGCATTGTAACCTACTCTCAGTTGCTAACAGTTATATATAAAGTCAATCACTAAGTAACGAAACACATGCTCAGCGTATAAAGTATCGGTTATAGGTATAAAAACCGTTTAGCAACCTAATAAAATTCAAACGAAACTTTTACCGACGATTGAAAGCCAGCTTTCACACATGAGGTACTGTAAATCTGATGAAAACTAAGAACTAAGTCTCTTCTTCTTTTCCTTCCGTGATTACTACAATGACTAACCAAACTTGCGAACACAAACATCAACATTCAAGATTCGGGAAGGCATTTAATGTCTGAATTTGTACACAGATTTCCTACATTGTAATCTTCAACACAGAAAAAGCAAGGTGACGAAGCAAATGGAAACCCAACCTCAAAACTGGTCGGGATCGAAGACTCAACGATCGAAAGGAGTTCGGAACTGAATGACTGGTGCTGCGGCGTGAAGCGCTCCAAATAGCTCGAGAGTAAACGCGTGTCGGGCACTCAAGCGGAGCAAATAATTGGCAAAGATTGCGCTGCAAGGCCGTGATGAGCAGTAAGCTTAGATCGAGGAGCGTTGCAGGCTTGCAGCTCTTTCGACGAGGTCGCTGAAAGGCCAAAAACAGGGGATGAGGCCATGAGGGAGGGAGACAAGGTCTGCTTCCGCAATTCCGCCCCCGCGATGCGATGACGTGGAATGCAAATGGCTGACATGGCACCCGCATGCCGACTTATCAGTACCGACCAGTACTTGTGGATAAATCTGAGCACAGGCGTGAAGGCTGATTTTTCAAGGGAAAATTTCATGGATACCCCTGAAGTAGATAAGGTAGAAATGCCATAAATGATTACTCCTTAATAATGGCAGAGTAGATTATTCTAAAATCAATAAGTTCTAAAATCAACAAGAGCTGGCTTTGAAAAAGATTTCAAAGAGATGCTATTTTCTCGTATTTGATTGGTCCAAACTTGTTTCAGAACAAGGTTCTAAAGGTAGCCGTTTAAGGTGCACTTATGGAACGAGAATTGGTCGAAATCAAGAATCCACATTTATATTGCATAAATAATTCATTCTTGAGTAAATTTTTTTTTTGCACTCTTCCTAATCCTTGTTTCTCCACAAATTGAGCTTAATTTCTCAAGAAATTTCCCATATCTTACAGGCTAAAGTGGCTTACTTTAACCGTTTATGGTATTTCTACCTTACCCCTGCTTTTTCAGAAATTTCATAGATACCCTTACTTTTTCAAAAATTTCACAAATACCCTTGGAGTCTTGGACCAAAATTTTCAAGCATTTTTTTGTTATGCATGCCACTTCCCTTTTCCCTTTGTGCACACACTACTTTCTTTCTTGTTATGTGTGCACACAAAAGGAGAAGCAAAGTGGCATACACAACAAAAAAATGCTTGAAAATTTTGGTCCAAGGATATCTATGAAATTTCTGAAAAAGCAAGGGTATCTATGAAAATATTGCAAACTTCAAGGATATCCATGAAATTTTCCCATTTTTCAATTCTAAATAACATTTTTATAAAATTTAGCATATAAAATGTTTGTTACACTAGATGTGTAGCTTTTGAGTACTTGATAATGCTTGACAAAGAGAGCGTTATAGAAAAAGAAGAATTGATGCAAAGGTCAAATTTTGACAAGGAAACCTTTTTTTTTCCAATAAGGTAGCATCACCCAAAAACGTGAGGTCTCTATGAGCGTGACCTACACTTGCACCCATTTTTGTGTTTTTTGGTCCCATGATTGACAAACACACAAAAAAATTGGTTATGGGTGACAAAGTAATGGTTTTGGGTGACAAGATAATGGTTATGAGTGACAAGATAATGGTCATGGGTGACAAGATAATGTTTAAGGGTGAAAATTGCATCCTGTTTGAGTGCCAATGGGTATGGAAATAAGTTTAGTGAATAGAATTAAATAGTTTGCAACACGCGAGTAAATAAAACAAAGGAGGTGAAAATATCATTCAAGTACCCCAAGCATGGTATTTTGTCACCTTTCATGATAGTTTTGGGTGCCCCATCTACTGACTATTTAAACAACTATTCAAGCTAGTATTATGAGTGTATGAGTGTAGTGAAGACTTTGGTGAGCGTCACTATTTAGCATCTCATGTACACAATTATACATTTTCAATGATTTTGGACTTTGAAAAATCTTTGTGAACAAATGCTTGCACTTGGAACTTTTAAATTAAAGAAAATATTTATGGTTTCCTCTTGCTTACTTAATAATAAAATTTTCATAGTTCATCAATTGTTTTTTCTACTCCAAAATCCTTAGTTTCACGCTTACGCCGAGTGTTGCTACCTTAATGCTTGATGAATTGAGTATCACTGACATGAATCACCGCAAGGAAAAGAACAATCCAAGTTTTGTAGAAATGGATGAATACTACAAAATCCTCAATCACGCAAGGAAGTTTCTGTAAAGCTTCTTGAAACCCTAATTTTGTAAAAGGATATGCCATAAGGGAGATTTCCCTATGGTGGTTTATAGAAAACATTTCTATTTCTAAGGTTGCCCTTAAAAATCTAGAAAATAGATACTTGTTTTTAAATTGCACAAATTCTATATATCAAAATTAGAATTTTGTTTTTCAAATGCACCACCTTGGATTTTTGAATGTTTTGAATTTTTGTACACGGTATTCAAAAACAAATCATTTATATGATTTAAAAATTTATATTTATTGACTATTTGCTAATAAGACCCAAAGGCGTTTTTGTCAATACAATCACAGCAACTGCTTTCAATGGTTTGAACCCATAAAATATACATGTTTGAAAGTGTAGTTCTTTGCAAGCCAAATGAAAAGAGACCGCACAAGAAATATTAGTGCAGTAGTATTAAAATAAGTTGTAAAATAAACTTATTTTTGTAAATGATGTTTAGTTGACCATTCATGGTCAAAGAATTACATTTGTATTTATTTGTTCAAATTACTTCTAAACTATGAATGCATGTAATAACCGTATATTCACAAAAGTAAAATTGAAATCTAAAAACATTAAAGCTCATGTAATTGATGTTTATATAATACTTGATTATGAAAAAATAAAACATATAGTTGCTTATTAATCAATACTCTGACAAACACCTATTGAAATTTTGATTTACAATGTATAGTATCAAGAAGAAAATATACGTAAGCCCTCTTATGGCATTCAAAAAAGTTTATATAATAAAGAATATACTGGGTATTTTATTCTCATGCTATTGGAATTTGATTCTTATGCAATTTCAATCAAGTATACCAAATTTTAGTTACTAAAAATCAAAATCCTATTTTTGGAAAAGAATTAAATAAAATTTATGATTTTACATGATAATTGATTAAAAGACATTAGTAACAATATTTTGAGATTTAATTGCATGGATATGTAGGAAACTTCCATATGTACATCTTTTATTTTAAGAGACATTTTCAAATAATTCCATTTCTTTCTATAGAGATAATAATGCTAAGATGATCATGATCAAATTCAATAAGATATTTATCTCTAAAAAATTTCAAAAACATTGTAAAATACAAATACGTACATTTTGATGGATTATTGATTATGAGTTTCTAATATACATGTATAATTTTTTTTTAAGTTAAAATAAAATATTATTGATTCTTTTAAATATATTATATAAACATTTAATAATTGAGACTTATGACATTAAAAAACTTGGTCTTGTGGTAAATAATGAATTTCAGTTTTAAATTTTATATTTATCAACAAATTACAAGTACAGATTGTAAGTAAATCACATATTCAAATATGAGTTTAATAGAAATCATTCAATTAGTTGTGTAAATGATTTAAAAAATAAAAATTTAAAGATTTGTATAGATTATGGCTTAAATGGTTTTTTGTTAAAAAATAAAAATTTGCAAACGATTGTATGATAATTGACCCTATAAGCAACATCTAGCCTTCAAATTACATTATTTTTGAGGTAGAGCGACATGCTCAATGCTAAGCACCAACAGTGCCACATTGGCAGTTTATTTTATTTTATTTATTTATTTTTTCCTCCTAGCTTTTCCATATTTTTGGTAATGAGACTTTAGCCCACATTTTTTTTGCAAAGTAAGGTTGACATGGCAACTTCTATTACAAAGTAATGATGGCATTAGCTACCTACTTGTTTTTCAAGTGCAGTATGTGGCCACCTTTTCTTTTTTTAAATGTATCACATGGCGGCTGTGCTGTATTTAAATTAGGGTTTTATTCCAACGCCCTTCCTCAACGTATAAATTTGTTAGAAGTGCTTCTTAATGAATTAAGAGATTCTAAAATAGAAGATAGTGAAAAAACCTAAAAATTCATAACAATAGAACTATACATTAGCACTTTTAAAACACAAAAATTGAATGGTAATGGAATTCAAGAACAAAAATAAAACATTCAACAATTCCTTAGGGGAATTGTATCCTTCTCCATTAGAGCCTGCTCAACACAGAAAGGATTCGCACCACCCACTCCAACTCAATACTCCACACCTCAAAATAATCAATTCAAACCTTGAGCCCTAAAATTCCGGGTTCATTGTTAAAGGACAAGTCATTGTTTGGCCCCCATCCTTGATTGTATGTCCTTCCAAAATTCAAACACTTCTAAACATGTGAAGGACTTTGTGATGTAGAAGCTCTGTGAATACATATTCACAATAGTGTTCAGGTGACACTGAAATCTATTGCGAAATTTGCTTTTACAAAAGCTTAAGGTTGAGAATGTGCTCTCATTTTCAACGCTATTCAATATTGAGCAAATTGCAAACTCTCATAACTTCATGAATTCACTCATCTCGTGAAGGAAAATGACATTACAGCCCAATTGAGATCATAGTTTAGTAACTAGATTAATAGAGAACACAGGCTCTGTTGCCTTCACAATTTGGGACTTTATTATCAATTTACATAATCTAGTTTGCAAATTGAGCGCTTGGGAGTCCAAAAGGTTGGTGCATTGCTGTTTCGCATCACCGGCCGGCTTTGACAAAGTGAGCTTTGTTGCACAGAACCGTGCACGTGCATTTAGAAAAAGTCATCAGCCTTGGGAATTAACCAAAATTAAAGGAACCAAAGAATCCATAATCTCAAAATGGGGAAACCGGCAAATCAATTGCTTGATGAGGAGTTTGGTTCTTTAAATGCACTGGCATTTGACAAAAGACACTGCAACATCAAAATCCACCCAAGAGATGAAAAACCACTCCCTTGTGACATTATTGTTGCCGTGGCTAGCATATGTGTATCCGTGAATGTAAAACGAGAGGGTATCGTCACCATTGTTCAAATCAATGACCCAATCCTGGAAAATCATTTGAGAATGATCATCAATAATGTCCAAAAAATGCTGGAATTGTGTTGTCTAAAAAAACAATTCAATATCACAATATATCACATACAATTCAGACTGACAAATCTTCACTGCAACAATATAATTAGACATAAACACTGAACCTGATTGAGCAAACTTTATTAGTGATTGCAAGGCCTCCAAAAATGGATAAATGCAAAAAAATGCAAGCAAAGTATACACATCATAAAGCAATGCAAGGTTTTGGAATGCAAGACTTTCTTGGTTAGAGTCAAAGTCTTCACTAAACTTCAAGATGACTTGAGGAGATCACTCCTTGTAATTTTATGGTATACACGTGAGTTAACAGGGTATTTGATGTAGGCCTATTTATCTAAAATATGGTGTTTAAAATGACCGTATTTTTATATAAAAAGCTACGTGCGTCATGTTTTTAGTACCCTGAGTTTTTTATAAATTCATTCATTTGGTTTTTAAATTGGGTTATTTTATGTATGAATTTTGTTTGTCCAATTTTATTCTACCTCCATTATTCATAAAGAAAAAGTATATTACTTTCTATTAAATACAAACGCATTATATTTACCATGTTACCAATAACAAGCATATGAATTAAAGGGCTATTGTTCAAGTGGAAATTTTTATTAACAAGTGTTTAGTATTTCTCAATTCCATGGCATGCATTTAAAACAATTTAACATGGAGAGCAACAAACAACACTAAATTATTTTACAACCTTTATTTGTCAAGGCTAATTCATTAATAAAAAAATCCTACTACCTAATGTTTTTACATACCCTAATTTATGTATACTAAAATATATATTTTTTCATGAACCCTATAGTAGCTCTACATATTATATAATTTTTTTGTCTTTTGAATTAAATGGATCCTATCTTTTAACTCACGTGGTTCCTAAAACATAGGATAGTGATCTCCCCAAGCAAGATGAGTGTCTTGTAGTTTAGAAGAGTTATCTTCAGCAATTCTAAAAGCAATATCCACCTAGACAATATATGGTTTAGAATTTTCAAACCTTCGGCCTCCATCATTTTAGCCAATTTAATGAATTCCAAGTGCCGTTTGAAGAAATTGGAGAAATATGAATGCAACTATGCACATAGGGCTTCTAACCTTTAAGCTAACATAAAATTCAAAATGGTCTCAATTGCCAAATATGTTTGATGGGCTACCCAATGTATGTTCATTGTACAAAAGGCATATATTTGAATCAATTGTTGTGCGAGTCCCGTCCGGCAGCCTTTGAACATGGCAGCACTATTAGCACTGAAACATATAAGTTTTTGTCATATTTCAGAGTTTGTGAGGTTTTCACTTCCAGAGAATGTAGCATAGATCATCTCAAGCAGATTAGTGGCGTTTGAACATTCAAGAACACATTCCAATTGTAATAATATGGATTTCTTTCTAGAAAAATGTAAAACGTAATTAAACATGCATGGAAAGCCTAAGCTAGTTATCAATAGATGTAACATCATCTGCCAAAACAGAAAAGCATGTTGCACGTTAAAGCTCCTCCTTGACCTTGTTGGCAATTGTTTTCTCTATTGCTTTTGTCATCTCCCATCCAGATGGCTCGCACCAATACTTTTGAATAAAATTTAGTGCGTTCAAATGCTGAAAAAAATCTTCCATAGAAGTGTAGTTCCACATTAGACGCTCTTGAGTAAGTACTTGATACAAAATCCTAAACTGCACAACTTCCTTTTTCTGCTCCATCACAATGCCTAGCTTTAATTTCTAGACAACCGTGTCACCTCCTTTGGTAAAGAACAAGAGTTTGTACTTCATATACTGATTTGTGCCAAGGTAATAGTGCTCTCCACATTTAATTTTCCCAATATCGCACATTGCCTTTTGTTGTCTCACATGCTTCTACATATTGTCTATCTTAGGTATCTACAATTTTTCTCTCCCCTCAACATCCGAGCATACTTTGCAACGCAATTGCGTTATGCTATCGTTGGCACCTATCACAACCTCCGTCCAAGAAAGCTTAACAGTGCAAGAGTCCTGAAAGTGGCGTTTTAACTTATAGGAATTTTTCTTCTTTTTAGATAGCAACTCTAGCAATTGCACATCAAGCTCAAGAGTCATTATTGGAACATACATGTTCAATATTACTATGTCCCAATCAGATTGCCCCAAATTGATGATCTCTACAGTCTCATTCTCAATAAACAAACAAGATTTTGCAGTTAAAATCTCTTTAATGACACCCTTAAGTCCCCTCGTCACAGCAAAAATGCAAAACCCGTACAAATTTTTTTGCAATGTAACATGTGTTTTAGAAGAGCTTGTCATTCTTGCAGTCTAACAAACACAACATATTTGCAAACAATAGCAGCAAAACAACTTAAACAGTAGCAAGAAAACAACTTCAAGAGAACTAAATGCAAGAGAACAGGTGAAGATCTCTCGGCAATACTTTGGTTTATATAGAAGTTGCTGCAACAAGCCCTTGCACTCCTTGATGAGCCTCATCTTAAGCCCTAAATTGGCATAGAAGCACAATCGCATGCATGACTTTGTGGATCTGAATTGAATTTACAGGGCGCTTTCGGATCCACCTCCATCTCTTCCAGAATCCAAATTCAATAAAAGCAAAACCTACACCTTACGGCATGGAATCCTAAATCTTGAAATTCTCATCCTTTAATGATGAGCAATAGTACACTACTACATATTTAGAAACCCTAGATTCTACTGCGACGACGCCTCCATATCTCCACAACAAAACAACATGGAGTCGGGAAAATTAAAAAAAAACACAACTCCTCTACACCCTAGCCCAAATTTCAATCAGAACTTAGAAAATTAAAATTCAAACAATAATGCGGCCCACATACTAAAGAGATGGGACGCAAATGAAATGTAAATCCGCCAAATTCCCTGCCTTTACAACGTAATTTTTAAAAGAAAGTATAGCACAACCAAGACAACATTAGTTATTCCTTCAACAGCTTTTAAGTCTCCCAAACTTGCAAATACATGAAGACAACAAGTTGCGGCACTAGTGCAAAGAAAAGAGAGAAGACAAAAAAATTATAGGAGACAGAATTGTAAACAAAGCTGGCAAAAGCAGCAACTCGAAGGAGGAGAAATCGCAAAGGATCAGCACAGTGACACGGCCAACTGGCAAAGAAAGAGGAGCACACAGATTTAAAAAAAATAGCGGCGACATACTCAATTGGACACTCCAAATATTGCAACCATTATTGGCTCCACTTGTGACATCAAGTTAAATAATTTTTGTTGATCATTTAATTTGCCATTTTTATTGTATCTCAGTATTTCTTAATTTTTCTCATGTGTATTTTGGATCAATGATGTGTAAATACTTGTTCAACATTAAAAAATAGCCTCTTGACATAAAATTTGAAATAATAAGATAACAAAATAACAAACATGTCAATAGAATTTTACGTTTAGCTGGAGTTTCAAAGTCATGTATAAAATCATTGTTTTGAATACCCTCAATTCTTCAACAAAAAGTAATTTTCAATTTGAACCGCCATAATTTTTACCATTTACATTAGTTGCCAGTACATATCAAATGATTTTTATAAGATTGAAACACAAAATTTAATGTGGCTAAAATATTTCAAATAAATTGAGAAATGTAAATAAATTTTGCCACGAAGAGTTTGATTTTTGATGAATCATAAAAAACTTGGAGTTGTGAATTATATGTTATAATTTTTTTATTCCATGTAGAATTATGATAAACATGCCTCACATCAATCATATTTCAATCATATTGTTATAATGAATTTTGTTTTTCACTTAAATTTCCTTCCAAAAAGTTAAATTCAAAATCACTTTAATATTGTAAAGTGAATGTAAATCTTTTTTCAAGTATTTTAAATTAAGTTTATACATGTGCCATGTGCCTTTCATTTTAAATTTGCTTCTTTCACTATGTTCAACTTTAATGTTCTCACATTCTTAAGGCAAACTAAATGCACTATTTAGTGTAAGGTAGGCAACTCATATTTTGCTTAGGCTCTAAAACCGCCCGTTTTCTGAAATGAACCCAATTTATACATGCTGTTTTTCATAGCCTCCAACAATGTACAAGGAGTGTACATTTGAGGAGGTGGACAGTTTTAGAGCCCTATGCCTCTTCAACTTCAAAATTTCATAACTAATTCCACAAAGTTCCAAAAAATATGAAACAACTTGGTTTAGATGCCCATTCCTCTTGTCTTTTTAGAAAAAATTACTGAAAAAATATTTCAAGAAGTTTCACCTACCCAAAATTCAATTTTAGCCCTTAGATGCTCCATTCATGAGCCTCTTACCTTAGAGCTAGGAATTTAGGCAATACGGAACTAAGAGGAGAATGAGGTGCGGATCAAGGCTTTTTATTTCTTTTTTTAAGAAGTGTGAAAGTGGCAGTTTAAAATGTTATAGTGGTGCTCCAAATTTCAACATTCATCCACATATTGGATAGAAAATACCACATTAGTACTACTACATATTACATGTCTATAATTTAATTTTCATCCACAATTTGACAATTTCATCCAAGTTTTTGCCTTGTGGCAATTTCATCCAAAAAATTTGGCATTTTTTAACATTTTTTAATCAGATTTTTGTTTTGGGTGCAATGTAGCACTAAAAAGCAGTGTTTTTTTTCACCTACCGCATGCCACATGCCCTCACAGGAATAGAAAATTCTGAGAAGGAGAGAGGAGCATTGATCCAATTTCTGACATGGTAGCCTCATGAGGCAATAAATAAATAAATAAATAAATAAAAAACACTGGCAGAAAGCCAAAAAAAAGCCCTGGTGCGGAGATCGAGTGTTCACGAGTGACCAGCAAAGAATCGGCAAGATCACGAATCGACGACTCTTATCTTCTCCACGCCGCTGCGTATGTTTTCCCCTTCGCTGGCTCTGCCGCTACGACGATGATGCCGTTTTCGAGGGCTGCTCCAATCCACTCTTTTTTTTCTTCCCTTTTGCACTTCACGTTGCGCTATGCGCCTGCTTCTCTGACACCCAATTGCGGTTGCTACGACACCGCCATAGCATCTGCACTGCGATTGCCCCTGTGATCGCCCTTGTGGGTTGTCTTCGTGATGGCGATTTCCATATGCAAGCTCCCCACTTTGCAAGTCCTCTCCACGTCGTTGTCCACCAAATCCTCGACCGAGAGCAGTTGTGCGAAATTCGCTGTCAAGCTTCGTCGTCCGGGTTTTCTCTCTGGTGGTGGTAACAGGCGTAGCGTGCTCGGGACGAGCTATGGCAAGAGGAGTGGCTGCTTGACGACATGCGCGGCTACGACGCCAGCTGCGGCGCCCAAGACGTCGGCCGAGGAGCTCGACGACCGGGTGGTGCAAATCAACACCGTGGCGGAGTTCGACAAGGCTATTGCGGATGCTAAGCGGAAGCTTGTTGTGGTGGAGTATGCCGCCTCGCACAGTAAGAAGAGTAAGACAATTTATCCGGCTATGGTGGAGCTGAGCAGGATTTCCCAGAACGCCGTGTTTCTGCTTGTTATGGGGGACGAGACCGAGGAGACCACGGAGATTTGTCGGCGTGCTGGCATTGAAAAGGTAACCATTGATGCCAACTTCTCACTACTAGAGTACCAATGGCTGTTCATGGAAATTGGTTCACTAGAGCATCAAAAAACATCAGGCATAGGAGGTTATGTACCTGAAAGAACTAGGAGCATGCTTACAATCTCTTGCTCATACACACAAAGAACGGCTTCTGCAGTTTGTTCGATTGAAATATTAGGGTGATCATACCTGTATGTCCGTCTATCTGAGTAAGGAAGATATAACTGCCTTTTTCTCATCCAAATTTTAGTGTCAAGGTTTTAAAATTGATGATGTTGAGATTCGGTATACTTTGAGATTTATGCTTCTGAATTTGATAGAATATCTAAAGGTTCAGCTTCCTTGGTTTGATTTCATAATTTGGATATGAATAGAGATTCATGTGCAGGATCAAAGCAAGCCCGAAATTTCATGGATACCCCTGAAGTTTGCAATATATACATAGATACCCCAGCTTTTTCAGAAATTACACAAACACCATTGGACCAAAAAATATAGGCATTTGTTATATTGTGCATGTCACTTCCTTTTCCCATTGTGCGTTTGTGCGCACACTACTTCTTTCTTGTTATGCATGCGCACAAAGGAAGAAGGGAAGTGGCATGCACAACAAATCAAGCGCTTGCAAATTTTGGTCCAAGGCTATTTGTGTAATTTCTGAAAAAGCAGGGGAATCCATGTAAATATTGCACACTTCAGGGGTATCTATGAAATTTCCCCTTCTTTTGTTTTGTTTTGAGAGAGGTATATGATGTATACTGGATAGTGTGAGCTAAGGAAAGCTGAGCTAGCGTGAGTTGACGAGGAGGCTGGTCTTTGGTATTCCTTGTATTGATGGATTTTTTGACTTTATTCCTGATCAAGTTGTCCTTCATATAGGACCAAGAGACCCAAATCGAACCCTATCTTTTTAGGTTATTTTGATCAACTGTTATTTAAGTTTTATCACTAACACATGCAATGTTCTTTCACTGGTTCTGGTGATTTGGAAGTTGGGCAATATGATCAATCATAAAACTGTAATATTTCTGTAGTTTGGGGGTTAATATCTTGTGACCAACGATTCTGAAGGTTGGGATGCACAGACCGATTGTATGTTGTTAGAATTCTGTAGACGAGCTTTGTGCAGGGCATGTTATGATCTCACATACTTTGGATGGATGCACATGCGCAGGTCCCGCACTTCTCATTCTACAAGAACCAGCAACTGGTCCACGAGGAAGAGGGCATCGACGCAGAGCAGCTGGAAAACGATGTCCTGTACTACGGTGACCCGGACGCTCCAATCTATCAACTCCATGGTCGAACTGATTTCGAAGATCTGCTTCGGAGCCACAAAACTGATGACAAACTCCTCGTTATTGACGTTGGCCTCAAGAATTGTGGCCCTTGCGTAAAGGTTAGTGTCCTAGTATCACCTCCATATTGATGTTTTAAAGCGCAATATTCGTTAATTTGGGAAAAGAATGCAATTTTGGGACTTTTGAATTTTATGTTTTAAGAGATTTTTTGGTGATTTAGAGTGAGTTTTATGATGATTTTGATAAGATCTTACATCAATGATGAAATATCTTGAAGGAATTATCAAATAAACTCACTTCAAGTCATCAAAATGTTCTCACAAATGTAAAATTCAGTACCTCAAAATTAGACTTCGGAAATACCTTTTTCCAAATTAATGAATAAGTAGATTTTTGTGGTAGAGTTATTTTGTGAGCATCCCTTAAGTTTTTCTATACTAGTACTAGCAGTTGGCGCTTGCTATGCTATGCATTCATCATTAAATTTTTAGTAGGATTTTCATGTGTTAAATACAATGCAGAGTAAAGATTTCAGTAAGTGGTCGGCATGTGATATTCCAGAGGGCCTTATGATTTTAGTAGTATGATGATATTACTTTCATTCGGAAATCCCTGCAGAGCTTTATAGAGAGAGCACTTCAGGTACTAGAACCAAATCAATTTTTTTATCACTACCTATGACTTACTGATGCAATCGGAGATTGTAAAGAACTGTTGAAGAAACCCCATTTCCTTTCAAAGATTAGTGGCTATTGACACCCCCTGTTTTCACCGAACTTACTAATTCAGGGCCAAGCAAGTGAATGAATAGATGGGTTGCTATTGGTACTAATAATAGGAATACGCAAGACATGAAGTCTGTTTTCTAACAGTTTTACCATCCTCACCCTTTGGTTTCCTATAATACTCGCATTTCCATTCAAAGTTAAATGGCCACAAATATTGAACCAAGACACGCATCATAAAACTTGCATCACTTGGTACTTGAAAACCAACGGATTGTATTGGAAGAGGTAACAGCAAGAAGTTTTTTTTTTTTTTTGTGTGTTTTCCATCGGTCGAGCAACAATCACCATAGTCGGAATGCACTTATGCAAGGGAAAAGAGAAGACATAGAATTATCTATTTGTGCACGTTCATCCATAATTAACTAGCGGTTGGTTTGCTACGCTATTTATTCATCATTAGAATTTTATTAAGATTCTCATAAGTTAAAATAGAATGTAAAATAAGAATTCAAGAAATTTCAAATTGTATCTACAGTATCATAAAGATTGGAGATGTGATATTACAGAGATAGGGATGTGCTATTACAGTGATCATTGTGATTTTAGTAGTATGACTAGCTGTTGATGCTTGCTTTGCTATGCATTCACCATTAGATCAAATTTACAAATGACTCCTTGAATATTTAAATTGTTTTGAAATTCAAAATTACTTTAATGTAGCAAATGTTTCAAATCACTTGATAATAATAATAATGAAAGTGAAATCATGAAAATCCAAAACTCCCCAAATATTAAATGTGTGATATTCCAGAGGGGAAGATGTGTTATTGCAGAGGTCCTTGTGATCTAGTAGTATGATTAATAAGAACTCATTTTCTCATCTCACCCAATTTTTGTTTAATGTTGAGGTAGCCACTGTCTAAACGAGGTAAAAGCTACGTACTGAACTGGAAGTGGTTTTTGCCATTCTCAGGTTTATCCGACGTTCGTGAAGCTGTCGAAGCGCATGGCGGACACAGCAGTGTTCGCTCGGTTGCATGGCGACGAGAGTGACGATTGCCAGGAGCTTCTCAAGATCATGGGCGTCTTGGAAGTGCCAACCTTCCTCTTCATCAAAGAGGGAAAACTCTTAGGCCGCTATGTCGGTTCCGGAAGAGGGTCTCTGATTGGGGAGATTCTGCGACACCAGGGTGTGCAAGTGACATAATGCCGTGCTACTTCCCTTCACTTTTATATACTTGGATTTGCACAACTTGGAGCACACCCACTCTGCAAAAATATAAAGTCCTGCAGCAGAAATTTAATTGCCTTTTGCAATGGGGGGTCACTTAGAAGCCAGCTTATCCTAAGAAACATCGTCTTAAAACTGAGTTTGCTTCCACCTCAAATTTATAAGGAGGCATTTTAGAAATAGATGCTATGATTCTGTGTCAATGTTCGATATAATGTGTACAATTGTGGTTGATTAGAGTTGTACCAGATATTCTACGTTTATTTGTTGGCTGTGACAGCAGGAAAGGCCTTGAAAGAAGTTACTTGCGGAAGTTTGAGTAAGTATTTTACACAAACACGTAGCTAGTGCTTTATTGACCTATCCTCTTGTAAGTTAACTTGTTATGTTATAATGGTTGGTATGAAGTCAACTTTCCTCAAAAGATTCATGGAATTATATTTTATCTTACTCGGACATGTGGAAGTCATTAGAAGGTGTCAAACAAAGTGTCAAACCTCGCAATCATTGTGGGGTTGTAGATTTGTTTTACCATATTGGGCACATATTGGGTACGATTTGATTTCATTAGAGTTATCCTAGAAGTATCCATATCTAAGAGGTTATATTTTTTGTTTCGCAGAAAGAAAGGATTACTTTCCAAAGGTGAAATAAATACATTTAGTTTGAATATAGGCAGACTACTACAAAAAAAAGGTTGGCAAATTGAATATGATGTCAAGTTTGTAAGGGTTAAACTGGTGGGTTGACACATTTTTTTGAGGACATAACTTTGACATTTTTTTACCATGTGAATCTTCTTTCACTTATTTTTAGTTAGTCCAAAAAAAAGAAACACACAATGACAATGGGTGTGAAACATGATTTGAATTTTAGAATAACCTTATTGTTCATCAATGTTTTAATTTTCTAGAAGAGTTTTGGAACTAGGGTTTGGAATTGTCTTCTCTTGTAGGCTAATTGTGATCTTCAAGCTTGCATGATATGACCATTTTGTCTTTGAAGGGCTAGATCAATTCAAAAGTCTTGGAAAGTGGTTAAGCACTTGCCTTGTCTTTTTGGACAAATGCGACAACCCTTTCATAGCATAGGTGGAGATTTGTGTCTTACAAAATTCTACAAAAACTATGATAATGAAATTGTGTTGCAAGTTTTAGAAACAATGTCATACAACATAATAATGACAATGTCATTGTTAGTACTAGAGAGCAAGCTCTCTCTTAAAGTGAGTATCAAATTGTAGTAAATGTCTATTAATAAGTTGTCATGTACTTGATTACCATTAGCAAAAAAACAAGTCTTAAATCAAGACATCTTAATTTAAAAAAAGTGCTCTAATCAACATAATTGTGTTACAAATGTTCAAATGAAATTGTTCTAATCAATTTTGTTATGTTGGTTTTGATCTCATTTTTTAATCATACAATCTTTGCCCTAGCTTCATACTTTCTTATATGATTGCCTTCTTGGACATTGAGTTGGTTATTAGTGGAGAATGGGAATAAATACCTTATCATAATGCAATTCTCAAGTGCAATTCAAAGACTTGGGACATTAGGTTGGGTTGTGGAGTTCAAACTTGTGCAAGACTTGAACCAAAAAGGATGTTGAATTTTTCTATTAGAAACTAAGAACTTTGATATCCTTATTCATATACTTGGTGTACCTTCAAAATTCATTTTGCTAATATCTATTGGCCCTAAGAAAATAATTTCAATAATGTTAAGAATATATAACGTTATATTCATTAAAATGGGAAAACTCTTACAAATTGGGACTCCTGGTTCTTCTTTTTTTCCAAGAACACCATATTCATTGAATTGGGAATCCATTGATTGTTTTCCAATGAAATGAGATGTATATCATCCAAAAATACGCTCTTTTTGGACAAAAAGTCTAGAATTTTGAATAGAAGTTTATTAAGCAGGTTTCAAGTGACCTCCTTAATTGAATTAAGGGGGACTTTTTGGATTCAAGTGAAATACAAAATGGGACCCATGTTTTTCCCATTTTAATGAATATGACGTTATATTGTTAGGGAATTGCTAACGCGACACCCTAAATTGCTAATGTGACACCCTTTGTGAGCTTGAAATGTGATTTTTAATGCTAATTTTTTTTATTTGGATCAAAAGGTTTATTTCATCTTTATCGTTCTAGGCTATACTAAAAATAATAATAGGTGTGCTTAAATTTGAAGCTAAAAATATAGGACTTTTGAGTTACTTAATGCAAAAATACATCAAAAAATAATATTGGTGCAATAATATTTCAGCAAAAAATTGTATTTATCATGTTTTCTTTCAAAGAGGTGGTAATGCTATGATTGAATGAATGATGGACCACTTGAATTAATAAAAAATAGCACTAAATTATCAAATTTCATGCTCACACGGGATGTCTTGTTAGCAATTTAGGGTGTCCCATTAGCACTGCCCTATTGTTAAGGCAAATGGTTAAATGGTTTGTTTCCACATAGTTCACAAACAATTACTAGCTACATTGCTTTCGTGAAACATGAATTTAGTTGCAAGTAGGCAAAATAGTTCTAAATTTAGTCAAAATGATGTTTCAATATCAAATTATAAAAAAAAAGTGGTCAAAGCTCAATTGATATATTTTCTAAATCCATATCCTAATATCGATGTCTTTTCATTGAATAATATATAAAGAACACATGTTTAATTTCTAAGCTTAGTAAAAAAATCAATTGGACATGGTTACGCAATGAGTGACCCTACTTCAAAACTATACCAGTACAGATTGATGCACTTCAACAATAGAGCAAGAATAAAGTAATCTTGGGGCAAACCTCCACGTTGGCCCTAAATCCAAAGGAGTCATCATGGAAGTTCACCCTAAATGCTTGCTAACTACTATTCACAAATGTGGTCAAATTTAACAAAACACACCCTACCATGACTTTAGAAATTTTGAGTTCTTAATTCCAAATATTTATTATAAAATTCCCAATTCAATTTCCAGATTATAAATTTCTAAATTCTTACTTGGTGAATTTCTAAGTTCTTACATTTTCACCAAGCGAGAAATTTGAGCGTTTCCATCCTAGATCCACAAACAAGTAACTTATGGTGCAGTATGCTCAGTGTTTTTTTTTGGGCAATTTAAGGCTCAATGGCCTCAAAAAAAAAGGGGTTAGCTTCAAGCCTACAGGAAAAAAAGGGTGATTTTTTTTTCAAAAAATGCCAAATTGCAATAATGAAAATAGCTTTGCAGCCTAGGCTTTCATAAAATCTTTATCAAACTGAAAATTGATGTCATCATTTTAAAACCTTTTAAGCATTTTTTTTTTGAGGTGTTGCTTAATCCAATTCAATACAAAACTGAAGTAATGGCAATGGTTATAAGAATGTTTTCAAAAAAAGACCAATGAATATTTTTTACCTTCAAAAAAAATCCCATGATGCTCCAAAAATCCATGAGTTGGGGCCACCTTCAACTCCAACCAAAATAGGGACGGAGCCAGCAAACTGCAAACCATTTTCAAAAAATGCCACCCAAGCATCGATGAGAAAACCAAAAACAAAACCTTGAGTATGCCAAATTGCATTGTACTATACAGTACAACACATCCGGCTTCCAGTTGACCTACCATCGCTAAATATCTCTAGATTCACTATAAGATCACCTAGCAATTAGCTTGGTATAGTGCACATTAGAGATCTTTAACCCCTAATTGTCCAAGAGAACAAAGATTGTCCTTTCAATGCCAAATACACACCTCAAGGGTGGAAAAATATATTTTTTTTCATATTTTTTTTCTTGAAAATGGTCAGAGAGATGTGCCACATCACTAAATGCCAAAAATAACTGCTTTCAATGCCTCCATATTTTTTAAAACACCAATTTGTAAAAAGATATACAAGGTCCCTGCTCCCCTTTTTGTGAAGGTAGGATACACTATTGACTTTTCCTTCTTTTGGGGAGAATATTATCTCTCTTGGACACATGTCACAAGCTGTTCACTGCCCATGAACAGTGCACTCTCCCAAATTTGAGGCCCGGGTTGGTCACGGGTTCAGGATCAGTCCTTTAAGGGTTATACTAATTAAATTTTGCATGATTGCTACCAAAAATTTATGCATCTAAAAAACTTTTCAACTTTACTGTGTTAAATTTGAAAAAAATAACCTATTTAGCAGTGCTTTTAGCCACTTAAGCTAAAAGTAAAAATCGTATTTGGGATCACTGCTGCACATTTGTTTGCGGGACCACGGTGGAAGAGCTCAGATTTTCCACCCTTCAAAAAAATATGAGAGTTTAGAAACTTATCGCCAAGAGATTGAATTTAGAAATTTGGAATTCATATTTAAATTCACAGACGATACTCTAAAGATAAAATCAACCAACTGAGGTCTTCCACCCTTGCCCCCACAAACATGTGTGTGCAGTAAGCATACACCAAGATCCTGCAACCGTGTGCATAGTCACTGTCCATTTCACTAAATGACACGTCATTTGTAGTGGGACATATACTAATAATAATGGTATCATAGCTGGCTTGCGTGAAGAAGGCGATTTCAAAATTATATTCTGAAGTACCAACGTGAGATAATCCTAAATCAAGTGAGTATCGAATAAATCCATACAATAAGCAGGTAAGTAACGTAAGTTACTCATTAGGGTTTCAAACATCAATTTTTTAGGTGATTGACGTCGTCGTTTACCTCAATGGGTTCACTAGTGAATAGCGAGGTGATTCACCTTTGAAGTTCACTCTTAACAAGATCCACCTTATGAGAGAATTCCAAAAATTCACCTTCGCAGTTTTGTTGAGTAGTAGTTTGGACACGAGCATGAATGTGGGCGGAGGTGGCCACCCACCCATCTTGCACCCACCCATCTTGCTCCCACTCATGCCCTACTTCTTGTACTTGCGCTGCTTGTGCTTGTGCTACTTGTGCTTGTGCTGGTGTTGTTGTTGCAAAATCTGAACCCTAAACGCAAACTCACGGGTGTCTAAGACTTTGGGCATGTGAGTGAACAAAAATAATTCACTAGTGACCTAAATTCTTGTGAGGTGAGAAACTCGTAGGCTAGACTTTATGTTTGAAACCCCTAACACCATATTAGGTAATTTGGGAAAAACAAGGGTACCATTTTATACTCCACCTTAAACCCAAAAAAGTTACCTTAAACCATATTTGAAGGTATCAGATTTAGTTTGAGCCACTAAGATTTTTTCCCTCACAAATTCCTCCTCTCAAGTGAAGGCACGTGTACCAAAAAAACCTGGAGCTTGGTTCAAGGTGATCACCTAAAACCTAAAAGTCCCAAAAAGTACCCTTTTGCCTAGATTACTTAATATGATGTTTCCTATATTGAAGAATGTTCAGTTGTAGGACATTAAAATGAGGACTTTGGATCCAAAAAGTGTACCATTTGATATGGGTTTTAATGAACTTTTGCGAATTATACTCAATACATTTTGGTTTACTTGACTTGAGTTTGTAAGTGCTTTATCATTAAAGTTGCCTGATAAAGAATGGATGTTACCAGAGAAATTTGTTTGATTCTAAATCAACAATTCCTATTTTTATGCCCAACGACTAGTCCTTATGCTTTTGGCCTAATGAATTGCAAGGAGTCACACCACATGATCTATACTAAGCAACAACATTGCTGCCCAAGTAATGGGCAAGGAAAGAAACTAGAAGTAAGTAAAGGAACAAATTGCAAATTGCAAGCAACATAAAAAGAGCAAAGAAGGAAGAGAAGAACTAACCAAGCTCAATGGAGTTCCTATAACCTATAGCCAAGTTGTATGGACTACTTTTAGAAAATCAAATCCCATATCCAACTTGTTAAGCTGTATTGTACTTTCAAATATCATAACATCATACTTGCAAAGAATATTTGCTTTTGTATTCACATAATTCAACACTTTTGACATACACGGGTCTTCATAACTTTTGATATACAAGGGCCTTCATATAGGAATTACGTTGAGGTTCAATCTGCATTCCAAAGACCAAAGATCGCTACAACTGGTAAATTTGCAAATTGTAAAGCAAAAACTATAATTTTAAGGGAAAAATTCATGGATACCCCTGAAGTTTGCAGTATTATCACCAATATCCCTGAAGTTTCAGAAATATCATCAATACCCTTTGCCCAGAGACTTCTTTACTAATTTTTTGGCTTCTTTCTGGAGTTTGTGAAATCACGGAAACTTCAAGGGTATTCATGGCAAACTTCAGGGGTCTCTGTGAAAGTTTCTCAAGTAATAATAATGATTCCTAGTTTGGTTGCAACATTATATTTTAAAGTAAAATGGGTACAGTCATGCTCATTTTC
Organism: Ulota crispa; assembly: GCA_963920765.1. NCBI lineage: Eukaryota > Viridiplantae > Streptophyta > Bryopsida > Orthotrichales > Orthotrichaceae > Ulota > Ulota crispa. The sequence goes on from OY987242.1 coordinate 22,548,132, forward strand.
TACATATGAAAAATACTACTGCTTACATTACATGGCCACATGCAGATTTGGTATATATTGCACTAATTAAGTTGCTTGCACATTTGGTATATATTAATCCAAAAAATATTGATTAACCCCTAAAGCCCTGAACACTTTTTTTTGTTTTTTTGTTTTTTTGTTTTTTTGTTAATATGGCAATTTTGGGCAACTAATTACCAATGGGTTTTCCATTTCTTTTTCTTTGAAAATTTCTCACATGATGTGTCCAAGGAGTAGTTTTAAAGTCCAACAAAATTTCATAACTTTTGACTTTATGGTTCAAAATTTATTGCATGATATGTTGTTTTCTTTGCTCGATGGGCAGCCCGGGCAGCTCATAAAAAATTCTTGGAAATTGACATTTTTAATTTTCTTTTGGTTTGAAATGGATTTTTTAGATTTATATATACATGTGAAGCTTTGAATCATTCAATTTCAACTAATGAGGTGAAAGTTATGAGAGGTTCTAGTTTGCGGGTAGATATGGAGTTTTGAGAATCTCCATAATTACCTACCCACAAACTAGAACCTCTCATAACTTTCACCTCATTAGTTGAAATTGAATGATTCAAAGCTTCACATGTATATATAAATCTAAAAAATCCATTTCAAACCAAAAGAAAATTAAAAATGTCAATTTCCAAGAATTTTTTATGAGCTGCCCGGGCTGCCCATCGAGCAAAGAAAACAACATATCATGCAATAAATTTTGAACCATAAAGTCAAAAGTTATGAAATTTTGTTGGACTTTAAAACTACTCCTTGGACACATCATGTGAGAAATTTTCAAAGAAAAAGAAATGGAAAACCCATTGGTAATTAGTTGCCTAAAATTGCCATATTAACAAAAAAACAAAAAAACAAAAAAAAGTGTTTAGGGCTTTAGGGGTTAATCAATATTTTTTGGATTAATATATACCAAATGTGCAAGCAACTTAATTAGTGCAATATATACCAAATCTGCATGTGGCCATGTAATGTAAGCAGTAGTATTTTTCATATGTAGAAAATGAGCATGACTGTACCCATTTTACTTTAAAATATAATGTTGCAACCAAACTAGGAATCATTATTATTACTTGAGAAACTTTCACAGAGACCCCTGAAGTTTGCCATGAATACCCTTGAAGTTTCCGTGATTTCACAAACTCCAAAAAGAAGCCAAAAAATTAGTAAAGAAGTCTCTGGTCAAAGGGTATTGATGATATTTCTGAAACTTCAGGGGTATTGGTGATAATACTGCAAACTTCAGGGGTATCCATGAAATTTTCCCTAATTTTAAATACATGCTAATCATATACAGCATTACTAACCCAATACTTAGCATTGTTTACACGAGAAAGAGATGTCAGCATAACATACTTGACATTCAACTTCGTGAACTTTTACGGTAGCGGACAGTAGTATGTAGTTGAAATCAATGGTATCATTATTTATAATAATGTACCGAACCGTTTTATTTTTCTTTACAGCTCTACATAACGTATATCTTACTTGCCAAGGGGTACAAGTAACAATGATAAAACCAGACATAATGTACATGTATCGTAACTTGTACCCTAACTCGCAAAAGCAACCAATTCAATACTCTGGCTAAGAATTGACAAAATAATCCTGCACGTGAGAACCAAATACTGGAAATATATTGACGAAGCAATTAACAAACTGCACTCACAACATCACAACGTGTGAACGCGGTATCTAACGGCAAGTAACCTGCTTCCAAGTAAAAGAATCTTTTGATGTTCTGAAACTGCTTGGTAACTATTGGCAGCAACAAATATATTCTTCAAGCTAAGATTTGATTGCTATTGAGATGAAAATTGTGCTCTCCGTAAAGACAAAGAAGGGTACTCGAGGCAAGTATCACCTTTGACTTACTTATACCGCCACTTATTGTACTACAATCAGACCAATGGCATCGAACACCTACAATGAATCACGCCTCTATACCAATCAAAATATCGAATTCAAGAACTTTTAGTATTTTGATATACAATCTCACACTCGAGCGCTCTTGAGATATTAAAATCCTCCAGCAGCAGTGCCAGGTTGATTTGACAACAACGGGTTGTTTATAGCTAATACCAGATAACAAGCACATGCTTATTCACGATTGTATCATGTGAACAAGTCTTCGGTAGTAAATTCTTCAACATCTTCTCTAGGTACCATCGAATCAATAGATTCAGGTAATGGCACACGCTCGGCACCCTGAATTTCCAATGTCACTGGATTTTGAAGGAAGACAACAAGGCCACACTTGGCCCTGACGAACCCGTCCCACAAAATAAATCGCACTCGTCCTGATATCGCCTTCTTGGCTGGTCTGTCTTGGAGTGTACAAGCCTTCTCCAAACCCCTTACCACATACTCATTTGTAAGGAATTTTCCTCTGTTTTCTCCTGCTGTACAGTCAGTAACCTCCCCGTTTTGGTAAATGGCTACCATGACATCTAATCCCTGCTTTTCCACCCTTTTTCTGTAAGACAAAGTGAGAGAAACTTGCAGAGTTGATGTAAATGGGAGTTCGTAAGTGGCATCCTGCATAACAAACAAACAAATGCTTGTAAAAACAGCAGATCGTTTACTATGCCAAGAAATACTGCGGGGGAAAGAAATTGCATATGGAGAAGGACAGGAATATGCAACTAGCTTTTACTCAAACAATTAATTGATCAGCAAACATATGGTTTCTTCAAACCTAGCAACGAACATAAATCAAAGCACACGTCTACGCCACGCATACAACACCTAAACAAATACATCCCGGATGTTAGGACTGCTTGAAAATGTCCAGGTGCATGGTTTTTTGAGTGCACAATTACATACAGAGTTACGAGATGACACGTACCAGCACATCTGGGCTAGGAAACCTTGACGCAGCTTTGATCAGATCCGCAAAAGACTCGACTCTATCACCAACAGCGTGCGCACATCCCTGTACAACAATCTCAGGAGTGTAAATTGTATCCTGCTGAAGAGCCTCCCCATACGCTTTCTGCCTTAAGGTCCATGCAGCACTGGCAAATGGATCTCGCCAGCCGAGATGATTCCAATAGTCTACGTGATACGCCAGAGTTACCACCGGAACATCTCCGGTTATATCTCTAGCCAATCCTTGACCGAGTCTCGCAAATTCAAGATCCGCCGGCGGACAAGAACTACATCCTTGTGAAGTGAAGAGTTCCACTAAAACAGGGCTCACGTTTTGCTTCTCTCTCCTCGCGTCTTCTTTCCCGTTCTTCGTTGGCTTAATTTTCTCCTTAGGTTCGCTCTCTTTTACTGCGCTGTCTGCACCATCATTCACTTTGCTTCGTCCGAAGCAACAAAAAAATCGGCTCATAGCTCTCTGCTCCCCCTACCGCAACTTGTATCTTCCTCTCTCCCGACTCCTCCTTCTCCCTCCCTAGTCTCTTCCTAACAAAATCGATGTAATCTTTCAAAATCGTCTTGCTAAAATAGAAAGCATCACTCGTTTTTACAAACAATGGTCATACGATCTCTCCAGCTAAGCAGCTTTCAATTTCCTAGACGCAGATCAAAATATCATAATCAACTCTAAATCCACTCTCAGAAGAACTCACGGTGTGCAATCCCGACTGAACGAAACCGGAGAACGTCTCGCTCCTAACTCAATCAAATCGAAGTAGTGCAACTTCTAGGATCTCCCTATTTTCAACTCCGCGTTCTCTCCCTCTTTATCACTATCCCTCTCTTAAACTAAACACAAGCATCAAATCGATCAAAGCCGCCTTATCAAACGAATCAAGCAACAGCTGCACGACCTCTCCAACTAAAAAACTTCGCGCAGATCACAGCTTCCTACGTAGCCTCTCGAAATCAGAATCCACTTCCGAAGAAACTCCCTCTCGACTGTCTCAGAGCCAGCAAGCAACAAGAGTTTAGATGAAGTGCCAAGTTCCTAATAAAAGCCACACAATCTTTAGCCTTCTCTCTTAAACTAACACAAGCATCAAATCGATCAAAGCTGCCTTATCAAACGAATCAAGCAACAGCTGCCTAACCTCTCTAACTAAAAAACTTCGGGTGTGCAACTTCTTGGATCTCCCTATTTCAAACTCCGCGTTCTCTTCCTCTATATCTCTAGCCCTGTCTCTTAGACTAACACAAGCATCAAATCGATCAAAGCCGCCTTATCAAACGAATCAAGCAACAGCTGCACGACCTTTCCAACTAATTTTTTTGGCGCAGATCACAGTTTCCTACGTAACCTCTCGTAATAAGAATCCACTTCCGAAGAAACTCCCTCTCGACTGTCTCAGAGCCAGCAAGCAATAAGAGTTTTGAAGAAGTGCCAAGTTCCTAATAAAAGCCACACAACAGCAAACCCGACCGACAAAGCGACCGTCCACTATTCACTTCGTCAACAGACTCTTTCAGAATTCAGCCTCCTTCACCGAGAACTTGCCAATTCGTATCTCGACATCGCCATAACCAGCAACCTCGACAACGGCGAATGTTCCCGAAGCCTGCTCTGGTAAAAGCAGGCCCGGCAACGGTGGCACTTGCCATTTGCCAAGCACTTCTTGAGGATGTACCTATGCACGTTGATATCACAACCACGAATCGTAGATTTCCAGTATCTGTCATCTGTGAGAGCAATCGTAGATATGGGATTTGCTGAGAATGTTCCGCAGTACAAAGATGGTTTCCGCACATGGTGGATCCTTGGAAATCTATGGATGGTGAACATAGATACGCGTGCACTGCGACGATGAACAAGGCAGCAACAATCAACCTCTGATGATTGCTTACAATGCCACGTGTAAGTCTTCACCCTCCCGAGTCAAGGTCGGAACTGCTCCTGCCTGCATTTTCCAAACATTTCGTAATTAAGTTTAGGGAATTACTACAGCGACACCCTAAATTGCTAACGGGACATCCATCTGAGCATTAAAATGTTTTTAATGCAGATTTTGCTAATTTTTTTAATTTGGATCAAAGTATCTGCTTCACCTTTATCATTCTAAGGGTATACAAAAAAAAGGTGTGTTTAAATTTCAAATTAAAATATAAGACTTTTGAGTTACATAAAGCAAAAATATATAAAAAAAAAAATAGTATTGGTGCAATTTTATATATATATATATATATATATATATATATATATATATATATATTTGTGTTTGTCATGTTTTCTTTCAAGGAGGTGATAATGTTGTGATTGAATGAATGATGAACCACTTAATAAATCAAAAATAGCACTAAATTATTGAATTTCATGCTCAGAGGAGGTGTCCCGTTAACAATTTAGGGTGTCGCTGTAGTAATTCCCTAAGTTTAACCCTTTAAAGATGGATCCTATGTGTCATGTAAGCAAATTTCAAAATTCTTCATTTGAAATGCTTCCTTCTTGTCACCATGCGTAGGAGATTTTTTTTTTTTTTTTGTATTTCTTGGGGTGAAATATATGTCCTGTAGGAGGTTGCAAAGTTATCAAAAAATTGTGAAGATTTTAAATTTTAAAAGTAGAAATAAAGAAAACATGTACTAGAATCATGCTTAACTTAACCCTTAAAGGACAAGGCTACAACCATGGATTTTTTATGATATTGCAATAATCTTCCAAGAGTTAATTTGGCAATGTAACCAACTTCAGAATTTAATATTATAAGTTTAGTAGAAGAAGGTATGTGCATACTACTTGTATAATATATATTTTGGTGAAAACTTGAAATTATTGTAATTTTTTGAAGCAAATGTTAAAGAAATTCATATTAATTACAAAATATATTTAGTTATGCCAATTTTTTATATCATGGATGTGAATCTCAATGAAGATCATCATGATGAAATTTTTCTTCCCATGTTGGTAAAATTAGAAAAGTAACCATTCCATGGTAATAGGTGTTCAACTTGTGATAGTAATAAAAATTTCAAAACTTAAATTTTTATAGGAATTTAAAGTATAGGGAGAAACAAGATACAATAAACTTTCTATTGCTGGTTATGATCAAACTAAAAATAAATCATTTTAATAACTCACACTGAGTTTTGGTAAAAAGATTCTCAAAATTCAAAATACATTACATGGTGGTGCATCTTTAAAACTCAATTGGCAAGTGTGACCCTTTTGTGAACATTGTGCATACAAAAGCTATCTATCTACATGCTCTAAATTGCACTAATCATAATCCCAATGAAATCTTGGATGAGAAAAAATGTTATTCCACTATTAAAGCAATATTCCATCATCTAGAAGCCACAAAATGGCTACAACAATGTTTAAGGGGTAAAAATTCTGAATTTTGTCACTTTTGTATTCTACACTATAGACCGTCATGGTGCAAACAGTTCTAAATTTGGAAAAATGATAATAGGCTTGCAACTTCATATTGTTATGAATTCTTTGTTTTAGATTTTTTAAAAATTTATAGTGGAGAAAAAAATAGGATTAAAAAGCATTATTTCATTAGATGCGTTGAAAATCAAAGTTACTGTATTTAATACCAAATTTATTTTTTATGAACTAAGAGCCATAAGTATTAAAACTCATTGTACATACATGTTGTTTTACTTTGTTAGATACTTTATATGCAATCCTATTTAACAAACGTGATTTGAAATTGAATTGATGTTTTATCATTTATAGAGGCATGCAAAAATATGGATGGTTTCTTTTGTTTATTCATTGGCCATATTCAAATTATAATTATTAATAAAAATAATTTGACTTTTACAAGGTTAAATTTGATGTTCACATTGTGCCCAAGGTCCATTGGTCTTTTAAGGGGACACTTGGGCCTTTAGGGGTTAGATAACATTGTACAAAAAAATCAATTGCACAAAAAACATCATGCTAACTAAACTAATAAAAGTAGGAATCAACTAGGGAGACACTCCCTATAGTCCAACCTCTTAAATCTAAGATGATTATTATGTCAAGATATGAAATAAAACCAAAACAATATTTTAGCACACATTTGTATCTGCAAGCGTTGCAAACATACAACAAATATGTCTCATTTGTGATTCGGTCAAGAGTTAAACTTACAAACAAAGGGGACAACTAGTTTTAACTCTTGACCATGTCCCTATGAGACATATCTGTTATGTTTGCAATGCTTGTAGATGTAGATGTGCGCTAAAATATTTTTCTGATTTTTTTCATATTTCAATGATTGTAATAATAATCTCAATTTTAATAGGTTGGACTATACGGGTGTCTCCCTAGCAATTGGGGGTGTCTCCCTAGCAATTGGGGGTGTCTCCCTACTCATTCCCTAAAAATATTGTGGTATGCCTAGCAATTGGGGGTGTCTCCCTACTCATTCCCTAAAAATATTGTGGTATGTATAGAAAGAAATACAATCAACATAACTGACATGCTACTTGAGCTAACACTCTATATGTGGTATAAATGGAATGAATAAAGAAGTAACATAAATAGTACAGATATACCTACATAATCTCTTAGCGCCTAAATCAATCAGTTGTCCACAATTGTTTTATGTAATTCATATAAAAAGAATCTCTTAGTATCCCCCCAGATGCTATTACAATTTTATAAACAATGAATCATCCTTACAAGATGGATGAATTCAATGGCTTTAACACAAATAAATAATAAATAACAAAAAATGGTACATGTTAATTTTGTGTTTTTGAAAAGGAACTGGAGATTTCCTCATAGAATGAATACATATATAGAGCATGCTTAAATGGATTTGTAAGATTTCGGACCTCCTAATCCTCAATACTCATGTAAATTTTGTCAGTCTGTTTCTGGATATGAAAACATACCCCCTATGTCATGGCACTAGGATCAGTTGAATTTTCTTCTTAATTTTTTTGATCCAAAAAAAATCATATTTAGATTGATATTTACAATTGGCCTTTAAAACTTCCTTTGGCCAGTTATGTTACATCATAATTTCTGTTGAAGCCATTTATTGGAACCAAAAAGGTTGATCACTCTAGCTTATTGCGCACAAATGCACTAATGCATATGCATGGAAATCATTCAACAAAAATTGTGAGGTTTTGGGCCGTTTGAAAGATAAAGAAATTAAGCTCTCAAGTAGTATTTGGAGACTCAAACCTTTGTATAATAATTCTTCAAGTAAAGAAAAGACAAAAATCATTCTTGGTAGAAATATACGTTAGCGCATCACATGTATGATGTACAAAATCAGATGGTTTTGAATGATAGATAATTGAGGTATAATTTTTATTATTCAAATTTTTCTACGTCAACATTTACCATCTCATAAATTTCAAAAGTAATCCAAAAGAAAGGATACGAACACAAAGTTTAAGATGCGGAGAGTCGCACTTCATGAGATCCCGACCGTGCATAAGAGCACAAGAACGATGCGGAGAGACCGCAAAGGAAGCTAAACAAGTTTAATGGACGGCTGAGATGAAGGCATGACTCAAGGCCAGCAGATCGGGGCCGTCCACACGAGTCCATTCGGAGCCCTCGCCCCCTCGCAGCCTTGAGCCTTGCTCTTCGACGGCCTTGCTCTCACGCCTCGTCCTCCGTTGCCCTTGCTGTTCGCGATTGTGCTGCTGTCCCGCATGGGAATGTTCGATCGTCGACCCCCGCCCTCGCTTTGCTCGCCCTCCTGCACGTAAGTCTTCGATCTCATCTCTTCACTCGCAAGCTCTCCTGTTTTTTTTTTTTTTTTTTTTTTCGCTCTTGCCACCTTCCCGAATACTTTTGTCGCAGTTTTTCAACTCGCCGAGACGATCCGGGGTTTGGGCAGGCTACTCTGGTCCGCAGCGATGGCCAAAGAGACCACGCAGACGAGAGAGCGATTTTTGCGTTTCTCGTCGGCGTTTTAGGAGTTGCAGTAAATTGCACGGGACTGCCTTCTCGTTTCTTCCCAGTCCATATCGGCCTGAGATAGTTGTTAGGGTTTAGAGCTTGTGTAGAAAGTGGCAGTGTACGGGAAGGGCCGCAGATGTACCGAAGCGTTTCACACACAGTGCGGTGGGCGTTCCTCGCCTTGTTAGAGGCCGGCATTGGTACGAATGATCATCACTAAACCGCGACGGACTCGCGAAACAACAGGGCTGCAGCTTTCGTGTCGATACTGTTGTGGAGACGCTGCCACCTTGGTTTTAGCTCGAGCAAACGGGCACGTAGACGCTGTGAAACTGGACTTTAGGCAGGGGCGTTGCTGTCGGGAAATCGCCGTGAGGAAGCAAGGATTGTTCCGAGAGCTGTCTGAGCGAGAGAGCGAGCGCCGGTGTAGTGGCGCGGGGTTAGCGTGGACTCGAGGCATCGTGCGCTACTGAGTGCATTGCCGTGGATTTCGCCGCGCCGGGTCTGGAGCTGGCGAGGGTTTTGTGGAGGCAGGACGGGGTTGCACGGGGGGGGGGGGGGGGGGGGGCGAGTCGCAGGGGCAGAATCCGAGTAATGACGTGGTGAGGTGATTGTTTGGTGTACAGGAGTTGAAGCTTGCTGTGCGGTGTGAGGACTTCAAAATCTTGGAAAGGGGGGTTTATTGGCGGGACCGTTCGGAGTGGAGAGCGCGGGGAGCATGATGCAGTCGCCGGTAGGGGTTGGCCCCCCGAGCGCTCAGGCGGAGGGGCAGCCGCAGCAGTGGGTGATGATGCAGCAGTCGGGCATGCAGCCGCAGCATCACGAGGAGGTGAAGACGCTGTGGGTTGGAGATCTGCAGTATTGGATGGACGAGAACTACTTGCACACGGCCTTCGTGCATACGGGAGAGGTACTTGTTGGTGCATATGCGCGTTTGTTGGGGAAATGTGAGGGCTTGCTGTAGTTTGTCAAGAAGCGTCGGTGCAGGCTCCCCTTGGCCCGAACGCCGGGGGGGACGTGCAATATTTGGGTGCGCGAGCACTCTAGCCGCGGGTTCTGGAGTGGAGGCAGCCACCCGAGTTCCCGCCGTTTGTTATGGCGGAGCGAGTGAGGGCAGATTTGGATTTGCTAGTTCGGATGGATGTCTTGGAATCGGCATGTCCATGGGAGTGGTTGCGTGCGTTGTGTGTCTGGCGAGCGGTCGGTACAGACACGAGGAGTCGAGGAGCGATATGGGGTGGGAGGAAGGTTGGGAGGGTATCGGTTTCTCCGTTTTCCGGGGGTATCGTTCCGTGTGTTTCCGAACGCATCGGAATCGACCTTCTCCGCCGAAGGTGCTAGTCTATTGCGGCAGCGGGGCGCTCGTGCGCAAGCGATTCCCATGGTGGAGGAAGTTGTTCCATCAGGGAGGAAGCTGTCGGGAACTGAGCTTGTGCGCCGAGCCTGGGAAGTTTAGGGGCCGTCGGTCGAGCAGCGTGGTATCGTGGGGAGTCGGCGACGGGAGGGGCTTCGGAAGTTTGGGGATGCTTCGAGAGGTTCCGGGGATATGTGGGAGAGGGAGTTGCGGTCTTTTGAAAAAGGCGGTCCATTGACGGGTGGTTCGGGGACGGTGTTGCAGGTGCAGTCCGTGAAGATCATTCGCAACAAGCAGACGGGCTATTCGGAGGGGTACGGGTTTGTGGAGTTTGTGTCTCACGCGGCGGCGGAGAAAATATTGCAAGCTTACAACGGCACTCAGATGCCGAACACGGAGCAGCCTTTCCGGCTGAACTGGGCTTCTTTCGGCATAGGGGAGAGGCGTCCGGAGGCAGGGCCGGAGCACTCGATCTTCGTGGGAGACCTGGCTCCCGATGTGACGGATTACATGCTGCAGGAGACGTTTCGCACTCGGTATCCGTCCGTGAAGGGCGCGAAGGTGGTGACGGATGCCAACACGGGACGGTCGAAGGGGTACGGGTTCGTGAGGTTTGGCGATGAAATGGAGAGGAACCGGGCGATGAGTGAGATGAACGGAATTTACTGCTCGAGCAGGCCGATGCGAATCAGCGCGGCGACTCCGAAGAAGTCTCTGGGCCCCGCGCAGCTGAACCCGAAAGGAGGTGCGCGTTTTATCGTGTCCGTGTGTCGATACGTGTGTGGGCTTGTATCGTTTGTGAACCTTTGCACAGGCCGTGAGCACGGCAGAGCTTGTGGCTGGATGCAGCTCGTGGTCAAGCCAGTTAGGAGTGACACTCAGACGCCGTGCTGCTAGTTGCAGTTGCGTGTGCAATGCGGTGGGAGGATGTTTGGTGAGGGAATGTTTGGCGGAGGGCGAGTGAGGTCGTGTTGGTGAAAGTTTGATCTGGTGGGGTAAGCTTACGAAGTCAGTAATCTGTGTCGAAGCAGGAGGGGAAGAGGCTTGCTACCAAGGGTGGCTACAAAGAGAGCCCGGCAACTGGGAAAGCAGCGTCAGTAGTGGGTGGCCCGTGATTTAGGTCAGTGTCCCTGTTTGCACGTTTTGCTTGTGCATTTCGTGCTTTCGGTTTTAGTGTTTCCTTTGTGGCGCATGAAAGATGTTGACTTCGCAAGCCGTGCGGATTCGTCGTCCGCGTGTTCCACGAGTGTGGTCCAGGGTCCTGTCCAGCAGTAGCATCGGGAGGCGGATTTCGATTGCCGATTCGCAGTTCTTTTGTTCGCGGGTGTCATATTGCCGCGTTCTGCGTCTGGATCGTTTAGGACCGAGGAGAGGGCAGTATGGTCGATGTCGTCCTGACGGGGTGGTATCGACCGTCCACCAAACGGCCGACACGGACGAGTGGTCGAAGTAGGAATCGTAGTTGTAACGGGCCACTCCAGGTCTGACGATGGTGAATTGAGTTGAGGTGTGTCGGTCGTGCCCCTGGGGCTCGGTTGTTGTGGGTGGCAGCGCAGCAACGGACCGGCCTGGGTCTGTGGCTGTTGAAGTCGGAGGTAGATGGTACCGTGGAGACGTGAGGTGCGGTGTCTGGGGTTTGGCGGTGCGGTCGTTGGGTCCGTTGGGTAGCTGCCTAGCGACCGAAGCGTGGGTGGCATCTGTATGCTGATCTGATGCGTGTTCCGGGCGGAGATGTTGTCTGACGGCGGTGATGTGGGTGGTGATTGAGTGGATGCAGCTTCTCCGGTAGCCGTTGCGACGTACACGGCGTACGGGGCCCCGGCGCCGTCTCCGCAGTCGTTCCCCACGGACAACGACCCGAACAATACAACTGTGAGTTGATATCCTGGCGTTTTTGTTTGGAGTGGGGCGTTGGCCGGGCAGTTTTTTGCGTCTTTCGTGACATGAGAGTGCGCTTTCGGTTGTTTGCCTGGTCTTGTGTGTGCGGAGAGGTTGGCGGGTTTGTAATGTCGGAGGAAACGGAGATGGGCTGGCGCGGCGGAAATGGTGGGGCTTGTGGTTGGGCCCAGCGCCGGGAGCCAGCCCGAACCGGAAATGGTGGTATGTTCGGACGAGTAATCGGTTGTGATGGTGACATGTTGTGTGGATGGATTGTGTTAGCAGATATTCGTGGGAGGGCTGGATCCGGCTGTGGGCGACGAGGACTTGAGGAACGTGTTTGGGCAGTTCGGCGAACTGGTTTACGTGAAGATTCCTGCCGGGAAAGGCTGCGGTTTCGTGCAGTTCACTCACAGGTGCGTGCCTGGTTGTAGTTGCGTCTAGCCTGGTGTTGGGAAGGGCCTCTTTCCTGCAGAGGTATGTCGAAGGACCCGGTTTGACGTAGCGTTGGGTGCGTAGTGGTCTGGTTTTCTGCGACTGGGCAGCCGGCTCGACACCAAGCGTCATGGGAGTGGAATGAATACGCGCGTGATATTGGTAGGGTCCGGTTTAGGAACGGGGGCAGGAGTGGTCACAGCTGGCGTGTCGAAGGGGATGCTCTGGGCAGAGGAGCGGGTCCGCGTTGGGCCACGTGGGAGTGGTTTGCGGGAGTGAGTGGTGGATGGCTTTTTCACGCGACCGTGGATGGAGGCTTACCGTTGTGCTCACGTGCGGTGGTGGTGTTTCAGAGCGTGTGCGGAGGAAGCCCTGCAACGGCTCCACCAGACGGTGATCGGAACGCAAGCGGTGCGGTTGTCGTGGGGCAGGAGCCCCGGCAACAAGCAGACAGCCGATGTAAGTGGAAGTCTTGAGGTGTATGGCTGAGTGCGGGGTGTGGAGTGTTGGAATATGCTGCAGGTTGACAGTGGGTTGTGGGTAGGGCGTGTGGAGTAATGGGTGTCGGTTTGTGTGGGAGCAGGCCGGTTGGGGGCAGCAGCAGGATCCCAATCAATGGAACGCAGCAGGCTATTACCAGGGGTACGCACAGGGGTACGACCAGTACGGATATCCGACGCAGCCCCCGCAGGACCCCGCATATGCTCAATACGGAAGCTACCCCGGTTATGGGAATTATCCTCAGCAGGTATGCTAGTGTTCTTATTCCCGGTTTCTCTCAGTTGTGTTTGTTTGGTGTCGCGGTTGGTGGGGGTCGGGGGAATCGTAGAGCGTGCCACCGCAACGCGTAGAGTGGGTCCGGTGTTGATGAATGCATAGACGGTCGGCGGTGGAGTGGAAGGTAGGGTTGCCTGGGTCCGTGCGGGGACTGTGAGTGCTGTTCAGTTGAGGGGTGTCGGGCCGTGCCGGTCTAGCGACGGCGTTGAGTTTGGGTGAGTACTGCTACGACCGAGTGGGTGGAATGCAGGGGCTCGTGGAGTTTTTCGACAGAATGTAGGTTGTGAAGTAGGGGAGAGAGTAGCGGTTTAGGTCCGTTTTCGGGGTCTCCGTGAAGGCGCAACGTGCACAATGTAGATTCCAAGCGCCGAGGATTGGGTGTAGTTTTTGCACTGGCGTTCCAGAGTGGCAGGGGAGTGGATGTTGTTGGGGTGGTTGTGCAAAGCAGCAGATGGTTTGTGGTGAGTAGGAGCGGGTTTGTTTGATGGTACAGTAGGTGTGTGGTGAGTGGTGGTGTTGTGATCCTGGTAGCGCTGCGCGTGAATGATTTTCTGAGGCTGGCTCTTCTGTGGTCGTATATTACAGTGAAGAGTTGAGCAACTGTGAGAAGTAATTCTCGGTGGAGCGTTTTTGGCGTGTGTGATCTATCTCAGTGCAGAATAGTTGTCGAAACTTGGAATGCCTTAAAAACCCCCACTTGTAATGATGGCAAGGCAATAGATGTTCAACTTTTTCAAGTCATAAGACGCCGACCTTGAAGCTGGTGTTGCAAGGCTTGCGGGGAACTGTGTATCTATGCTAGATTAGTCTGGTTGGACATGATTAGACGTATTGGGCTAGCTTTGAATGTCTCTATGGACTCCCCCCTCAGCAATCAAAAGTGTGAAGTGATTAGTCGACAAGGGAGGGATCCGGTCCTCTTCTTTTCTGTTGTATTGGCGTACGAGGCACGCGGGTGGCGTTTCCTGTCATTTTGTCTGTGTGCTACTATTGGGTTGAGTTGAGTTGAGTTGTGAGGGTTAGGGTTGTTTTGCAAAAGTTGTTTCACGGTGGAAGGCTTGGATGATCGAGTCGCGTTCTGCTTGTCGCACATGGTAATTTGATGCAAGGAAGCTCTGTGCATTGTTATCCAGCGGGTTACGGTGTGGACGGTTTGATGTTGTGGATGCTGTTAGTTTTGTGGAGGATGACTAGTTCCAAGGGCTCTCGGAGGGAGAGGGAGGGTGTTGTAGGTGAATTATGAGTGGTAGGAGGTCGTGGCAATGGCCAAGGCTGGGGAAGAGAGCTTCAAGTGCGGGAGCTGTGTGGACTCCTCTTTATTTGTATATTCTGGGTATCGCATATATGTGCACATCACTATCGTTAGGGTGACGCACAGGCTTCAGTTGCTGTAAGCGCCATCCCTTCGGCGGAGCAGAAGGAGGAGGAGATCTTTGACCCGCTGGCCCCTCCCGATGTGGACAAGTAAGTTCGCCCCAGAGTTGTTTTCGTGTCTTGTGGTGACCCTGTCGAGGTCGGAGCCGGTTGCCGTATGGTGTGCTCGGCAGCGTCTTTTTTCTTTCTTTGTGCGGGTGTTCGTGCTGCTGTATCTGTGTCGCCTCAAACCGTGTATGGGGCACTAGTAAGGTTACGAGGGCCGGGAGGTGGATGTCCGACTCACGCGGGGCTGGCGGGTGCAGGTTGAACGCGACGTACATGGCGGTTCACACAGCTCCTTTGCTGGGTCGCCATTTGTGGCTGAAGACGTCCGACCACGGTCAAGCGCCGATTAGCTAGGTTTACACGTGGTCTGCTTGTGCCGGGTTTACAACCGATCACGGGGCTCTGATTGCGCAGCGCTGTCCGGTTGTAGACCGGACGCGCCCGCCGAGATGAGATGAGATGGAGGCAGAGAGGATCCGTGTTCTGGTTTTTCTGTTTTTTTTTGCTTCTTCTTTTGTTTCTTCAAAGTCATAATAGGGAGGATATCTAGAGTTGAGAGACCGCACATGCCTGTCGTTTCTGCTTCGTCGTGGCGTTGGTGGGTATCTGGTAGAGTGGGGTGGTATGCGTTGCTTGCCGGTGCGTGGCCTGCAGTCTTGTTGGATTCCATGATTGTTGAATGTCTTTGTGGTCGTGGCAAGCTGGCGTCTCAAGGAGTCGCTTATAGTGCGTGGTCCATTTGTCCGGTGGAACTTCCTCAGGCATGTATGTCGTGCGCATGGTTTTCCTGCTTTGGCGGAGCGGTCCGGATCACCGGTATAATGCATTCCGAGGATGAAGTTTGGATTACCGCATCCTTGAATCAACCGGAGTGACTTTGGAATTTTAGTGTCGGTAATGTTGAATCTGAAACCTCATGCACTAAATGTACATCCTACCGATGTTTCCCACACTAACTGCCACCACGGCATGGCAGCCAGACGTTGGGAGTTTTGTCACGTCACTATGTCCAGCGGCAGGTTTGACCAGGGATGGATAAAATTCTACTACTGTAGGATAGCAAGGTGTGCGGTGTCTTGTGGGATCCTTACAGAGGGCCCCTCCTCTCCCTTTGCATCCAAAGCATCCGTAGAGGGCACGCTTATTGTGATGCTGCCTCTGATGGAGGCATTGCACACTTACATCATCACACTTACAGCATCTCCACCGGTTCAGACTCGCTTAAAGTTTTCCATCTGGTTTGGCGAGTACTGAAGGCTCCCAATCTCCGGCCATGCTCTTTGAAAAGGTGGCCCAACACTCCAAGACACTCCATAAATAAGCAGTTGACCACTTATCTAGGGAAGTATAGGATAAAGTTCACTAAAGTTAGGGTGAATAGTGCATTAATAGTGGTTGAAGAGTGGCTTGCTAGACTCGTCAAATAAGAGAGTTTGAGTGTGGCATGAGAGGGACTTGGCTGTTTTTCATCCACTTTGAGCGAGCCAGAGTCATTGGTGGAGATGCTCTTTCATCATCTCTTGCAGAATGTTACCTAAGCCCTGTGCTCCTCAACTGTAATGGCTTCCTCATTTTCAATGCCCAACAATGTTGAACATGCCCCTATGTAGGCTGTGGGGCTTCTGACTTGAGTTGCAACTTTTCAGCTTTTAATAGGTCCCCTTCACGGTTTGTAGTGAGCATTGTACAGGCACTAGCATTGTTAGGTATTGTCCATGCACAATCCCACTCCATAGGCAAGTGTGCCCTTGTGATTTGTTGTAACGTAGGTACATGTCTTGAAGGTTTCAGGGTTACAAAAGAACTTCAAGCCTCATCGTGAAGGTTCCCAACATTCTCTCGGTGAAGTCTCATTTATCCGGGTGTTGCATAGCATGTTATAGGAGATGTTCTTAGGGCCAATTTAGACCAAGATGTCTAGCGGTTTTGGACAAAAGCTCGTGTCTTGTAGTTTGTCAAGTAGGCTTTGGAGGTAATTTGCCATGTTAGCATGGATTTTGTGTGTCCATTGAATGGGTTCATACGAAGCACTAGATATCTAGTACTTTAGGTTTTTGCACGTTGATTTGATAAATTCTAGAAACACCATGTATGAAGTGAGAATTGAATTATAATGATGTAGTAATTGATTGTATAAATCTTTATTTCGGTAATGGACATTGTTCTTAACCTCTTTCTTTTGTCATTGATGTAAGAAATTGCTCTAGAAGTAAGATAGGAACATTGATAACCGTCAAATTAAGAGCTTTGAACATGACTATTAATAAATATCTAGCAAATTATAAGATCGTATTAACAACAGAAAAATTATAAGTTTGCACTTTTGAATGTATTATTTGGATATTGTGAGAATAAGTTGTGAATTTTCAAGGAGCAAACTGCCATTACACCCATAACCAACACTGAGGTTTCATGTTCACATGTTGTACATACTTGTCATTACATCTATTTACTTCCACAAATTTTTCAAAATTTCAGAGGTGATGGTTATGTGGACCCTGGGTGGTCCTACTTTATCCTAACAATGAATTGATACAACTCTAAAGACATACTAATAATATTTTATATGCTTTCTAAATATATTTCAAAAACACCAAATTTTTTTTCAAAAGTATTTCTTTAGAAAACTGAAGTAATCAATAATTTTGTAAGATTTTATAAAAATATATTTTTTAAATTGAATCAATCAAAAAATTAGAACATGTTACCTCACATATTATTGAGAATCTCCAACAAATTGTATACTTGAAAGTTTGAATGTAGAATCTTATTATTCCTTCCATATTAAAAGTTTGTGAGTATTTTGTATCATATTTTTGCACTTTTTTTACATGAGTGCCTAATTTAGATTATATATATATTATTTTCAACTTTTTGGTCACATAGTCATTTTGAAGAAGTCATCATTTTACTTCTACTTTTTCTTTCCACAATAACGTTAAATATCAATTTCAATCTTTGAAATTTTCTAAGTTCAAATAGTTTGAGCAACATAGTTCAATAGAAGCATTTGTAAACTATAATAACACCACTTTACACAAACATTAAATTTCAAAAGCATATGAAGTAGCAGTTGTGCAAAGATTCCATGTAGTTTGGTAGTAATTACATGAAGTGGTAGTTTTTATTGCCTTCTATATAATTAAATGAAAGTAAAGTACAGCACATGCATGTGAAGTGCAATTTAGTTAAACTAACTTCATGACTTTTTTAAAATTGACATATGAATTTGTAGTGTTGGTTGCATTAATCTCTAGTTATCTTTCTTTAATTCCACATTAAGTATAGTTTGGACATTCACTAGTAGAAAAACTCCATCCAAAGCAACAAAAAATCAACAATTTCTTGTTGCTTTGGGCACTTGCACACGCTAATTGACTAATTTAACATAATTATGTAGAAAACTACTTACATTCTGTTGATTTGGACACCATTGACTAAATCAACAAAAAAAAATTTGGAATCTTTG
Source organism: Ulota crispa (assembly GCA_963920765.1). Classification (NCBI taxonomy): domain Eukaryota; kingdom Viridiplantae; phylum Streptophyta; class Bryopsida; order Orthotrichales; family Orthotrichaceae; genus Ulota; species Ulota crispa. The sequence goes on from OY987242.1 coordinate 22,566,282, forward strand.
AGAACCTATGAAGATCTTTTGGAATCTTTGAGAATCTTCTTAGATTCTATAGAACTTGTGAGAATCTTTGAGAATATTTGAAAAATATGAGAATTTTTTTAGAATCTTTTAGGATTCTTTAAGGATCTTTTTGGAATCTTTTTGGAATCTATGAAGACCTTTTGGAATCTTTCATAATCTTTGTGGATTCTTTTAGAATCTTTTGGAAAATTTTGAGAGAATTGAGAAATCTTTGAGAATCTTTGAGAATCTTTTAGGATTCTTCAAGAATCTTTTTGGAATATTTTAGAATCTTTGAGAATCTTTGGGAATTTGTTCCAAGTTTTTAAGGAATCTTTGAAAATCTTTGAGAATCTTTGAGAATTTTGGAGAATCTTTGAAACCTTTGAGAATCTTTTGAAGTTTTAAGGAATCTTTTAGAATCTTTTTAGAATCTATGAGAATCTTTTTGGAATCTTTGAAAATCTTCTTTGGAATCTTGAGAATCTTTTTGAATTTTTAATTATGAAATTTGAAAAATTACTTCAAAATCTTCATTAAAGTAGAGTCTCTTAAACTCAATTAGAGTTGTTTTAGGATCTTTTTGAAATTCATTAAAATACTTTAAATATTTTTTCATAAAAAACTATTAGAGTAGTTTGGGTTGTTTTTGAAATCTTTCTAGAATCTTTTTGGATTGCATGAAAATGTTTTGAAGTTTTGAAAAATAAAAGAATTTTTCAAAAAAATCAGAATCTTTTAAAATTTTGAGTGTGGCTTTTTTCTCCATTTTTCACAATTTGTTATGATTTAACATTAGTAGCTTTTAATTAAAGTCTTCTAAAAACATGACCAATACAACAAAAAATCAACAATTTTTGTTGATCTGGACACTTTTGGACACAACAAAACAACAGAAAATCCATGGTTTTATGTTGATTTGGACAATTTTGAACACAACTTAATTAAGTCAACAAAATTTTGTATAAAATGTACTGTGCAAGGTGCAGTAGACCATGCTTGTTGCTTTTGGGATAACAATGTAGGGTGGCGTAGTAGTATTCATGATTATAATTTGTTTAGTAAATCCCTTATAGGTAAATATTATAATGGAGGGAAACTCAATCTTTATGCCTTGCTTGATGACGTTGCTTGATGATGTTGCTTATCAACCTTGTCCTTGGATGTTGACACCTTACCTCAGTAACAAAGATGGTTTTAGTAGGGAATAAGCCCATTAGAATATTATCCAATCAAGTTATTGGATGTGTGTGGAGCATGCATTTAGTATATTGAAGTCACAATGGAGAATATTGTTAAAACAAATGGATTGTCCATTAAAGCATTTACCAGTTCATGTTACGATGTCGTGATGTAAATCATAGCATATAGTAAAAATAAATAAAGTCATTAGATTATAGTATGTGTAAAATGTACTCTTTTCCGTTCATTTGCAGTTTTATCCTTGATTAGTAACGTTATCCCGGATAAGGCTTTGATGAGACAACAACCTTTTAGAAGTGTTAGTTTACTGGAGTTATTAGAGTTTATTTTAGTGAAAGGATTCATAAAGCAATGGTCTAGAAAGACTTTTACTTTGGAGTTTATTTTAGGTAAAATATTTCATAGACCAATGGTAGAAGAGGACCTTTTACTTTATATCATCTCTCCATAGTATATATAGGAAACACAATTGAAAGAGGGTGTTCTTTGAAACTAAATTTTATTCTATACTTTGAAACATATTTCATTTTGTTTGTTCTCTTAAGCTTTTGATTTCTTATCATCTTGAAGTTTTTATTTTGAGAGGATTTTGTGCATACTATCTCTCACTTGATTCTTTGATACAGTTGCAACCAGATACCATGCGTGTTCTCAAAGCGTGCTCTTCTCTACCTGACAACGACGTGCTTAATTTTGCAAAATCTAACTAGAATACATAATGATGCATTTCATGTGCCATTGAATTTATGAGGCTAAATGTGAGCTACAACAAGATTTGTCAACATCTTCAGAAACTGCTGCTGCATCAACTACATTGTTGGAAGCTCAAAATGTTACTATAACGGTTGATGATTTTTACAACCATGCTTCATATGAAGTTGAAGCTTTGGGATGGAACTCAACTCCATCATATGCTAAAGAGCAAATGTGCATGCATCGAGATGCTATAGCTAAGTCATTATTTAGTAGAAAGCAACTTAGGGATATAGCAAGGGATGTAATATTCACTTTAGATTATTGTCTTCAAAGAGTGACTAAGGTTCCCATATTGTTTACAAGTTTTTCTTGTTCAAAAACTAACGTAAATAAAGCATTAGTTCAATTAAAAATGAATTAAATTTTTATCTCCCAAGTTTTGATTTTTTTTTTCCGTAAATATGTTATTTTGAACACATCTTTTTGTATTTAATAATGAGTATAATAATCTACAAATATTGCATGCACTATGGTACATTTTGCTATAATGAATTTATAAATAGTCTTTTTCTTTAAAACTTCATGAGAGTTATTATAAATTGAATATAAAATCAAGTTTTTATTAAACCATACAAATTCAAACTAGATATAGCAAATATTACATGGAAAAATTAAACACAACAATCTAAACATTATCATGTATTCATTGAAAGATTGTAAAGTATGACTATGACATTTTTAAAAGAGTAGAAGTTATTTGAGGTTTTAGATGCTTAAAGTAGACTTTAAAACAACTTATCAAACCACAAACTACTACATGTAAGAATTTCATAAGGTTTTTTTTTACTTAAAACCATTCTAAATACAACAAGATTGATAGTTTTGATTCCATAAATTTTTTTTCCCATCAATTTCAATAGTTTTTACTCCATATATATATTACATGAACTAGTTCAATTCCTGTAGAAACATATGCATTTGATTTCAGCAGTACGCTAATGCGTCCTAGTCCATACAATTTGTATTTTTTTTAATTAATTTTTTAGAAAATCAAAGAAAAGTTATAACAAATAGAATGTAATAAATGGTAAAAGAGCGCCTCAATTTTGAAATGCAATAATGTATTCAATTCAATAAAATTAAGAAACATATTATACTAGATGACCATTCATTCCATTAGTTATATTCAAACTACACATATGTTTTGTTTCTTTGTTGAAATCTTAAATTTTATACAAAGACTAAGATTAATTTAAAATGCACTAACATAGCATGCTTAGGGTTTGTATCCTCATGAATCTTTCATTTATATGAAGACAAGGAACGGCAAGAGTTGAAATTCAATTAAAAGGTTTTTATAACCTACCATGAAAGGACCAAATTTTTCTTTTAATAAATACTACATTTTGTTTTATTTTTGGGTTACTACAATATCATGAAATGTCAAAACATGGCATCTTTGGCAATGTAGGATGTTCATATTGTAAAAAATTTATTTTGACATTAATTGTTTTACTAATTAATACAAGATGAAAACAAACAAACATTATGTTACTTATGAGGCCATCCAAGTAATTTAGCCCTTCCATGTTTGAGCATGCCATTGTGACCAGTATAATACAAGATATCCTCCTTGTATTTGGAAAGGATCCACACTTTTATTATGTATGAGATCAGGAAAGAAGTAGAAATATCATAAATGCAATTCTACTAAGCTATTTGAGATCTCAAATTAAAATTTCTTATTGGTGGCAATTGCCAATTATACAACATTATATAAGTTGCCCTATGGGCTACACTCATTTACAAAGAATCCCATGGTCAAAGCATAGATCTTTTTGAAGCATATAAGTGAAACAATATCTAGTATGTGTTGCTCTAGAGGAACAAATTGAAGGAAGGGCTCCTTTTGATACCGTATTGCCATTGCAAATAGAAATTTGTCACTGAGAGTTTGAGACATAAAGAAACCAAGTGATATTAGTAATAGCCCCATAAAATGGTTACCTCTTAAACAATCAACTCAAAAATGTCAAATGACAAAAAACAAAGAAATGCAAAAACCATTCATATACTACACAGACTAACAAATAGTACACCTCACAAGAGCCAGGAGCCCAAGATCATAGTCCATCTAGATGAAATAACCAAAAAACAAGGAGCACAAACAAAAAAACATTGCAACCACAAACAAACACAATTGGCCGCAACTAAGGTCAATATAACACATCAATAGAAAAAAGTGGTTGCCAAAACAATAGCGGAAAGCCCAAACAAATGATTCCATAGTTGCCATAATCCTAGATCCGATTCCCATTGCGAGCGCCCTGTTGAACTCAATCGAACCATAGGATGCAAAGTCCATCACAATTGCAACAAACAAATGGCAACTCTTTCTTTTCAAAAGATCATTGTGCAAAAAAATAAAATCCCTACTGCATGACGACGACACCAAGGTTGCTAAACCATGAGCGGAGAGCAATGAGCGTTGAGCGGTGGGCAGACTTTTCATAAAATTTTGAAAATTGAAAATCATATTATAAAAAGTTTCATATTATTGTAAGTAGACAAAAATGATCATTATATGAATAAATGCTTTGGATGATATTTGAAATTCATCCATTGAAATAAACAAATGAAAAATCATATTGAATGAATGAAAATTGAAATGGATGAATGTAAATGAAAAGAAGGCAACAAACATGCTGCAAATCCATTTAAAAAGATATATATTACAAAAACAAATCAAGGCATCATACTCAAAATTAGAGAATACAAACTTTCATAGATACCCATTTTTTCAATAAAAGAAAATCCAGTACAAGATTTCTTCCATTGCCAACAAATTCAAAAATAATAAATCAAGTACAAATTCACATTAAACCTTTCATGTACCATTGCTATATTCTTGTGGTACTCTCAATTCCAATGAACCCAAAGTCCTTAATTTTCACTTTACAATTTTGAGCACATTCAAATTTTACAAATACAAGTCTACAATGATAGCAATGAAATAATGTTATAATCTCTATTAAAAAAGGATTTAATTTTATATCTCAAATTCCAAAATTAAAGTATACTTTTAATTGCCAATTTAACATTTTTTAGTGTTAATATAATATTTCTTTTAATATGTTGAACACATTTTCAAAAAAAAACTGAACAAAAATTCAATTAAGAAACATTTTATGGTGAAAAGTTTAAACCCAAATAAACTTGTAAAATTATTAAACATAAGATTGACTATGATTTATTCATTTGGTAATTTACCACATTAAAGTACTACAAACGCAATATTTAATCAATTAGAAAAAATGAAATTGTGGGACTTTTGGATTTTTTGTTTTATAAAGAGAATTCAATGAATTCATTTTATAAAACATAAAATCCAAAAGTCCCAAAATGTCACTTTCTCCTAATTTAATAAATATTGCGTTGAAGACATCTTCTCACTCTTTATTAAATAAGAAGAATGCCAAAAAATGTAAATTGACTTTTCATTGTGGATAATTATAGAAATTGAAAAAAATCAATGAATGCATAAATAGAAATCTAATTTACAAAAACTTTGGAGGCACTTCAAGGCATTTTTAAAACCTAAGGGGGCATTTGGCATGGCCACAGTACCATTACATGAAAAGTGGACTAAAATTGTGAACCAAACATCTTGAGTAATTCACAATGCTATGCCAAATGCTGCCAATGCACTACTGCGTATTGCCCTTTACTTCAAGTTTGTTAAAAATGGCCCTATGTTAATGAAGATTGTCAAAACCACAATTCTTGGCCAATTTGCCATTTTCTTTTCCCCTCCTCTAAAGCTAGCTAAAATTTAAAGCTCCATCATTCATATTTTGAATTTTTTCTTCTATGTGGAAGCTATAAACTAATGAAATAATGATTTTATATGAGAACTTGATTGAAGCTAGCTTCTCATTCTAAATTTTTAGTATACGTTTCTCAATTCTAAATGTTATGAATTTTTTTAGAAATAAGACCAAGTTTGATACAAAGACATGCTAAAAATTAGAAAGAAAAAAACTAAAAACAATTGCTGCAAAAGCCTCCCCAAATTATATCATTGAGTTTTATTATAATTATTTGAAGAGAATTTATTTTGACAATTATTATTTTGACAACTATATGTTAACCCCTAAATGCCCAAGCCCTATATGGGCTCTTTGGACTTTCCATGAAACTGAACAATCAATCAACCTTTTCATAAATTCCATCAAGTTTTTTTCAATTGTAACCGTACAAATTTAAACCAAACATGTTAGAGATTGTATGGAAAAAGAAAACACATCAATATCACTTATAATTTGAAAGATTATAACATTTGAACATGAGGGTGTTAAAAGTGCAAAAGTGACTTAAAGCTTTCTCATCCTCATTTCACATGTCAAATCTGAAAAGTTGGTGACTAAAAAAATATGGGGTTTAAGATCATTACATGTCTAACTCTAATCAATTTACAATTTTTGAAATCTACTCCTACATTAATTTAAATGGATTTCTAATGTGGATTTTTCTCCAAGCTCTAGTATATTTAAGGCTCATTTTCAAGATCTTCCTACACTAGAAAAGTCAAGATTGCAGTGGACACCTTTGTACAAAATCTCGAGTAAATCACCAACTTTCATTTTCAAAATCAGATTTTTGATGTTGAAAGTAGACTTCAAAACAAACTTATACTGAAAATAATGATTTGATAAGGTTTTATTCATCTTCAAAGTTTTGTAAAGACCCAAGTATGGTCGCTTAGGCATTTAGGGGTTAAGGTAGTTTGCGTAGAATCTTAAATATTGTTGGCTTCATATGCTTTTGCAACACAAATCTTTTTTACATTGAGCACGTTAAGAGCAATCTTTTTTGTTTTGCATAATAGAATAAAGGCCATTTGGAACCAACTCGGAACCTAGGTGGGGTATATGAGGGTACAACTAATTTGTGTTTTGAACAAAGTTTCATTTTCATTGGCTGTAGAAGCACAATTTATTTGTTGTTTTGTTTTTTGTTTTGCATCCAAATTCTTTTTTTGCTTTTTACAAATTTGGTTTTTGTGTCATAGGACCCATCTCATAACCTAAGAGGTCTACTTATGCTCAATACAAGTTTTGTAAAGAGCCTTATTGGAATCCGATAGGGCTCTTTAAAATAATAATTTTATTTTATTCTATTTTGTTTTGGATTTTTTTCACAAATTTATTTAATTTAAATTTTTTTTATAGATTTTGTTTTTGTGTCTTGGGACCCTTCTTGGAACCTAAGAGGCCTACTTGTGATGGATAAGGATTTTGTAAAGGGCTCCTCGGATTTTGAGGAACACTTCTAAAAATAGTTATTTATTATTTATTTATTTTCAAATGTTTTTTTGCCAAAATATTAAAAAAAAATATATTTTTATTTTTACATTTCTCAGTTTTGTATCTTAGGACCTTTCTTGGAACCTAGGAGGCCTACTTATTCACGTTATGGATTTTGTAAAGGAGTCATAAAATTTGTCAAAATTGCAAAATTCATGAAATCTCAACAAAATTTAGTGTATTTAAAAAAAGACTTAGTTGTTTTTGCTATGAATAAGTTAAAATGACCTTTTTAGAGAGGAAATTGTCAAATTTATCATTTTATTGCCTGGTAAGGCAATCATTCCAATGAATTGTGGATGAATTTTAAATATCATCCAAAAATTTTATTCATATAGTAATCACTTTTGTCTATTTATAATCATATGAAACTCCCTATAATATGATTTTCAATTTTCAAAATTTCATGAAAAATCTGCCCGCCGCTCAAAGCTCATTGCTCAACGTTTATTGCTCCCTACTCACAGTTAGTAACCTCGCTTCGATAGGCATGTGCAAAAATGTGGTATCATGCCTAGCTGCCTGCACTATCACAACACTCCCAGAAGCATAAATTCCGGCAACATCAAAATGAGGTGAAGAGCAGAATGTACAAGTTTCACAACAAAATAGACAACGCAAAAGGCAACAACGATTTAAAAAACTTCAATTGCAATACAATGAAGATCAAGAACCAGGAGATTTTTGAAGCAATTGAACATTTATCTCAAAATATTGAGTTGGAGCTTTCACAAGATGGTGTACTTAAGCTTAAAGACCATTAATTGGATCTTTTAAATTATCTCAACAGCTTGATGAGGTTGCACATGAACTTGACCTTTCTCAGCCAGTTGAAGGAGTTAGTCTTCCACAATAACTACAAACACGGCAAAGGGAACATTGCAAAAAAAATTGCACAAGTCAACATTGAAATGTCTTTGTTGATGAAGAGCTAGCCTTCCATTATTGCGGTGAATGTTCTTGTCAAAAGCTTCTTCAAGAGCAAAGTGAAAGGCCATCCACCACTAATATTGCAAAGAGAGGTGAATTTTCACAAATTACTTGCCATGTTTTGGATGGAATGAACATTATTTGCAAACATTGTCATGCAAACATATTCTTAGAAGAAAAGACATCAAGTACCAAACAAAACATCCTTTAGCCTTTGTTGTCAATATGGAAAAGTTGCATTACCGGCTCATCAACCACTTCCACCATTGTTGAATTCTTTGATAACCAATCAAGGTGGACATATTCAAAACTTTTGGCAAAAGTTTAAGCTTAAAATATTCCTTTTGTTTGCATCCATGGATCATGCATTTGGGCCTTTGTTTCCAAAAGATGCAAATGACCCTAAATTTGCTCAAATTTACATTATGGATCTTCAAGCTCAAGTATCTCATAGATCTAAAATATTTCAAGACCCGGATGTTTTGCTTTTGAGTGATCTAAAAGAATGGATGCTTACCAACAATCCATTTGCACAAACTCTTCAAAATATTAGTCAATTGAAGTAACTACTATCATCAAGGAAAGCAATGGCTTTAATAGAAGACATTACAACACCCCTATTGTTGAAGAAGTGGCAAAATTACTACTTAGAAATGGTGAATGTGGCCAACACCATATTGGTGTTCAGATGGAAGAGGGAGGAATTTGACGTATATCAACCCTACACCCTTCATATGGCCCTTTGCACTAAGTGTTGATGTTCCCCTATGGAGACAAAGGTTGGGCAATTGGCATTCACCATACAAATGTTATCTTAACCCTTGAAGGGCCCAAACACCCTTTGTGGCCAAAAGTTGCGGTCTTTGCTGTATTTGAGCAAGTTGGGTGCATTTTTTGGATTTTGTGTTCACTGGGAATTTGTTGCCCTTGCTGATATGGTTCAGGATCTATTCACTCATTTGTTGAATACCTTGTATAGTAGAGTTGGTTAGGGATAGTATGCCTTGGATTATACGGTCCATGTACAAATACATATTTCTAGGCATACAATCAAACCGCAAATTCAAGCCACCTTACTTCGGTGATTGAGCGGAATTTTTTTCTATGAATCACAACAGGCAATTCTAGGCCTCCCTCCGCAGGGATAGATGATTCAACCTTCTTTAACTGAAAACAAAAATGCTTGTGAATATGAGAGAGGAGAGCACATACCCTTACTTTCTGCAGTGAATCTTCAAATCCACGACGAGATGGCCAAAACCAAAAAACACAAGTACTTAGCAACCCAAGACTTTGCAATCCATGCAGCTACCCAAGCAAAGAAGTGCAATTTGACATGCCTCCAGAATTGAAAAATACGGTACTCTTCAAATACAAAACCGTATCCACAAAGCCCAAGGGCCCTTTAGGGGTTAACCCCTAAAATTCTTTTGTGTTTAGAGGCCCAAAACTGCTTCAAAATACTAGTCCCCATACCAAAGTCAAAATCTTCATTGAAACCTATATTTTAACAAATCCAACCATAGGATCCTTTGGTTGACTTGCACAAGTACATTGTCCCAAAATTTTAGAATGAATATCCCCACCAATTGCAAGATCAATGTGCCTAAACTTCAAAATGTAGGTTTTTCTAGTCCTTCCAAAAGGTGAATTTTTGAGATTCAAACTTTTTAGAAAAAAACACATATGTTGTATTTCTTGTGCAATTTTTGCAATATGTCGAAAGATGGGTTGAAAGCATATATAAAAAAATTTAACCAAAAAAAATTTTGGATTCATTTTTATAAAAAGTTGTAAAGTGAAAGGTATTGATGAATGAAAGATATAACTAATATGCTAATAAGTTTTGGAAGAATTTAAAAATTGTTAATCCCAATGGTGAGAATGCTCTAATAGACAACTAGTAACTTTCATTTTCATTTTCATTTGTAATTTTTCAAAATTGAGAGTAAAAGATAACTTTATATGTTTTTTCTACCCTCTTCCTACCTTCATTGCCCGCAAAAGAAAACTCCTTGTAACTCTTACCTCATTATTTGGAATAGAGTGATTCAATTTTTTTTGAGTAGGTATCAATTTATACAATTCTATAAAAAAATAAAATAAAAAATTAGAATATGTTTTTTGCTGCCCGGTTTGACATTGAAATTGAAAAAACCTTCTAACTTTTGCAATACTTATCTGAATGACATGAAATAAAGTTTCACATATAGATTTTGATGAGTAGCATCCATCCTAAAATTTCATGAAAAATTTCCAAATTATGAAGTCAACAAAACCTGCCCGAATTCTCATAAAGCCCAAAGTGGGCTCCTTGGGCCTTTAGGGGTTAAGCCAATCTCTCAATTCTACGGTTACTATAATGGAATATTATAGTTTTTGTTTGATGCTTCAAAGAGATTTGTACATTCACTCACTTAGCAAGTTATTTCAAGAACATATTGTTGACCAATATGCCAAAATGAAAGAGCAACATTGATGTTTATCCGTTATAATCAAATCCAACTTAGGGTAGAGCTATATCAAGGTCTACAAGATTTAGTTTCAACAAGTGGTGCAAATCCAAGGACTCCTGGAAAACAAAATAGTCCTACCATCATAATTTGAAGGACCTCCATGTCAAATACAACAACTCTATCAAGATGCCATGGCCATTATACATTGACATGGTAAGCTTGACTTTTTCATTACTTTCACATGTAACCGAATTGGCCAGAGATCCAAAATAACTTATTTTCAAGCTAACAAGTAATTGATAGGCCGGATTTAGTAACTAGATATTCAATTTGAAGCTTAAGGAGTTATTAGATGATCTTTTCAAAAAGTTAGTGTCTGGGGTGGTGGTTGGAGATATTTGGACAATTGAGTTCCAAAAGCGTGATTGTCCACTTGCACACATTCTCATTGTGACAACCAAATTGAATAAGCCTCAAAAAGCAGATGGTTACGATTTGTGGGTTAGTGCAGAAATTCCAGATCAAATTGAAGAACCATTGCTTCATGACACTATTTCAAGGTGTATGGTGCATGGCCCATGTGGTTTTGCAAATCCATAAGTCCCTAGCATGGTTGATAGAAAATGTTGGAAGGGATATCCAAGATTATTTTCTGAAGAAACACAAACTGAAGATAGTTTGCCTTCATATAATTGAAGAGACAATGGATGGCATAGCAAGGAGTTGCATGTGACAATAGGCGGATAGTTCCTTATAACCGGTATTTTGTTGGTGAAATACAATACCCATATCAACGTAGAAATTTGTTCTACAATTAAGAGTGTAAAATACTCATACAAGTACATACACTAGGAACACGATCAGGCATTGGCACAACTTCAACCAACTCAAGAGCATGAAGAGACATTGCCACAAATACATGTTGACGAAATTCAAGAGTTCTTGGATTCTCAAAATGTTTCACCAAGTGAAGCTTCATTTCAAATTTTTGGAGGAAACATGCATGGTCATTCCCCTGCTGTAACATGTTTGGCAATTCATCTGCCAAACCAATATTTAGTTGTTTTTAATGACAACAATGACTTGAGAGAAATTTTGCAAAGAATTTCTATGTCAACATTGGAAGCTTGGTTTTTGCTCAACAAATTTGATCCAAATGCAAGAATGCATCATTATGTGGATATCTCGGAGCATTACACTTGGAGAGGCAACAAGTGGCATCCCAAAAAAAAAATGAAGTTGTCTACCATTGGTCATATGTATTTTGTTCCTCCTACAAAATTAGAAAAAATTGTCTAAGGATTTTGCTCCATTTAGTTAAAAGAGCTTGCTCATTTGAAGATTTACAAACACTTGAGAGAATAATCCATTCTTCGTTTAGAGTTGCATGTTAAGCTCTCAAGGACTTTTAGGGATCGATGAAGAATGGGACTTAGGTTTACAAGAAGCCACTACTACGACTTTTTAGCAAATCTACTGAGTCAACTTTTTGTAACTGTATTGGTTTTTTGCAATCCCTCTGACCCAAGGATCCTTTGGGATTATTATCAAGATGAGCTTGCAGCTAATTTTCTTTACAGGCATTGTGTAGCAATTGAAGATCAAAATGCACCTCCAAAAACTTCATCATTTGATGAAAAGCATTATTTGAAATTGATCAACTTTTACAAGTATAATTTTCAAAGATTTCCTTATAAATAAATATACATACACAAAGAAATGTAAAGAAAAAAATGAATGTCAATATTTAAAATTTATTACGTTTTTTTTGTTTTAAATGTTGTATAAAATTTGATCTTTAAAAAATATTGACCTGAGCCAATTTTGCAGGGATATTCAAAATGCTTAAGGGATTTTTATGGAATGCCGTTAGCTCTAACTCTTCATGACAGTAACATGATTCCAATTACTATGATGGTTTTGAAGAGAATGCAATATTTTGACCGTGAAATCTAAGAAGGTATTGTTGATAGTAATCTCACATTTATGAATAGTGGTCAAAGAAATATATTTGATGCTATTATGAGTTGCCAAGAGAAAAGATAGCCAAAATCTCATGGGGTAATTTTTATCTAAGGTCCTAGAGGTACCGGAAAAACTTTTTTATACAATACACTAACTCGTACACTTCTTGCAAAAAATAGGAGCCAAGGGAGGATTATATTGGCAATTGCATCATCGGGAATTGCTACTACTTTCTGAAGGAAGGATTGCTCATAGTTGTTTCTTAGAGGGTAACTTATTGCATTTTAGAAACAACATGTGGCAAAATATAGATAGCCTTTTATTCATTTTGGATAAAATTTATAACAAATTTACAAATAAAATAAAGGTCATTCAAAGTCAAAAATCATTTATAAGTAAAATAGGTAGCCTCCAAATGCAAGTCATTAGTATTTTGTACATATAGTTTAGTGTGTCATATATTAGATCCTCTAAATTGAATTTACTATAGCATGTGTGTAGAGCTAGGTGCATAGTTGGGTTAGACGCATTGTTTCTATTTGAGCAATTAAATGCCCAATTTCTTCAAAATATAACAGGTAGCTTCAAGGCTTTAGGGAAAAAAAGGGTTTTATACTTATTTTTCTAAACCTTTTCCTTTCAACTATTTTTTCAATTCTTAGGTTTTTCTTTATAAAGAATATAGCCTAGAATAAATTACACTAAATGAAAAGTACTAGTAATGGTAGAGTTCCATCAAATAAGTCATTTTGCCAATTATAAGTAATCATTGGTATCCTTTAATTCTAGCCTACAAGATAAATAGCCCCCCTCCAAAAAAGCCCCATACCGCACGGGGTACTAAAAAAATAGATAGAGTGCCCTCCCCCCAAGAGTTGTTTTAAAATCCTATTTTTATAAACAATGATTCATCATGCATGTTCCCTTTCACTCCAATTTGACCATGCAAAACTCATCCATGAAGCTTCACTTATAGTGTGGGATGAGGTACCAATGATGCACAAACATGTATTTGAAAGTGTAGATAGAGTATGTAGAGATATCATGGATGCAGAGAATCCAATACTTGACCATGTATTATTTGGTGGTAAGATTTTTGTTTTTGGTGGAGTCTTTTGCCAAGTGCTCCCAGTGGTGAAGCGAGGTGGTAGAGGAGATATTGTATCAACATCACTATCAAGATCTACTATGTGGCATTATATCAAGGTTATGCAATTGACTATCAATATGCAAGTTGCACTGCTTACATCTGAAGGGCGTGATGCAAATGAGCAAGAATTGTTTGCAAGTTATTTATTGGATTTGGGAGAAGGACAATTACCTCTTCCATATTTGGGTTAGTGCCACAATTATCAAATTCATGTTAATTTGACCTATTAGTGAAAGTATTGAAGTATCCAAAAATTGGGTTTTTGTGAAAAACCAAGTTTATATACCATTGGTTAAGTTGTACAATGATATAGATATGTTGAAAATTATTTACCAAGTTAGTTACTATACTATTATCTTATATAATATCATTTTAAAAATAGAATAAATATGTATTTATGAATTTGAAAAAATATTTGATATTTAAATTGCACTTGAGTTTGGAATCAACTTATTTGTGATCCACATTGCCAATAGCTGGATGTTATTGCACTTCTAGTTTCAATTTGTATACCAATAGACAAATGCATGAACACAACTATCAGAAAGATAGTTTGTGAATTGTATCTAGATTTTTTGAACGACTTCAATGATGCAAAGTATATGATGGAATGTGCAATACTAGCCCCTACAAAGAAGGTGGTGGATCAACTCAATACTTTTGCTTGTGCATTATTACCAAGGATTCATGTTGAACACCTTTCAATAGATTCAGTTTCCATAGAAGACGGACCTAATGCATCTTTATATCTAGTTGAATTTTCAAATTCATTGACACCAGGAGGATTACCACCTCACAAGTTGATTCTCAAAGTTGGACTACCAATCATTTTATTGAGAAATCTAAACTCTAGTGAAGGACTACATAATGGAACTCAATTAATATACCGTGGCATCCAAGGACGTGTGATTGATGCTAAAATTACTATTGGTGACCATAAAGGAAAACAAATTTTGATTCCAAGGATATCATTGATTTCTATAGAATCTGATTGCCCATTTTCATATTGATGACTCCAATTTTGCATAGCTCTAGCATTTGCTATGACTATAAATAAAGCTCAAGGTCAATCACTCAACTTTGTTGATATTCACCTTTAAGAATCATGTTTTACACATGGTCAATTGTATGTGACCATGTCCAAAGTGAGTGAGAAGAAAAGTTTGAAGTGCATATTACCACTCACAAAATGCCCAAATGGTGAATTTTGATTTGTGACTAGAAATGTTGTCTACAAAGAAGTATTACAGATTTGAGAAGGTGAGATTTGTTCTTCCAACAAATTAAAGGTTTGCCATAACGGGTATATTTTTAACATTCCATCTGATCATTTGAATGGGTAATTTGATCAAATGACCAAGATATTTTAGGTGCACACCTTATTCTATAGTAGTGTTGGTTTAATCTAATTTTTCTTTACAAGTG
This sequence comes from Ulota crispa, assembly GCA_963920765.1. Classification (NCBI taxonomy): domain Eukaryota; kingdom Viridiplantae; phylum Streptophyta; class Bryopsida; order Orthotrichales; family Orthotrichaceae; genus Ulota; species Ulota crispa. The sequence goes on from OY987242.1 coordinate 22,581,473, forward strand.
AGATTGAATTGCTAGGTCCTCTCCAATTGTGCATCAAATGGAATGCTTGCCCAATCAAGAGTGTTCTTTCTTTTCAAGTAGTTGTTACCATGGATAGCTTTGATTGCTAAATTCTAAGAAGATTTTGTTTGATAATAACTAATCCAATTGATCATAATGTGAAAATAATGGAATTTTGACATGTCTAAGCTTTATAATAACAAGATCAGCAAAGGGTATTATGTGTCTCAAATGATCAACAAGATTGGACAGAAGAGAATTTGTATTTGGCCTTTCTAGAACAACATAGAGGCCCAATTTGAATCCTTTTGGTTTCTTTTTGAGGTAATCTCTCTACCATTTCTTTGGTTTTAAGAAGTTTTTGCAAATGGGCTCTAGAATCTTAGCTCAGAGTTTCATTTGCAATGGAGTTCAATTAAATCACAAGATATTAACCAAGAATTAGTGGCATAGCTAGTTGCAATTATGTAGGAGTGTTAAAACTTTTTTGTGATGTTGATGGAACAGGTTTTACAAACTAGCTCAAAGGAAGAGGCAAGCTCCTTTTACATAGTAGGTTTTCAAATCCTTCCCATCAAGTTTCAAGATAGTTGAATTTGTTGCATTCTATTTCTTAGAAGTGTTGTTCTACTACCTAACTTGCCATGAAGTTGAATTTAAGGTGATTTGGTTAGAAAGCATTTTGAACTTGATAGTTTTAGAAACAACCACCACATCTCAAATTTTGTGTTTTGAAGAATGCAACGCATCTGTTCAATATTTGAGTTCTAAAAACTCTATTGAGTTTGGATTTGCAAGGAGGTACATTCCTATGAAGGCATGTAATCAAGGTCAAAATTTCCTATTCAAATGGCCAAACCAATGGGCAATTCATAGGCTAGATTTGGTGATTTAGATATTGAATATGAAGCTCAAGGAATTACTTGATCTTCTCAAAAAGTCAATGTATGGGGTCGTAATTGGAGATAATTTAACAATTAGTTCCATCAGTGTGGTTTGCCACATGCACACATTCTCATTGTGAAAGCCAATTGATTCTTTTTGTGACAATAGAAATGGATGAAGAGTAACAATTTGTGTTGATTAGATGGTTACAATTTGTATGCATTTAGATTTGCTTAAATACAACCATCAATTTTATCATAGTTGTGTTGATGTGGCATTGCAAAAGGTTTTGTTCTAGTATACTATATCTAGACAAAAAAGCAAAAGTGTGTTGACCATAGACAAGTAGACAAATACACCAAGTCCAACAAGGGGCAGTTCACAATAGATTCCATATCCCAAGTCTCATTGAAATCTGAGAATCTGATTGGAGTAACACAAAAATTGGGACTTGGCATTTCAAACTACATTCCTAGTCTCATAGCCCAATTGCTTACATTGCAACACTTCTTGCAAGTTTTGACACCAAAGGTGGGACTTGACTCAAGGTTTGGGTTTTTAGAATTGCTTTCGCTTCTAATAACCCAACTAAGTTGGGATTTGGGATCTGGTGTTGCAATGGGACTTACAAAGATGGACATACACATACTATGAACTGGCTGTAAGTGTGCAATGCCTCCATCAAAGGCAGCATCACAATAAGCATGCCCTCTACAAATGCGCTTAGATAAAAAGGGAGAGGAGGGACCCTCTATAAGGATCCCACAAGACACCGCACACCTTGCTATCCTATAGTACTACTCCCTTTGTCCCAATATAAAGCTCCATATTAGGCATAGTTCTTATCCCACTAGAAAGCTCCATTTTGCTACTTTCAATTGTTGAGAAAATATTTGTCATGTCCAATGATCTCATGGGGGCAAGGTAAGCAACTAGAGAGCATTCCTCTCCTAACAAGCTTGGCCTTGCCCATATGAGGTACCATTCTTGCTACTAATCTTTAAATCACCAATAATGAGGAGCTAGCAACACGTACAAATATGGTACACGGAATTTGGGTGTCCAAATGGCAACATCAAAACTAGAGATTCTGAACACATTTGGTAGATGGTATATTCATTCTACAACACAAGTGTCATTAGTACAAAGACTAAAATAATGAGGAACCGACAGCCTTCACAAACCATGCACAAATATGATACTTTTTGCGTGGAATTTGGATGTCTAAACAACCTGAAAACTTGAGATTTTGCAGATATTTGGTAGGTGGTAAATTGATTCTATAATGATTTTGTCACTAGCAAATGACTACAATTACAGTTAATCCCTCATGGAGAAGTTTTTTGGACCTTTGTATTCGGACAGAGGGAGTAGAATTTTATCCATCCCTGGTCAAACCTGCCGCTGGACATAGTGACATGACAAAACTCCCAACGTCTGGCTGCCATGCCGTGGTGGCAGTTAGTGTGGGAAACATCGGTAGGATGTACATTTAGTGCATGAGGTTTCAGATTCAACATTACCGACACTAAAATTCCAAAGTCACTCCGGTTGATTCAAGGATGCGGTAATCCAAACTTCATCCTCGGAATGCATTATACCGGTGATCCGGACCGCTCCGCCAAAGCAGGAAAACCATGCGCACGACATACATGCCTGAGGAAGTTCCACCGGACAAATGGACCACGCACTATAAGCGACTCCTTGAGACGCCAGCTTGCCACGACCACAAAGACATTCAACAATCATGGAATCCAACAAGACTGCAGGCCACGCACCGGCAAGCAACGCATACCACCCCACTCTACCAGATACCCACCAACGCCACGACGAAGCAGAAACGACAGGCATGTGCGGTCTCTCAACTCTAGATATCCTCCCTATTATGACTTTGAAGAAACAAAAGAAGAAGCAAAAAAAAACAGAAAAACCAGAACACGGATCCTCTCTGCCTCCATCTCATCTCATCTCGGCGGGCGCGTCCGGTCTACAACCGGACAGCGCTGCGCAATCAGAGCCCCGTGATCGGTTGTAAACCCGGCACAAGCAGACCACGTGTAAACCTAGCTAATCGGCGCTTGACCGTGGTCGGACGTCTTCAGCCACAAATGGCGACCCAGCAAAGGAGCTGTGTGAACCGCCATGTACGTCGCGTTCAACCTGCACCCGCCAGCCCCGCGTGAGTCGGACATCCACCTCCCGGCCCTCGTAACCTTACTAGTGCCCCATACACGGTTTGAGGCGACACAGATACAGCAGCACGAACACCCGCACAAAGAAAGAAAAAAGACGCTGCCGAGCACACCATACGGCAACCGGCTCCGACCTCGACAGGGTCACCACAAGACACGAAAACAACTCTGGGGCGAACTTACTTGTCCACATCGGGAGGGGCCAGCGGGTCAAAGATCTCCTCCTCCTTCTGCTCCGCCGAAGGGATGGCGCTTACAGCAACTGAAGCCTGTGCGTCACCCTAACGATAGTGATGTGCACATATATGCGATACCCAGAATATACAAATAAAGAGGAGTCCACACAGCTCCCGCACTTGAAGCTCTCTTCCCCAGCCTTGGCCATTGCCACGACCTCCTACCACTCATAATTCACCTACAACACCCTCCCTCTCCCTCCGAGAGCCCTTGGAACTAGTCATCCTCCACAAAACTAACAGCATCCACAACATCAAACCGTCCACACCGTAACCCGCTGGATAACAATGCACAGAGCTTCCTTGCATCAAATTACCATGTGCGACAAGCAGAACGCGACTCGATCATCCAAGCCTTCCACCGTGAAACAACTTTTGCAAAACAACCCTAACCCTCACAACTCAACTCAACTCAACCCAATAGTAGCACACAGACAAAATGACAGGAAACGCCACCCGCGTGCCTCGTACGCCAATACAACAGAAAAGAAGAGGACCGGATCCCTCCCTTGTCGACTAATCACTTCACACTTTTGATTGCTGAGGGGGGAGTCCATAGAGACATTCAAAGCTAGCCCAATACGTCTAATCATGTCCAACCAGACTAATCTAGCATAGATACACAGTTCCCCGCAAGCCTTGCAACACCAGCTTCAAGGTCGGCGTCTTATGACTTGAAAAAGTTGAACATCTATTGCCTTGCCATCATTACAAGTGGGGGTTTTTAAGGCATTCCAAGTTTCGACAACTATTCTGCACTGAGATAGATCACACACGCCAAAAACGCTCCACCGAGAATTACTTCTCACAGTTGCTCAACTCTTCACTGTAATATACGACCACAGAAGAGCCAGCCTCAGAAAATCATTCACGCGCAGCGCTACCAGGATCACAACACCACCACTCACCACACACCTACTGTACCATCAAACAAACCCGCTCCTACTCACCACAAACCATCTGCTGCTTTGCACAACCACCCCAACAACATCCACTCCCCTGCCACTCTGGAACGCCAGTGCAAAAACTACACCCAATCCTCGGCGCTTGGAATCTACATTGTGCACGTTGCGCCTTCACGGAGACCCCGAAAACGGACCTAAACCGCTACTCTCTCCCCTACTTCACAACCTACATTCTGTCGAAAAACTCCACGAGCCCCTGCATTCCACCCACTCGGTCGTAGCAGTACTCACCCAAACTCAACGCCGTCGCTAGACCGGCACGGCCCGACACCCCTCAACTGAACAGCACTCACAGTCCCCGCACGGACCCAGGCAACCCTACCTTCCACTCCACCGCCGACCGTCTATGCATTCATCAACACCGGACCCACTCTACGCGTTGCGGTGGCACGCTCTACGATTCCCCCGACCCCCACCAACCGCGACACCAAACAAACACAACTGAGAGAAACCGGGAATAAGAACACTAGCATACCTGCTGAGGATAATTCCCATAACCGGGGTAGCTTCCGTATTGAGCATATGCGGGGTCCTGCGGGGGCTGCGTCGGATATCCGTACTGGTCGTACCCCTGTGCGTACCCCTGGTAATAGCCTGCTGCGTTCCATTGATTGGGATCCTGCTGCTGCCCCCAACCGGCCTGCTCCCACACAAACCGACACCCATTACTCCACACGCCCTACCCACAACCCACTGTCAACCTGCAGCATATTCCAACACTCCACACCCCGCACTCAGCCATACACCTCAAGACTTCCACTTACATCGGCTGTCTGCTTGTTGCCGGGGCTCCTGCCCCACGACAACCGCACCGCTTGCGTTCCGATCACCGTCTGGTGGAGCCGTTGCAGGGCTTCCTCCGCACACGCTCTGAAACACCACCACCGCACGTGAGCACAACGGTAAGCCTCCATCCACGGTCGCGTGAAAAAGCCATCCACCACTCACTCCCGCAAACCACTCCCACGTGGCCCAACGCGGACCCGCTCCTCTGCCCAGAGCATCCCCTTCGACACGCCAGCTGTGACCACTCCTGCCCCCGTTCCTAAACCGGACCCTACCAATATCACGCGCGTATTCATTCCACTCCCATGACGCTTGGTGTCGAGCCGGCTGCCCAGTCGCAGAAAACCAGACCACTACGCACCCAACGCTACGTCAAACCGGGTCCTTCGACATACCTCTGCAGGAAAGAGGCCCTTCCCAACACCAGGCTAGACGCAACTACAACCAGGCACGCACCTGTGAGTGAACTGCACGAAACCGCAGCCTTTCCCGGCAGGAATCTTCACGTAAACCAGTTCGCCGAACTGCCCAAACACGTTCCTCAAGTCCTCGTCGCCCACAGCCGGATCCAGCCCTCCCACGAATATCTGCTAACACAATCCATCCACACAACATGTCACCATCACAACCGATTACTCGTCCGAACATACCACCATTTCCGGTTCGGGCTGGCTCCCGGCGCTGGGCCCAACCACAAGCCCCACCATTTCCGCCGCGCCAGCCCATCTCCGTTTCCTCCGACATTACAAACCCGCCAACCTCTCCGCACACACAAGACCAGGCAAACAACCGAAAGCGCACTCTCATGTCACGAAAGACGCAAAAAACTGCCCGGCCAACGCCCCACTCCAAACAAAAACGCCAGGATATCAACTCACAGTTGTATTGTTCGGGTCGTTGTCCGTGGGGAACGACTGCGGAGACGGCGCCGGGGCCCCGTACGCCGTGTACGTCGCAACGGCTACCGGAGAAGCTGCATCCACTCAATCACCACCCACATCACCGCCGTCAGACAACATCTCCGCCCGGAACACGCATCAGATCAGCATACAGATGCCACCCACGCTTCGGTCGCTAGGCAGCTACCCAACGGACCCAACGACCGCACCGCCAAACCCCAGACACCGCACCTCACGTCTCCACGGTACCATCTACCTCCGACTTCAACAGCCACAGACCCAGGCCGGTCCGTTGCTGCGCTGCCACCCACAACAACCGAGCCCCAGGGGCACGACCGACACACCTCAACTCAATTCACCATCGTCAGACCTGGAGTGGCCCGTTACAACTACGATTCCTACTTCGACCACTCGTCCGTGTCGGCCGTTTGGTGGACGGTCGATACCACCCCGTCAGGACGACATCGACCATACTGCCCTCTCCTCGGTCCTAAACGATCCAGACGCAGAACGCGGCAATATGACACCCGCGAACAAAAGAACTGCGAATCGGCAATCGAAATCCGCCTCCCGATGCTACTGCTGGACAGGACCCTGGACCACACTCGTGGAACACGCGGACGACGAATCCGCACGGCTTGCGAAGTCAACATCTTTCATGCGCCACAAAGGAAACACTAAAACCGAAAGCACGAAATGCACAAGCAAAACGTGCAAACAGGGACACTGACCTAAATCACGGGCCACCCACTACTGACGCTGCTTTCCCAGTTGCCGGGCTCTCTTTGTAGCCACCCTTGGTAGCAAGCCTCTTCCCCTCCTGCTTCGACACAGATTACTGACTTCGTAAGCTTACCCCACCAGATCAAACTTTCACCAACACGACCTCACTCGCCCTCCGCCAAACATTCCCTCACCAAACATCCTCCCACCGCATTGCACACGCAACTGCAACTAGCAGCACGGCGTCTGAGTGTCACTCCTAACTGGCTTGACCACGAGCTGCATCCAGCCACAAGCTCTGCCGTGCTCACGGCCTGTGCAAAGGTTCACAAACGATACAAGCCCACACACGTATCGACACACGGACACGATAAAACGCGCACCTCCTTTCGGGTTCAGCTGCGCGGGGCCCAGAGACTTCTTCGGAGTCGCCGCGCTGATTCGCATCGGCCTGCTCGAGCAGTAAATTCCGTTCATCTCACTCATCGCCCGGTTCCTCTCCATTTCATCGCCAAACCTCACGAACCCGTACCCCTTCGACCGTCCCGTGTTGGCATCCGTCACCACCTTCGCGCCCTTCACGGACGGATACCGAGTGCGAAACGTCTCCTGCAGCATGTAATCCGTCACATCGGGAGCCAGGTCTCCCACGAAGATCGAGTGCTCCGGCCCTGCCTCCGGACGCCTCTCCCCTATGCCGAAAGAAGCCCAGTTCAGCCGGAAAGGCTGCTCCGTGTTCGGCATCTGAGTGCCGTTGTAAGCTTGCAATATTTTCTCCGCCGCCGCGTGAGACACAAACTCCACAAACCCGTACCCCTCCGAATAGCCCGTCTGCTTGTTGCGAATGATCTTCACGGACTGCACCTGCAACACCGTCCCCGAACCACCCGTCAATGGACCGCCTTTTTCAAAAGACCGCAACTCCCTCTCCCACATATCCCCGGAACCTCTCGAAGCATCCCCAAACTTCCGAAGCCCCTCCCGTCGCCGACTCCCCACGATACCACGCTGCTCGACCGACGGCCCCTAAACTTCCCAGGCTCGGCGCACAAGCTCAGTTCCCGACAGCTTCCTCCCTGATGGAACAACTTCCTCCACCATGGGAATCGCTTGCGCACGAGCGCCCCGCTGCCGCAATAGACTAGCACCTTCGGCGGAGAAGGTCGATTCCGATGCGTTCGGAAACACACGGAACGATACCCCCGGAAAACGGAGAAACCGATACCCTCCCAACCTTCCTCCCACCCCATATCGCTCCTCGACTCCTCGTGTCTGTACCGACCGCTCGCCAGACACACAACGCACGCAACCACTCCCATGGACATGCCGATTCCAAGACATCCATCCGAACTAGCAAATCCAAATCTGCCCTCACTCGCTCCGCCATAACAAACGGCGGGAACTCGGGTGGCTGCCTCCACTCCAGAACCCGCGGCTAGAGTGCTCGCGCACCCAAATATTGCACGTCCCCCCCGGCGTTCGGGCCAAGGGGAGCCTGCACCGACGCTTCTTGACAAACTACAGCAAGCCCTCACATTTCCCCAACAAACGCGCATATGCACCAACAAGTACCTCTCCCGTATGCACGAAGGCCGTGTGCAAGTAGTTCTCGTCCATCCAATACTGCAGATCTCCAACCCACAGCGTCTTCACCTCCTCGTGATGCTGCGGCTGCATGCCCGACTGCTGCATCATCACCCACTGCTGCGGCTGCCCCTCCGCCTGAGCGCTCGGGGGGCCAACCCCTACCGGCGACTGCATCATGCTCCCCGCGCTCTCCACTCCGAACGGTCCCGCCAATAAACCCCCCTTTCCAAGATTTTGAAGTCCTCACACCGCACAGCAAGCTTCAACTCCTGTACACCAAACAATCACCTCACCACGTCATTACTCGGATTCTGCCCCTGCGACTCGCCCCCCCCCCCCCCCCCCCCCGTGCAACCCCGTCCTGCCTCCACAAAACCCTCGCCAGCTCCAGACCCGGCGCGGCGAAATCCACGGCAATGCACTCAGTAGCGCACGATGCCTCGAGTCCACGCTAACCCCGCGCCACTACACCGGCGCTCGCTCTCTCGCTCAGACAGCTCTCGGAACAATCCTTGCTTCCTCACGGCGATTTCCCGACAGCAACGCCCCTGCCTAAAGTCCAGTTTCACAGCGTCTACGTGCCCGTTTGCTCGAGCTAAAACCAAGGTGGCAGCGTCTCCACAACAGTATCGACACGAAAGCTGCAGCCCTGTTGTTTCGCGAGTCCGTCGCGGTTAAGGAATAAATTATGCGCGTCTGCAAAGACTGGAAACCAGCGACCACGTTGAAACTTTTGCTGCGTCGTCAAGAATTCGTGGCGCGTCACCGCCAAACCTTTCCGAACCAACATCAAAATGAGCAATGCCGAATGCCAATAAACTGAATATCGCCCGCCGCATTACACTCTTGTCAAAAACTGGTCGCCTCCATATCTACCTCCACTATCTAAAAGAGCCCCTAAACCCTAACAGCAATTCTGGAATAATCTGCACGGGGAAGTGAAGTGAAGGCAATCGTCTAAACGTACGGCGAGGTGCGAATCCATGACGAGAAACGCATAATCTGCTCCATCACCTTCGACAAGGAGCTCCGCAGCTCGTTCAAGGCGTGGACCCGCGAGGCGAGCTGAAAGCGGCGACTGTAGGAGCGGAGGCATAGTAAGAAAAAAAAAATCGGGGTTGAGGAAGAAGAGAGGGAGATTACTGACCTGCACCGAGACGAGCAGAGCGAGCGCGGGGGTTGGCGATCGAACAATCCCATGCGGGACAGTAGGCGGAATCGCGAGCAGCAACGACGACGGGCGACAAGGCGGGAGAGGCAGACCGTCGAAGAGCTTTGCTGCGGAAGGTTTGCGAGTCGGGCGCTGGCTCCCGTTGGACCGGTCTGGACGGCTACGATGCAGTGCCTTAATGGGATGCTCGCATCGTAGCCTTCCGTTGGTTCCGTCTCCGGTCTCGTCTCTCTGGTTTAGTTGGCAGGTTTTAGTTCTTTGGTCGCTCTCTTGGCTGCTGCTGTTTTGCAGTAGCTTAGTTTGAGGGGGAAAGGTCAGTTTGATGTTTATGGGCACTGAAGGGTGAACCCTTCGACGTCTGAGCGTGCCTACTGTGACCAGTATAATACAAGATACTTTTCTTGGAATATACTCATAATTTTATTACATTTGAGATCAACGAAGAATTTTACATGCAAATGGTATCCAAATTGACATGTCCTTATTGTCTATGAGTTCAAATTGATAAAAAAGTGTCCTAATTGACAAAAAAATGTCCTAATTAACAATAATGACCAAATTGACCTTGTTCTCTTGTAGTCAAAGTTGGAATATAAATCAATGTAAATCTAATGAGCTTTGTGAGATCACCACTTTAAACTTCTTGTTGGTAGTAAATGCCAATTATATGTTAGTGTATATGCTATGCCCTATGATTGTTTAAGAGGGGAGGAGGCTTTGCTTTGAGATGCTACCTTAAGTTAAGAAAAGCAAGCTAGTGGTGAAGGGGCATAGCCTTTTGTAGCCTAACTGTTTGTTGATTATAATTTGTTTTGTTCTTTTTGACAATATATTATTGAGCATTAGATGTTTGGGTATTGTTTGATTTTATGTAATTGACAAAAATATGAGAGTTTATTTCTTGTTTTATGACTACATGACCGTGAAGTGTTTCTCCAACAATTCATATGTTTACTATTTGAATTTGTTTTAATAGTATTCACTTGCAAATGCCCTTTTTCTTTGTCCTTTTTATTTTCATTTTGGATTTTCAACTCTCAACAATGGCCAAACAGTTGGGCTCTTAGAATTTAGTGTAGGGATTTTTTTTTAGCCTCAATGAACAATGCAATAAATGTGTCACATGAAATTGGAATTTTATATTGTTTTGTAAGCTCAATGATTCTATAGTATATAAATATACACTAACCATTTTGTTGTTTTTTTAATTTATTACTTAAACTCAAGATTTCATACTTGCTTGTAAGCATGATATAATTTAGGTGATACTTGTGCCTCTATTAGGCTTTTTGATGTTTGTGTTTCCCTTTTAGATTTTACTATTAAGATTTTATGCTTGATCTTTTGTTATTCTTTGAGTTCTTAGGCTTTAGCAAAAAAAAGGATTTGTTTTGTTTCCCTTCTTAAGACAAAATATTGACCATGTAGTATAGCCATATTGACATGGATAGAGGGAGTTGGAGCATTCAAATGGTTAGAAAATAACTAAAGAGAGCATGTAAAAGTAGATTAATTTCCTTTATGAACACAATGATCTTTCATTACAAAAACATATATATAAATATCTAACAATGTTTCAAATACAATGTCATTCACAAAATC